>JAJSOF020000021.1:78065459-78692959 GCA_025594305.2 Periplaneta americana
TACGTCAGGTAATATTGTGTAAGAAGAAATCACAGGATATATCACCTTTGAGGAACTTACAAAAGAACAGATAATAGAGCTCATGGCGTGTAGCATATAGGTTTTGCCAATTAAAAATATTCGCATTTTCTCTCATAACTATACCCGGCGTTAATGAGCAGAAATCTGAATGAACATAAACATATAAATTTTCTTTGTGTATTTTCTAATTTAGCCGAATCTGTAGTCGTAATCGAGTTCCAAGCTACAGATGCATATTCGAGAGTTTCGATCTCACCAATATATTAGAACATTAAAAGAGAATCAGGCGTGAAAAAAGAATAAGTTATTGGTAGTAGTAGTAGTAGTAGTAGTAGTAGTAGTAGTAGTAGTAGTAGTAATAATAATAATAATAATAATAATAATAATAATAATAATCATCTATACTAATAATAAATCTGTAGCCAAAATTTTTCTGGTAATTTTCGATTTTCTAAAAATAATTGGTGTTAACATGTATAATTAACCATCCTCAAATCGAAAATCGCTTTTTTTAAATTTTTGTTTGTATGTCTGTCTGCCTCTCTGTATGTTTGTTACCTTTTCACGCGATAATGGCTGAACGGATTTCGATGAAAATTGGAATATAAATTAAGTTCGTTGTAACTTAGATTTTAGGCTATATGGCATTCAAAATACATTATTTAAAAGGGGGGTTATAAGGGGGCCTGAATTAAATAAATCGAAATATCTCGCTTATTATTGATTTTTGTGAAAAATGTTACATAACAAAGGTTTCTTTAAAAATGATTGCTGATAAGTTTTATTCTTTGAAAAAGTTTGATAGGACTGATATTTAATGAGATAAATAAGTTTTAAAATTAAAATAACTGCCATCAAAGGCGGTGTATTGAAATAAAAAACAAATGACTTCGTCTATAAGGGGCCTTGGACACAACAATCGAAAGCTATGAAACATAGCCTACAGACAATGTTTCTGTGTTCCTATGAAGTAATATAGGAAGCTAAATTAACCGATTTGTATAATTAATTATTATTTCATCATTGGAAAGTGTAGTTTCTCTGGATGGACATAATGCTATAATGTTATTACAGTAACTTGTGAGTGAATTGAAGACAGGTAAGATTAAAATAGCTTCTTATGCACAGAAAACTTGATAGGTTATTCTGTATATTCATTTCCTGTATTTCTTAAAATAATGTTTATGAACATATTCATTTTTATCTCAGAGAATTAACGAACAACGAGAGTGTATTGATTTAGTATGCAGTAATAGTACGTTAGCTTAGCAATCCATTATTTTATAATTCAAATTTTAACTATGCTCAATTGAATCGTATTAAAATACATAAAATATATATGCAATAAATGCAATGCAAAAAAATTGGGTAATGAGCCAACCAAATTATGTTGCGCTGTAGTAAAAGCTGTTCCTCCTGAGATTCAAGAGCTCCCACAACAAGTTAAAAACTTTCTAATTCTAGTACATCCGTTTCAATACACTTTTTACATAATATAATATAATATAATATATAATATAATATAAATATAATATAATATAATATAATATAATATAATATAATATAATATAATATAATATAATATAATATAATATAATATAATATAATATAATATAATACAATATAATATAATAATAAATCTGTAGCCATAATTTTTCTGTTAATTTTCGCTTTTCCAAAAATAATTGGTAATAACAATTAATAACATGTTAAAGGAATTGTCATTGCACCAAATGAGTGGTCTCTGGACCAAAAGATCGCATTTTAATATTTTAAATACAATTTAAATTAAGTAACATATTAAACGATTTATCCTTCTATCAAACACGAATGTTCCCTGGATCAAACGTCCTATTTTAATTATGTAATTACTTTGTATTTATTTCTAACGGGTGCATCGGAGCGCACGGGTACGGCTAGTAATAATAATAATAGTAATAATAATAATAATAATAATAATAATAATAATAATAATAATAATAATAATAATAACTGGAAACAAATTACCTAACATTAAATATAACTTAATGTAGTAAGACGAAAGGAAGGATGATTATGGGAATGAATTACGGCAGTGTAATACTAATTCGACCAAATAACGAGAAGCATTGCAATCTACACTTTGCAGTATTGACCTTTTCAAATCTCAGAAGTTGGCTTCAATTGTAATGATTTTGGCTTATTTGTTTTGTCATAATTATTGAGATGTTACGAATAATCAATTGTCATTCCTATAATAGTGAACGACGAAATATTAGGAAACTAAAGACCTTGTCATAGATAAAATGTAAGTATCAATCCAAAATCCATATAACTTACTTTCCTTTTAATATTATGTCAATCTTCCTTTTTTTGCTGATTTCCTACTTTCTAGGCTAGAGACTGAAGGCGCAAACGAAATAAAATATGTCTGTTTATTTAATTTATTATTTTTCGAAATACTGTGACATATTTGCATTGGGGAATATGTTACTGGTAAATTTCTCGCTTGATATTTTTGTATAGGACTATGTCAAACTTTCCTGAAACTGCGAGAAAATTGGAAGAGTAAAAATATATTAGGACTGTCACTGGGCGAAAACCTGGACACATCTTTCAACGTCACATTGTTGACAAGTAACACCATATATGACGTCAGGCAGCGAGCACTAAAATCCTAAATGGTTAATAATGAATTTTAAAAAAGAGAGGGAGAGGAGTGACGTCCCGACAATTTTATTCGGTTTAAAAATATATATGGTAATAATAAAATTGTAACCAAAATGTTTTGGTAATGTTCGCTTTTACAAAAATAATTAATGTTAAAATATAATGAATAATTCCGTGGCCGAAAATTGCGTTCTTTTATATTTTTGATTTTATGTTTGTATGTTTGTTACCTTTACAGTCAATAATGTCTGAACAGATTTCTATGAAAATTGCTGTGCAAAACTAAGTTAAGTTCCACTTAGATTTTAGGATATATGAGATTAAAAATACTTTCTTTAAAATAAGTTATAAAAGGACTTGAAGCAAATAAACCAAAATATCTTGCTTATTATTGATTTTTAGGAGAATATTATGTAAGGAAAATTGCTTAAAAAATGTTTGCGACAAGTTTTATACCATGAAAAATATCAAAGAGCTGATATTTAACGAGATAAATATTTTAAAATAGCAATTCGTTTTATGTCAGTGTCGACACAATCAGACCAGTCTATACTAATGATAACACTGTAACCTAAATTTTCCTGGTAACTTTCACTTTTGCGAGAGTAATGGTATTTGTGTAAAACGAATTATCCTGAAACCGAAAATCGTATTTTTTTTAGTGTTTGTATTTTGCCCATCTGTCTGTCTATATGTTTGTTCTATGTCTATCTGTGTGTATGTTTTTTTTTTCTTTTTGACTCTACAATGACTGAGCAGATTTATATGAAAATTGTTAAGCATAATAAGAAGATTCCATTAATACAACTTTGAAAATAATTCAGGAGCAAACGACTTACAACTTATAAACAGCTAATTATTCACTAAGTTACAACAAAGCTATATTTGAAAATATAATAGATTTAAACCAGCCAAATTTATCTATAATACGTGCAGCAAAGCGCAAAGGTATGGCTAGCTTGAAAATAAATCAATGGGGGAATTTACTAATAAACTCAAATTTTGTTTGAAATTTTATTGAATTTCCGTGTAGGAATTACAATACATTTTTATTATTGGAGATATTCAAATTGAAAATTTCCCATTGGAATCAAATCTGTTTTCTTGCTACTGTTCAAAATTCATGTTTAGTGTTTTTAGGTAACAATAACTCGATAAACAGTAAAATAAATTAAAGAAACACACACACAAAAAAGAAGAAATAAAATGTAACAGAGAAAGTGCTTCAATAATATAATATATTTCAGACCAACGAAAAAAATACGACCCAAGTAAACTATTAAATCAATAATTAGCACATTTTTTTCGCTAAACAAAAATCCAATATTTGATAGAGGAGAATTCTGTGGTCTACGAATGTTTAAATTATATATGCTCTATGATAGAGAATTTAATGCTATGCGCAGATAACTATTCTACAAAGTATTAATGGAATGCTTTATCATCTTTCAGTTGTGAAGGCAGCAGTGAAAGAATAAATTATGCAAAATGCTTTGTTAGATCATAACTTTCTGTTTCAGATTCTTTTTAGATTCATTAATATCACATATTTCACTAACACTGATTTCTCGTAACTGATATGTACGTCTAGTATCAGACATTACATCTCACTTGACGATATGTGTCGGAGGAAGAACAATAATATTGTTCGTACGCATCTGAAATCACACTAGTGTGATAGCTATGTAGCTAGTAGGCAATATATGCAATGGAGGGGGAAAGGAACTGGCCACCCTACTACATTATCTCCAGACTTACTTGCCTCATAAGTGGTGCCTTGTTGGTGTCACTTGTGAAGTTGAAACCTGTTTTCGGACAGTTGACTAAACAAAAACATCAGTGATATACATTTTAATCCAAGATAATAATTTCAGAAACTCGGTAGGCCTGCATTAAAATGTAGACATTTTGTGTGTTTCCTTTCTCATTATATTGTATATTGTAATAATTAATTGTCTATTGCGCATTTAGAAAAGATAAGACTCTGAAAAATTCTAATTTTCCATAGTTATATCTATAAACAGCAGAGACTTGTTTGGGTGTATGGAAATCATAAGACGAAACAATATTTTCTTACATTTCAAAACAAATCTCAGGTGTAGTAACAGATGAGTTCATAATTGTATATTGTTTCAAATTATGTGTAATACATAATCAGTTGCCCCACAGTTCTCTAACATCGTTATCAGGTCATGTTATTCATCAGTCCATACATTACACTTTACACTTTCTCTCTCTTTTTTGCCTCTTCAAACTAGCATTTTTAATTCTCTTATTTAACATCATTCTTCAAAACACACATCATATTCATTTTCTAATACATCCAGGATGGTTATTTTCAAACTCATCGTTATTATTATATAGGTAGATCACTTGGAATTTTTTTATTTATTTGTTCTTTTTTACCTGACCGAAATTTCCGAAAAATTGCTTTTGTCTGTTTGTGTTTTCATAATTATTATCAAGTTCTCCTCCATGCAATGCATTACTTCAGAGAGGTGTAATAAATACTGTATTGGACATATATGCGGACAATATTTTCTTTGGTGAATTATTCCTGTTCCAGAATGCTTAATTGAAAATTTCGAATTGTTTTTTTATTAGAGTTTACTTTCTATCATAATTCAGACTCAAATCAAAACATTACGTCCTTTGAAAACATGTATTTCTTCAGAATGTAAGATTATAATTAATTTTATCACTTTTAATTTTTACTTAAACCTTTGTTAGTTGAAATTTTAAAAGTATTATAATTTTAAAGAGGTTATGTACCTTATAACAGACGGGTCCCGTTTTAATTTTTAATTTTCTATTTCTGTGTTATTCAATCAATTTTTATGTACATATTTGTTGAATAGTTATTTGATTCTCAAGAAATTATATACTGTGGAGATGGAAACTACGAGTCACATAATCAGACATTTTCTGTGCAGATTTCGAAAACACATAAATGTTTCTGAATCTAAATTAATGCTTTTATTCATCACAGTTATTAGTTTGATATATTAACCTAATTCTAATGCAACGTCTTGATAATTGCTGCAGAAGAAATGTTCACATTAACAATAGTAATAATAATAATAATAATAATAATAATAATAATAATCATAAAAATAATAATCATAATAATAATAGTATATTATTATATTATTATTATTATTATTATTATTATTATTATTATTATTATTATTATTATTACATTGACCTCAAGAATTAATGTCATTCCACTCCAAACTAACAGAATAAAAAATTTGTAATATTCAAGACATTGTATTACTTGAACTTGCTCACCTACTTTAGAAAAAATATTTTTCTCGAGATACGTTTAAGAGGAATCATAATTTGAGGTAGAAGAGAATTTTTGCATAATTGTAATTTCAATAGCGAGTCTTACTGTAAAATTATCAAAATTACATATATTTATTTGTTAAATAAAATTACATATTCATTTGTTAAACATTACAGGAAGAGTACGCAGTTAGACTTTGTGACGTGTTGTTAAAACAAAGGAAAATCACCAAATTTATTCCATCCCCTGTCTCTATACTATGTGAAAGGTGGTAATATTAGTAATTTAGTTATTTATTTACTATTTATTTACCCATGCATTTACTTATTTGCTTATTTTCTTATTCACTCATTTCTCTATTTTATTTATTTATTTGTTTATTTATTTACGTACTGATTCCTTCATTTATTCATTTAAATGAACGTGGTAAATAATGATTAGTTTCAATAATCGATTAGTAGCAATACAATATTTAAATAATGCAACATACACGATCTTAATTCTTGAAAAACAATGGGTTACAATGTGTTACAGCCAGGGCTTGCAAGTATATAAATTTATATTTTATAAAAAACTGTGTATTGAAATATAATAAGCTTAAGAGCATGTAATATTAGTAGAATGTAAATGGTAAATGTCGATTCTTTTGTAAAAAAAATATTAATGACAAATGTTATTAACAAAATAGTAAGACTCAAGACATAAGAGAACACTAATAGTTCAGCTGGAAATTAGACAATGAAATGTTGCATGTTTTTTGTAAAATAGATTGTGGTATAATAATTCAGGTAGACAACAACTCCGCAGAATTAAATAATAAATTAATATTTTTATTTACTAATAACATTTGTCATATTTTATAATTGTATTTTTCAGAATAGGAAAACCTGAGCTTTTGTAGAAATAGTCCTTTAATAATACAGAAAATAATAACAACAATAAACTATCTGTTGAAATTATACTAAATATGGTCGCATTCATAAATCTTAAAGAAAATAAAATGAATCAGAGTTACGTAAACCATAAATTATTGGAATAAAACAGTCCAAAAATTACAAATTACTTCAACTAAACATGACATCTATAACAATTTTATATGCGGAAATACTGTCATATAGTTGTCTATATTTATTCTGTAATAAATCTTATCTCTTTTGATGACGAATTTCCATATTTAAATTATAATATAGCCCAAGTACCCCTCCATATTAACCGCCAAGCTAAAGCTGTTTATGCATTTTTTAATTTACGTAGTTCCATGTCCTCCGTACAGATGGCGTTAGTGATCAACCTTTGCGATCAATTCGGGAACTCTGTCGTAAGAACTGTGTGAAATGAAAGAACCAATAACCTATATGTTGGGGAAAACTTAATGTTCTAATTTTATTGCTTTGTAAATTTGTAAGTCCTGATAAATATAATATAAGCGTATGTTTTGATATGATAACATATAGAGTGTAATATAGATTAATTTTAACACGATTAAATATTAACTTAATAATATGAACAAGTTGTTAATGTTCCCTCTACACATGGGATCATCTTATAATTCTTATTTCATTTAAAGAGTTATACAATTAGTCTATTTCGTCAAAATTCTCAGTAAGAAAAATGTACCGATATATAAAAATCAGTTTACCGATGGTCTCTCCATTTCATAATGAAATTGTAATGTTTTTATTAAGAAGCAAAAAGTTTTAGAAAAATAATTCCAAATAAATTAGTCAGCTATTTTCAATAAGTTGTTTTTCGCTTTCCTGAGATTTATAGATATTTCGAAAGATAAGAAATTGTTCATCATGCCACCTGTGAATATATCACTACATTAAATACAGTTTCTCAGCTTATTTCGGATTATGATAATTTTGGTGCAATATTGAAAAGGATAACAGATATTCTTCGCCAAATATCTACTACAATGTCACTAATGTTCAGTACAAATTTTGTTTTGACGCTTCAGAACTTAAATCTGGACATATTAAGTTATTGGTGCGTTCCACAAACATAGTATAATTTTAACAATTCCAGAAAATTTTATCACTATAAGATAAACTGCCAAATAGTCAATATCATATTGAGAATTATATATTCAAAAACATTTTTCTATATTTATTAATAATGAAACGTGGAGTACGAGTACATAAACATTAACTACTTCACATTTTAGCACCAGAATTCAACCATGTTAAGAAAAACCTCAAGAGAATTTAAGATCGAAATAGCTTGTAAAATCATACTTCTCAGACAAGATCATACTAAGAACAACTTCCAGTGTAAATTTAAAAATGCTGATGAATTATTTTTCTTGCTTTTATTCTAGGTAGAAACATATTGATTAATTTGTATTTTCCTTCTGACTTTTCCGTATACTCCAATACTTTACAATATTAATATATTATTTCATGAATTTTCTAAATTTGTTACATACTCTAACAAAACCATTTAAATTATTAAGTGAAAGAGTATATCCATTTTATGCACCGTAAAATTCGCGGTTAAATAAAAATCTGTTTCGTTCAGATTAGTCCAAGTTTACGGATAGTACCATGGATTTGAAGCATATGTAGATATTATAAATATTATATCTTTAATTATTTCAGTGTTTAACCTAAAATACAAATTTATTGTATCTCAGTTCAGATTTTTATTTAGTTTGTATTTTGAATTATTACTTCCTTCTACTATCTTTTCCTTTCTCAAAATTTCATAAACTAATTTCCTTCAGTTACTGATATCACCTTCTAGTATCTCTCCCTTTCTCAAAATTTCATAAACTGATTTCCTCCAGTTAGTGATATTACCTTCTACTATCTTTCCCTTTCTCAAAAATTTATTAACTAATTTCATCCAGTTAGTGATATCAAATTATACTACTATTTCCCATTTCTCAAAATTTCATAAATGAATTTTCTCCAGTTAGTGATACAATTTTTTTTCTTACTAATGGCGTGTAAACTGACTCTTCGTCATTCATCTATTAGTCGTGTCAATAAGAAATTAAATTCATTCGCAACTTCATAAATTAGAATATATATTTTTAGAAATTCGATATATATATATTTGGACAAAACTTACGTCTTTCTTTATTGCAGTTTGTAAATTCGGAAATTCCAACCCGTCAATATAAAATATAATGTACCTAATTATCTTCATTTAAAATGATAATATAGCTTCATAAACTTTTATAACAGAATTTATTTAGTGTTTCTCCTGTAATTAAAACCATTTTACAAATTCATTACCTGCGTACAGAATACCATTCTTTACTGGTTCATATTACGACGCTTTACCAACATCTATGGTTATCTAGCTTCTGAATAATATGAAGATGATAATGCCAGCGAAATGAGTCCATGGTCCAACGTCGAAAGTTACCCAGCATTTACTTTTAATGAGTTGAGGGAAACCCCTGGAAAAAATCTGAATCAGGTAACTTGTCCCAACCAGAATTTAAACCCGGGCCCACTCGTTTCACTGTCAGACATGCTAACCGTTATTCCACAGCGGTAGACAGCAATATCTTCAAAAGTACAAAATGTGCGTACAAAAGTTGTGCTTTTGAAGAGTTTTTACACTATGAACTAAAATATTTATAGATTAACGGGTAGAAACAGTAATAATAAGAACAAAGAATATCTAGTGTACAGCATGTTTTACAAGGTATTTAAAGCAAGAAAATAAATAAATTAAAATAATGTAGCCCATTATGTAATACGTAGCAAAAAATCTTAATTGTAGGTATTATTATTATTATTATTATTATTATTATTATTATTATTATTATTATTATAACTATTATTATTATTACTATTATTATTATTACTATTATTATTATTATTATTATTTTATATTATTATTGTTTTTATTATTAGGCGATTTCTATCCATTCAATGTATAGAAGTATTAGAACATGGCAATGTCATCTCTAATATTGTTTGTATAATTCTTATACACAAATTGGTAATACTTTTGAAAGAAACAACTCCAATCCATAAAATATTATAGTATTAATTCTTGTAAATTAATCATTGTAATCTCTGTTCTTCATTTTGTTGTTATCTCAATTATTTATTTTGTACCGTAGTTGTTCATTTTATTGTATTAATTGTATCACTGTGCTGCGCTTTTATTGGCCTATGGCTGTTGTCCAGCACATAAATATCAATAAATAAATTAATTAATTGATAGATAGATAGATAGATAGATAGATAGATAGATAGATAGATAGATAGATAGATAGATAGATAGATAGATAGATAGATAGATAGATAGATAGATAGATAGATAGATAGATAGATAGAGATAGATAGATAGATAGATAGATAGATAGATAGATAGATAGATAGATAGATAGATAGATAGATAGATAGATAGATAGATAGATAGATAGATAGATAGATAGATAGATAGATAGATAGATAGATAGATAGATAGATAGATAGATAGATAGATAGATAGATAGATAGATAGATAGATAGATAGATAGATAGATAGATAGATAGATAGATAGATAGATAGATAGATAGATAGATAGATAGATAGATAGATAGATAGATAGATAGATAGATAGATAGATAGATAGATAGATAGATAGATAGATAGATAGATAGATAGATAGATAGATAGATAGATAGATAGATAGATAGATAGATAGATAGATAGATAGATAGATAGATAGATAGATAGATAGATAGATAGATAGATAGATAGATAGATAGATAGATAGATAGATAGATAGATAGATAGATAGATAGATAGATAGATAGATAGATAGATAGATAGATAGATAGATAGATAGATAGATAGATAGATAGATAGATAGATAGATAGATAGATAGATAGATAGATAGATAGATAGATAGATAGATAGATAGATAGATAGATAGATAGATAGATAGATAGATAGATAGATAGATAGATAGATAGATAGATAGATAGATAGATAGATAGATAGATAGATAGATAGATAGATAGATAGATAGATAGATAGATAGATAGATAGATAGATAGATAGATAGATAGATAGATAGATAGATAGTAGGTAGGTAGGTAGGTAGGTAGGTAGGTAGGTAGATAGATAGGTAGATAGATAGATAGATAGATAGATAGATAGATAGATAGATAGATAGATAGATAGATAGATAGATAGATAGATAGATAGATAGATAGATAGATAGATAGATAGATAGATAGATAGATAGATAGATAGATAGATAGATAGATAGATAGATAGATAGATAGATAGATAGATAGATAGATAGATAGATAGATAGATAGATAGATAGATAGATAGATAGATAGATAGATAGATAGATAGATAGATAGATAGATAGATAGATAGATAGATAGATAGATAGATAGATAGATAGATAGATAGATAGATAGATAGATAGATAGATAGATAGATAGATAGATAGATGTAGGTAGGTAGGTAGATAGATAGATAGGTAGGTAGGTAGGTAGGTAGGTAGGTAGGTAGGTAGGTAGGTAGGTAGATAGATAGATAGATAGATAGATAGATAGATAGATAGATAGATAGATAGATAGATAGATAGATAGATAGATAGATAGATAGATAGATAGATAGATAGATAGATAGATAGATAGATAGATAGATAGATAGATAGATAGATAGATAGATAGATAGATAGATAGATAGATAGATAGATAGATAGATAGATAGATAGATAGATAGATAGATAGATAGATAGATAGATAGATAGATAGATAGATAGATAGATAGATAGATAGATAGATAGATAGACAGATATACAGACAGACAGACAGACAGACAGACAGACAGACTGATTGATTGATTAATAAATAATAATTTTAATGACTATTATTATTATTATTATTATTATTATTATTATTATTATTATTATTATTATTATTAGTACTATTGTATTGTTTCAGATTTGATAAGCATAGTTTGCAATTGTAAACTTGGGATGATTTTAGGAGAGAATTGAGATGAAGGGTACACGGGAAAAACGATGAATATCACAATTCTGTTAAGAGTGATATCATTTATCTAATCAATATAGGCCTATTACTATATAATGTTTGTGTTATCAGAGCTGGTAAAAGGAGAATTATCACCAGGAATACGGTTATCTTTCCCTTCATTTGCAATAGGAACAGCAATAAATTTTGGAGTAATTTAAATCATCATCTTATCGTTAACAGAAATATGACATTAATAGTTTTTCCTGCACACCACAAATATTTCCCATAGAATTAAAGAGTGCGATCCCAAAACGCGTTCAGTCCATTTTTATCCACCGGTCTACGGACTTGGCGAGTCTTCAATTCACAAGCACAACTGAAACTTTTATAAAAGAATTGGCGTTTCAGAAGCTAAAATATAATGATAGAAGTCTGAAAAAATCATAGGCATATATATGTATGACTCATAAAAATGGCAAAATAGACAGCGATTATTGGGATAATATTTTTTCAGTTCATTCTTACATTAAAAAAAGATGTTGGTTTACTTTGTGAATATGTTATTTAATTTATACCTAACATGATTTTATGTAAACAATGGAACTGAAGTTTTTTATTTTTGCTGATAATACTTCGAATTACTAGAGAATGCCAGTTATTAGTTACATAAATATTTACAAAATCATGTACTTCTGAAGCATGAATACTACTTATTCTTAATTCAAATTATATGAAAAAATGACATTTTTGATTACAATAACATATTATATTGTTATAATTAGGCTTTAAGACTGAAAAATTGGTAAAACTGTATATTATATAATAGACGTAAGATTTTGAATTTCTATAGGTGGTAAGACTGTATGTTACATAACGGAGAATGGTACCCATATATTAAAAATGTTATATAAGAAAACTTTGTTATATTGGAAAACGTTTATAAGTAGTAGAACTTTTATATAACAAAAATGGTTATATAACTGAGAAAAGAGATAGAAAATGTTACGTAATCAGGCACCGAAATTAAATTAATCATTAAATTATATTTAATTGAAAAGTAAGCCTAAATAAAATGTATATGATAATTAAATTCTGACAATCGTAATATAATAAATGATAATTAATGTAGGCCAAAATTCATGTCTTCGTATTTTACTCTAAGCTCTAACTTGCGTTTTTCCAATACAGCCGTCGAGCTACAATCGATTAACTTACATAACACAATAAGACAAAAGCCAATAGAAAGCTTATCCGGCATGTCAGTGTTTCGTTTGAATTTTTGTACCTATTCTACAGATTTTGTAATATATCCATTCTTGAAATATATCTCCTTAAATTTTCTGATGTTTTCAAATTTATCAGTTGATGAACACATGTTCAGTTCAGTTTTTATATTCACTTACTTCTTTCCATTCAGATAATATATATATATTTTTTCATTTTAGCGTACTTTAATAGAATTCAGAATGGCTTTTAAGTAAATTATAGGAATAATTGTAAGGTGTAGGGAAGACTGTTGTACCTTTAGCAGCGTGTACCTTTGAACACTTTTGGTTTTTTAATTTTTGCTGCTACCAAGAGAACTCAAACTGAAGTAGATTATAGAAAAAGCCGCTAAGTAGCTCTGGTCGTAGTTTCAGTTTGATTTACTGCAAAATTTGGTTCTGTAGGCAAAAGAATTTTTTTAGTACCAAAAGTAAACATTTTGTTCATTGATTTATGTTTTCTAACACAAAATCAGATTGTATTTGTTAATATCGTTCAAGTACGGTGTATTCTCTATCATGTGATGAGTAAAAACATATTTTAATTTCCATTATTTATTCGAATGTCTAGTTTTGGGAGCCATATTTGTTTAAAAGTCTACCTTTGAACACAAAACTTGTTGTACCATGGAACATATTCCAAGGTACAAGATACTATCGGTTTTTGTTTTTGTTTTATTTTAAGATCATATCACTAAGTAAGTCTGGAGATAAGAGGTCCACTATTGATACGGATGCCTTGAAGAAACTTGTGCTCCTCCAGGAAGTAAAATCTCAATCAGAGAGGCCTGCTCTGGTTTATGATTACAAATACGTTTTAAATATGATTGTCAGTTTTTACAGCTTATATTCCCATCCATATTTCATATGTTCCAACTTAAGGGAGAGTATGATCCAAGGTACATGAACTTGTTGTACCTTTGAACACATTACATATCCCTTCATTTTATTTTTCCATCCTTAATAGATCTGTAAAACAGGGAAATACATACAGGAAGTTGTGAAGGAACCTTCAATAATTATTTCAAGCATTTTTTATTAAAAAAAATTTAATTTCCCAAAATTAAAAAAAAAATAAAATAAAATGTGAAAAGTGTTTAGAGGTACAACAGTCTCCCCTACTTAATGTTTGTAGTATGTGATTCGACTTTCTTTCCATTTCTGATTTGACAATTTAACAGCGTTGTCACTCAACCGCTTAAAATTTCTATAATTTTAGAAAGTCTTCGCGTACTTTAATTGTAAAAAAAAAAATCAATATTATACACATCATCAAGTCTTATGTTTCAGACTTGTGCATCAATTTCCTTTGTGTTGTATGCTAGTGGGGATCAAATGAAATTTCAGCTGAGAACACTGCTGGAAACTTTTGATGAATCAGAGAACATTATGTAGCTACTTATCTCCAAGAGTATAATACACCAATCTAAGGACACTATAGATTGTAACATGTGGTATCTTTGTTTTTCATTACCAACATCTCTATCACGTAATAAGCATGTTCTTTGTAGCATTTTATATAAATGAATATATATACAGTGGGCCAAAAAAAGGCACAAAATTTAAATGGTTATTTTCCAGTAGCTAATGATTTCACTTGAAAGTTTATTTCACACGCAAATTTAACAGTCCTTGTAGACCGGGAAAGTGCTATAATATTTAATATTTTACCATTTATTAAACATTATATCTTATTTTTTGTAAGGCAGTGCAAAATCGATCGTTTATGCCGAACTAAGCATTATGGTCTTACGAGTTCAGTAGGCCAAGCCGTTTGTTGTGCTATCATCATTTGTTTTCTTCCGTTTTAAATTCTCATTTTGTGAATAATGGGTCGCTTAAGGGATTAGGTACAGCTTACAGCAGTAAAAGTTTGGAAATATTTGTAAATATGTTTTTTAATTCGTAAAAAATATTTTTTTCATATAGCAGAAGGACAGTGTTTTACACATACCAATTTTCATTATTGTACAAGATACAGTAATGGAGGAAAAAAATGTTGAATATTTCCAAAAAATTTACTGCTGTAAGCTGTACCTAACCCCTTAACGAACGAAGACAAGATTTTAATTAAACATTTGCACCAATATGATAATTTATCTGCCCGTCAAATTGTAAGGAACTACAATCAGCGAGAATGGTCTGTTTCAAGTGTACAACGATTGATTAGCAAGATACGGACATGATATCCCTTCTGAGAGATTATTGCGTTCAAGATCGCATTTCTCAGATTCTCAGATGGTTTTCGCTGGAGTTTCAAACGAGATCTTAATCCTATGGACTATTCTGTATGGAATCAACTACAAAAAGCAGTTTAGTACAAAACAAAAATTCGTAATATTGAACATTTAAGACAACGGCTTCTTGAATGTTGGGACCGGCTTCATCAAAGACAGATTCCAGTGCTATTGGACAATGGAGAAGACGCCTACAAATGGTTGTGCGGGCAAATGGCGGTCACATAAAGCATCGTTTCTATTTTGATTATTTTAAAGATCATTAATTTTTATTAATTTTACCAACATTCAGTTTCTGCATTTTGAAGTAATAAATTGTCTTAATATAGGCTACCACATTTTCCGCATCATTGTGTATTAACCTACATAAGATTTTAATTGAGTCTCAAAAAACATAATAAGAAGTCCTGTTCAACTTTAAAGTCTACTCTTTCCAACAATGTATTCATTATAAATTAATGTTATGTATTTCCGAAAATAGAGTATTTCTAATGTTGTGCCTTTTTGGCCCACTGTATATATATATATATATATATATAAATATTATATATACTATATGTACATATATACATATTATGTAGAGGCATATACACAACTCCTACTCATGGTAATTTTTATGTAATATCATTCTTGTACAATTTCGATTAAAATTTTTAAATTCATTCAAGTAATTTTGAAACATTTAAATTGCTATGAACAGTAATATATCAACTGCGTGTTTTGGTTCTGTGTACTTTAAATGAAGTCGTACACCAATATCTGTTTTTCTTTTGTTATTCAGTTTTCTGAATAATAAAACAGCTCCTAAAATGTTCACTTAATTTCCTTTAAATATTACTCCATTCCTTTGATTTATGATCTCTCGCTCCCAATAATATTTTTGATGAAAATAATACCATCCAAAATTTTAAATAATTTATAACCTTGTGTTATCTTATAAGAATAAACTTGTCGTACCGGTAGTAAATGGAGAATTTTTCATCCCTTATAAGAGAGCGATATATAATTGCATAAATATCTTAAATATCTATATGACGAAAACAGTAAATTGCAATACAAAATCATGTCCATTTATATTTGATTTTGGTACGTAAGAGAACAGTACTAGTGAAATTTTGTTACAAGTAAGCGCTTTGAGTTTTGTGCCCTACAAAAATAATTCTGTATATCGGACAACAAACTGATAAAGTACCACAGTCTAGTATATACAGTCAAGAAGCTCAATACGTAGTAAGTATACATCCATAGATAGTTGCTAACCACTAGGATCGCTAATATCGCTTTATTACAGACAATGCGAAATAGTACCGGCACAGTCTATTGTTCCTAAAACCCTCACAACTCAAGCTTCGTGACTATATATACTAGACTGTGATAGTACCAAGAAGAGATATTTACCTCCGTTATATCTACCAATAGAACAACCGGACTTTAAGAAACCCGAATTTTACAAGCATTCTATATGGCAATTTAACAAATACCACTGAAATTATCTGAATATGTATTTCTTTTTCTTCTTGTCTTTATTAGTTTCCTTCACAAACCATAATCTTCCCGCTCATCCTCATAAACATAGTCATAATCATCAACATTATCATTTCCCTTCAAACATCAAACCATTTAATTTGATTCATTTAGACTTTTTTGAAATATTGAAATAATAAATACTACTTCTTTTTTAAGAAACGAGATCTCTGGTTATATGGTCAACTTGACGTAATACCAATGCTATAACATAACAAGAAATAGGGATCTCACACACAAACAAGAAAATAACCCTTCAGGAAATTCAAGTGGTATTCCTGAAGCCTTTAAAATATTTGTGGTAGCGTCCTCATAAGAGGTTTCGCAGGCCCTATTCACGTTGGGGTCATGAATTTTCCATTGATCTAATCCTTTCTACCACGCTATGGCCCTGGGGTTTACTTAGTCTCCAAAAGAAATAATGAGTACCAGATTGCTTTTCTGGGGTATGGGGAAAAGCTTCAAAACGTAAGACTGACATCCCCACTGCTTCTTGTTAATGTTATGTTTTATTTAACGACGCTCGCAACTGCAGATGTTATATCAGCGTCGCCGGATGTGCCGGAATTTTTTTCCGCAGGAGTTCTTTTACATGCCAGTAAATCTACTGACATGAGCCTGTTGCATTTAAGCACACTTAAATGCCATCGACCTGGCCCGGGATCGAACCCGCAACCTTGGGCATAGAAGGCCAGCGCTATACCAACTCGCCAACCAGGTCGACCACTGCTTCTTAGTATCACTTGTCTTGCAAGAGGGAAGACTAAAAATCCGTCATACTGGGGACGTTTCGGAGTCAGTAATGGGATAGATTTTAAAAATATTTCTAGTACAAAATATAAACAATCTGATTTGACTTCCTTAAAAAGAATGAGATATTTCACTTGCGCTTTATTCTCACACTTCTTGTATTTGACCGCTTGTACTGGCAGTTCAATACTATTTTGCACAAATTTTCTACTGGAAATTTATAGGCTACCTGATTTCACAGAAGGTTAATTTATAAACTATTTTTTATGATCAGAAAAATTTTCCTGAACTTAAAGAACTTATTAACGAGCTTAATGGATTTCCTTCAGAGGCTTCTTCACCTCAGAATGAGAATTATTTACATTATCAGCCTAATAGAGCTCAGTAATATCTAAGTATAGTATTTAAGCCTATATATGGACATTTTATGGGAGGATAATATTAAAGTGGATTTGATGGAGGTGAGATATGATGATAGAGACTGGATTAATCTTGCACAGGATAGGGACCGATGGCGGGCTTATGTGAGGACGGCAATGAACCTCCAGGTCCCTTAAAAGCCATTTGTAAGTAAGTGTATATGGACATTTCAGCAAAGAACCAAGAAACCAGCAAACAAAACAACCTCTTTTCATTGTGAATAATTTAACGAACTATAAGTAGCCTACAACCAAATTATTAATATTAACAGCGAAATATTTGTAACAATGAAAATCGGTTATACGAACAGTAAGCTATTTATTTGTCTTAAATATTTCATATTTATATTCGGACTAGAAGCGTAATTAAGGATGTAGCCTATATTACACCATTCTTGTTTATAATTCATTAAGATTTCCACTTTACTGTCACAGTTTTGTTAATTTCAAGTAATTAATAAGATTCATTTCATAATTGGAATCAATTACACGAAGAGAATGCACTTTTTATGATGAAAATGATGTAGACGGCCGTTATGGCTTAATGGACTGCGCATGCGCTTCCCAAAGAAACGGTACACGGATCGATTCTTAGGGTTTTAGCATTTTTCTTTATTCCATGAGACTGAGTGTTTGTTCCCTATCTTGTACTTGTGCTGTAATATCTCCGCAGTGATCCTGCATCGTGCTGACCACATAGTCAGGGAGGCCTGCGTTGTGAGAGAGTATAATGTTGATCCAACTCATAGAGCTTAGTTTCTCCCTTTACGTATGTTGGTACTCATTAAGACTGCTCTGTTTACAACATGAGTTCCCCGCTCCTGGTCCAATGCAAGCTTCCCCTCATCGCATTTAATTATTAGTCGGTACAAATCGCGCCAGTGGCTCAAGTGTTACAGCGCTAGTATTCCATTCAGGCGACCCGGGTTCGATCCTCGGCCAGGTCATGATGTAATTTTAGGTGCAAAAAGCAGATGCTGCAGTGGCTTTCTCTCGGGTTACTCCCGTATTACTCTATCATCCCATGAAGAATTTCCACCTCCCCCTCATATCATCTATTATCTGAAATTGTTAAATATAGACTGGGGTGAAGGTCTGGCGGTAGTACTGGTAGTGATATAGGAAGACTTGGGGCTTCGGGGTCTGGGAGCTATAAAGCTACTCGTCCGAGATCTACCTGTCAGCATTGAATTCATGAATGTCACCCGAGCCGTCTGTCGAACTTGGAAAACCATCACAAATATAGAGAGCACAATGGGCCAAAGCAAGATTAAATGCAAACATCCTTCCGAGTCCAACCCTCGAAAAGCTTAGCCATGTCTGTATAAAAAAGGAGTTATATAATAACAGAATGAATGAGTAATTATTCCATTCGAATGAGTTTCTAAAATTTTGTAAATATGTAAATTAAAATACATAACTTATATTGAATATTGAAATAAATTATTTACTATATTAAAGATGGTGGCAAGTACAGGATGATTCCGAAAATTGTACCGGAATTTGCGGTGATAGTTTCTAATGATATTATGAGTAAAATATTTAGGCATATATGAACTCGGTGTCATTAGGGAGACATCGCGATCCCCCTTAGCTATTTACACGATCCTCCACGGTGTCGGCCCCCACACTTTGGGAACCATTGGTCCAGAGCATTGGATTAAATAAATATACATATAAATCATTATCAAATTTTGTAATAACTATCATTATTACCATAATAATTAACTTATGTTATCATAATCATTATTGCCCACTTCATCTTTATCACGGTAATATTCAACAACTTAACATTACAACCGTCATCACTGGCATTCATATCATCATATCTATCACGAAGAATGTCGTAATTACTACAAGCATCATCTTTATCTTTCATTACCATAATTATTGTCATTAAAGCCTTCCATTTCCAAATCATCTCTTCTGAGAGATATTTGTGGCAATATTTCACTCTATCATGAATGAGATATACGTACGTACCATTACGACAGAAAAAACAGCAAAGCAGAGGCTCGCAACGATGAATAAGAAATTTCCAAGTAGAACTGGATTCAGAACTTCTTCCAGATTACGCATATACCTGCGAAAATAGCCACTTATTTATTACTAAATGTGTAATAAGTTTCAAATAACACTCTTACTCTTGTTGTACCAGTCATGATTTATACAGGATTGTTAGTTAACTGTTATGGTAGGCAAGACTGAATTGTTCAACATTTACCTATTTCAAAATTATCATTGTTTTTTACCACTTACTTGTGGATTTATAAGTATATGCTGTATGTGCCAAATTTAGACTGTGTGTATGTCTATTGATTCTCAAGATGTTAGCGTTTACAACGCTTTAATTTTTGCTAGATTGCTATAAGAAATCCCTAGAGTAAGAATTTTAATCAGATTGAGCTTTAATTTTCATCAAATACATTTTACATGTGTAAAAATAAAACTTGCTATGGGTTTTAATATTATGTATATTTTTACTGTCTAAAAATGTAATTTTCATATTCGTTAATTTTTTAAAATTATGATATTGTAATTCAACCTACCAAAATTTATAGACTACTGAAAATAAATGGAGATAAAACCCCAAGGAAAATTTTTATCTTTGTGTTTATTAGAATAATCTTGGATAATTCCAAATAATTCGGATAAGAACTCTATCATAGGGATAATTTTGTACATAGCAAAATCCTAAAACAGAAAACAGCTACAGAGGCGTATACCGATCCTTAACTAGAATATAAGTAAATACCTTTAAAAATATATGCTTGGGGTCAAAAATAAGTGGAAAATGTAAACTGTATATCAATTTACAGAAGAGGAAAAATTGGAAGTTTTTAAGGAAAAAATAAAAATTAATAAATTCATGTCCAAATTTCTTAAATTTTGTTGTTGGAGAGACCTTACATTTTTCAACAAATTAAACATTAGAATGTATTAAAATACCTTTTTGACATTTTGTTAGGCTAATGTTAATATCAATAACTGGAATAGTAGGCCTTTATCCTATAGGCATTATGAATTTTCTTATTATAACTAATATCTATAGCTTAAAAATTTTTAAATTTGCAGTGTAACGCCTATTTGAAAATTAAATTTAAGTAGCTTAACTTTGTCTTTCTTTCTTTCGTCCTCTGTATAAGATTTATTAAAAACAAACTAAGAAGAATTATTAAATAAAACCCGTTTTCTACCCTAAAATGTCTTCGTTATCATCAGAGGTATGTAGAAGAATACACGCCTGACGTAGAACATTTGACATGAGTTTCGTTCGTATGATTTTATATAATATACTACATGAGGCGTTTAGTTGCAAAATCAGATACATCACTAAAACATAATTTTTCAGTATGAAGGAAAAACTTTTGCAAGGAATCAAGGATTTGCAACCAATACTATTTTTCATCATACAAATCCGTGTGATGTATCTGGCTTTGGAGCATAGCAGTGTAGTAGCAGTTGCAGAATCATATGAAGATATGAAATATAATATTAACTCATTTTGAAAAAAAAAGTGATGTATCTGATTTTGCAACTACACGCCTCACATAGGAAGTGTGTAGATGAGAGGCGTCTATTAACATGACTCTTGTTATTCCTAATTCTTCTTAACGTGACTAGGGAGTGGTGATTCAATTCTTAGCAGCTCCAATTTATCGCTATTTATTATTTTTATCGTTTTTTTACCTTGGGGATTTAGTGAAGTGAATTTTTAATGGCAGGCAGAGTAACTATCTCATGCCCCCATGTCTTAGATTGCTGCCAGTGCACTTCATTAGAACCAGGTACCCAGCTTCGAAGCCGTTAGGGAAATCGGATTGTTAAAGAAAGCTTTAAACGGGTACAGATGACACAAGAGATTCGTTGTTTGAGGAAATATTTATTGCTTTATAACTTTCGAAATTTGTGATGTAGGCTATCCACATATTACAACCTGCTTAGTACCTAGGTAATTTTACATTTTTAAAACAGACCTCTACTTCGTTCCATAATGTCTCACAGAAGATGTAAACATTGCCGGCAGAGAAGTATAATTAATAATAATAATAATAATAATAATAATAATAATAATTATTATTATTATTATTATTATTATTTATTCATTTATTTATTCATTTATTTATTTATTTATTTATTTATTTATTTATTTATTTATTTATTTTAGCTCGCAAAGTTAAGGCCGTAAGGCCTTGTCTTCCACTAAACCAGCCAAAAGTATACATACATATGTATTAACTTACAAACTACAAATAATACAACAATTTGATTTAGATAAAAGTTTCGTGTATACAAGAGTTACTTATCAATTAAACCGTAAAATACTATGAACTATTATTTAAACAATGCAATACAAAGTGTGTAGCAGAATTAAACTAAAATACATAGAATATTAATATATTTCAAATAATATTAGATAATAGGAAGAGATTATTATGAAATAATTTTAAAAATACAGCGCTATCAGGATGCATGTCTAAAGAAAAAAGTTACTATATAGTCAGTGACCGTTTAAGTAAGTATAATTAGAGTGAATTGCTAAGAAGGTTATCCTTTAAGCTATTTTTTAATGTTTATTGTCTTGCAGCCCCTAATACTTTGTGACAAGGAATTACATTGTCGCGAGGTGGATACTGTAAAAGATAAAGAATAACGAGATGTTCTATGAAGAAGTAGCCTATACTTAAAGCGCCACAGATAAGTGATCTGGTATTTACGTCGTGGTTAGAGTATAGGTAAGAGAAACGAGACGGAAGGTAATTTGGTGTTCAGGTGTGCAGAATTTGAAAGAGTAAAGACAAAGATTGTATGAAGTTCTACATTCTTTGATTTCATTTACGGTATAAACATAGATCGATTTCTTAAATGCTATTCATCGCATATTCATCTGCACAATTTTTGTTAAATCTCCTAAATAAGACATACATAAGTTATATTCATCTACGTTAATTCCTATTCAACCAAAGGCAGAGGTCTCATTCCAAGCTTGTCTTGAAGTTGGGCAGTCTGAAGCGTTCTACCCCCCACCCAAAAGTCAGGCGTGGGATGAGACCTCTATCATTGGTTGAATAGCAATAATACCTCTCTCCTCCTCTACCGACAATGCTTACTTCTCCTGTAACACACTATGGAACGAAGTATAGTTTCAGTTGTACCCACAACTATAAATTTATTGATATTATTTAATTAAATTATACAAAACATCCAAGTTATATTAATAGACATTAATATTTATTGTGATATTAATACACATATACCAGGGAAATATCATGTCGTATATACAGGGTGTTACGAAAAATGTATCCAATATTTAGGAGGTGCTAGTATGCAGCAAAACAAGAAAATAATGTCAAATAAACATGGGTCGTAAAACACATACTTTCTGAGATCTGAACACTTGTTCATAGGAGGTGCTCAATGTGACGTCCATTCATGGCAATGCATTCCTCTGCCCTTCGGCGTAAGTAATCACACAATCTTTGAAATTTGTTTTAATACGTTAATAAGAAAATCCTGGTAACGATACCCATTTAATCTCTGTGGTAGCACGTATGGCCCTATTAATCTATCACCAAGAACGCCTGCCCATAAGTTGATTGAGAATCGGTGCTGATGCCTTGTTTCTTCAACTGCATGGGGATTTTCATCAGCCTACACATCTGATTACCAAAAATTCACATCACCAACTCTGCTGAACCCCGCTCATATCCGCAACCAGACTTTTGTCTTCAGTATTCCTTGCGACGTATCAGTATTCCATGTAAGGGGTGTCAACTGTGGTATGATTATCTGGTAGTCTGCTGTATTGTAGGGCAGAAAAATGCATTGCCATGAATGGACGTCACATTGAGCAACTCCTATGAACAAGTGTTCAGATCTAAGAAAGTATGTGTCGTAGAACTCATGTTTATTAGATAATATTTTCTTGTTTTAATGCATACTATCACCTCCTAAAATATTGGATACATTTTTTAACACCCTATATAACTACATTTAACAACAATTTTGTAGATGAATATGCGATGAATAGCATTTAAGAAATCGATCAACGTTTATACCGTAAATGAAATTCTCACGAATAAGAATAGGCTGCACTCGACTGGGTCGCATAAGAAAAATACATTATATAGGGATAAAGCTTTATAGGTATATTCCAGTAACGATAAGAATACAAGAATACCGTAGCAATTGTTTGAAACACTTAAACTGAATATAAGCTCAAAAATTGATAGAAGCAGGCCTAACATACCATACTAATTCTAAACGTGTTAATGACATGACACATACCTTTTATTAATATATCATTCACCTCACCTTATTATTTGTTGATGACATTGTATACATTCATTTAATTGTCTTTGTATATAACAGAAGTTGTCATTGATTTGTTTGTTATTCACATAACTTTGTTCTTCTATATCGAATTGTGCGTTACTTTCGGATTCGATACTCTTTCGGCCCACATTTAAGATAGAAACCCTGAGCTTCTCCAGCTGACTGCATGCAATGCTTATTAACATGGCATAAATGGCAATGAAACCAGAGAATGTGCATGTGTATAATACTGTCGCAAGTACCTGGAACAATAAACCAAATTCATGAAATTCACATAGTAATATTATTAATCCACTTGTAATCATTGTACTCTCTATTATTGAAGCCTAATCCAAACCTAAATTTAAACATTTTATACTGATCATTTGAAGATATTGTGAATTATAACGATTATATTGACGATGTCAAACAATGGCAGAAATAATTAAGTAATAATTTTAAAATAAATAACAAATCCTTAAACACTACACTGTTTGCGGACGATCAAGTAATATTAAGCAACACAGAAGGTGATTTACAAATTGCTATATTTAAATTAACTCAAATAGCTAACGAGTATGATATGAGAATTTCGGAACAAAAAAACAAAAGTTATGGCTTTTGAAGGGACAAACCACTTGAGATGCAAAATAGTGATTAACGGAAAAATAATAAAACAAGCAAATAACTTTAACTATTTGGGGTGCAATGTATCCTACTGCCAAAAAATGATATCAATAGAAAAATAAATAGATTCTATAATATGTGTGGAACAATAAGAAGAACATCTATACTAATAATAAATCTGTAGCCGAAATTTTTCTGGTAATTTTCGATTTTCCAAAAATAATGGTCCTAACATATATAATTAACCACCCTCAAACCGAAAATCGCTTTTTTGAAATTTTTGTTTGTATGTCTGTCTGTCTGTCTGTCTGTCTGTATGTTTGTTACCTTTTCACGCGATGATGGCTGAACGGATTTCGATGAAAAGTGGAATATAAATTAAGTTCGTTGCAACTTAGATTTTGGGCTATATGGCATTCAAAATACATAATTTAAAAGGGGGTTATAAGGGGGCCTGAATTCATTAAATCGAAATATCTCGCTTATTATTGATTTTTGTGAAAAATGTTACATAACAAAGGTTTCTTTACAAATAATTTTCGATAAGTTTTATTCCTTGAAAGATTTTGATAGGACTGATATTTAATGAGATAAATGGGTTTTAAAATTAAAATAACTGCCATCTAAGGCCGTGTAATGAATTAAAAAACAAATGACTTCGTCTATAAGGGGCCTTGGACAGCAACAATCGAAAGCTATGAAAGAGAATGTTTCTGTGTTTGTATGAAGCAATATTGGAAGCTAAATTAACCGATTTGTATAATTAATTATTATTTCACCATTGGAAAGTGTAGTTCTCTAGATGGACATAATGCTATAATGTTATTACAGTAACTTCTAATATAATATAATATAATATAATATAATATAATATAATATAATATAATATAATATAATATAATATAATATAATATAATATAATATAATATAATATAATATAATATAATATAATATAGCATAATATAATATAATATAATATAATATAATATAATATAATATAATATAATATAATATAATATAATATAATACAATACAATACAATATAATATGTAATATTATATAATATAATTTAAGTTATTTGAAGGGTTCAGAACCATAGTGGGCCAAGCGCCATTTACTGAATACGTAGAAAACAAGGGTTAAAATTAAGTTATTACCATAATTCAATGGAAACCTATAACAAGTAAAATAAAATATACGCATTAAATCTAAATGATGTCAATCTTCATTAAACTATGGTTGTATGTAATAAAAATTAAGAAACAGGTTAAAGGAATTGTCATTGCACCAAATGAGTGTCTCTGGACCAAAATGATCGCATTTTAATTATTTGGATGCAATTGAAATTAAGTAACATATTAAACGATTTATCCTTCTAACAAACACGAATGTTCCCTGGATCAAATGTCCTATTTTAATTATGTAATTACTTTATATTTATTTCTAACGGGTGCAGCGGAGTGCACGGGTACGGCTCGTTAAAAAATATAATATTAAGAACCACTCAACTAAAATTTTACAAAACAATGGCAGTACCTATGTTAACGTACGGCTGTGAGAACTGGACACTTAATAGATCAGACAAAAGTACAATAGAGACAGCTGAAATGAAGTTCTTGCGTTCCTTGGCGGGTTATACACTTTTAGATAAAAAACATAATGAAGACATAAGAAAACAATTAAATATATACAACGTAAGTGACATAATAAACCAAATAAGAACTAACTGGTTAGAACATATTGAAAGGATGCCACATAATAGATCTCCACAGCTGACACTTGACTATCAACCTGAAGGCAAAAGGAAAGTAGGACGTCCAATTACAAGATGCAAAGATACAATCTATTGATGTGGAAACAGGTCAAAGGCCTAATTCCATGAGGAAAAAGAAGAAGAAGGATTATAACGAGAGATCTTTAAGCACAGCTCATGAAGTGAAAATAATTGAAAAACACAACATTAATTAAAGTTTGATTCTAGCTAAATATAAGCGACTTCAACGATCTACCTTCACTCTAATGATCAATATATGGAGAATTCGTATGTGATTTACTGTGTAATTACGATAAAACTATAGTATTTGCTGTGTGAGTTTAGTTCTTGATATTTGGTTAGTTGCTTTCATGATTGATGTATGATTTCGTTTCTTAGTCGATAATTTGGTTGACAAGGTTCCTGTCTTTGATTGTTTTTTGGTTTCGATTATTTCTTTCGTTCATTGGTTGTGTTTGGTAGTTTGATTGACCAATTTGTTAATTTATTCATCAGTTTTTTATTTCTTACTAATTTCGACACCGCAGCCTGAGGCTTATTGTGCCCAGACCCACAAATCTTCTGAACACACACACACCACACACTTACACACACTGCAGGACTCCCCCGTTTACTGGGTCAGGATACTCGGGAGCCGGGAGATACCACACACACTGGGTCAATGGACAGAAAACTAGTCCCCGTGAAGAGGTCCGAATTAAATCCTCATGATTTCACGACCGGTAATCGAACTCGAGCCACCACGCACGTTACCTCGAGACCAAGGAGGCGGACCATCAGTTGGTTTACTTATTCTTAGAAGCAAACATTCTTATGGGGTGGATAAAAAAGATAATTATTTTTCTTCCATCATGTTAATAATGTCAAAAGAAGTGCTTATACAGGGACATCATTTCATTTTTACTAACATTTCTAACATTAACTTACCTATATCTCTGGATCAACGCCGTTTGCTACCCTCTTCCACGATTAGATTTCGATGATACTGGCGCAATATACAAGCAAATCATGTTACTAGGTATAGGAGGGAAGAAAAGTATTTAATCCATTTACGTAAACTAGGAAATATTGCGGTTTTGAGTTTGATACTTGTCATTAGATTTTTGTTTAATCAAAATACAGTACAGTATTAACAATAAGTGTTTTTACTCATGAACTGAGCTGCCCATATGGACGTATTCATTATGCAGTGTATATTATACTGTCTACAGCACATTAGCGTACACTATAGAGAATGAATTAAATTGAAAAATAATCATAATATGGATATTTATACATATTTTTGAAAATGGTGGCCGTTCATTTCGATACAGGCTTCAGTTCTTTTGTACATATTATCGCACTATAGACTATTGTACCTAATCCCAATTACCAGTTTCGTCCTTCGTAACTAGTAACTCATGTTGAAATAATTCTGTACCTACTCTTTAAAAGAATACCTTACGTACTGTAAATTCAATCTTCACTTCTGCACGATCCGAAAAGATAAAATTACTCAGACATACTATCTACTGTCCATCCAAGTGGTTATGTCGTAGGGTCGTAGAAAGGGAGGAAATCACGTGGCAATTAATTACTTAACGAGGCCCTTTTATTTAAGTTATTTTAAACAGTTGTATAATATTACGTAGACGTCCAATTCCTAACAGAATTAATGTTCTCACAAAAGAGCTAAGACGACAACCCAGCCACTAGCTGGCGAATAAAATCAGGTGGGGGAAACCGGGATACGACGTAGGCAAATGTCTGTGTGTACCTGTGCGAAAGTGATTCAATATTGAAAGCTCTTTCGTCACTGGAAACGCGAACATATTTTTGGAACGTACTTCTTACTATGACCGTAAGGCTACTATGACTGTACATATATGCAGTCTTTGATCTGTGTGGAGGACGGTTGAACTTCATTAGTAGAAGGGGTGAAGTACATTAAAAAACTCAGGTGCAATAAAAATTGAAGTAAAAATAAAATGATGTCCCTGTACAAATTTTGGTCACACGAACGCAATTACGAGAATCACCCGGAAAGAAAACACAATTTAATGGAAAGATATATTGGAACAGATACATCAATTATTGAGCTATTTTTCAACATATTCTCCACCAGAAATGAGACATTTGTCATACGGTAGGATCAACGTTTGTATTCCCATGTCGTGGAAGTCTGACACTTCATTCGGAAACAGTGTGTGACAGCCGTCTGCACTCTCTGTTGATCCCACGGTATTGCAAATGTCTCAATTCCGGTAGAAAATATGTTGAAAAGTAGTTCAATAATTGCTATATCTGTTCCAATAAATCTTTCCATGAAATTGTGTTTTCTTTCTGTAAACGGCCCCGGGGAAACTTACTTTCTGGACGGCCATCGTAATTGCGCTCGAGTGACGAAAATTTGTATAAGCATTTGTTTTGACATTATGAACACGGTGGAGAAAAAAAAATACTTTTTTATCAGTTCCCATGAGAATGTTTGCTTGTAAGTTTGCTGAATGTCTGGCTGATTTCTTTGTTTCATCTGTTTATCGAAATTTGCATTGTTATTGATTGGTTTGCTGTTTTGATGACAGAAAATCACACGTGCTGCCAATCAAACAGTTTTTTAAAACTGAGATTCTGGAAAAGTCACGAATTTCGCTTATGACAGTGAGATTAGAAGGCAGCAAGACGAATTTACATTCAATTACAGACTGAGGCGTACATTATATCTAGCGGAGTTTGACATTGACATGAGTCTGAAAGCGTTTGGTGAATTTTTCTTGGAGCTTTATAATTCACAAAGAATGTTCCTCTATATGCAACAAATTTACGACACAATCTCTCCCCCTCTATTTTTTTTATTTCAGCCATATCAATAATTTATGTTATGTTGCATATTGTGGTAAACAGAGTGAAAATGAAATAACTCTAGAGATTTCCAGAGCGAATAGCTCACGTTTTATGTAACAAAAAATGTGTAATACCATATTGGTGGAAACTTCATAGCTTTGTCAGTAAAAATGTTTTTTCCAAAAACTTTAACACGTTCTTATTTGGTGACTATTGCAGTAAGATCGTAATTTTTGTTAATGTTGACAGAAAATCTAATAAGGAATCATTTATCACTCTAGCATATTTCAATAGCGTGGATGGTTTAGTTTAAATTTCATTTAAAACCCACAAATTTCAAGCTACTGGACGATGTGAACAGATTGCAATGTTGTAGTCAGAGAGGGAGGTGGGATGCAGTTCACCAATGCAGACAGATCTGAGTTCGTTGACCTCTTACATATGTATTACGAGAAGAAAGAGCATTGTGTTGACGGCGATGTTGTCACACTGCTGAATCTTTCAACTTAATTTTCTAATTAACCGTGCGTTTAATAACAAAACGTAATGTAGATTTTCTATTCGTTTGAGTGTACACTATCGTTCTTTTTAGTCCGAATAATTATCACTTTCACCCTCTGAGTGTATGTGTGTGTCTAGATATATATATATGTGTGTGTGTGTGTGTATATATATATATATATAATGAGGAGGCTGTTCGGTAACCTTTATATGAAACGAGTTAAAATCAGGATAAGAGAAGAAATGTCAGAAGGAAGCGAAATAGGAAGAGAAGTACGTCAAAGTTGCCCTTGATCACCTATCCTGTACAACATCTACTTGGAGGATTTAGTAAAGAACTATTTTGGAACAAGGAAGGAGTGACAGTAATAGTAGGAGGGAGAGGAATGCAGTTCATAAGATTTGCTGGTGATATTGCGTTGTTAGCAGAAGAAGAGACGATACAAAGGGATATGTTACTCGAGCTAAATGACAGCTTTGAGCAGTATGCGATGAAAATAAATTTAGACAAGACAAAGGACATGGTCATAGGAAGAGAAATAAAGAAAGTAAACTTAACGATTATAAATGAGGCAGTAGAACAAGTGGACAACTTCAAATACTTGGGCTGTACTATAACTAAGCAGTAACACGATTTGCAGCCAGGAAGTCTGAATGAGGAAGGCAATGGCAAAGGAAGCTTTTAATACAAAAAGGAGCATCTTCTGCGAACCACTGGTAAAAGAACTAATCAAGATACTAGTGAAGTTCTTTGTGTTGAGTGTAGCGTTGTATAGGTAGAAACATTGACATTTTGACGAAATGAAGAAAAGCAACTAGAAGCATTTGAAATGTGGATATGGAGAAGAATGGAACGTGTGAAGTGGACAGACAGAATAAGAAATGAAGCTGTGTTGGAAAGAGTGGGTGAAGAAAGAATGATACTGAAACTGATCAGGAAGAGGAAAGAGGAAAAGGAATTGGTTGGGTCACTGGCTGAGAAGAAACTGCCTACTGAAGGATGCACTGAAAGAAATGGTGAATGGGAGAAGAGTTCGGGGCAGAAGGTATCAGATGATAGACGACATTGAGATAATGTACGCTATTTGTTATATACGGAGGCTAAAAGGATGGTAGAAAATAGAAAGATTGGAGAATGCTTAGTTTGCAGTGAAAGACCTGCCATTGGGCTGAACACTATGCTCGTTTTATCTGATATGAATATCATATTATGAAATATTGTTGTATTATATTGCAATACTTTGGCCTATATTATGTTACATTATATTCAATTGTATTGTAATATATTTTACTATAATTCATTTTATCCTATTTTATTTTATCATACCTATCATATCACATTCTGTAAATTAATTTATTGTTATTGTAACACCAAAAATTAATATTATCATTAGAATAGTTTCTGGGGATTTTCCATTTATCCAACGTACTGGAATATAGTATTAGGTCTTATAGACTTACCTGTAGGATAATAATAATCTCATATACGGGGCTCAAACTTGTATCGAAGGGATACCAAGAGTTCAGAGCGAGGGGTCTACCGTCTTGCATCGTAACACGAGCAATCACGTACAATGTGTGACTTGTTGCAACACAAAATACAAATTTTCTGGGAATTGCCCAGATGAATGGGAGCATTGCTGATATCGACATACGTCCAGATTCTGCATCCCTCAAGGGCAGATCTCTCCACGTAAAAGAATTCGCGGAACTCATTAGTTGTTCCAAGGGAAGCCGTCGAATTCTGAAAAAAGGATGTTAACAGTATCTCAATACTTTATATGTGATTTGTAGTTATGTTCCATTTTAATACATTGAGATTACTCGATATCGGTCATATTACTATAGATAATATGTGGTATAAATATTATTTTACTGAATCTGGGCGAAAGAAATTCTTCCACGCTGCGAGCAATCAAAAAGCGGGTAATAAAATCTGAGTTGGGTGAAATTCGACAGGTAAATTTACACTGAAAATAATGTAAAATGGTTGGATTGGTAAAAGTCATCTGAGTAATACAGAATCACCAAGTGGGCACTAAATACCATGTGTGCGAAATTATGTACATGTCTACCCACATTCTCCGACAAAATATGTAATTACATACCGATTTATCTAGCAATGTATAAATCTGGCTGTTATATATGTAAGGATGAGTGTATGTGGTTATGCATGTGTGTATGCATGCCTCTTTGTCTATATACACCGCGTCCCGCTTAGAAGGATCGAGAATAAATGCTAATTTAAAGTATAAATAACGGTAATGGTTTTATAACATAACTTTTTATACAACTTGATGTAAAAACTCTTAGAGTTTCGGAGAATGGTCAGTGCAACTTGATGTTTGCGCCTCGAGTAATCTGAAGACATCCAAAAGGTACTTAACATTCTGCCAAGTGTCCCATGACATTTGTGGGATGATTAGCGCAGCTGCATTTATAATGCGTTGTCTCAGTTTTTCCTAAGTGTTAATTGTACCATGTTGGTACACAATACTTGTCATAAACCCCAGAAAGAGGTCAATGGGCGTCAAAATGGGTGACCTAGGTGTCCACACCTGTGGAGTAACGGTCAGCGCGTCTGGCCGCGAAGCCAGATGGCCCGGGTTCGAATCCCGGTCGGGGCAAGTTACATGGTTGAGGTTTTTTCCGGGGTTTTCCCTCAACCCAATACGAGCAAATGCTGGGTAACTTTCGGTGCTGGACCCCGGACTCATTTCATCGGCATTATCACCTTCATATCATTCAGATGGTAAATAACCTAGATGTTGATACAGCGTCGTAAAATAACCCAATTAAAAAAAAAAAAGTGACCTAGGTGGCCAGGCAAGGGTTCCCCTTTTCCGATCATTCTATTGTGAAGTTTGCATTCAAGAAGCCAAGCACTGCTGCAAAGTAATGGGGTGGAGCTCCATGTTGCTGGAAAACCGATCCTGGGAGTAGTTGATCAACAACAAAAGTTCTGCACATGTCCAGATACATATTCGCTTTGATTGTCGCCTCGATGAAGAAGAATGGTCCAATGACGGAATGTTCTACTGAATGGCACCAGGCTAGTTTCCACGATAAACGTTAGTGCGCATGCGCATGAACATGCCTATCTACGAGTGTCTGCCTGTCTGTATGTTTGCCTGCTTGTCTTTCTACCTATCTCCTGCCTGCTGCCTCCGTATTGGTCTATCTACGGGTGTCTTCCTCTCTCTATATGTACTGTATGCCTGTTTGTCAATATGTCTGTCCACAAGTACCCACCTATCGCTCTCCCTGCCTACCTATTTTTCTACCTACGAGTGTCTTCTTAAATGTACGTATTCCTGCTTGCCTAACTCTTTGTCTGCGAGTATCCACCTACTTGTCTGTTTGCGTGTTTGTTCTACAAAACTTTATTTCATAAAATGAGAAAGCATAAGATCAACATACTTATCACATGTTGATCAGAAAGAAAGGCACGCGCATGTATGAATATGAAAATGCAATAACGGTTGTCACTCGTGAGCAATGATTAGACTTCTTTGTTGCCCTCAAATTTACAGGAACTTAAATATTGTGTGTGTGATTTTAAGTAATCGAAAACAATGCGAAATTCTATCAATTGAAATACATTTTCGCGCATAAATTCTACATATTACTTACATTCCAGAAGCAGTAATCGTGTCCAGACCTGTGGAGTAACGATTAGCGCGTCAGGCCGCGAAACCAGCGACCCGGATTAGAATCCCGGTTGAAGCTAGTTACCTAGTTGAGGCTTTTTCCGGGGTTTTCCCTCAACCCAATATGAACAAGTGCTGGGTAACTATCGGTGCTGGACCGGCATTATCACTTTCATCTCATTCAGACGCTAAATAACCTAAGATGTTAATACAGCGTCGTAAAATAACCTATTTAAAAAAAGAAGCAATAATCGGACAAAGGCATAGATAGGCCTATTGGATTTGTAGAGGGAAACCGAATTGCTCAAAAAAGTTGATTACGTGACTCTTCTAATACGCAGATACTGAAGTCAAATGATCATGACGATCAACAGCCGCCAGAAGAAGTGAAAGTTGATCCCAGATATGTGCAATTGAAGCAAGTTACGAATAATCACCCAACTGTCTCTCCTTCAGAATTAATTCAACGTTAGTTGGAAACTGTGCAGTTAGTAGCAATATCTTTTAGTCCCCTACTAGAAATTCCAAAGAGAAGTAGATCTCCAAACTCTTTAAGTAATTAAAAAAAAATCCACCCACGACACTGCAAGAGCACAGTGAACAAAATCTATGTTATAGTCCATCTTCTGCTCTTCATACCATACCATCAAAGTTACGCTTACATATTTGTCACTGGTACAATTTCATGGTAAATTTAAAAAGAAATATCACGAAATTAGCCTAGTTTGCCCTATTATTTATAAGATTATATTCTACAAGCTGTCTTTAAATCCACAAAATTAATATGGAGCAGAATCCCCAACACTTCTCCCCTTCCTGAAGGAGTTATATTTTAAATGTATGTTTATCTATCATCCTGGACCGGTGAGTAACTTCGATGAAGAGGGAAAAAGGTTAAAATCAAGACTACTCATGACAGCATTAAAATTACAACTGTATTCAATAACGTCAGAATTACATACCGGTACGTTTTCTTCTGAATGTATGTTATACGTATATATTTACCTCAGAAAAGCATCGATCCAAATGGTGCTGATGACAGGAATTGTTATTCTGACGTTGTCGAACAGGCTCTCCAAGTCACTGAGATTGTCAAAGATATCCGCAATCATCGCTGCACAGACGATATAAGAGAGAAATGTGACAACGATATTATATGCAATATACATTTTGGATTTACTCCGATAACATAAAGAAACACCAGTGATCAGATATAAGTCTATACAGCCACTGAAGATATTCTCGGGCTTTTCTAGTTTTCCTAGCTTTTTCTTGTTCGACATTTTAAAATAGTTAACATACAATTTCCTCAAATTATTGTTTTAGTTGCCATATAACGAAATGGATATACAAATATTGATCAGATTTCGCAGTTCTAGAATTTGAACATCCATTTCGTCTAATATACTTATTTTAAAGATATTTGGAAAACTATTCCACCAAATTTTCTAAGAAAATGTTAAAGACAAGTTAAAATTGATTATGAACATTTTCACTGAAATATTCCGATCAATCGTCTTTTCCAAGTGCCAATTTTGAAGAAAATTTGTAACCTCAACGTATAATCTCTTAGAACTAAACCCAAGCACGGCTTCTCTCTTTATAAATCTGTACTCCTGAAATAAAATGAAATGTCAAAGCAAATTCACAAAGCATGGTCTGTAATTACTCTACTTTAAAGGTGGCATAATCATCATAATCCAAATGAATTCCATTAGAGATAAGGAATCTGGACTAATTTGAGTATCCACAAGAACAACAAGAACAAATGCTTCAAATAGTTCGCTTCGTCCTCAGTTCCATGAAATATGAAACGGTGAATAAAATAAAACGTAAAACTTACTTCACCTATTTCGAAGTACTTAGTAAAAAAAGACCAATTTTTCATCCAAAAATTAGAAAAAAATATATTGGCTAAATCCCATTGAATGGGATGGTTTGTTAGAAATTAATATTCGTGAAATTTGTAAACAAATTTATACAACCGACTGACTATCGTACAATAATGGAAGTACAAAAAGCAACCCGTTCAATTTCACTGTCAATCTGAGAGATGCTAATTACCGTAGACTTACCAACTGCATTAAAGATAAGGAAATTATTGCTTTCAGTTGCTCTATTCAAGCGAACTTTCCACTAATTTCCTCCTGATATGCCGCTTCGTTTGTCTATTGCATTAAATTGTTTTATAGACTTGCATTTGCATTTAAATTATTAACACTAATGATGTACTTAGTGGTGATTAAAATTGTGTTCAGTATCGTTAAGAAACCTGAAGTGTCCAGAGTCTCGCGATAAGAACATTATTCGTATCGAAATCCTGCGTACGTAACTCGAAATGCTGGTTTGGACTTGAATAATAATTGTAATAGCAAAGTATAGGCTGCTCCCCTCGAATGTCTCTAATTCCAATTGCCTGTAATATTTCAGTGGTTTAATATGTGTATTTAAAATAAGTGCTATAAATAGCAAAAGATACCTAGAGAAAAAAAAAAATGAATAGGCCTATATGAACATGGACAAGACTTTTCACAGAGAGAACGGAATAAACTTACGAAGATCCTAAAGAGAATTGCTTTGGATTGAGAAGACAGGAGGCTATTCAGTAATCTTTAAATGAGAGAAGACAAAGGCAAGAGTGCCTCGTCGTGCAGCAGGGAGAGGTAGAGAGCATACCCGCTAGCAGCTACGAATGCACCTTCGTGCATTGTGTTCTCCGCGGGTAAGAGACGCTAGCCCCAGGGTGCTCTGTGCTGATGACCATTGACCTACACAGTTCAACATTTGCTTGGATCCATACCTGTGGAGTAAAGGTTAGAGAATCTGAATGCGGAACCAGGTGGCCCGGGTTCGAATCACGTTCGGGGCAAGATACTCTGGTTGAGGTTTTTTCCGGGATTTTCCCTCAACACAAAATGAGCAAATGCTGGGTAACTATGGGTGCTGGACCCCGGACTATTTCACCGACATTATTACCTTCATTTCAATCAGACGCTAAATAACCTGAAATATTGATAGAGCGTCGTAAAATAACCCACTGACTGCTTGGAGGATTTACTGAAGAACCATTTTTCAGAACATGGAAGAAGTGATCGTAGGAGAAAGAAAGAAGAATAAAGTGCAAAAGATTGGTTGACGATATAATAATAATAATAATAATAATAATAATAATAATAATAATAATAATAATGATTTATTTTAGCTGGCAGAGTTAAGGCCGTAAGGCCTTCTCTTCCACTCAACCAGCAAAAAGTGTATATACATATGCATGAACTTACAAAGAATTCAACAATTTGATTTAGATAAGAGTTACATTTATACAAAAGTTATTTACAAATTAAACAACAAAATACTATGAACTATTAAACACTGAAATAAACTGTGTAGCAGAATTAAACTAAAATACATAGAATGTTAATATATTTCAAATAATATTAGATAATAGAAAGAGATTAGTTCATTCTGCGTCACTAAATAACGGATCGCCACGATAACGGATGAAATATACAAACGGGATACATTTCAGAATATGGTACAGTAGTGGCAAAAAAACCGGACCGACCCTTGTAGCTGATTTCAGGGACTTGTTCACTCCAGAGCACGATAGACTGGTAACTAAGACTTTCGTAGTTCGAATCCTGCCTGGGAAGAGAACTTTTTTTGTTCCTTATTCAAATTTATTCCCAATACCTTTCGAATGCAGCGATATTTTACTACTTAATTAACTTATTATTCCGAGAACATGAATTTTACCAGCTATCGAAAAGTATTGGGAATAAATTTGAATAAGGAACAAAAAAAGTTCCCTTCCCAGGCAGGATTCGAACGACGAAAGTCTTAGTTATCAGTCTATTGTGCTCTGGAGTGAACAAGGCTCTGAAATCAGCTACAAGGGTCGGTCCGGTTTTTTGCCACTACTGAACATCAATCTAAGATACAGTGCGAAGCAAATGTGATCCTTTTTCATTTCCCCAGCTGCAGCTCAGGTCATTTCGAGGCCGAAGAGCGACTGCCCTTCGAAATCGTTTTTGATTTGCTGTGGAGAAAATAATGTGAATAAATATAAATATTTTACTTACCTTCATCTTAAAACAGTTCCCGGAAATAGTGCCTCCACGGTATGTAGGCCTACATAGCTAACAACTACGAAGGAAATTCTGTAAGACTTTCTGGGGCTCAATAGTGATAGCTATGAGTACCACTATTCCTGTTTCAGTGTTTAACTGTTGAAAACTTTGAGTATTATTACGGCACTCTATTATTACCAATTCAGAACAATAACGCTAATGCAAATAACAAATTGTTTATATAGGATATAATTCTAGAGCCGGAGTACATTAGCTACTGACAGAGTTTATAGCTTATTTCATATGTAACATATTTCCAGATTTCAAATAATGCTTCAGTGTTACAAAACAGGATCATACTGGATCCCAGAATACACATCAGCTTTAGATACAATTTAAAAGGTCTCTCACACAAAATACTGGTATTACTCGACCAAGGTCAGTCAAGTTCTGCAGCCCGGAGCCGTGGCGCTACTGCTCCTGCGTTCTTAATACCGCATCGCGATAGTTCACATTATGCCCGCGGCTCTACTCGCCTTCGTTGAGTAATACGTATTTATTAGACTTCATAATAATGTCAATAAAGCAACATAGGATTATTCGTACATTAGCTGTATTTCTAGACACCAGAACACAAATCATCTACAAATCATTTCTCATACATAGATCATATCGGAATTTAGAATAATATCACTAACATAATAACAAGACAATCGTAGAAAGATCATTTATAGACCCCAGAATACTACTTCAACCCCTATCTCAACATAGAGAATAGATGACACTTATTATCGCGTATAACAACAATTCAGTTCCATTGTCATATTTCTTGTCAATTTACTATTCATGGTTATTTTGTTGAACTATTGTTTAAATACATAAACATTAACAATTCTAGTATGCTTATTATAAAATGAATTACAGTTTACTAGATTGAATACAAAAAGGTATTCTATTAAAGAAAGAAGTGAGATATTTGACCATATTAATATTTTTCATTTAGGAAAATGTCCCGTGATATAGCTCTTCGTATATTTTATTCGCTCCTAATAGTCAACAAAACAGCCCTTACAGACAATCACTGAGGAGAAAATATTAATTGGTAGACAAATCCAATCAAATGCGAAAAAGATATTTACTGATAATGGCCAAGAACATAATTTTTCTTGAAGTTGTATTGAATTTCTGGTGGTGTGAAAGAGAAAGCCTCGTGGCCTTAAATCCACTACAGTAAGTCATTGCATGTGACTCACGTTACAGTTTGACTCTTTTAAGTTGGGAATTTAATCTATACTAATAATAAATCTGTAGCCGAAAATTTTCTGGTAATTTTCGCTTTTCCAAACATTATTGGTCCTAAAATATATAAGTAACCACCCAGAAACCGAAAAATCGCTTTTTTGAAATTTTTGTTTGTATGTCTGTCTGTCTGTCTGGATGTTTGTTACCTTTTCACGCGATAATGGCTGAACTGATTTATATGAAAATTGGAATATAAATTAAGTTCGTTGTAACTTAGATTATATGCTATATGGCATTCAAAATACTTTTTTTAAAAGGGGGGTTATAAGGGGGCCTTAATTAAATAAATCGAAATATCTCGCTTATTATTGATTTTTATGAACAATATTACATAACAAAAGTTTCTTTAAAAATGATTTCCGATAAGTTTTATTCTATGCAAAATTTTGATAGGATTAATATTACTTGATGTAATGAAGTACATCATATTTCCGTGCAGGAATTCTGCATTGCCATAATATGTCGAGTTATATCCGTTTTAAAATAACCGTTGCTTACGAGATTACACAAGCTGGCGCATAGCACGATCGAGAGTAGGTCTCTGTGAGTCAGGACAATTTCTGCCGTTAGGTTCTCCTCGCTGCCCTAAGAAATGATGAATAGTACCATTACAAAGCATTGTGTATCGTGAAAATAGTTCTATTAATTGTGCATTACTGATTGAGTACGAATATTATAAATATGCCAAGCATATTGCAGTGTTATTTGAAGTTTGTTCAGCTAAGTTATATTCGAAAATTGTCTGTGTTTTGCTATGTAAAGAACTCAGTACCAACAGGTCGTATCTTTATAGCTTGCTTTTTAAATTACATATTGTCTGTCTTAATTTTCCAATAAGCTGATTTTGTTTCCGAATTGTCCTAGTAATTTTTTTACGTTTTAATGTAATGGCTTCGGGAATTTTTTTACTTTCAATTGAACACCGTGTAGCTATAGTTTTTTATGCGCTTCACAGATTTCTTCAATTGAAACATTTGCTTCATTGAAAGCTGATGTACTATGTTCAACATTGGGTTTATTTTTCTTAGCAGGATGGATGTTATTCACCACTTCTGTTATCCTTCTTTTGTTGCGTCTACTTATGTTTGAAACATTTTGTTTATGTTTTGGAAAATCATCAAAGACGGATGGTACCACAGTAGGACGCAAACGTTTTAATGTTGTGCAAATGCTAAAATCAGCTTCTTTGAAATGTCTGCTGCAGACACACGATTTCTTGTTTGGCGTCCAAAGAGTCCTTGGTTTGTCCCCTTCGCGAGAAATGGCTACACACCACTTCTTTCTTAGTCCTTCATCTTGTGGAAAACAATGAAACGAAAAATCACATTCTTTATTCTGGTTCGATTTGCACAATGGCACATAGCAGTAAACCATTTCAATCACACAAATTACAGGCTAACTTCCTAATGTAATAAATGCTAATTCAAAATATATTTACACGCACTAAAATACTACAGCGTTTACTATTACTATGCTCAATAGATTAATCAGTAGGCCTATAGAAATGTTTTCACCTCTGTAAGAAAAAATCGCGCAATAACTATACTTCTCAGTTATTGTGACGTTCGTATTTTTTTTAAAAAGAGAGGGAAAAGTTAGGCCTTCTTGCAAATGCTTAATTATGAATTCAAGGAAATTAAAGATAATGCAGTACCTTAATTCGTTGCAATATCTTATTTAATAACAATATTAATAATATTAGGCGAAAAGGGTAGGCTATAGTGCGTATATGTAAGATGTCAAGTTAATTTATTTCCGGAAATGTTTGGTGTATGAACTAAAGTACAGAGCAGACAGTCCCTCAGTTTATATGTAATATGTTTTAATATCAAGAATGACAGCCTTTTATTGTAATATAATTGAGGAGTAGAAGTTTGGAAATTACGTCTATTGTCCATAAAATATTGTACGAAGCATTTAATAAGCAATGATGAGTCCTTTAAATGTCCCAAATGTCAATGTCATTTAAGTGTTCTGCTATGAATATTTAGGGCAGAACAGCGCTCCGAGCGGCGGAATTGGCATTACGAGGGAACCACTTCAGACTCGTTTTTCAAGCGCTATGCGCCAGCTTGTGTAATCTCGTAAGCAACGAAAATAACAATGCTTTTTATATCATGGCGAGGTCTGATTAAAATTAAACATTTGTTGATTAACATTAATTGGGAGCAGCTATTGCCTAGTATACTTACTTACTTACTGGCTTTTAAGGAACCCGGAGAAAAAAAAATACGAGTAATAAAGATGAAATAAATGACTCTGCATTTATTTAAGGCGGCCTTGGAGTCCTTGGACAACAATCGGATTAATATACGGATGATATGATATGTCTTAATAATTACTAAATATTATTATATTATAAAGAGAGAGTATTTGTGTGTTTGTATGAGGCAATCTCAGGGAACTATTTAATAGATTTAAATAATTCTTTCATCATTGGAAAGTTCCTTCAGATGGACGTAGTCTTTATGTCAATACAGAAGCTCATGAGAGCATCATGAACTGGGCACAAATGCATATAAGGGAGGACTAAACAGAACCTTATGCACAGAAAACTTTATATACCGTATTGTCGAAACTAATAATTAGCTATATGTACTGCAGTTAAATTTAGTGTTATTTGAAGGTACCGTACTGAAATGTGATATCTGATTTGCGTTGCGTTTTTTTATGAAAGAATGAAAGTCAGAGATGAAAAATTTTTACAAATATACACGCGGCACATATTAAGTTTCAATTATTCAGTAACATAACAGTACATATTGCTTAATTACGTATTTGGGTGAGCTAGGGTAATGTATAGGAGGTAACAGTTCTATGTAGTGCACAATACTCCATACTGAATAATTAATAAACCATCATCTTTAGCATGACTTGTGGTTTGTAGACCATCTCAAACCCCAAACTCCACTCCTCTGAGCGCGAGATCTTACATACTCGGTCAGTTATAGCCGAATGTTACAATAAAAACAATTGACAACATAGGTATTTCAGTCATAACGTTATACAATGGGAGATGAAACTATGAAGTAATTACATAATTGAAATACGACTATTTGGTCTAGGGAGCATCCGTTTTCGTTGCAAGAATAATTCGTTTAACATGTTTGTAAATTAGTCTTGAATACGTTGCGCTGCTGGAAAAGTTTTTCTTCCTGAGATTCAAGAGCCCTCACAACCAATTAAAAACTTAGGTAGGTACTTAGAGTAGCACATGCGTTATCAACACACCTTTTAAATAATATAGGGCAGTACAACACCTTATTTCAAATGGTGTCGTCCGGTGAAAAAACCTTCTTCCAGCTGAGAGTAAACACCTTCAGTTCTTACAAATATATACCCTTTCAGACGCTGTTAGGTCTAACATAATACCAAGCTTAAAAGTAGAATTAATGGAACAACTCCATAACCCATTGCATGGTAATAACAGTTTCATTCATAGTTCTAAAAACAACTTTGAAAGTAATTCAGGAGCAAACGATTTATAATTGATAATAAATTATTTGTTAACTAACAATAACAAAGCTTTATTTGAAAATATAACAGATTTAAGTAAATATTTATTTATAGCAAGTGCAGCGAAGTGCGCGGGTACGGCTAGTTGATAATAAAACAGTAAGTACATAATATGTATTATATTATAATAAACAACAATTGATACGCCAGTGTTGGGAAATAATAACACCAAATAGTGTTAAATCAGAATTACCATGTATTTTTCTTTCTTATGTATTAAAAATATAACTTTATTATCCGCGACTCACGTTACGAGAATATCTCCTTCTCAAACATGCCACCTTTAATATGATACAAAATCTGTTCTGTTTGTGTGCTGTCCAACATACATATTTTTATAATGAAAGGAAATAGATTTAGGACAATAATGTATGAAACAAAAATAAATCACTTACAGAATTAACAATATATTTTATTTTGTCTGTGATTCATGTTACAGACTATCCGTAACTCATGTTACATAAATAAAATAAAATTACACAGCAAAGCGAAAGAATATATAATTAAACTTCTAGATAATTCATGAAGTAAATATCTTCTAGTTATGATCAAGTGGCATATTCTGCCACTTTTATTCACCATGGTCCTCCATTTCAGTTAGTCGGCAAAAACTCAGTTTGCCATTAATTTTCTGTTTAATATAATCTAATTTAGTTGCTAACTTAATATTATCTCCTGTCATAAGAATGGGAGAGAATTTTGATTTTTTGCAATATATAATTTGCTGTTTAAGTTTTCTGTTTCATCTTGAATAACAGTGACATCTTTCATCCTAGTAGCTTGTCTACGTGAGTCATCTCTTAACATAATATTACTGAATCAGTTTAATGATAATAGCTGAGAGGTCATTTCCATGATTTCAGTTTACTATCTCAGTCTTATCTTCCTCTTGTTCAGATGATTTATTTTCTGATAGGCCTACTAGTTTTCTTAAAACCACTGTTTTTAGAGGGGATTGTGGCATTGCCCTTTTCACTTCTGCCATTGCTTTTCTTAAAGATTTTGCAAACTCAGAAGGAGAATGTTCACTGTCATTATTGTTTGGAGCATTACTATATGTACTCTTAAGTAATTTGTGCTTGCCAACTCTTCTCTTGGCCTCTGCTCTTCGTTTCTTTTCAATATTTTATCCATCTTGAAACATGCTCTGGTCTAACATAACACATTCTATGTCCCAAAGTACATTAGCTCTTATGAATTGAAGGCGAAGAGCCCGTTCAAATGTAGTCTGAGATTCTCCTGTCTCTGTTTTGTTTCTGTAGACTATCTTCTTGAGTTAAACTCTGAAGAAACAATCCAGTGCATTAAAGTCCGGTGACTGCGGTGGGCAAGGTACAATCCTCCACGACCTATCCGTCTTCGGAGATATTGCCGGTTCTATTACGTATTGACGTGTAGTTTTGCTATAGTGTAATAATGTTCCGTCATGTTGGTAACAAATGTTGCATTACTCGGTGTAAGGGACGTTCTCCAGAAGCACAGGAAACTGTTCTAGAAGGATTACTGTGTACAGTAATTGAAACAATATCGTAGCAGGTAATAACCCATAATTTGACCAGCCTACACGTTTATTTTACACCTAATCTGTTAGCTCCTTTTCTGTTAACATGAAGATTTTTTGTAGCTTACACATGACTATTATGTGACTTGAAGATGCCTTCCATGCATTACGTCCTTGTTTATAAATTCAAGTTAATTAATATATAGGACCTATATATGATTCTGTAGTATGTATTATTTACATAACGTGCTACATTTGGCCAGACATATTTTCCATGATATATCCATAACTAGTGATTGCGAGATATTGGTTTTTATGCTTAAATTGTCTCAATTAAAGACCGCTTAGGGTTTCACTCAAAAATGTGAATAGAATGTGAACAAAATCTGTCCAGGAATCGCTTAACAATACAGATATCACATATAAATTGTAGTAGAAGTTAGCTGAAAATTTGGGAACTGACATTTTTAACAACACAGCACATTCTCATTTTTCTTCGTATATACTAACAAGAAAGTAAAAAGTACACAGCATGCAGTTACACATATCGTAATACGTCTTTGGCAACCAATACACACATAGGACTGGTTAGCCTACATTGGATACATTTTTATACACGAAATCGCTACTTCAACCACTAACATAACAAAAAAACATGTGCAGTACTCTGATTAAGTTTATACCTATACATCATAATACTGTTCTGCAGTACATAATGAGTTCCTAGACATTGGGTTGGAATATTGCACCAGACAATAATAGCATACAACAAAATTTACATTTTCGTAGAACATGGGCGGCAGAAACTGATACAAAATAAAGCATCTCGTACATGGGATAATATATTATTACGAACATCATACAGTGATGAGTCTTGTGCAATTTTGTACATATACGAAATCAAAATTTGGAGCAAGTTTTGATGGAATTCCACGTGTATGTAAGCAACAATTTCACACGATGTCCACAAGTAGCATATATACAGGGGCTCTTGTTTACTGCACATGCGCAGTTTGTTGTAAGCGAAAATAAGGGAGCTCCAAATTTTATTTCCGTATCTGTACACTGGCCACATTTATACATTTTATATATTTTAAGTGTATAACATTTATTTCATATTAGGCCTATGTTATGGCTGATATATTCTTGAAGACAGTATGGTAACACGACTAAGATTATTAATAATCTGAATTAATTCTCTGTGTTCGACAGGTTGTCTCGTGACCAGAATATTGTACGAAATGGAACTATAAAAATTAGAGGTTTATCCTTCGAAGACGTGGAAAAATTCAAATATCTTGGAGCAACAGTAACAAATATAAATGACACTCGGGAGGAAATTAAACGCAGAATAAATATGAAAAATGCCTGTTATTATTCGGGTGAGAAGCTTTTGTCATCCAGTCTGCTGTCAAAAAATTTGAAAGTCAGAATTTATAAAACAATTACACTACCTGTTGTTCTGTATGGTTGTGAAACTTGGACTTTCACTTTGAGAGAGGAACAGAGATTAAGGGTGTTTGAGAATAAGGTTCTTATGAAAATATTTGGGTCTAAGAGGGATGTAGTTACAGGAGAATGGAGAAAGTTACACAACGCAGAACTGCACGCAATGTATTCTTCACCTGACATAATTAGGAACATTAAATGTAGACGTTTGAGATGGGCAGGACATGTAGCACGTGTGGGCGAATCCAGAAATGCATATAGAATGTTAGTTGCGAGGCCGGAGGAAATATGACCTTTGGGGAGACCGAGACGTAGATGGGAGGATAATATTAAAATGGATTTGAGAGAGGTGGGATATGATGGTAGGGACTGGATTAATCTTGCTTAGGATAGGGAACGATGGCGGGCTTATGTGAGGGCGGCAATGAACCTCCGGGTTCCTTAAAAGCCATAAGTAAGTAATTAAGTTCTACAGATTATCGTACATCAGGGTTGTCAAAACGCCTGTATTACGTGCTCATATTACAAACAATACAAATCCAAAAAGTTCACTTTTCAGGAAGATAAAGTACAATCATTGCACTTAAGGAAATCTTGTGTGGGTTCTTGAGAGCACGCCGTTCAGGCGCTTTGATATCTCTGTCCTATATGATATTGAATCAGATGTTTTTGAGGGGACATATCTTTCCTATATCAGGAAAAAGCTCTTACCTTGTTTTTTTTTTAAGAAAAATATGTTTGTAATTCTTTTATATTATTTTAAAGAAGCCTTCCCTTAACTACAGAGTTAGGGAAAAATCTAACTACTACTACTTGTAATTATCACTGTCATTAGAACTAAATTCGATCAGTTATCACTATGACCAACAATACTATCTTCGAAAAAAACGCACTATCTACCTATTACTTTCATTTCAAAGTAAGAAATTAAATTCATCACACTTGCAGCAGATCAGAGTTGACAAAAACATTCGACATCTTACCTGGAACGAACTAACAAAGTTTATGGTTACATGAGAATTTACGAAGGTCACACATTATTATATTAGTTGAATTGGATTGTTGCGCCATTTCCATAGTTTCAGGCATCTCAACCGCTGCTTCAGTTATCTTGTGAACTTACTGTGAATCGAACTTGGTAACAATTTCTAAAGAAATTACGGCCCTACTTCGACTCCCTGGTCTGCATATCCATGGAAAGTAACTTCACTTGCAGGTACAACAATTTTGCAATAAACCTTCATACTATAGTTTCATAGTTAACATTAAGAAAACGCTACTTTTTATCTGAATAGCACGTAAGTACTAGTATCGCTACAAGATTATGGAAATTATAATTAATTTAAAATATCTATTTTTATTGATGGTAAAAGGAAAAATAAATTAATACATAAAAATATGCCTTTTGGACCAAAAATTAATAATTCAATCATGCAATAACAATATGTGTACTTACGCGGTATTCTGAAGTTGTTCCAAAAATGTTATATCGACGCCATTCTAGATCAAACGGTAGATACTGCAATAATTGCAATTACTTAATAAGATTGAAGAAATATTCGCTACACTGATAGGTACACAAAATCAATGCTGTTGATTAGAGTTGTCGTAAAATATAGTACTGCAGATTTTACATTTTAAAAATTGTAATTGGTAATAAATTATACTTATGGGTTTAGTATACGTCTGCCTTAATTTTTTGGACCTGTCATAGTCATAATGTTAGAAGACTGTATGTATAATTTGTGCTTAATATCATTTCATATTTCATTTCCGCTGTGCAAAGATGATCTTATTTTCTCTTAAACTGATTATGCCTTATACAGGTGGACCCATACCGACTAGAAAGCGAAAAATTTGCAACATTTTGATCAAGTAGATTCTGAGGAACATGCGATTATGTACGATTTATGTGCAATTTATGTATCGTATATACGAGTATTGTAGCATCATATCTTTGAGCAGACATTTAAAACAAATTTGATTGTAGATTTATTATTGCAGCTACCACTTAACATATTAAATTCATTATGTGAAAGTACTCCATATTAAATTTATTTTTACTTATCTATTTTTGTTTTTATTCATTTCTTTTTTTTAATTTCTTTTATTTATTTATTTGTTTGTTTATTTTTATTTATTTGTTTGTTTATTTATTCATTTACTTGTTTATTTACAAATTTTTATTTTCTTATTCGTTTACTTTCATTCATTTCTTTTTTGTTTATTTGCATATTTATTCATTCATTCATTTATTTATTTTTCATTTACTTATTCATTCATTCACCTTTCATTTAATTAACTATTGTATTGGTTTATTTACTTCCATATTTCTTTTTATCTAAATTGCACTTTCTTTTCATAATTGCATAAGAAACTGGAAATTTTGCTCTCAATTGATATAATATTATTTATTATTAATGATATTTGAAACATTGTTTATGTAATTGACATATAGCAATCATAAGTATTTATTAAAATCAATTTTCAGATACGTATATAACTATATTTTAAATTTTGAAATAATGGAATTGGTCTTTTGGACTCTGGTAATTCTCGATTTTCCAAAAATAATTGGTCCTAACATATATAATTAACCACCCTGAAACCGAAAATCGCATTTTTGAAATTTTTGTTTGTATGTCTGTGTGTCTGTCTGTCTGTATGTTTGTTACCTTTTCACGCGATAATGGCTGAACCGATTTATATGAAACTTGGAATATAAATTAAGTTCGTTGTAACTTAGATTGTAGGCTATTTGGCATTCAAAATACGTTATTTAAAAGGGGGGTTATAAGGGGGCCTGAATTAAATAAATCGAAATATCTCGCTTATTATTGATTTTTGTGAAAAATGTTACATAACAGTTTCTTTAAAAATTATTTCCGATAAGTTTTATTCTTTACAAAATTTTGATAGGATTGATATTTAATGAGATAAATGAGTTTTAAAATTAAAATAGCGCCATCTAAGACGGTGCAATGAAATAACAAATGACTTCGTCTATAAGGGACCTTGGACAACAACAATCCAAAAAGGGGCCTTGGACAGCAGCAATCGAAAGCTATTAAACTTATTCTACAGACAATGTTTCTGTGTTTGTATGAAGTAATATCGGAAGCTAAATTAACCGGTTTGTATAATTAATTATTATTTCACCATTGGAAAGTGTAGTTTCTCTAGATGTACATACTGCTATAATGTTATTACAGTAACTTCTTAATAAATCGAGGACAGGTAAAATTAAAATACTTTCCTATGCACAGAAAATTTGATAGGTTTTGTGTACATTCGTTTTCTGTATTTCTTAAAATAATATTTATATACACGCTCATTTTAATCTCAGAGAATTAACGAACAACGAGAGTGTATTGATTTAGTATGCAGTAATAGTACGTTAGCTTAGCAATCCATTATTTTATAATTCAAATTTTAACTATGCTCAATCGAATCGTGTTAAAATACATAAAATAGACTATATATGCAATAAATGCAATGCAAAAAAATGGGTAATGAGCCAAGCAGATTATGTTGCGCTGTTGTAAAAGTTGTTGCTTCTGAGATTCAAGAGCCCCCACAACAAATTAAAAACTTTCTTATCGGAGTACGTCCGTTATCAACGCACTTTTTATATACTGTAATATAATATAATATAATATAATATAATATAATATAATATAATATAATATAATATAATATAATATAATATAATATAATACAATAATAAATATGTAGTCGAAAATTTTCTGGTAATTTTCGCTTTTCCAAAAATAATTGGTGTTAACATGTATAATTATTCATCATGAGAACGTAAAACACTTTTTTGAAATTTTTATTTGTATGTCTGTCTGTCTGTCTGGATGTTTGTTACCTTTTCACTCGATAATGGCTGAAAGGATTTCGATGAAAATTGAAATATAAATTAAGTTCGTTGTAATTTAGATTTTAGGCTATATGGCATTCAAAATACTTCATTTAACGGGGCCTGAATTAAATAGAAATATCTCGCTTATTATTGCTTTTTTGTGAAAAATGTTACATAACAAAAGTTTCTTAAAAATGATTTCCGATAAGTTTTATTCTATGCAAAATTTGGTAGGTCTGATAGACTTTTCAAATAACAATACAATACATTTTCACCGCTGCCTCAGATTGTAGCGTTGTTGTTCCTGCAGTAATTCCCATGTGCAAAATATAAAATTTTTGAGTAGGAAGAAAAAACATATTTATTCATCAGTGGTACATAGGAGATCGTGAATTCTTACATTTTCGAAAGAAAGAAATATAATTACATATAACTGTTTATGCTGTATCACTATTTAAGTTATTTGAAGGTTTCAGAACCATAGTGGGCCAAGCGCCATTTACTGAAGACGTAGAAAACAAGCGTTAAAATTAAGTTATTACCATAATTAAATGGAACCATATAGCAAGTAATATAAGTTTACACATTAAAACTAAATGATATGTCAATCTTCATTAAACTATAGTTGCATGTAATAACAAATAAGAAACATGTTAAAGGAATTGTCATTGCACCAAATGAGTGGTCTCTGGACCAAAATGATCGCAATTTAATTATTTAAATACAATTTAAATAAAGTAACATATTAAACGATTTATCCTTCTAACAAACACGAATGTTCGCAGGATCAAACGTCCTATTTTAATTATGTAATTACTTTATATTTATTTCTAACAGGTGCAGCGGAGCGCACGGATACGTCTAGTAATAATAATAATATCCTTACTTTTCATTGTTGTAGATCCCTTATATAGTTGTTCAAAATTTCTATATGTGCTGCTGAACTCAGTAAGATAGAAATACGTCTGGTGTACATTCAAATAAAACGTCACCTAATAATCGTACTTCTCTGAGCTGTTGGCACAAAACTAATTTATTGAAGACATTAAAAAAAAACGCTATATTTCCTTATTTTGTTGCTAGCCTAATCTCAATAAATTATGGTTTCAGTTGCTTAAATATTACTTAAGAGTTGAAACTAATCCTGAAACTGTCACAAACACATATTTGATTAATAATATTGTTCAATAATTAGTCTTATACTCTCAATATAATATTTTGGCATAAATCAAAATTCAGGAATATATTTTCAATCATACATATATTTGCCGTGTGTTTATTATTTATAAAAAAATTTCGCAATCCTCAATACAGAAATTCAAGATCAGGGATCAAGTAATCTAGTAACTTGTAAATACGTACTGGTCTAAAAGTATTTTTTTTTTTTCGTACACACAACATGACTGCTGTTGTTGTTGTTTAGTCAACTGTCCGAAGACAGATCTGAACCTCACAAGTAATACCAACAAGGCACGACTTACGAGACAACTAGGTCAGAAGATAATAGGGAAGGGTGGCTAGTTCCTTTTCCCCTCCATTGCATACATCGCCAACTAGTTACATATTAGCCTACACTAGTCAGACTTCAGATGCTTACAAACAATTATTCTTCCTCTGACATATATCGTCGAGTGAGATGTAGTGCCTGATAATAGATGTACAGTAATGGAAAAAAAACCGGAGCGACCCTTGTAGCTGATTTCAGAGCCTTGTTCACTCCAGAGCACGATAGACTGGTAACTAAGACTTTCGTGGTTCGAATCCTGCCTGGGAAGGAAACCTTTTTGTTCCTTATTCAAATTTATTCCCAATACTTTTCTATTGCAGCGATATTTTACTACTTAATTAACTTATTATTCCCAGAACATGAATTTTGCCAGCAATCGAAAAGTATTGGGAATAAATTTGAATAAGGAACAAAAAAAGTTTCATTCCCAGGCAGGATTCGAACCACGAAAGTCTTAGTTACCAGTCTATCGTGCTCTGAAGTGAACAAGGTTCTGAAATGAACTACAAGGGTCGGTCCGGTTTTATTTGCCACTACTGCACAGCCAGAACCTCAATCAGAGGATACATGATTGCTGTAGTACACTAATGAATGAGCACAGAACTGGATACAAAAATTTTCTTCAGTTCACTTTCTTTGTCGACTTGTTGATGTTACTATTGATTTTTATAGGTGTTACCTGAAAAATGGTTCTTGTTATATATGTTTTTAAATGGCATACTCTTCCATGTCATTCTTTAAATTTATCAGCCTTGGTAGCTCAGTTGACAGGACTCTAGCTTACGACGACCACGTATTCGAGTTCAATCCCCGGGATGGCGAGAGAAAACCATAGTGAGAGGGTTTTACCTAGATTCTCCCGTTTTTCTCTTGCCATTTCATCAACACTGTCCAGAGTATCATTTACGTCTGGAAGAATAGGGTGCCACTTGCTTTTGCTTGATGTCGAAGCATCGTCACCAGGTATTCCTCGCAATTTTCTCAAAGATTTGTAGATGGAGATAGTGACGGATTATAACGGAATTATTACAGAGATCTTCGTAAGAGGCACTGAATACCCAGAAGTTCTTTGTTACCTGAATATTAATATTGATCTCTATGTTACGACAGACCACAGCCACAGATATAGTATGAAGGAATTGATGTTTAGAGAGTAATGAGTGGTATGGCGGACTCTGAAGCCGCCTTATCTTGGGCAGTACAATCGTTCCGTCGTCGAAGCACAAAAAGCCTATTTGGATTGAAGTGTTTTAGAATGTTTCATGGCCCACTCGAGAAACTTCTCTGGCCTATATCTCCCTACCTATTACATAAATTTATTATCTATTAAAACAAGCCACCAACAATTTCCTACGTACGTCACATTAACACAATAAAAGAAAAAGTAATCATTTTAAAGTAAGCAAATTAGAAAAAAAATAATAAAGAAATTTAAAATGAAGTGAAATCGTAATTAGCTTCAAGATAACAGAAGTATTAAAATAGGAAAGAAGAATATCACAATCGTTATTTAAGAGTAAATTCAACAAGAGTTTGGAAGCTGGAAAAGAAATTTTAAAAATTAATGTACGAGTATAAGCTCAACCAGGCATCACTTCCACAAGATCATGATTATAGTGAATATATGGCAGGTAAGTTAAAAGAAGAGTATGAGAAATTTGCGCTAAAAATGTAAACAAAGAAAAAATATTTTATTGCAGAAAACGTAGAATATAAGAAATCTGAAAATTAGGCATAAAAATTACGCAATATATAAATGGTTGCACCCTTGAACTTCAATTCCAATGCAAATTTTGCAAGCTGTTTGAAACGCCTTTTTTCAGCACATTTCGTCAGGTTCTAAGTGTAAAGGCTCTTACAATTTTGATGCTAGGAACATATATACTGTATAGTCCACACAACTCAAGAAGAAATTGTGTTAGAAAGTTAAAATTTTGTGTAGATATTCAGAACTGAAGTACCTACCTTAAATTAAATTGTTATAATGATCTTTGATGAAAGAATTTCAAGTATTTTTATAAGAATTAATCATTTGTAATTAGACTTATTTTAATAATCAAAGCATTTTTTTTCAATAGAACTATTCACAAAATACTATTATAATAGTATATTTCAATTTTTTACATTAAGAACTACCACTAAAGAATCATACATCTTAGATAATTCGTTTTTTTGGAAGTGTGTATTGATATCTACTAATATAATGCAAATTTAATAGTTGTTCTTGCACGATCGTGTTTTTGTTGTATTTACAATTATTGTTATTAGGCCTTGAAAGTTAGAATTTCCATATAGAAACTTGTTGCTAGGAAAACCATTCCTCATAACATAAATCACAGTCACGAAGCTCAATACGTAGTAAATATGTATCCATAGATAGTAGCTAACCACTAGTATCGCTACTATCGTCTCATTAAAGACAATGCGAAATAGTACCTGCCCAGTCAATTGTTCCTAGTACCCTCGCAACTCAAGCTTCGAGACTGTATATACTAGACTGTGATAAAACTATATAGACCCATTACAATGCATTTATTGTTACTTAGTATCCATTACAGTATAGTTTTGCGAAGGCTTTGGAATGCTGTAAATTTTCAATGAAAAATATATTGTATTTGCAATTTTAAAAATATGGTCATTCAAAAAATGTTGCACAATACACGTTCGTGAAGTGCATTACAAAATCTCGGAAATTGAAAAACTTGCTCTGCTCGTTTTTCATACTTTTCCTCCATTTTGTAAAAAGCACTTCTGGAACTTTTATCGTAATAGCCTATTATATTATTATCTCTAAAGGAAGTTAAGTAGTTTTTACTAGTAGAAGACGAGTTTGCAATTAAGGAGTCAGAGAGTACCAAATTCTACATAACTCATGAATTGCATATAGGCCTACTATTTTTTTGCACACTCACATTTTGCGTAATAAAAATATATTTATTCATTTTACATGATTTAATATCTGATCTGTAGGAACGGTCGTCGAATTTTGAGTTTTCTTTTGTCTCTTGCTGCAACTCTCGAACGATACATATTACTTTCACTTACTTCCCAAGGGTAGTAATGTGATTTACGTCCCGTCATCAATGCCAACTAATTATATTACAGTAATAATAATTTTATGATCATGTTTATATGGATTTATTAAGCAATATTATACATACAGATATATTCCAACATCAGAATTTTCTCTTAAATCCAACGCACGGGTTTTTTGACCGTACGTGTTAACAATACAAGACCTACAGTTTATAGTATAAAAGAGTCAAATTAGATTTTCTGTGCGAGTGAAAATTTAGCGCCCGAAGCGAGGGCGAGGGTGATGATTTCCACGAGCGCATGAAAATGTTTACTCTCATATACAATAAAATATTATATCCATTACTGGTACCTATATTTATATAATTTTAAGTTCTACGCGTTTTCTTTGTAATGTGATGTTTGTGAAGAAGTTACTAATTAATGTATGTGTGGATTTTATTGTTGCTAATGTGTTTGTTGTCATAGAGGGAGTAATTTAAAAAAATAAATTCACAGCTCTGAATTAAAACTTTCAATTCAGTGATGTGAATAAAACCATTGTTTAGGTTGCTAGGGACGGTGAAATAAAGACCAGTTTAGATACTAGTTATGGATAAAATCCATTCGCTTCTCTAAAAACAAGGTCATAACAGCATACTTTCTTTTTCTGGGGGTGCTTTATATAAAAAAATCAATATGTATCTTTGTTCTGGCAATAGGCTAAGGTATTGTTGTTATTATTATTATTATTATTATTATTATTATTATTATTATTATTATTATTACTATTATTATTATTATTATTATTATTATTATTATTATTATTATTATTATTATTATACTTATTACAGTGGGAGTGGAAAAATAATTTTCGGCATAGCATGTAATAGTGAGTAAAGAAAATTGAAGGTTCGTGTACATAAAAGTTATAGGGTAAAGATGCCTATTTCTGTGATACCCCTAATCCCGTGATCCTTTTATAAAATTAAATGTCAGTAAAAGCTTTGCCGTTCGACCATAGCGCCAAACATCTTTCTCCAAAGAGTGCATCTTTCGCCTACATTTCAGACATCGGTGAACTTCTTAGCAAGATACCTAATCCCATGACATTCAAAGAAAAAAGTATCACGGAATTAGGAGTGTCACGGGATTAGACAACTTTACCCTGTCTCACGTCTTAAAATATTTTTAAATGATTTATTATAACGCTGTGAAAATGGCATGAACATATGGCTGCAACATTTTGTGCGCTTGTAGTTAATATATTATCAAATTCATAATGATGTTTCCATGCGTTCGAGTAATGCGCAAATAAAATGTTGAATAATATAATTTTGTTCGATAATCAAGACACTTACCGAGTTCGAATTGCGAGTAGGAGAGCTCATTTAGTTCATAACTTTCCGATCCACGTAAATATTTCAATGAAATATCATTAAAAGATAGAAAATTATTTTTGGTAGGGCATTACATCTGACCGGTGTGGTGGATTTTAGACAGCCTGCCTCTTGATTGGTGAGTTATATTAGTGAAGTGGTAAACTGCTAAGAACGCTAATTACAATAAAAATTAACAAGTAGACACAAAATGAACCGCAGTTGTGATGCCTGTTAGAAACAAATTGTTTTCAGAAGTTTTACCAATCTCAGACTTTTGTACTAGGTTATCACTGCAACTTGAACATAGAAGGAAGAAAATTATAATTATGATTTAAGAAGATAGAAAACCATACCAGTCCTCGGGTAACCATCGAACATTAGATTATCCATGTTTTTACAATGCTTCACTCTAAAATTTTTAATTCTTTCAAAACCAGAATAGGTAATACAAATTGGTTAATTCAAATTCTCAATCCTCTATTCGTTGGATTAGAGGTTCCGGAGTTTAAACTTCGCTTAGAGCAATGTATTTTAAACGGAAATAAAATACTAAGTATAGCTTATCTTGGGAGGGAAGTGAAGCTGGGAGGTCCGTGTCGTATGTTTATGGCATTTAAAGGAAACCTGTCCTGATAGGGGGCCTTTTAATCGGTCACATTGAATTTCGACGCTTAATATTCTCTGCAACTGATAGTATCGTTAAATGGGCTACTACTATACTACAGTAGAGCGTCTCGTTTAGGCACAGTGAAAACGTAAACAAAGTGCAGGTAACGTGTGCGGGGATGATGAGCTGTACGATAAACACGAGGGATGCACAAGGTTTTAGTTACAACATTTATGGCCGAGCATTAATTGAAATTATATTTCACAAAAACACAAAAAATAAAAGAAAAAAATTCCATAACGTTATCATATACACATTTTAACAAACAAGCAATAAAATTGTAACGTTGAAATAATTCAATATAATAAATCTAATTTTGCTAGTTATATGATGTTGCTTTCAAGCAGCATTTTTACGGTCATTAATTTCATTTTCTGTATGACTAATATAATATCACCGTCTTCTGTGGCCGAATGAACAAAACTACAGTATACTGATTTGAAGTGACAACACTTGTTCCTAAACATAATTATCCCTTCTCAAAATTCAGTTTATTTAGATACAGTTCAGACCAGCTGTAGTTTTGTTAATTGGGCCACAGAAGGCGGTGATATTATGTTAGTCATATAGAAAATGAAATTCATGGCCGTAAAAAAATGCTGCTTGAAAGCAACATTGTGTAAGTAGAAAAATTTGGTTTGTTATATTGAATTATTTCAATGTTATAATTGCTTGTTTGTTAAATGTGTATATGATGACGTTATGCCATATGTGTGTTTTTGGAAAATTAATTTCAATTAATGCTCCGCCATAAATGTTGTAACTAAAACCTTGTGCATCCCTCGTGTTTATCGTACAGCTCATCATCCCCGCACACGTTACCTGCACTTTGTTTACGTTTTCACTGTGCCTAAACGAGACGCTCTACTGAACTAATACTACCTCTACTACCAAAAGTTATTGCTCCTCATCAATGCTTTCTCTAGTGGATCAATAGAAATCTCTTAGCATCGGATTTAAAAAAATTAAATTTTTTTGAAAATTCAGTCTCACAGATCTATAGAAATGACACGCTTACTTTCTTATATAGCAACGCAGATACTTCTACCGATCGGGAACTAATTTCATAATATTTTATGTTGTAAAGCACAGTATTTAACAAAGTTGGCCTTCGACGCAGCTAGGCGGTGACTCCTTTCCCTGCTAAACCGAAATTTCTCTAAGATGTGTATTCGATGCCCATTTGGGCTGATTTACTGGTTGGGATTATTCCGAGGTTTTCCTTAATCTAAGACAAATATCTGTAGGCTAATTCAATGTGCTTCATCTCGCCAAATAGTATCTATCTCTATCGATTCTGAATAACCTAGTAGTTTTAAAGAGCGTCGTTAAATAACCGACTAAAATATATAAGGAAGTTGGATAGCTATCTTTATTTTGATAAACTACGGAAAGATATTTGATATATCCATTATCAGTACAAACTAGCCACACACAAACTAATATTATCATAAATGAGAAATCACCGAATAATAACTGTGTGAGATTACTGAATCATGAGAATGAAGTGGTATAGAGTAACATAAAAATTAATTTCGGAAAAAAAAAAACAAAACTGTCTGTTTACAGAAGAAAGAATTGAATGTAAAGGACAAACTGATGACGAAAAGGACATTTCAAGGGACTTTTGTGTAACTACACCACATTGAGATGAAAATAAATTAACCTCAAGGACAGATTAGGGGCTTAGTTATAATAGAAATGATATTATTATTATTATTATTATTATTATTATTATTATTATTATTATTATTATTATTATTATTATTATTACTTACTTACTTACTTACTTACAAATGGCTTTTAGAGAACCCGGAGGTTCATTGCCGCCCTCATATAGGCCTAAGTCTGCTATCGGTCCCTATCCTGAGCAAGATCAATCCAGTCACTGCCATCATATCCCACCTCTCTGAAATCCATTTTAGTATTATCCTCCCATCTGCGTCTCGATCTCCCCAAAGGTTTTTTTCCCTTCACGCCTTCCAAATGACACTCTACATACATTTCTGGATTTGTCCATACGTGCTACATCCCTATTATTATTGTTATTATTATTATTATTATTATTATTATTATTATTATTATTATTATTATTATTATTATTATTTTGGGGGGGGGTATAATATGAACAGTAACATGAGCTGGAAACCAAAAGGAGGATAGGAATGGCCAAGGAAGCTTTTAATAGAAAAAGGAGCATGTTCTCTGGACCTCTGGAGAAAGAACTAAAGAAGAGACTAGTGAAGTGTTTGTATGGAGTGTGGCATTGTATGGGCCAGAAACATGGACATTACGACCAAGTGAAGAGAAGCGAATAGAAGCATTTGAAATGTGGATATGGAGAAGAATGGAACGTGTGAAGTGGACAGGCAGAATAAGAAATGAAGCTGTGTTGGAAAGTGTGGGTGAAAAAAATGCTGAAACTGATCACAAAGAGGAAAAGGATTTGGTTAGGTCACTGGCTGAGAAGAAACTCCCTAATGAAGGATGCACTGGAGGAATAGTGGACGGGAGAAGAGTTAGAGGTAGAAGAAGATATCAGATTAAAGACGACATTAAGAAATATGGATTATATGAGGGAACAAAGTGGAAGGTAGAAAATAGGAAAGACTGGACTAAGCTGCGTTTGCAGTGAAAGAACTGCCCTTGGGCAGAATACTAAATGAATGAATTGATATTTTTATTATTATTTTGTATTTATATCAGATGTAACTCGAATATACACAAGAAGTCAGTAAAATAAAATACTGAGAAGTTAAGAGTTATCTCTTAACGAAAAATCGTACATCCAAGCCTGGTAACTTGTGTGTTAGGTTTTGAGGGTCTGAAGCGTGTGTTTATGTAAAGTTCTGAAATTACTTGACTGTGTCTCGTATATCTGTTACCTCTCTTTCTGAAGGAAGAATCGGTGGTCAGTTCCTCAATATTGGAACATTTCCATTCCACCAGAGGTTCAAGATTTTTTCTTCTTTATTGTTCCATTTGAAGCGTTTTAACCTCGGTAGGAAGATGGTACAGAGATGAGATTAAAGATTGACCTTCAACCGCTATCTGCAAACAAAGAAAGTAATTTCAAGTTATTGCTAATTTTCTAATAGTTTGTTTTATATGAACATTCAAGAGCAGCATGACCAGTATATAGCCTACTCGTTGCAAATAATACAATCTACGATAGAGTTCTTATCTCTAGAATATCTCAATTGATTCTATTTTTCATTTATTAGTTGTATTCATTTCCTTTCTATATTTGAACAACATTAAAATTATTCTAAATGAATCTTTCATTACAGAATATTTTCAACAAAAAGATGACAGGGGATTCGTAGAATGCCTAAAATAGTGTGGAACATTTAAGTTATGTGTTTTTATGACTTCAAACGTTTATAGGTCATTATGTGTATGAAATAATTTGAAGATCATCATGCTTGTTGCATTATTAAGAGTTGTTCATTTGTATGCTTCGTTACATGTAGCGTCGGCTTGCTGCCGCTAGGAAGCAATGATATGTTGCGGGTTGAATCCATACGTTTCCGCTAAGAATAAAGATGCGCATAGACTATTACAGCACAGATAAGAGATATTTTTCAAGAATACGTATCCAGTGAAGTTTCAATCTGATGCTTTTCCAAGTCACTGCCGGCTAAAACAACATATGCACTATGACTTTTAGTTTTTAACTTTGATCTAGAATATGCCATTAGGAAAGTTCAGGATAACTAAGAATTAAATAGGTTACATCAGCTTCTTTCCTATGCGGATAACGTAAATATGTTACGAGAAAATCCACATACGATTAGGGAAAACACGGAAATTTTACTTGAAGTAAGTAAAGAGATAGGTCTGGAAGTAAATCCCGAAAAGACAAAGTATATGATGATTGTGTCTCGTGACCATATTATAGTACGAAATGGAAATATAAAAATTGGAGATTTATCCTTCGAAGAGGTGGAAAAATTCAAATATCTTGGAGCAAAGTTACGAATATAAATGACACTCGGGAAGAAATTAAACGCAGAATAAATATGGAAAATGTCTGTTATTATTCGGTTGAGAAGCTTTTGTCATCTAATCTGCTGTCAGAAAGTGTGGAAGTTAGAATTTATAAAACAGTTATATTACCGGTTGTTCTGTATGATTGTGAAACTTGGACTCTCACTTTGAGAGAAGAACAGAGATTAATGGTGTTTCAGAATAAGGTTCTTAGGAAAATATTTGGAGCTAAAAGGGATGAAGTTACAGGAGAATAGAGAATGTTACACAACGCAGAACTGCACGCATTGTATTCTTCACCTGATATAATTAGGAATATTAAATCCAGATGTTTGAGATGGGCAGGGCATGTAGCACATATGAGCGAATTAAGAAATGCATATAGAGTGTTATTTGGGAGGCCGGAGGGAAAAAGACCTTTTTGGGGAGGCCGAGTTGTAGATAGGAGAATAAGTTAATATTAAAATGGATTTTAAGAAGTGGGATCTGATGATAGAGACTGGATTAATCTTGCACAGGATAGGGGCCCCTGGCGGGCTTATGTGAGGGCGGCAATGAACCTCCGGCTTACTTAAAAGCCATAAGTAAATAAGTAAGGTATCCAATGAAACGTTCCACGTTAAAAATTTAAGAATTTCATACGCATGGATATGAAAGTTGTGTAAATTATCCAAGATTTGTTTTAGACCATAGAGCCATAATGTAGCCTAATTATTATTCTTAGGCATGCATGTTTCAAGGCGATAGCCGATTTCCAAGCAAGTACGCTGAACAATGTCATTTAAGATTATTGTTATCTCGTTTATGATCATTTATTTCATATTATAGACTACAGATTATGTTTTTTTCCGAGTTCAAAATCATTGGACCTCATGGTTCATTGCGGCATCAACTTTGTTTCATTGAAATTGGACTCGTCATAGTATTTTTGGACGTTTATAACTTGGGTCCTAATAGAGCACCATGTACAACTCGCGGTGCTCAATCCTCTTCCATCCGAAGTACATGTCCATGTTAGGCTATAGCAAACTGAGAGTCCCGTATTCTTTCAGCAGACTTTAACATCTCTATTTGGGTTTTTATCTCAGTATTGGCGATTTTATCTTGTAGGGACTTTCCACGTGCTGTTCCCAAAAATCTCTCATCTGCTATTTCAACTTACAGAGATAATTATTATGTTAAGCATCCAATACTGCGTCCAAACCTGTGGAGTAAAGGGTAGCACGTCTAGCCGCGAAACCAGGTGGCCCGAGTTCGATTCCCGGTCGGGGAAAGTTACCTGGTTGAGGTTTTTTCCGGGATTTTCCCTCAACGCAATATGAGCAAATGCTGGGTAACTTTCGGTGTTGGACCCCGGACTCATTTCACCGGCATTATCACCATCTCATTCAGACGCTAAATAACCTAAGATGTTAAAACGCCGTAAAATAACCTACTAAAATAAAAAATAATCCAATACTGCAATAATGTTGGTACCGCCATCATAGTTTCTGTGGGAATTCTATTTATTATTTTTCGTTAATGAATCCATATATTATCTGAAAATTGTTAATAATTTAATTCTCACTCTCTTTAGGTTTAAACACACTTTTCTGACAACCTAAATACTGGAAATTTAGTAGTCGTGCTACGGAATTAATTTCGTTAAAATAAATTTTGCGTTCATAAAGTGTTTGCCTTCGAATGCTATAACTTTAATAAATAATGTTTCTACATATCCCCACATGACTAAATCCGTATTGTAACATCAGAAGATCTGGGGGAAGATTAGAAGTACGATTTTAAGCCTATGATCATGTAATGCGTTTACAATAGTCGCAAAAGCGTCACATTATGTAATTTTGTGCTAAATGGTATTAAGTGTGAACGGAATTAGACTTTCGGTGAAAATTTTGATTCATTTATTTATTTTTTCAATATATTACTATATATATATATATATATTACTATAACTAAATTACATCAATTTTCAATTATTCAATTTTCAGAGAAGCGGTATTTCAACTTTTAATTTTAACACTTAATATTCATAAAATATACTGATTTTTGGCGGTAATGTATATATTTTTATTTTTTCAATTTGTTCTTTGATTTTTGCATATTTAAAATGTTATATGATATATATTATGATTATACTAAAATTATATGAATCGTTATTTGTTAAAACAATAGTTATGTAATCCAGACTCGTACGAAACTTCAAAATAAACGTTGTTTAAACAAAATTAAGGTATTTTAGTTATTTGTAGGTTCATTATGAACACACAAATCACATAATTTTAACATCAAACAATATGTTGAACTACAAATATTGCGAAATAACGACAAATTTGAACATCACAAAAATTGTGGCTGACGTTGTTTCAACAAATACCGATTCGTATGCATGTAAATTTTTCCTCTTTCTGAAGAGGTGCAGTATATTTTATGTATAAAAGTCTTATTTAAATACTCATTTTCCGTAAGTTGAATTTTTCCACACAAAAGAAACATTTTCTCAGCTTCTATTTAAGCTAGAAAGTTGCAATTTTCAGGAGTTATTTATTTGGATATTTCATATGTATTGAAACGCTGTTTTCGAAATTTTTTGAAATTTTTGGATATTACAACGGGTAATATACCAAATATCGTAGAGAAATATAACATTTTGGAAATAATTGAGGGGTTTGCCGAAAAAGGGCGTATACGTCATTATGGCGAATTGAGATACATGCAATCTAAGATATTAAAACGCACCTGAATATAATGTTATGCACGCACACAGCCCTGTCCTGCAGGTATGTACAGTAGAATTAAAACAAAATTTCGCTACTATAATTAGCGAATTATTCACTACATTTTAAACCGTTTTCCCGAAGAAGGGCGTATAGGTCTATCCGTCTTTCTTCCGGCAAAGCTCTCAATTGTTTCATAGCAAGGAAATGATTAAAAAGAATACTATCTCAGCGTAAAGTTATGACCATCTGTATAACTTCAACAATTTTCGAGAAAAAAAAATGTCTTGTGTAATACGTAAATAATGAACGTTGTCAATTCCGTGTCTCCTTAACAATGATAAAGAAAAACGTAACGGTTAATTTTTATGAAGAAATCTACATTCTACATCAATTTTTGCGTTAATCGTTATAATGGATAACTTGGGGCTCTCAGCAGTTAACCCTTAAATTGACAAAGCATCCTATATGATACAACAGTTTAATAGGCTATATGCTATAATTTTAATAAAACAAAAGAAAAAAATTGGTAAGAAAATTAAAATTTTGCAATACTATAATATTGTACAACATATAAAGTATGGACATAGCGACAGTTCTTTTCTTTACAGTCCGACAAGGTTCAATAAACTAGTGTGAGAAATGAAGTTTTGCCAATTTAAGGATTAAGTGGGATGTATGGATGGGTAATAGATTTTTTTAACAAAACAATCTGCTCTCAATGAGAGTGACCATAAAGAACCAGAATAAAAGCACTACTGAATGATTTAGAATAACAAAAGAATTAAATACAGGAATTGTTTGGTAAAAAATCCAGAAAAATGCAAACCCAATGTAATCATCAGTGGCCAAAATTTAAATGGTAATGTAATATTTGGATTGAATCTTTAAGAATATTCAATAAAATTTTTTGAATTAAAAAAAATCGGAGACAGAGTGCTTTTAAAATATTACATGTGAATTTAGGAAGTGTGCCACGTGCACAAAACAAAAGACAGACACTCCACTGACTAGTGAGAAGGTTACATTTCTCACTTAGTATGGGATGCAGGACTCATAAATGGATTTCTTCTCCAGTGGAGACGCGGGCGTAATGTGAACTAACGCGATGACGTTATATGAACGCAGGAGAAGTACAAGTGGTGCCCGGGCTGCAGAACTCCACTTGCCTTGGCAGAGTAATACATTTCTATTACTCCGAGTTGTTATCTGATGATGTGTTTCGATGGTTCAACTCAGAAAATTTCCACAATTGGGGATATTATATATATATATATATATATATATATATATATATATATATATATATATATATATAAGACATCATAACCAGCATAACTTGAAAGAGAATCACACTAAGATTGTAGAAACTATCACGTCTGTCATGTTCCAGCGTATTTGGAGGCAAATCTGTTATCCCTCCATGTCAACAGAGCTAAGAATTGCACTTATGTTGAGACCTTCTGTGGTAGAAAACAAAACATTGAGAGCTCAGACAAATATAAGAAATGAAGTCTCTCATTCTTCTTCATAATTTTTAATAGGTATTGAATATGTAATGCAGTCATTTCATTTACTGACAGTATGTTCTACAATTTTAAAAATGTTTTAAATTATTTTACATGAATAACTCTTAAGTGTATCTGGTCGGCTCCTAGTAACTATCATTTGTTTTACATTCTTTTACTTTTAAGTTGTGGAGAATTATTTTGGTGAAACTTTATGGGACACAGGCACAAGAAAGTCGATAGATATGTCAATTTCCTAACTTCTGCTGTGTAATATTTTTGTCCATTTTACGACAGTATACAAAGTGGGCCAAAATTCACTACTTATTCCCTTCAATAAAAGTTAAGAGATTGAAAGCTGTAATTTAAAAAATTTCCTAAGGAATTGATTCGGATCGATACTGTGCGGTAGAGTGTCCCAGATCGCCATCAGCGATGCACTAATCCAAAAGAAAAACAGTATGAATTTCATTATGTATTGACTTTTGGTACAATCTGTATATGCCACATTCCTTTTAACTACAATTGAAGAGTCCACTGCAAGAATGATGGATGTCATTTGGAATACATTTTGCAGGAGAAGCAATTGGAAGTTTGAAATGCTTAGCGCTCAAAGCTTAACTGTGATTTTCCGATCATTACTGGACAATGACTATCAGTGTTAATGCCATATAACTCTGTATGTACATTCTATATGTCTTAAGCTATGCATTGACAGTATTGGTTCATTTTCGACAAGAAAGTGACATCCATCATTCTTGCAGTGGACTCTTCAATTATTAGAGTCGCCCTCGGTAGCGCATTTGATATAGCGTTGGCCTTCTGTGCTCGAGTTTGCGGGTTTGATGCGACAGGCTCATGTCAGTAGATTTACTGGCATGTAGAAAACTTCTGCGGGACAAAATTCCGGCACACCGGCGGCGCTGATATAACCTCTGCAGTTGTGAGCGTCGGTATATAACCCATAATTGATTTATTATTAGACATTTCAGTAACATTGCACCGATTTCAGATTCTATACATCTCTCTTTAAACAGTATTTTTCCATGTATTAGATGATGCTTTTATGAACTTCACGAAACTCGACAACAATTTGAGAAAGGTATCTGAATTCTTCGTCGTATGTTCTAAATGGAAAACAGATTAGCAACAAATATTTACTTCAAATGTGAAGGAGAATTTTAAATGCCCCAATAATTTTAGCCCCTAAAATTATAATTTATCAAATAACAAGCTCTTAAATTTGTGATCAATGAGTGTATTTGTAGCAATTTCTTATATTGCTATATTAATACCTAGTATAAAGCATTGAACTCCAACAAATACTTTAAGAAAATTTGGTATTTTCACATTTATCTTATGTAGAATTGTATTTCGAACTATTTCCATAGAATCAAATCTAAATATAACGTAAAAAAAGTTAATAAACACAAGAAGTTATAATATTTATGTACATCATTTGGTTAAATAAAAACACTTTTTTTTTTAATTTCCACACAAACCTCCCTCTCTATAAGTTACAGTATGGCCACAGTCTACTATATACAGTCACGAAGCTTGAGTTTTGAGGGTGCTAGAAACAATAGACTGTGACGGTTCTATTTTGCATTGCCTGTAATGAGGCGATATTAGCGATCCTAGTGGTGAGCAACTATCTAATGTTTGCATATTTACTACGTATTGAGCTTCGCGACTGTATATACTAGACTTGGTATGGCTATATTTTGGGTAACATCAATTGGAGACAGTATTGTAGTTTACAGTCAGAATCAGTAAATTTAAACAAATTCTAATATCTTTATCTGAAGTCATACCGACATGATTTATATTTCTTTTCTGTAGATTATACATATGATTCTGAAATTTGTAGTAGGCATACGCTATTTCTAAATATATTTTAGTGTGTGATGCATAACCTTTCCCTTAAGAAGGGGATGAATTTTATACCAAAATATCCTCTCATAGTGATTTGTGTTATATAAAAATTGTTAGGCTTAGGCCTAATTAATTTTTATTTTGAAAAACCGGAACTGATGTGATTCTACGTACCGAGCAATATAAACTTGTTATTTTCTTCCCATCTCGGTTACTGCCAGAGACATTAAAGCATTCATATAGTAGGCTATTATCCGAAAGTTACAGAATGATTAAGAATAGAAGTGGTTACTACTTATAGAAATAATTTTAATACCAAATGATATTTAGAAATGATAATACTTTGGAACAATGTATCCCGAGCTTCATTCACTTTCAAATATCCCATAAAATGTCTGGTTTCGAACTTTGGCTTGTTGTGATAGGAAACCATTATTAGCTACAAATAAGTCTTCAAATGAAAGGTTACACTTCGACAATATTATGGATTGTAACGAAAACACAAGAGAAAAAGTACTGAACAAACAAAATATAGCGATGTAATTGGAAATCAATATTCATTGAAATATTGTAAGAAGGCCAGCACGCGCTGATAAACCTCTACATTGTATAATAAATTATGAATGTTTGAAGACTTTAAGAAACTGTTATACTTTTTTCAGACAACAGGTACTCCAACTTCTCATAAGTGACACAAGTGCCATGCTTTACTAGTAACGTGCTGGTAGACCACTTTTCTCGTTAAATTGTTGCCTTTCATGAACATGAATCTTTAATAATTATATCGGGGTGGTGGTGATGATGATTGATGATTATTATTGAAATACTGGAATGGCAATAAGAGAGTTAAGAGTACTCATTATAAACTGGCACCAAACATATTCATTTTTGTTATTTTCGTAGAGATCAGAGCGAAGTAATCTTGTACTGCGACATTAAGGTCTATTTGGAGATTTGGAGCTTATGATGCTACTAGTTTGAAGAAGGGAAGTGGCTCTGTGAGGGCTGAGGTGGGATGGTACAAATGTCAGCGTCGCATTCACGAATGCCGTCCGGGCCACCTTTTTGGACAATCATCGCATATATTAGGCTCATAATTTGCTAAAACAAGCTCAAATGCAAGGATCTGTTCCAACCCTCAAAAAGCCAAGTCTAGCGATGGATTCCACTTTTAAGCATACGATATTAGTAGCCGAAGGACGTTAGTTGTATAAGCTTGTTCCCTTTGCTCTACAGCAGAGATGCAGAACTGGCGAGAGAGGGATGGAAAGCATGGGGAAAGCGTTCGTTCCCCGTCCATAGTCCACCGGCGTTGAATGACGTATCTGTGGCCCGTACGCAATCACATACAACAGACACTGAATACAAATCCCTCTCCTACTAAGACAATGACGCGGGCATGGAAGATAGGGATGAGTAACGTGTCCGATGAGTGACGCAACGCCACAATTGTCACCCAGTCCTCCAAGCCTTCTCTACAGGGAATACTCCTGATACTCATTTCTGTTAGAACTTGAGTCCCAGCGCTATAGTGCAGCCAGAAGCATTGGATCTGTCCAGAAATTCATAACCCTTTTAAAATCTTACTCGAAAACCTTCGGCTTTCAGCGCAACGTCTAATAGTCCCAACAAACTTAGTATTAACAGTAACTGATGAGGTTCCTTTCATATCAACATATTTGTAACTTACCTGATGACATATTATCACAGGACATGAGGTTCCATTTATCTCATTTTCTGTTGTGTGCATAGCAGGTTCCATTAAAATACTTCTATTTCCATCCATTTCCTCGCTAATCCACATCACGTCACTGCTCTGAATATATTCTGTAATTAAGAATCAACGATAAAAAAGAGTTGTTTCATTTTTCGAGCACTTGTGTTCGACCCTCACTGTTATATTATCACCGCCTGATCATAATCTCCATATCTCTGAACGTCATTTCTGGTAATAGTGATATTTATTTTTTATTTAGTTTAGAGCGTTTGTCTTAATATAATTCCAATAAAGCTACAGACTAGATAATTGAGAACGCTTTCATTTGTTATACTATGTTTATCAGAAGACTATTTACAATAGTCTCAGAAGAAGTTGTCCTACAGTTTTACTCACAGATTTGTACCATAGATATAGGCCCGCAAAGCATGCATCTTGGTGTGATGACAAACAGTTGGCCGGATAGTTTTCGTGAAGGCCTCTTACACAAAGACATATTTACGTAAACCCTTGTTACTTGAATGCATGTTTTGCTCCTCTTTCTAATAATGTCATAATAATATTATCGTTCTGAAAATGTACCCACTCTTCAATTATATTTCAACGAAATATATGCTAATGATTTTATAATCCTTAATAACCTATTGCCCTCAATCACATATGAGACCGAGAACTTAGGTTCTAAACACAGTTTTTCCACTAGATTTCCAAACTATCTAATTTCAAGTTATACAAAAGGTTGATTACTTCAGGATGTGAAATAATTGATTAATTATTGCATTACAACAAACACAATCTACAAAAAACGAATTCAAAACTCTTTACGTAGATTGATAGGATAATGTGAAATATAACACAAACAACACAACTAAATACAAACATAAAAGAAGGCAAATATCACATACATGGAAAACAAATCAAATAACATAATTATTATAAAACAATTATATAATTACAAAACAATAACACAAATAAGAAACAACAAATATTTTAAAACAATAACACAAATATAAAACAACGCAATTTACAAAAAAATAAGAGAAATAGAAAATCACAACAGCAACATGACACAAAAAGGAATACAAAACTCAACACAAACAATTAAAAAAAAAATTAAAAGAAGACAAATATCACACAAATGCAAAACATATCAAACAACGTAATTATTATAAAACAATTATACAATTACAAAACAATAACACAAAGAAAAAACAACAACAAACATTTTGAAACAATAACACAAATATAAAACAACACAAATTGCAAAACAATAACACAAATACAAAACAACAATACAAATAGAAAATTACAACAGCAACATGACTCAAAACACAAATACAGAAAAGAAACAACATGTAAATACATTAGAATACACTGAATTACCCTCAGCGCTAAGCTGAAGAAAGTAGTAAAGGATTACACAAATCTTTACCAATTTTAACACATACGAAACACTTAAGCACTTCGAACACTTAAACTACGCCCCTCTATTTCCAAAACATTTTGCAGCACTAAACATTTCCAATAAACACAATCGAAACAACAATACAGAAAACACAGACACTTCACAGAGAAATGGTAAAACATCATATGAAAGTCTAACACAAAAAATAAATATCCATGACATACATTTACATAACATTTAGTTAATACAAATAAATAATTTATAATTACTAGTATTCTTGTTATGACAACCTAATTTATTTTATAATGTTTTTATTACTATAACAGTGACATCAAAGTCGCTGCACATAGCTGGTTCTATTATGGTCCTATTTAAAAATTAAAACTTTCCTTTATCGGTCATCTATTTTCTGCTTTTAATTTTGTGACAATTATCTACCCTTGAGTAATACCATGGCTTTTTCAATTCGATCTTCTACGTCTCTCCAGCTTTATACCCTTTATATGCCTTAAATAGTGCATAAATCCTCGATTTTTCCCCCTAATCTCTATAGTGCCCCAACCCAGTTAGTGGATTTTTTCTCACCAATGACCTCTGTCACCTATTATGAATTTTTCCGCTTTTTTCTACAATTTCAATACAATCTATTTGTTTTTCTATATATGGATCCCAGCTTATCCCAACATATATGTAATTTGCGGCCGAACCAGAGATCCGCACGTTATATCCTTGAATCTAGTTCTAGTGCGTCCCTTCTTGAATGTTTCCATTATAAAATGTAATAACTATGGTAGGCCCTAATATTAATTTCAAATATTAATCAAACTTCTTAAGGCTGCAAGAAAAGTATTGATCAAAGCATTTAAAAGCTTTTCGCGTAGCATAAAAACCGACATAATTAGCATAAAACGTATGATGAGGGACTATGTACTAAGAGTTCGCTAGAATGCTGCTTTTATTATCATAAAAACACTTTCGTTTGAAAAATTCTTTCTTAAACATTCATCCAAAAGATATAGCCTATATAGATGGAGTCACGTTCATGTACTTATAGTCATTGACATAGTCTATGGATTTCCACAACTTTAGGTGAATATCAGGTATTTCCATTGTACATTGGCGAACATATTATCAACTCCGTCAATGTTATATAACAGCACATTTCAGATATCATAGTTAAATAACGAATTGAAACTAGAAAATAAATGCTGTGTACCTAAATAATAACATAATTAGCCCTACATAATTAATTTATATAACATTACGAGTAAAGAATCAGATACAGTTCATAAATTATCTCTTTGCAGAAAATGAACAAACCCAAATTAGCAAAATATCGTATAATATGTGGCTACTTTAAAATGTAATTATTTGCAACCTTGGGTATTTACAGAAATTGCTATTAGAAACCTTTAGTAGACCACTTTGTAATCATATTTAATTAGTTATATTACTGAAGCCATAAATAATCAATAGTATTATGAAAGTGAACAATTTAAGAAGAAATTTCATTGTAAAATAATATAATATTAATAATAATAATAATAATAATAATAATAATAATAATAATGATTTATTTTAGCTTATTTTAGCTATTATTTTAGCTTATTTTAGCTATTGTCACTCTTTTGATCATATCAAAGAGACATGTATATAATGAAAAATGCGAGAGAGTGAAAACGATTATACATATAATAAACATGATTTCTCATGATTGTATCTGTGTTTTAAATTATTTGTCACAAGAAGAGAACATGAACAGAAAAATTAGATTGCGACTTTGCTCTTAGAAAAGTAAAATTTCTGAAAAAAAAATGGTGTTTGTATCTGGTAGTACAGTACATATTACGTTAAATGTTCATAATAAATTAAATAAAAATGTTTAAACCTTTAATTCTTGGATAGCAAGTTCCAATTCAACATAACAATTTTGATGTTTCAACATAGCCTAATTATTGTTAGTCTGACTTCGAAACGATTAAGATTATGTTCAATTTACATTCGAAATATTATTGATATCTTTGAAAACTGAACTCTTATCACAAAAAAAAATAATTTTACATATTATTACTAGTTCTATAAATTTTAACAAAAGAATTTCTACAGATACTGGCGTTTCACATACCACATCCTTTTTATTTCATTAATCAAACAACATTTTGTAGGAATACACTTTAACCGACTTCCACTACAATACCAAATTTGTAACAGTCCTTTTAAAGAGACAATGAATTTTAGTAGTCATATTATTTCAAGATCATTTTGTCGAATGGTGTTGTTCATGGATACTGCATATGAATTAGCGGTATATAACGAAAGAGTTTCATAAAAATTACTGTATATATACTACAAAACAGAAAACATTTTCTATCAGAGATGTTCGAAACTTTGTATCACTGGATATCTATAAAAACATTTTTTTATCATATCAGTTCCTTATCTTTGCAATTCTAATTGAAAAAATAAAAACACTTTTCGATTATTGCACATACTAACGTAATTGCATTATTCGTCGAATGTCCACACAGAAGATTCGAGTTCGAGTCCCTGTAGCCCCAAGTAGAATATTCGATGAAAATATACTGTATTGGTGAAGAATTCATCTTAGTACTGCAGATACAATAGCCGTCAATCCACTTATTTTTCTTCGTCGCCGATTTTTCTTCTTCCCGTCAAAAGTGTCCACCTTCATTAGACACTGTAACACATCTGATTAAATTATTTCAGTTGCAAGGATGTTAAGAGAAGGACCGTATTGACAAGTAACAGCTGTTACACAATTTCAATTTGAATATATGATGAAAACTTAACAATGCATATATTAAATTACATACAGAAAAAAAATTAGTAAATTATATAAATGGAAGATATAAAACTTGGAGATTTCCAGAGAGCATCTAGAAACAATATTCAGATGTAGGTTACAGTAACTAAATTGTTCCGTAGGGCATCTTGCAAAATATTAAATTTCTAAACGCACTATATACATAACACCAACTGCAAAAAAAAAAGTGACACGAGAGTAACAAAGAACAACGTCCATTAATGTCCAGTTACCAAAGCAGAATGAGAAGCAGTAATCAATCTTTTTAAGGTCTACTGCGTTACAAAATAAATCACATCACGCCTGAAGTTATCTCTATTGAAATACAAGCAATATATGTACTGATAATTTTCTCAATACGGCGTGACACACTATATAATATAAGGAAGTGTGTAACATTTATTTCAGTCCCTGTACAACAGTCTGAATCACGTATGTAATCGATATGTGCTGAGTTTGAATTCACGTGGAAAATAAAAAAAGATACAGACAAAATTTATTTTAAAATGTTTAATTCAGTTGTTCACATGTTACTATATGAATTTGATTATCACGAAAATGCAGTCAACTTTAATATTTCACTAATTAATCAATAAGGATTTTTACTGGACAAGTATACTATGAATAATCGTATATCATATCAGCACGTGATTAAGAGTTATGTCTACTTTCTCACAGTCACTGTCTAGTAGCTAAGCTAATGCCAGTCATTCTATAAAATTAGACAAATATTTTATGAAATAACTAGTCCTTTGTAGTAAACTGATTTTTCTCGTCTTTTATTTTCATCGATTTCACGACGTCCAGTATTTCTTTATCACTGTTCACTTCACATTACACAGTGTAGGAACATATGATGTGATTGTCGCGACGTGACCTAAGACGAAGCCGGGACTTTTACCTAATTGAACACAGAATACAGAAAGGAAAAATATCTGTCATAGGTGGGATTCAAACGACTGAGCTTTGCACGTAAAGTCAAACCGACGCGCATTAGCTTTGCGTACACCTGTATTTGTATTAATTAATTCATAAATCGTCTATAGAAGTACGAAATCGAAGCACGTTTGCTAATCATTGCTACTCTGTTCGAGTTAAACATTTATTGTCCATATCAGTCAAACGTTCTTCACTTCAAAGTTCAATCATAGGTCAATAATAAAACTATTAAAATGTATATCGATGACTAAGAAGTGATACCTCGTGTGTACAAAACTGGTCATATACTTTAACTATATTATTATTTACAATATCAAATATGAAAAGCCTGAAATCCCTACTGGAGTGTAGGGTGAGCTGAAGGTTAATTACACTTGGGGACCCAGTCCAAGATAGCTTACACTATACTCACAAACTAAACATATAAACAAATTATACAAACTAAACACGAAAAACTATACAGACTAAAACCAAATTATACAAAATAAACACCCACAAAAACCTATACAAACTGAACACACAAATTATACAGTCTGAACACACAACTATCCACACTAAACATACAAAAAATTATACAAACTGAACACAAATTATACAGTCTGAACACACAACTATTCACACTAAACATACAAAAAATTATACAAACTGAACACACAAATTATACAGTCTGAACACACAACTATTCACACTAAACATACAAAAAATTATACAAACTGAACACAAATTATACAGTCTGAACACACAACTATCCACACTAAACATACAAAAAATTATACAAACTGAACACACAAATTATATAGTCTGAACACACAACTATCCACACTAAACATACAAAAAGTTATACAAACTGAAAACACACAAATTATACAGTCTGAACACACAACTATCCACACTAAACATACAAAAAATTATACAAACTGAACACACAAATTATACAGTCTGAAGACACAACTATCCACACTAAACATACAAAAAATTATACAAACTGAACACACAAATTATACAGTCTGAACACACAACTATCCACACTAAACATACAAAAAATTATACAAACTGAACACACAAATTATACAGTCTGAACACACAGCTATCCACACTAAACATACAAAAAATTATACAAACTGAACACACAAATTATACAGTCTGAATACACAACTATCCACACTAAACATACAAAAAATTACACAAACTGAACACACAAATTATACAGTCTAAACACAAAACTATCCACACTAAACATACAAAAAATTATACAAACTGAACACACAAATTATACAATCTGAACATACAACTATCCACACTAAACATACAAAAAATTATACAAACTGAACACACAAATTATACAGTCTGAACACACAACTATCCACACTAAATATACAAAAAATTATACAAACTGAACACATTAATTATACAGTCTTAACACATACACAAACTAAACACACAAAAACCTATACAAATTGAATACATGAATTTATAATCATAACACACAAAAGCTATATAAACTGCACACACATTTGTACAGTCTAAATACACAAAATATCTATCTAAATTATACACACAAAAACCATACAATTATGAACAAAAATTATACCAACTAAATACATGAACTATACCAACTGCACACGGACTCAAACTAACACACACAAAAATAAAATTTACAATAACTATGTTATTATTATGTTCACAAAATTGGACACTTGATTAATATTTTGTCCACGAGTAGATCTTGCTAAGCAGAAACATATATAAAAAGTTTGTTTATTATGAGAGATATTAATCTTTAAAACAGTTTTCTGATTCACTTGAAAATGCACAGATACGAGGTACCACTTCTTAGCATAGATACATGTACTCTAAAATAATTGATGCTGCAATAACAATTTCATTGGTTCTTTTTAACATTCTAAATTATCTTCATATCATTAATATACCGGTACTTATTGTAATATCTGATATGAGTGTTTAAATTCATAACCGGGTATGTTATTTATCTAGGCTTTTATATTCTATTACATTTCTAAGCAGTCCATTTAGTTGATTTATAAATAAAATCAAAAGCGTACTCTTACAATTTCTATTCCCATACATGGATAATGGAATTGCCTTTTTCCACCAATTTGTCGCTTTGTTATTCCGCATAACATCACTTGTATACAAATCACCTTCACAAAGTAAATCCGCAAATATAACCCCGCACTATTCTGGCTGTGGTTGGTAAGTGAAGTAGACATATCTGTTTGTAACAATCCCAAGAATTATGAACATTTCTTACCTAAATTTTTCGTTTACCTTAAAGACTAAGATAGGGACAATCTTAGAATTTTATGATTTTCACTCCATTACCAGTAATATAAAAACTACAACTGAAATCACGAATAAACTATTCACCATTGCCTTTACCTTCTTTCGATCGATAGAGCTTTTGCGTTAAAATCTGTTATGACAATCTTATACCATAGTCTAGTATATACAGTCACGGAGCTTGAATTGTGAGGTTGCTAGGAACAATAGACTGTGCCGATACTATTTCGCATTGTCTGTATTAGCGATCCTAGTGGTTAGCAACTATCTATGGATGCATATTTACTACGTATTGAGCTTCGTGACTGTATATACTAGACTGTGCTTATACCTTGGTTTATATAATTACAAATGTTCATGATCTAATGTATTTCTGCATTATTAATACTTATATGAAGTGAAAATTCACTAATGTTGTTCCTTCCTGCAAGAGTGGATTATATTATGGCACCCTTTTTTGTTTCTGAATTTTTTAAGACTATCTTTTTCATTACAATTAAAAATGGAACTAGAAAAGCAAGGAATAACTGTCGGCCTACTGTCATTTATAACATATATGCAGGGTGTGAATTAAGATTTCTGATGATGGGGGATAGAATCCTAGATACAGAGTACAATACATAAAATTTTATTATTATTATTATTATTATTATTATTATTATTATTATTATTATTATTATTATTACGACTTAATTATTGGGCACACTGAGTTGTTTGCCTTGCATCTTGCTAGTAGTAATAATAATAATAATAATAATAATAATAATAATAATAATAATAATAATAATAATAATAATAATATTATATCCATGAGCACACTTAAGATTAAATACTTAATTCCTAAGTTATTGATTGTTGCCATCTTGCCGGTGATAATACATTAATATTATTATCTTTACTTAATTTATAGGTCTACTTTATAACTATACTCGTATTAAAACAATTATATTTTGTGAGGGGGATAGAAGTTATCCCTGGCAGGGATGTTAATATGAATTTATGAGAGGGGGATAACTTTCCAACAGGGGGAGAAATTCCTCCATCTCCCGTTAATTCACATTCTGTATATATGGTAGCTAGTTACTAAAAATATCAATTAAATAAAATTGTGCGAAAATATCGAATGTTGTTGAATAAAGGGAGGTAACTCATAAAAATGAATTTTGAGATAAATTAAAATTAAACTTCGAAAATTAAACTTCGAACTCTTATTGGAAATAATTTTCTACACAAATAAAACACATCAAATACTAATATTATTTTGTATTTTGCACATCCATTTGTAGAATTTAACTTGTGTTTACCTGGAAAACAAAACTCCAGTTGCACAAAATATTGACTTAACTCCCTTCACCTGAACACCACTGATATATTCTAGGCCAAAGTAATAGCATCACTGTGCTCTAATTGAAGAAAAAGTATATAATCATGGGGGACGCAAAATTGTAATTGTATTACTTTTCTATCATTTCTCGACGTAATGTTTGTTTGAAGCTACGTGATGACATAAGATAAAAGTTTTAAAATGACTAAAGTACCATTAAGTTTCCAGAAATCACAAATATAATTTGCTTAATCACAGTCAATGCAACCACTCACATAGCTTTTTCCACACCTCATCACTTGAGTACTGTGCAATAACTCTTATAAGAATGTGCATGTATTAATTGGACAGGAGCCATATTGTCTAAAATTAATTTCGCGCAATTTATCCAAGCTTACGCCTTACATCACTAGAAATGTTGCTTGCTATACGGCACGTTTAGTAACAGAATACAGAAATTAATTATTCACGATAAAAACTTTAACAATCACTAATATCGAAAACACTATGTAGAGAAAGTTTATATTCGGAGCTCAACAGCACAACGTGGAATCTTGACAGTCAAATAAGAGTGATTTGAAATAACTTCCACAAAATATTAGCACAATGCAGAACAAAATTAGCGAGCTTCATAATACCACCTTATCTTCTACTCTTCACACTCAGTATTGTATTCGCCAATACTTTCTTCTAACTTGACGATAATGATACACTTCATTCTTATGGTATTTCCATAACTCTTATATTTATATCTGTAAATTATTCTCAAAGTTGTAAAATAATATTTTTTAAATCTTAAATAATAGTTTTCAACCTAGGATCTTTTTCATACCCATACAAAAACGAACAAACACAGATAGGTATATTTAATATACAATACGAACAAATTGAAGAATATGAATTGCTTTAAAATATCAGAATTCTGTATATTTATAAACTTATAAAAATGAATTAATTTTTCTAATATTATCATTGAGTTATGAGAATTTACGTATACTTCATTATGCAAATAGACTCTGACTTTCTCTCTAATTAAAAGAAAATATTTTCACTTATTGATTATAATAAATTTAAGACATTATTACAAAAACAACCCTTGTAAAAATTGGTATTTTTCAGGAGAACAATGAAAAATTAAAGAATAACACATGTCAGCTATTCCCGTTCAACTGGTATTTTATCCTTGTGTCCATTGCACTTGACATGGGCCGTTTTTGGAGTCTATAAACATTTAAAATAGTAGCAAATGTGTCCTTAACTCAATGTCATTAAAAATGACTAGGGGTGTTTTTGTAATAATGACTTCAATTGTTACACAGTTTGTGTAATATACATAAAATGCCTTAATAAATTATATATAAATTACCTGCTATTGTGTACATGTATGTATGTCTGTACTACTTTTCTTTAGTTGGCCGATGTAATTTACAAATAAAGTTTCTGAGATGGAGAAAGTTTAACTTTGCTCGGAAATTAATGTATATGTTCATTGTTACTAGAATTCCAATTAATTTAATTTCTTACCAATAATTGTGATATTCGAATCCTGGAAGATCCCGCAGTATAAAGAATATCCTTGAGTTTCTCTTTCTTCTCTTGTACCCGTTCCATCAATGTTGTTACATCGTCATTTATCAAGTCCTTATTCTGTAGTTTAAAATATATGCACTAATTAAAGTCATTTTACAAGCAAGGGGAGAGAGTAAATAGCATTTAAATCGAAAGAATAACATATTTTGGAAATGTGCTTTGCGCCAAAACTTTTTAAAAACGTCTCACTTTCATAGTATGTTCTATGTATAATACATCCCTCGTTTAAATAAAATATTTTGGTCAGTGAAATTTTACCACTTAATTAAATTTTCACTAGGTTATTAATATTTTTTATTTCGAATCTTAGTATAACCGAATTACCTTAATTCCAATATATCTAAACATCCTAAATTAATTAAAAGAAAATTAATATGTGAAAAAATTAATCGCAGATCTTTCATCACTGTACACAACAAAGTTTCTGGAGTAATTGCATAAGATTATCTGTTGGCAGAACTTTCTTCACTAAGATTAGTTACTAAGTTAAAATAGAAGATAATGAGTACTAGGCCTACCTATTGAAGTAGTTTAGAAGGATTAATTCATATCGATATTACGTCTAAAAGCGGATTTACAAATGCATTGATTTAGATAATTTTTTTATTTATGAGTGATAAAGAATCCTAAAATAATGTACTTAATTTACACTTTCACAAGCAATATAGGAACAAAAATTCAATTAAAATTAGAGAATAGTTTTTGAAAAACTATTTAACCAAAAATTGAATCAAGCAAACGGGAGATTAATACAACAAAACCAAAGAGACAAAGTATAACGCACACTCACTCAGAGCACGACAAAAAAAGGCTTGTGGCCATGCTAACCTAAATGTTAATGATATTTTACGGAACATTTTCTTTAAACAAAGATGTTGAAATAGTTGTTCTTATACAAAGATTCTGTTTTTGTCTTGTTGACTTTAATTTTAACATTGTATAATTTGAAATTGTATGATAATATATGTAATATATGCTTCATAAATCTCTTAAATTCTGAAAAATGGTATCTGTATCTAAACAAATACTTTTCGTTCCATATCGATAACGAAATTAGTATCCCCGATTAGATAGATTGTATCACGATAAAGCTTATAATTTTTTTAACCCACCTTCTTAATTGTAATGTATAGATATTTGTAATTATATTACAATATTATGTTATGAGACATTGGTTTAAATATGCAAAATCATATTAAAAAATTAATGATCATGAGTTAAGCATTGACCTAATCTCTAACATAATCTAATTTACAGTATAACATCATGTTATAATATCCATATATTGCAGAAAATTCAAGGTCATTCAACTCGTAATATTTTGTAATAATTTTAAGCGAGTGAAGTTAACATTAATACTAGAAATAGCTTTCTTGCGATATAATACTGATGTTTTAATTCTTACAGTATATTCACAGATATAAGTACATAATTTCTAACCTCACCATAATATTTTATACTTTGCGTGTGAAAGCTCATTGTTACATACCAATAAACAAGTCAATTTAAGACTTGCAAATTGGTTATACAAGATGAACCGTAAGTAATGTCATTAATTTTAGGGGATTATTCTTTGAGATATTTCAAACAGAGGTTTAGTATAATTTTACTCGTTTTTGCTTCCTTTTTAGATAAAAAATATTCTATATGGCACATTTCATAGCGTGTTTTGGATAATCCATTGATTTAATTCCAAATATGCTCTGTCAATTTAGGACAGCAGTGTATTATGATAAATGATTGAAAATGAATTTTATTTTGCCCTTTAAATGTGCAGAAATTTGATCTGAACAAATATGAAATTTTAAATTTCCTTTTCAGAACGAAAAGTTAAATTTGTTCCGATCAAATTTCTGCAGATTTAAACGACAAAACTAATATTATTTCAAGAAAATTTTATTTTCATAATTCACTGTTCTCTTTAATTGATTGTGCATGCTGGGAATTAAATCAATGGCTTTCGCAAAAGCACGCTACGAAATTTTTGATATAAAATAATATTTATCTGTAAAAGGAAGCAGAAACGAGAAAAAGAATTACATTAAACTTTTTTGTTTAAAATATCTCAAATTAAACTTTTTTGTTTGAAATGTGTCAAAGAATAACTTCCTGGAATCAATGCCTTTATGTAGGGTTCTCCCTCTATATAGTTACATAATACTGATGTTTTAAATTTTAAAATAAGTTACATAAATAAGTACATAGGAGAAAGGAACTGGTCATCCTACTCCATTTTCTCCTGGTTTAGTTGCCTCATAAGAGGTGCCTTGTTGGTGTCACTTGTGCGGTTCAGACCTATTTTCGGACAGTTGACTAAACAATAAATAAGTATATAACTTTTGCCCCGTCACCATAAAAGTTTGTTCAAAACTTTGTTAAAGCAGCTCGTATTATCGACATGTTTAATAGCTTCCCTGCATTACAAAAATTTTAGACCTTACCTATGAGATAATTTGGTAGGAGACGTTACATATAGGCCAGTTTTACACAAAACCTAGTGTAGTTATTTGAGAAATTAATGGAATATTTTTATAAAGGCTTTCGTCCACGGCAATAATTTATTTTAATGCAGTGAAGATAAGTTATTTCTAGAATTTGTATCGCAGATATTATTAATTGTAGATTGATTCTCAAAAAGAATATACCCACTCAGGATCAAATAACGTAAAACACATGCAGACTAATATTACCATATTTTTAACGAAAGAAACCGTCGATGAAAATTTTGACGTCTTCTATGACGTAACAAATATTGTAAAAGCAAAGCACATCATACAATCAATCAGTTACTTCCTGGTAAACGAAGACAGGAACAAGTTTAATGTAAAACTAGCCTATGTTTAACGACGTCTACTAAAATATTGCACATGGTGAATATATTCCTAATTATTTGTGAGAAATATTTCAAATTAATAAACTTACTACTCTTGTCATTAGTATTATTAACCACATTATGTGTACATTTTAAACGTTTTTGTTTCAGTTTTATAATTAAGCTACAGGTGAATGGTATTGTTAAAATATCAAGATTTTGAACCGAATTTAAAATCGAAAATTTACCTGAAATAATATTTTTCTCTATTTGAAACTTAATTTCAGAGATTTTGTTTTATTCTGTTTCTACACCAGAATAAATTTATAGACAGAATCGATTATATATTACGTATGCATATTCCTTATTTCTATAATAATATTCTTTGATTAGTATTTACTATAGCCTGAATTAATTAAGTGGAATGATCATCAGTACAACTAAAAATCAATATATTTGATCATTGATTTTAAGTTACAGAGCTTATTTTGATTATATATTGAGTCCTGTAACAATATAATGGAATCACCGATTTTTTTCAACACTATTATATTCTGGAAGGCATAATAGGTGTTTGTATATTGCGATTTTATTCCATATGTACAATGAACAATATATCCTGAACTTCTTTCTAAAATACCTTTATTTCTAAACTTCTTTCATGGCTATATTACTATCCATAATTTTGTAATAGTTCAATTTGACACTAGCATTTTTGTTTACAATCTTGTACGCTTCTAATGCATAAGTTCAGCTATAATTCTCGTATGTTTCAATTCTACAGCTTGTAACCCTCTTTATTTTCCTTACTGGATGTCTATAGTCAGCTTTAGTTAATGCTATTGATTTCCTTTGATTAGCATTAATATTTAATGTAAAGGGGCTTCGTTGCGGTGCCACTGGAAATATGAATCTTGGTTTATGACTGTTGTTGCAGTTATAGTAATTTTCATATTTCGTAAAAATTTACCAATGAAATAAATTTTCTCAATTTGGTAATGTTTTGTGCTAGTAATTGTTAATGTGAAATTAAAATATTTTAGATGAGAGTTTCAAACAATAATTTCTTTGTTTAAACTCGATTCAATATGGCGGCGATATGCATGCAAGTTATTTCAAAGTTTCGATACTCCATTTACGGAGCCATCTTTAGCAGATTATTGATTGGAAATATGGCGTCCAGAAGATGAATCGGTTATGCAATACATGAACAGATTAATACTCGTATGATATGTAAAAAGACTATGGATTTCTTCTCAAGTTAATGTTGTAGTTAGGCCCTGATACTAAATTGACATATATTAAATAACTTTAAAGTTGTGAAGGACTGTGTTAAAAAAAGCTATCTTTCGGGGAAATTCATAAACGTTTAATTGCAGAATTTAAGTTTATTTCTTGGCAATTAAAAAAATACTAAAAGAAAAATATATTCAGGAAAGTAAATGAAGTATTATATATCTTAGAAATTAAAAATTCACTATTTTCTAAACTAAGAGCGGGATCCTTCTGATTGATTAAACTTATAGAAATCTAATTCCTTAGAACAATTTCGTTGTATATATTACTGAAAGAACTTAATGGATGTATAGTGAAATTATTAAAGTTTACAAGTGACAATGATACCATTTAGATGTAATAATCATGTATAGATCAAACTGAACTGACTACGTTGCATGTATGACAACAGCAAAAGACGCTGAAAGAGCAATGCATTATTGTCCGTAAGAAAAAAGACGAACGCAAGATGGCGGCAACAGTTCCGAAGTGTCGGAATGGGCAATTATGTCCAGACCTTATGTTTGATGACGTTGATTACCATTATCTGAAACTGCAGACAGAGATCTTCCACATCAATTTAATACAAACCTGATATTTTATCCATTTGTTGTTGTAGATATTTATCTGCCTTACTTCTGTCAGGAAATAAGTCAAAATACATATAAATATGAATTTTTTTCTACGATTTCAGTATCTTCTTTCCTATATAAACCTATTACAATACACATATTATCTAAACGTTAAAATATTTTTGTCCCTAAAAATTTATGCTAAGTTAAATAAAGTTTTAGTGTACACAGATTGAGAACATCAATAATATTTATTTAGAAATGCCACTTAAAATTACATAAATTATCGAAGCATAAGTTTAGTAACTCCCTTTTTGTAACAGATTTCTATTTAATATTACTTTGTTGTTGCTGGTTTAAAACATATTGATGCTTATTGAAATGAAATTGTTTTTACCATTAGCATACGTACAGATAAATAGCTTCAAATGTGATTGTAGTGAGTGCCACAAGAAAATGTGCATTGACGATTATGTTATTCAATGAATAACATTTCATTTTTATTTAGATGTAAGTCATACATTTACTGCCAAATATTGTGCTCTGATCATTATGATGAGATATATTACCAATAACACACTATCCCATAAGTTATGAAAGTTGTCACATTGTAAAGAAACATAATTGTATTTAAAAAATATAAAACTGGTCGTACTGAACACTGTGAAAGATAAACGTAGTAACATTTCATAGAGTTTTCCAAGTCACAATTGTTCAAGTTGATAGGTTTCACATCTTTTACCACAAATCACAACTGTTCAACTACAGAGATCTGAACTATACACAATTAAATAGAGTTTACTCCAAATAAAATTGCTGATATCTTCATGACATTTACCAGAAAATGTGAAGTCCTTGAGAATGGAGTGTGATGTTAGTTGATAAAGATTGTCTTTCAACATCAACAAATATGTATGTCCACTTAATAGGCTACTTAAATATCAAAAGAGAATGAAATCAGTCTGATCACTTATGAATGTAAGTTAATTGTGATGTATCTGCTTCTAACGATGTTCAAAAAAATTGATGAACCTTATCAATGACGTAATATGTTTTTTTCGCAACCACTGCACTGATATGTATTTTCGCTTCGACGTATGGCGAACAACTTAAGTCTTCCATATTGAGTATTTCCGTTTATTCCACCATTTGTCAACGTGCGTAGAAATTCACAAATCCACGGAAGTTAAACTCACGCAACCAGTCAATCAAGAGGATGGGAAATCCTATCAAACACGTTAAGTGGCTCTTTTACTGACGTGTACCCACGACAATGAAGACCGCCGGTCACGTGACCCGGATTTGTGGACTTGATTCTTGTATTGAAGAGTCACAGTTATGAGCTTCATATTTACAGACTACTTGAATATATTAATACATTTACTCACGAGGGTTATAGGCTTTCATTAGTTGTGGCTAAATGTATTTTCTTTCATTCATAATATTTAGAAGACACTTCTGGTGTAATTTTCAATTTTAAAATAAATTCCGTATTTATGCAAGTCACTGATAGTCAATGATCTGTAATGTTAGCTTTCCACGCTGGGAACCCGAGATCATATCTCAAAAATTGATGTAGAAATGGTATTTTATAGGTTTGTGAATAATCTTATTTCTCTGGCAATAAATAAATACAATTTCTTCCATAACTTGATGTTTATCATGCAATATGAAGGAGTCCATTCTTCTCAACTGACATTATAACAGTAGTATTAACACTTATAACATTAGCACTGGCATAGTAGTATTGCAGTTACTGGTGCTTTCGAATACAAGGATCATTCCAAGCCAAATTCAAAGTGGGCGACAAATGAGCGTCGAATTTTGCATAGAACCTTCTTCATGGGAAAGATTTTTTACGGAACGTACATTTACGACACGAGAACCACAATTTACTTCCTCTCGGAGGCAGCCTTTTTAGGGATTATCTTAGCTGGATTTGAACTTTCGAACCTTTCATCCAATAGCCACTACGACATCCATTAGACCACCGAGGTCGATTACATAGGAAAATATCCTTCCAGACAAAATATTGGCTCCATATGCCATCATCTGTTGGGTTAAAGGTAAATTGAGAGAGAATGTTAAACTATCAATTTAAAAAATGGAAAAATTTCTTGAAGTATCCTAATGCTTTCATAATAAATATATTTTTATTTTCTGTACACTCCTTATTCTTTTCTACTTTCCAGACGTAATTTCACTGTTCAGCCTTATTTATTTATTATTTATTTTCTTATTTATTTGTTTATTTGTATATCTATTAATTTTTTTATTATATTCGATTTCATAATGGCTATCGCCGTCTTCCATTGCCAAAATGTTATTCGCCTATGTCCAATCACTAGTTTTATTTTAAATTTCTGGACCATATTATTACTCTAACCAATCAAGTCATTTCGACTTCTTTCCCTTATTTCCACTGGTACTCATTATACTGTATTATTAACGTAGAAATTATTGCTTCAGACATTTTTAACATGTACAAAAAATTGCTATATTAAATAGCACCTAAAATATTCAGATATTCTTTTCCTTCCTTAATTTTTTTATCATTTCATTTTTAATTTTATACAGCATGAATTTTCTCTATCTTCTCTAAACATGCACTTAACTAGATAGGACAGAATTTTACTTGTTTCTCCGACTGGATTATATATTTTTGTCAATTTATATTATTTTTATTGTGTTCGGTTTCATCATGGCTATCACCGTCTTCTATTGAGAAAATGTCATTCCCTTCTGTCCAACCACTACTAGCCTTCTTTTAAATTTCTAAACTGCATTACTGCTCCAACCAGCGAAGTCAATTCGACTTCTTTCCCTTATTTCCACTGGTACTCTTTATATTGTAACAGCATTGTTTCATTTTGTTACAATTCATGTTTTTTGTTTCAGATAAATCTAATAATGAAACATATAAAAGGTTTATTTTCAATCTTATGACATCAATTTCAATTACATTAACACGTAATATTTTACATGTTAAGTATCAATATAATACTTGTATCAAATGGTATGGCATCTTCGAATACAGTTTTGGCAATTTATGTTTATCATAATAGCTACCTAATTTGATCTATAATATAATTGCATTCGTTTGTATAAGTTAAATTATTGCTACTCGTGTGTGCAAAATAATGGTCATATCAAATAGCTATGTTAAAATACAGTGCATTGATAGATACATACTTAGATTAATAATAATGTGTTATTTAGACAATACTATTCATCAATTTTGTTCATATATTATGTTATTATCTTGTTTTTTTATCTTGTTTGATTTTATGAACTTAATACAAGAATTGCCACTCTCTGTTAATATAATATAAATTAAAAAAGTAGTATGAAATAAATAAATAAATAATTAAAGAAATAAATAAATAAGTAAATATATGTATGAAACTCATGTTATATTTGTATGACACTCTGTTCACTTATTTTATGGTACCGGTATTACTTACTTATTTAATTAATTACATACAAATTACTTTTAAGAAACCCACAGGTTCATTTCCGCCCTCACATAAGCCCGCCATCGGTCCCTATCCTGTACAAGACTAATCCAGTCTCTATCATCATATCCCACATCCCTCAAATCCATTTTAATATTATCCTCCCATCAACGTCTCGGCCTCCCCAAAGGTCTTTTTCCCTCCAGCCTCCCAACTAACACTCTATATGCATTTATGGATTCGCCCATACGTGTTACATGATTATTAACCCCTATTTCTATTGATAGAAGAGGTTTATCAAGTTTATACAACATAAAACCAAGAGGGTAATTGTGTTGATCTCCTCCATACCATTACATGAATATAGAAGACGTTTATCAACCACCAAATTTACGAATAATCAGTAGAGAGCTCAAATATATTTTGAATCTAGCTACATTTCATTTCTGAATCAATTAAAATCATTTGAAATTTTGCGGCATAAACAATTACTGGAAATTCTTTTATTTTCACTATTGTTTCGTATTCCACTATCATTTGACTTTCAAATTTCCTTTCGAACTATTACTTAATATAAATTGGAATAAAATGTGTAATGATTACTGGAGTTCTTTTTCTGATCAACAAGAAAGAATAGAAAGACAATATGGTTAAGTTTGTTAATTCTCTGATAAAATCTCGGTTTACTGGAATTACTGAATAAGTATCAATTAAGTAATGCTGGCAAGAATACAAAGCTTGCCCTAAATTCTAATTCATTACAGTTCTTAGTAATTTTAAGCCCTGCAGTAACAGTAATCTTTAGCATCACAAATTAATTTAATCGTACCCATATCAATCAACTACGAAGAAACAGCCCTATATTACGTTATTTCTCACTAAAGAAATTTCTCATAACAGTAAACAATTATTTTCATAGACACAGAAAAAATGAGTTTGTATGCCTTCTTACTTCTCTTGATATGACAATGGAGCTCTTAAAAATTACGATAAACAAAGTAATCCTTTGTTTCCGCCATGTAAAAGAATGAATTAATCAACTGATTTAAGATAAGCAGGCGGTTGTTTGGCTCAGTTGGTGCTGGTTACGGACAGTTTTAAGTCGATATTTTTGAAACCGAATTCGGAAATAAACTTTTATACCAGTATATTGCTCATGCAGTGCTGTAGGCTATTATGTCTCCTTAGTGGACATATGGTATGACATTGACAATACAGTATTTTGCGATATATCTGTATAGTATAAAATTGAAATATTTAAATGAGCACAAAATAGGAACATAACATTTATTCCAAAACATTAATCATAATATTTAATAGTATTGCTCTTCTTTCACATTCCTAAGACTCAAAAGTGTTTTTTTTTAATTGCATGCTTTGTTTTCTGTATTAAGTACAGTGGTCGGTAGTTTCGTCCGAGTAACAGTGTTTTACGTTATGGATTATACACCACAAACATATTTGTAAATATCTTAAGAAAGAATATTCTATTATATCTTGATTTGACCAGAACACTTCGTCCTAGAAACAAGCACGGCATATATTATATTGCTAAAACTCTCATACGCTTAATATATCGGTGGCTAAGAAATGATTCTTTGTATATTTACAAAAATGATCATTTATTTTATCTACGTTATTATTTAGAAAAACTACATTATTATTATTATTATTATTATTATTATTATTATTATTATTATTATTATTACTACTACTACTACTAGCCGTACCCGTGCGCTCCGCTGCACCCGTTAGAAATAAATATAAAGTAATTACATAATTAAAATAGGACATTTTATCCAGGGAAGATTCGTGTTTGATAGAAGGATAAATTGTTTAAAATGTTACTTAATTTAACTTGTATTTAAATAATTAAAATGCGATCATTTTGGTCCAGAGACCACTCATTTGGTGCAATGACAATTAGTTTAACATGTTTCTTAATTTTTATTACATGCATCCATACTTTAATGAAGACTGACATATCATTTAGATTTAATGTGTATACTTTATTTTACTTGCTATATGTTTCCATTGAATTATGATAACTTAATTTTAACCCTTGTTTTCTACATATTCAGTAAATGGCGCTTGGGCCACTATGGTTCTGAACCCTTCAAATAACTTAAATTATATTGTATTATATTGTATTATATTATATTATATTATATTATATTATATTATATTATATTATATTATATAAAAAATGTGTTGATAACGGATGTACACCGATAAGTAAGTTTTTAATATATGGGGCTCTTAAATCTCAGGAGGAACAAATTTTATTTTACAACAGTGCAACATAATCTGCTTGGCTCATTACCCAAATTTTTTGCATTGCATTTAATGTATATGTATTTTATGTATTTTAGCTCGATTCAATTGAGCATAGTTAAAATTTGGATTATAAAATAATGAAATGCTAAGCTAACGTATTATTACTGCATATTAAATCAATACACTCTTGTTGGTCGTTAATTCTCTGAGATAAACATTATTTTAAGAAATACAGGAAACGAATACGCAGAATAGCCTATCAAGTTTTCTGTGCATAAGAAGCTATTTTAATCTTACCTGTCCTCAATTCACTCAGAAGTTACTGTAATAACATTATAGCATTATGTCCATACAGAGAAACTACACTTTCCAATGGTGAAATAATAATTAATTATACAAATCGGTTAATTTAGCTTCCGATATTGCTTCATACGAACACAGAAACATTCTCTGTAGGCTATGATTCATAACTTTCGATTGTTGTTGACCAAGGCCCCTTATAGACGAATTAATTTGTTTATTTCATTACACGGCCTTAGAGGCAGTTATTTTAATTTTAAAACTCATTTATCTCATTAAATATCAGTCCTATCAAAATTTTTCAAAGAATAAAACTTATCGGAAATGATGTTTAAAGAAAGTTTTATGTAACATTTTTCATGAAAATCAATAATAAGCGAGATATTTCGATTTATTTAATTCAGGCCCCCTTATAACCCCCCCTTTTAAATAATGTATTTTGAATGCCATATAGCCTATAATCTAAGTTACAACGAACTTAATTTATATTCCAATTTTCATCGAAATCCGTTCAGCCATTATCGCGTGAAAAGGTAACAAACATACAGACAGACATACAAACAAAAATTTCAAAAAAGCGATTTTCGGTTTCAGGGTGGTTAATTATATATGTTAGGACCAATTATTTTTGGAAAATCGAAAATTACCAGAAAAATTTCGGCTACAGATTTTATTATTAGTATAGATTATTATTATTATTATTATTATTATTATTATTATTATTATTATTATTATTGATTAGTTAACTGTCTGAAGACAGGTTTGAACCTCATAAGTAACATCAATAAGGCATCACTTATAAGGCAACTAGGCCAGGAGATAATGGAGTAGGGTGGTCAGTTTCTTTTCCGCTCAATGCATACATCGCCGATTAGATGCATATTCCACTAATCAGACTTCAGATGCATACAAACAATTGTTTTCCGCTGACATCGTCAAGTGAGATGTACTGTCTGATAATATATATCAGTCAGAACCTCAATCAGAGGTATATTATTATTATTATTATTATTATTATTATTATTATTATTATTATTATTATTATTATTATTATTATTATTATTATCATCATCATCATCATCATCATCATCACTTCAATGTGACATTAATTCAGTCGCTAAATGGTCGGAAGACAATGGTATGAAAATTAACGTATCCAAAACTAATGTAATAACCTTTTCTAGAAAAACTTCTTCACTGAAATTTAATTATTATCTAAATAATGTTCTAATTAACAGAACGGATTGCGTAAAAGATTTGGGAATATTCTTTGATAGTAAATTGTATTTTCATAGTCACGTTGATTACATTTACAATCACGCAATCAGAATGCTAGGAATAATACGGTCAATAACTTATTCTTTTTCCACGCCCGATTCTCTTTTAATGCTATACTATACATTGGTGCGATCGAAACTCGAATATGAATCTGTAGTTTGGAACTCGATTACAACTACGGACTCGGCTAAATTAGAAAATATACAAAGAAAATTTATATCCTTATGTTCATTCAGATTTCTGCCCATTAATTCCGGATATAGTTATGAGAGAAAATGTGAATATTTTAATTGTAAAAATCTATATGCTAGACGCCATGAGCTAGATTATCTGTTCTTTTGTAAAGTCCTCAAAGATGATATATCCTGTGACTCTTTCTTAAACAATATTACCTTACGTATTCCAACAAAAGATATGAGAGCCCACAAACTTTTCTATATTAGAAATTCGAAATTTCTTTCACCAGTCTCCAGATGCATTAAAAATGCCAACATGCATGGCTGTGAATTCGATCCCTTCAATGTATAGACTTAGTTTGCTCTTGGCAACGATTTATCATTTATGTATTCTTTTAGGCATTATACTCAATTATCATTGTCTCATAGTATTCTTAGTTATCCATTCATAGTCATTATTATAATTAATTGTAATTGTATTTATATGTAATAATTATTTTTGTATTATGTTTTTGTTATATTTGTGTTGAACTGTAATTGGCCTCTGGCTGTTGTACAGCACATTAAATATAAATATAAAATAAAAATAAAAATAAATAAATTATTATTATTATTATTATTATTATTATTATTATTATTATTATTATTATTATTATGTTCACAAAATTGGACGATTTATAATAATTTTTTTTCTTCGAGTAGATGATCTTGCAAAGTTGGAACATACATAAATAGTTTGTGTCATTAAAGAAAAATTAATTTTTGAAATGATTTTTTGGTTCAACTGTAAATTTACAGATAGGGATATCACTTCTAAATCATTGATATGAAGATTAACATCTCGGCGAAACTATTTATACATGTATATGTATATAGTTTATATCTATATTTCAAGTGTGGTGTATCTAAGTCAGAATATAATGGATGTGGCTTAAATTTGTACAAAGAAAACAAAAATCTATATTTGTTCTTATGAACTAGTTTCGTAATGCTTATTGCTTAAACTAAATTTTAAGAGTCATATCATCAAAGACCCTTCACTAATGTAGTCTCGATTCACATCCTCACAATTAATTGTGAGAATTGAATAGATCTGGATGTACAAAGTTATTGAAAATAAATTATATTTATTTTATACATGCGTTGATATTAAATGTAACTTATTTTGGTTTATTTCATAACGGTAAAAATGTTTTGGAAAATCTTTGTATTTTGTAAAAATTATCTATTTATTTGTTTATTTATTTTTTTATTTATTTATTTATTTACTCTTCTCTTCCACAACACCAGGAATACAAATACAATAATAGAAATAAACAGAAAAAATACATATATACAAAATAAAGCTACACAAGAAATAGAGTGAGAGAGAAAAAAACACTATAAACAAAGTAAAGCCATACAAAAATATACACAGGTTGCAGTCACACATAATTAATTGCATCCTAACTAATTAACATAAACAAGAAACTTGGAATTTTAATCTAGATTAAAAAGAGAAAAATAAAAAAAAAAACAAAAATCAATACTTCTAGCAATATCTAAAAACATTAACTAAGACAAAATTATGTTGTTAGTCTGTTTATACTTAATAGCAATGTTGTAGGATTGTTGCAACTTTTTATAAATATTACATAAAAAGGCTTTCTTTCCTTTTTTTTTAATAATAATAATAATAATAATAATAATAATAATAATAATAATAATTTATTTATTTAATGTGGAAGAGCTAAGGAATGCAATTCTATAGGAGTAAATTGTTTACTAAAGCTTAAAGAAATTTAATCTTTATTTATAGCTTTGAAGGATATTAGTTTAAAATTAACTTAAAGCCTTTAAAAGATATTAATCAAACTAATGAAAATTATCTTTTTTTCTATTATATGTTTTTGTGGTATTTGGGTTTTTAAGGCCAGTAGGCCTTTAGATTTAGAAGAAGCTTACTTATAGCGAATTTTAAGCAATCGACTCATTGTATGAAATTCAGGGCAAAGACCACAAATCTCTCATAAATACAGTTTTAAGGGTGAATTGTATAGAGAAGAAGAAAGAACTAAAGTTGGAAAATTTTCTGGAGAAGAATAACCACAATCAATATGGAAGTATGGCAGACAGAAGTAAGGTTATAAAATGGAGTAGGACGAACACAAAGTTTCAGACTGGAGTAAAATGAACAGAATTGAGAATGAGAAATTGTAACGCAAAGAATTAAATTTAGAAACTGGAAGAAACGGATAGAACTAAGATTGGAAACAAAGAGATCTGATAGAACTAAGTCTGGAAACTGGAATAGAACAGACAGAGAGTAGACGGGAAAAATCTTAGGTTGGAAACTAGAATAGAACGGACAAATATATAGTTGGGGACTGCAGTAGAGAGGATATAAATGAACTGTACACGGCAAAAAGGATGAATAGAGTTGCCGGAACATTCAGCGTCAGATACCTTCGTCGTATGAAGCTTAGAAGGCAGACCGGACCTAGCCGTAAACACAGAAACAAAGCGAATACAGTGTATTCGAGAGATAATTTGTAGAAACAAAAGCCGCCCTAAATAAGGGTTCGATAGATCGGCCTACTAATCAATTCATAAAGAATAATAAGTAAACAAAACAATTTTGTGACACTTGGAAAGAAAAAGAAAAAAACATTAAGATAAGAAAACGTAGGAAATCATTTACAATAAAAATTTTGTTGGATACAAATGATTACTAATTATAGCTAAGGATGATTTTAACACGTGAGAGCCTATGGCATCAATCGTTGCATCAGAAATTTTATATTGTTTAAGTTGATTTAAAGTTTCACGTGGGATCGTGCCACGGGCACCGAACATGAGCCCAAAAACTGTCCAATGTGTAATGTGGTATTGTGCTCCAAGATGCTGACAACAAGGCTCATATATGACTTGTTTTTCACGTTCACGTACAGGAAGAAAAAATACAATGTTATTATAGAGTTTATTTTCATAAATTTGAATTAGCCTGAAACTTGTCACATATATGAGTATTGCAAATGTCACAGTGTGGATATCCAAATGATATGTTAAATCTGGTGTTGAAAATCCTGCCAAATCCTAATTAATCACATGATGCCACATTAATAGCAATTGTAATTTTTCACGCCCTTTTCTTTGTTTCCCTTCTTTAAAATTTAATATCTATGTTTGCATATTATATTAATGTTTTTGAGGATATACTGAGTCCGTAAGGACTACCCTCAATGGGGGGCAGTTCAATATTATTATCATTATTATTATTGTTACTATTATTATTATTATGACACATTTTCATACATTTTTTTAATGTTTTGACTGTCGGTAAGATACGAGTATATTCGATCACTTTTTGACTGACCATAATGATTTAATGTGGTTGAGCACACTTTCGAAGACATTATCAGATTTTTTGTTGTGATGATTATGATGTTTGCCTCGTTGATCTTTAGGTGGCATACCTGTAGACTTGAGAGAGTTCTGTAGTACCTGAACGAGCTTGCAAGAGATCTCATGCAAGGAAATGAATGCTTTCAAACACACTGGTATTTCTTCCATGTCAGATTTTAACACCCTTTTGGAAACTTTAATAGAACTGATCGAAGAAAAATATAATTTTGAAAATTTGAATGACACAAAATTTCACGAAAGTTGCTAAATCACGAAGATCGTGGTACTCAAAATTTCAGTATAAACTGATATAGGTTACAGTATCATCAGAACGGCTCATACAAAGCTTAGTCATCTAGACAATATACAACTTATTTTTCTTATTTTAACATATGAAAATGGTTATTATAACTATATACCTATAAATATTAGTAGGCTAAATTAATACACAATGTTGGCCTACATTCAAACATAACAAAACTTAATTGGTATATTAACTTCAATTTATTATAATTAAATTTACGCACACATTGAACGTCTATCTTGAAAATAGTTATTTAGCACAGCATATTAGATATCAAGTTTCTACTTTCTTTCAGCTCTGCAACTATACTTCACAGCACAGTAAATTCATAAGTCTTTAATTTTTTCATTCTGGATAATAGGTTTCAAGAATATTATCTATATACCTAAATTAATGTTATTGTATAAAGGCTGGTTCACAGTAAAGTGGGAACGGAAACGACAACAAGAACGAGGACGGAAATATTGTTAAAATAAATGTATTTAAATGTGAGCATTCACAATTAATTTTCACCATCCCGTTCCCGGGCTTCGGTAAACTTCTCGTTAATTATGAATGCTCACATTTAAATACATTTAACAATATTTCCGTTCTCGTTCTCATTGTCGTTTCCGTTCTCAGTTTTTTTTAAACAGCCTTAATTATTTCATCTTCCCTCAAATGAGGTGACAACTGGAAACAGGAATGCAATAATTACAAGAGCTATAATTATGGCGAAAATAATAATAATAATAATAATAATAATAATAATAATAATACACTATATACTTTTTCCTCATTTTCTATATTTTGTAACAGTGTTGCTTCATTCTTGGCCCTCATGCGAATGATACAGCAGGTAAACGATCTGCGATATAGTAGGCAGTGATTTCATAAAAATGTTGATATAGTTACGAAAAATTCATTGAACACACTTATTCATACATAATGAATGTTAAAAAAATGTTGTTGGTGAACAGCTCGCATTTTAGTGAATTGTTAAATATTTTAATGTTCACTGGTTAATGTTTCATTTGGATTGATTTGTTGAAGCTTAGTGAAACCGGCCATAAGACTATCACGCACCCGAACGGGAAAATAAAGTATAAATTTGTAAATGCTGTTAGAAAACTAAAATTTGTATACTGTAACTCAATAATACATCATCATCATCATCATCATCATCATCATTATGAGTTAGAGTGTTTGGCCTATTTTATGTTCACTAGTTCATGAGATGTTAATGTGAAGTCCGTTTTCGCCAGACATTTTGGGGCTTCCCCTATACCTTTTCCCACTGATTCTTTTTCAGTAGTTCGTAATACGGTAGTCTGGTTAGATTCAAGATACAGTAATTGCATGGCCCCTCTATTTATAACAGTAGGTACTGATTTTGTTATTATCATTTTCTATGTTCAATTTTGATAGACGCTCTCATTTTTCATGTGCTTAATATTATCTTGCGAACGATTTTAATAATCTCTTTTCGGGTGTTTGTATTTTTTTCATTTTTTTAGACCTTGCATCTAATTATTAGGGTTGGAATAGATAAGTAAATTGTTAGTAAAATCTTTAAATCAGATGTGTTCTGAATCTTTAAAAACAACTTTTATTTCAATGAACCTGTGAGGTGCTTAAATTTATCCAGTTAATTTTCTATTTATCTTGAGAATATTTAAGAAAGATTTTAGCCTCTACAGTTAAAGAATTTTACTTTCGTACCTTATTCGCTTATTTGGACTAATATTATTCTGAGTCTATATATATTTTTTTTTATTGATAAAATAAAAGAGAGTAACCAAAAAATCAAAACCACAAGTGTATCATCCTTTGTTAGGACTTAACACAATTATGGAGACGTGACCAGGATGGGTTAGTGATTTAAGATGGGTCGTATCACTGTAAGAGAACATTTGAAGAAACTGGAAGATAGGGCGGAATCTACACTAGGCTTTGGAAAATAAAGCACAAGACTTTGAAATTAGTCAAGGAAGGAAAATTCTAAATATTAGCACGGTAATGAAGTTTGCAATTTAATCAGAGAACATTTGTTCATAATGTTGTAGTTGTGTCAGTTTTATGCCAGATATGAAGATTAAGTCTTTGGTACTGTGAAATTTCTAACTTATACATTTTTACACAAATTAATCTGAAACTTTCAATACATATTTCTTACAATATGCAATACACAAATTTGCACTTTGATATTCGAATTAGTTTACTTATAATTAATTTTTTGTTCTTTTTAAATACTGAATTGTAATTGTCCCAATTTTCAAAGTTTACATAATGTTTCTTTCAATTTATGTTTAATTTATCCCTGATGGATGTATGTAAAATATGACACATACGTTTGATATTTTTTCAATTACTTTTTGAGAAACAAAAATTTACCTTATTAGTTGCTCATTTTTAATTTTTTTAACTTTTCACATTTTTAACACATGATAATTTGAATACTTTGAATATCAGAAGTAAACACATATGTCAGTTTACTTCACATGCTTTTGTGGACGTCTGTGCAAACTTCCACTGAGAGTGGAGAAAACCTGCATTCATTAGAGAATTTCTAATATTACAAAATGATGAAAATTGGAAAATCGAGAAAACGAGTATCAGAGTATAGCATGTATATGATATATACTATCGATATCCTTACTTTGTATACAAGTCTCCCACATACATTTTTCGCCTACATAACAGCGCGAAATATGAACTGAATAAAAAGGAAAAATATTTAGAATGAAGAACAAAGTCTGTCAAATGACAGCCGTGTCACTTTAAAGCGCCATTTCGTTTAAATTCATCCTGAGGGGTTTTAAATTGTCGTAGGGCCGAAATAAGCACAGATTTAGAGAACTGAAACATTATTTAATTTTTAGGGTTAAAAACAAAATATCCCTTTTTGAATGTTTTTTTCGTCATTTTCACCGATCGAAAGACTTAATAAAATTGTATTATTATTAGGCACCTCAAATATTAAATTTATATAAAAAATTGTATAAAAATAGATATTATTGCGTAAGTGAAATGAAGTATTCAAATTTGTATTAATAACGAAAATTTGGCACACACAACATAACCGTAACATTACAATAAGAGTACAATGACATCTTTTCCATTGAACTCCGTAATGAAATAAGGCAATGTGTTACTATAGTACATTTTTATTCAAAATACTTCAAGGTTAAGCTTTTATTACTTATTTTTAATTATACTATATTGCAGATATTAGCTAGTTCGGTATAGTGATTTTTGATTCGTTGTTCTTTACATTCCACGTAAAAAAATGGAAAACTTGTAATTTGGTAAGTTTAAGTTTATATTTTTATTTATCATTATTAGTGGCTTTAATGAATAACAGAATAATATAATTTGAAAAACTACGGAAAATACGAAATTAAGCCGAATTCGAGATTTGCGTATAACGAAATTACTCAGCGAACTACATTCTAAAACGACAATGAAACTAGACGTCTGACGTGAATGAAGAAATAAGTTTAAGCTGAGTAAAAAATGAAGTTACAGACAAGAAAGAAAAAACCGCATGAACAATCTAGACTAAGCCATGATGAATGTAATGAATAATTAATTGTAAAAATTACTGCAAAATATCATAACAATTATATATGATCAAAAACAGACGTAGTAGCAAATATTCTTGAAATTTGAAAAAGTCAAAGATGGAAATGAAAATGTGAAATTATATAAATTTGAGCCAATGTCAATAATGCGCACAATTTTTCAAACTAAAAACGGCTCATTACTAATGGAGTGGTTAGTGTGTAGTCTTTTCACGTCGGTTGCGCAAGATAAAATCTTGGTTTATTCCGACTACATTTTGTTGCAGTAGCTTTGTCAAAATATTCCCGTTTTCTTGCTGATATTTTAGATTTTTCGATCAGTCCTGGAGCAGTGCTAATGAATTTCGTATACTGAACCATAGGATAAGTTACACACAAAGGAATGAAAACGATATATAACCACTCCGTTAATGATGCCTCTTTTCCATTTGAAAATATATTTATTCTGTTCATGTGTTCATTATTGACATTGGTCTAGTTTTGCATATTTAACGTTTCCACTGCCATCTGTGACTGGATACATTTCAAGGAGAACTCTTTACGAAACATTTCACTACGTGTGGCCTTCGTCAAGTCTGTAATTTCTGTAAAATTTCTACAGTAATTTTTATAATTAATTAGTTCTGTAAAATTTCTACAGTAATTTTTATAATTAACTAGTTCTGTAAAATTTCTACAGTAATTTTTATAATTAATTAGTCAATACCTTTATCATGGCTAATGGTAGGTGTTACCTTTTGTGTGATAATTTCAACAAAAGCATACGTAATAGTCTTATAGAACTGCAAATAAATGATAGTTTCCAATTTTTAATGATTGTAATAAGCTGAAATATAATACATACAGGTAAATGTAATTTTGATGATTTCTTTATTAAAGAGGTCACTCTTCCATTACTGAAATATTTTGTAAGATATCTACCGAAATAAAAATATCTCTGAGAAAGGTATACAGCAATAATTCCTATCTCCTTTTCATTAAAACAATATTATTTGTTATTAGAGAAGAAAAATTCGCTCCGGCGCCGGGGATCGAACCCGGGTCCTTGGTTCTACGTATCAAACGCTCTAACCACTAACTAAATATTATTTGTGGTTTAACGTGGATATTAAAAAGTTACAATTGATTTTTCTAATGAAAACAATAATGCATATCTACTCTTCATTTAAAATATGATAGTTTTAATATGCATGTTAAGTAGTTACAACTGATTTTCTTAGTCAAAACAATGATTATTTCTATCTACTCCTCATTAAAATAATATTTTTGTTTTAATTTGGATGTTAAAATGTTAGTTGATTTTTCTAGGCAAAACAAAAATTCCTGTCTTCTCTTCATTAAAAAAATACATATTTTAACGTCGAATTTAAAAAGTTACCTCATTTTCTTAGTCAAAACAATAATTCTATCTACTCCTCATTTAAAAATATTAAAGGCAAAACATAATTCCTATCTTCCCTCTATATAGAAAATACTGTTATTAACGTGGATATTAAAACATTACAATTGATTTTCTTCGTGAAAACAGTGATTCCTTTATACTTTTCATTAAAAATTATTTTTGTTTTAATGTGGATGTTAAAATGTTACAGTTGATTTTCCTAGGCAAAAGAATAATTCCTATGTTCTCTTCATTTAAAAGTATATAATTTTTAAGTGGACATTAGAAAGTTACAATTGATTTTCTTACTCAAAATCATATTAATTCCCGTCTTCTCTTCATTATAAATTACTATTTTTGGTCTGACGTAGATTAAAGTTATACATTGATTTCTCTACTCATAGAGTACGGTAGTATAAAAATTATCTACCAAGTATGTCGCTCAAACGAATCACTGAAGTGATTTCATTACTAATAGCATGTGATTCCAAGAAAATCAGTAGAATATATAACATCATATGAAGTTTCATTTAATAAAATTAAAATATCAGTTAAAACAAGATGGCTCAGTGAATAGGGATATAGGTAATGTAAACTCTAAAATATATTTCGTTTTGATATAACTACCGCCATCTAGTGATTAACTTTTGAACTGTATTTTCCAATTTTTGTTTAAAAAGAGAGCAGTGTTACGAAAAACCCATAATTCTTTACGATCAATACATCTTATTCATTGCTTCGTTGCGTTGGTTATATAATGCTGTTCATTTTATCAATACTTTTGTGGATTTTCCTTTATAAGAATTACGTAATTAGTATCTTTTGGTCTATAGATTTTATTCTTTGTTCATTTGTTAGACTTACGTAATGATGTCCTTTTCGTCAATACTTTTGTGGGTTTCCCAATGTAACAAGTTTATAATTTGTTGCGTTTAATCAATATGCTTGTATTGATTTCCTATTCGTGTTATATAACATATTAATTTCCTTTGCTCAATACATTTGTATTGATTGCCTTGGTGTAATAAATAATTTAAAAATATTTTCATAAATAGATTTTTATTGATTATATGTGGTGAAATATAATTAATATTCTGTGGAAATTTTCCCATCCGATTTTTATTTTATACGTATTTTTCATTTGTTTCTCTGAATGTTTCTTAAATTCTTAGAAAATATTAGAAATTCTAAGTAAAAATTCTGTTTACGTGCTGGTTTTCGAGAAATCTTGCATATGAGTTTTACTAATTACACTTCTTTATAATCAAATGGGGTTTATGCCACTTATGTAGTAATTTTCGTCCACACATTACAGTAAATCGTGCATTAAATAATTTATTGCACTTTAAATTAGGACAAATATAGGCCTATATAATGAATTAGGTCTATTTGTAAGAACACCCTCCTCAAGGAAGTCAAATGGAAGTATCTTTACGATATACTGTATATGAATAGTTTTTTTATATAAATAAGCCTGTTTACTAATTAACTTTGTCATTAAACAGAAGTATTCAAAGGAAAACGTTACACAGTATCTATTTATACACGTGTTGTAACAAGGAATTTTGCTGGGTAACTTTCGGTGCTAGACCCCGGACTCATTTCACTGGCATTATCACCTTCATTTCATTCAGACTGCGATGTTGATACAGCGTCGTAAAATAACTCAATAACAAACAAGGAATTTTTTTAAATAAGTGGAGTCAAGTTCAATTTATGTACATTATAACTAAAGAAAACCTCTCAGTAACACATGCACAAAATTTTGATATCATTATGCTTTATTAAGCATAGATTTGCAGAATTTTAAATAAAAATATGAAAGAGATTTGTTATATAATTAATATTCCAGTTGTTGATGGGAAATACAAATTCAATATTTATCATCAATCATACTAAATGATAGATTGTTCATAAGCGCTACAGCATTTCTAAATAGCTTGCCATATTTAATATTTCCGATTTATCGTATTATATATTGCAATACAGAAACGTTAATGGAAATAAAATGGTTATTAGAAGCGATCAGGCAGAAATTTATAGATGTCACTTATTATAATTGATTGCAAGTTTTTGTCATTCGCTATACTTAATCAAATATATTACTATATAGTATAACTAAAAACATTAGACATCAAAGCAGTTCTATAAATAAGAAATAAAATGTAAGTAGTGTAAGGAATATTATGTATGCAATTATATCTCTTCAAAGTTCATTACGTAATTTCTACACAAATTTTGACCATAAAATAAAAAATAAAATTATGAAAGAATATACCTATATTTAAGCAAGAAGGAGTATGTGTCATTTGAAATTATTTGTTTATTTACAGCACTTATACATAAAAACAAAGAGAAATCATTAAAAATTTGGCCAATTTAAACTACTGATAAAAAAAAACATTGTAGGTACAAATAAATTTTTGCAAATTTTTGCAGTTTTATTATGCATAATTTAGCTATACTTCAATGTGTGAGCCATACTTTTATCTTTACTCATTGTTATAGTTTCAACTTTACTTACTGTGACATAGATACTATACGAAGAAAATATATTTCAACTTATTTGATTATGAATGCACACAACACAAAAATATGGGCTATAAGGAGCATTATCTTTTATTGGTAGTTGTAATATATTCTGTAAAGTAAACTGTTATAACTGCATGTTATTCATCACGTATGTTGTAAAAAATTAAGTAGTTAAAACTCAATACAATTTAAATTTATAATTTTGTAAAAATAATTCAAATTCTCACAAATAGACTAATGTTGATGTACATAACTCTGAAATTCTACTTAAAATGTTAGTTTTATTACATGACTAGTTTTTAAGGTGTGTGCACGAAGACTACATGCAAATTTAAATATATTTCTTTTACAAAGTATGTTACAGGGCTTAAAATAAGTGGGCAAAGGGTACATTTTACGCCAAAAATGTTAGTAAATCATTCAATGTGAAGCTGTAGAAGTTACATCAAATTATCCATAAATTGTAGAGAATTTACAGTGTTAAATAATAATTTCACAATGAATTTATCATGCGTTCACATAATAGTGCCCTTAAGTTTTCTAGTATTTGATATTGTAATATCGAATTTGCAGCACTGATATGAAGAAGTAGTTATATAGAAAAATATATAAAATAAGTTTAGAAGAATCAAATAATTTTGTATTTCATATATTTCTGTACAGTGTAGCAAAACTTAAGAAAAAAAATACTGTGTTTAAAGTATTAGTTATTTTTCTTTTCAATGGTAATGGTATGCATTTCTACGTCCCTTACTGAATATAAATTTTATATAAACGATACATCGATTATTATCAGACAGTACATCTCACTTCACGATATGTGTCAGAGGAAGAACAATTGTTTGAATACATGTGAAGTCTGATTAGTGTAATATGTTACTAGTCAGCAATGTATGCAATGAATGGGGAAAGGAACTGGCCACACTACCCCATTATATCCTGGCTTAGTTACCTCATGATTGATGTCCTGTTGGTGTCATTTATGAGGTTCAAAAATGTCTTCGGACAGTTAACAGAACAACATATATGATAATGGGATAAATTCTGATTAATTTAGAGGATACAGTTCTGGACAACTTATAGGTTGTGAAGACTTAGATTCTAAAATAAAATTAATTCAACATGATGCCAGGTATTATATTACAACAAGTATTTGTTTATTTTAAACTCCATTTCGTGATATTTAATGTAATACTTACGTCTAATTAATATTATTTTTCACTGATTTCTAAAATGCAATTAAGCTATTGGGTATCGCGATAAGACCTTCATTATCCGCTTTACATTATTCACGATGCTTTCAATTCTTCAGTCTGTGTATATATGTAACATAGACATTCGTGTCTTGATAATTTTGGTTACATATTTGTTATTCACATAGTGAAAGAGGCAAACTTAACAAAAAAATGTCCATTGAGGGAGATCAACGTTATCAAGCTGTAAAAAAAAAATGAAAGCAGAAATTCCTGGGATAGGTTTAAAATTTCTTTAAATTTGCATAAGTCTCTTTTTTAAACATCGAGAACTAAGTTTCTTTTTAATACAAATCAATATCTTTTATTTGAGTTTTATATTTTCTTGAAGAGGCTACGATATAAACGATTCTTGAAAGAATATTTTTTTAATGTAAATTGTGTGAGAGTTGAAGGTTTGATGTTTCACTTCAAACCTCATGATCTGCCTGTTTCAAATTGTTACAAGTTTATAAATATGAATCAAATTCAAGGCAGTTAATAGCACGAAGTGTCACAGAAAAGGAGAAATGAATAAATAAATAAATAAATAGCAAATAAATAAGTAAATGAAAAGGAATAACTAAATAAAAAGCAATAAATAAATTAAAAGCAATAAATAAATTAAAAGAAATAAAGCCGAATATTTATATTCTGAGATATTTTGTGTTGCGCCATACAACAAGCGAGACTTAGCGTTAGGTAGTAAGAAGTTGCTTGGATTTTAATTATTTTCAGAAATAAATGGTTATACCATTGTAATTTCAAATTCTTTTCCTACGAATAATTATGTAAAATTATCTTTGCTCATAAAGATCTATTGTATGAGCTAAGAGATGCGCACTCACTATAAATAATGTAGTTTAATTTGTTTCCGAATATCACATGGTAAATCATATCTGTATCATATGCCTAAGTATTAAAATAATTTATATTGCATTTGCGTATTAATATGGGTGAAACAACAGAAAATGAAAGTGCTATAAAATGTATTTGGTCGGTAGTCTTAATCATTATCTCCATAGTCAATATCATAATCATTGCCACAATAATTACTACTAATATTACTGATAATATTAGCAATAAATTTCTCATGTGCCCTGAAAATCTGACATTATATTAACCTTACGTGTTTCCAGGTTTCTTTTTTCGTTTATTTCTATATATGTACCGTATTTATTTAATGATCATTAAACTTTAAACAGAAATGTTCAGTACCAAATTGATACATGATCTGTATTTTTAAAACACTCTGGGTGGCCTCAATTGTATCAATTTAATCGTATCTAATGATTTTAACACCAAATTTTGATGATTGATTAAATGGCAAACTTACTAGTGTTAATTATAAAAGCACGTGTGGCTTACAGCTGTTTCTGTGTATACTGTACACCATCATCAAAGCCTACTCTGGTAGGCTCTAATGATGGTGTACAGTATACACCGAAACAGCTGTAAGGAACACGTGCTTATATATAATTAACATTAGTAAGTTTGCTATTTAATCATTCATTTATATTTAAGTGTTAAAAGTAGTGTACGCAAGATTGAAGACAAATTTTGATGATCATGAATCAAAACTAGAATGGTAATCATGTACTGCATTATAACAATACCATAATTCAATGTTGTATAGACAGTGTACGGTCTAATTGTAGCATGCTAAGATATTTGGAAATACTACACTGAACGTACTTCGTATTAATGTTGTTAGTTGATAAGAAAATGATTAGAAGACCCGTCAAAGACTAAGGTTTGGAGAAAAGTCAAAGATCTTGACAAGTAAATGAAAAGGAAAATAAGTTTTAGGGCTAAGAATATTGGCGGATTTTTGGAAGGACATTCGAACATATTATCCTTACATTGAGTAATGAGAACATTTTAAAGAGTTGTTATCATCCTTATAAACCTATCAATCGCGGAAGCTCAGGATAATTTATTATAAATGGATTGAATACCTGTAATCCAAAAAACCTATAATTGGACCAAAACGAGAATTCAAAATCATAAGTTTAATAATAATAATTATATTATTATTATTATTATTATTATTATTATTATTATTATTATTATTATTATTATTATTATTATTATATGGTTATAATTTTTTTCTTTGAAGAAATTTCTAGCTACTCTTGGCATCACATAAGCCATATGCGGAAAATGTGTCGGAATTCACAATTTTCTTCTCAGTACATGTGTTGTATGTCAAAGCAATGATATTCTATGTTCTTGTTAGCTTGCTACTTAGATCTGCTGGAGTTATATAAGCTGTTCAGAGCTAAAGTGGATCAAGTCACACATTTTCATAAATTCAGTTTTATTCATTTTTGGATTATCTGAAGTTGTATTTTTTCCGAGCAGTAATGGATCAAGTCTTAATTCCAAGCTTTCGCCGGTAGATGACATCAGTCACTTTTGGTTCAGATTATATTTGTTCACGATATTCTGAGCCATAGTGGATCAAGTCACCAAAGCGTTGCATAAATAAACATCATAATTGTTTATCTTTTATAAATTTAGAATTTGAGAATGGAGCAATACAATTATTGCTAGTCAAATTAGATAGTCCACTAGAAGAAGTTAACTTTAAGTCCTATTATCTCAAAACTACGTCTGATGGACTTCATCCACTTTAGCTCAGAACGCCTCATATGTCATTAAAATATTGGATTTAGGATAAAACTAACTAATGGAAACTTTTGGAGTTTATTTGGACAATGTTGCAGTCCTTATCTATTGAATATTTAGATCGACATATTTGATAATAATCGACGCAAATACCCATTGCCCATTTATAGTCAATAAATCTATTTCAGCTATGCGATGGGATTATTTTCGCTTATCAGTGTACAAAATCCAATTGATGAAGTGTCTAAATATTATAAAGTATGGAAACTAAAAATGAATGTGAAAAAGTCAAAAGTTAAATATTCTGACAAAATGGTAGTCTTCAGAAGAAAAAATGGAAATGGTTTATGGATAAGATACCGATTGACTACTCTTATAAATTTACTTATTTAGGTATAGTATTAGATAGTAAGTGTAACTGGAGAATACATTACGAATTGATTTTAATAAAGGGAAGACTGGCTTGCAAGCTAATGACAAATGTATAAACAAATGGCCGAATAGAAACCTATTCAATATCTATAGAGCGTTTTTCGAATATATTATAATTTATAATATAGAAATATAGCGTAGTAACTTATTTAGTTATTATATTGATATAATTAGAGATAAATTCTGCAAAAAAAATCATGGAATCCTTGGGAATGCATCTAACCTAGCTTCTGGATATGAAATGATGGTAGATAGTATTATAGGGGCTACGTTAATGAAAAAAGGTACATTTTTAGAATATATTATGATGGAGGACGACACAATTATAAGGAAATGGCTACCATTTCTACAATTTTCTTATTTGAAATCTACTGCCTATGGGAATTTAAAAACAATTTTTTTAGGCTACGACTTAAGTGGCTATAAAAGGATATAGGGACAACGAACATCAACACAATGTGTAAATCATCATAAGTTAAAAAGTGATGACAAATCAAGACGAGCTTCGTCGAAATTCAAATTAATTATACATCTTGATTACACAACTTTTAACACTGTATCACTTCGGAATATGTATGATAAGAACTTTCTTGTGTTAAATTAATTCAGACCATTAAAGAACTATGAAGATATGAAAACTATATGAGACTAGGAAGAATACCTAATAACCAACATAAGAGAGGAGAGAGCTGGCAAGGCACGATGGAGATTGGGTACATGGGAATTACAATACTGGAGAGGAAACGTGGAAAAAGATACGTATGTCCCTTGTGCCGGCTGAAGTTGTGAAACATATGGCCTATATTTCCCCATGGACTGAAAACGCAAGGATATTATGGATTGATAGAAGGTTTTTGAATGTTAAAGTAAATATAGGGTTTTTAAAATTACGTAACGATCTTAATAATAGAAATTTAAAAACTAGGTAAGGCATAAATTGGAGAAAAGACAAAGGCAGATATTGGCGAGGAATTAAAATTGTAACGATTACTAGTTAAGTAATCGAAATTCTGTCACAAAATAATTCGGTAACTATTATCTTCAAGACCACTAGTAAATTTAATGCCGGTACTTACGTTGTTATTATTAGTTTATTAAAAATTAGTGATTGTCTAAACATTATGTAAGGTTAAGACAGACACGAGACAGTGGATCATACCTGGCTACCATTAACAGGTTGTTTTAATTTACTATACACACAGACACAGTGCCATCTGCGTGGCTCAGTCAGTTAAGGCGTTTGCCTGCCGGTCTGAAGTTGCGCTCGGGCGCGGGTTCGATCCCTGCTTGGGCTAATTACCTGGTTGGCTTTTTTCCGAGGTTTTCCCCAACCGTACGGTAAATGCCAGGTAATCTATGACGAATTCTCGGCCTCATCTCGCTATCACCAATCTCATCGACGCTGAATAACCTCGTAGTTGATATAGCGTCGTTAAATAACCGACTAAAAATACATACAATTGACAATTCTGATTTCAGGCTTCCAAATTCCCTACATTTTTTTTTCTATTTCAAGAATATGACTTTGAAAAAATGTCCGATCATATTTAGACATAGTATGGCTTAAATACTAGAATCTGGCCTGTGATTATAAAATTCAAGATGATGTTTTTCCATGTTTAGACAAAAATTAATAAGTAACACGTCTAAAATAAAAGACTAATGTCCGTGCTTGCTCAAACGGATATGCGCTACGTCAATAATATGTATTTATTTTGCATTTTATTTTATGTAGCAATAAATACTAAATGCATACAAACAGCTGAGTCGTCCCGCTAAAAATGGATTACAATAAATTCAAATAATTGTTTCTTTAATATACATAAACTTTACATGTCGGAATTTCCAGTCTATTTCGCAACAAAATTTCTTCCTCTAACTTCATAAATGTTGGCCTACGTTTGTGTTTAACATCTGTTTAATACTCATACGCCATATGATTTTCTCTTCTGTCTCTGTCAGTCTGTACAGTATAATGGAATTTATTGTGTCTTTAGAAAATATTATCGATATACAGTAGATTCCACGTTTTGGTCCAATATAGTTGCGTATTAGGATCAAGCTTAGAGGGGCAAATACAGTACATGTCACTATATGTATCTATTTCCACATTATTGGACCGAAACGCATGGTCCCAACATGATCCTATTATGTGGAATCTACTGTATTTCTAAAATAAAATAAGATTAAATATAAAAGTGAAAATAGATTACAGTTAAAGAACTGTATGTATGTGTGTATGTATTTATTAGATACCCAGGTACGTATTTTCATATGTAGCTTACATATAATATGTTTATATTTATTTGAGTATAAGACATGCTTGTAATATAAGTGAAATGTATTACGTTACACATTTTCGCTGTGAATCTTGTGATGTCGTTCATAGTGACTATAAATTTAAATGAACCGTGTGTGTGACTTTCAAATAAAGGGTCGTAATTCTTACAGAAATGAGAATATAGCCATCTAGATCTTCCATATCTTGACGGTAGAAAATGACATTATTATTGTTATCATTATTATTATTATTATTATTATTATTATTATTATTATTTCTTTGACAGTTATATTTTGGAATATAAATATCTTAACGTTATGAGTTATATAAACGTGTACAATTAAATAAAAGCGTTACGCAACATTCGTATTTATTGAACGTATTTTTTAAAGTAAGAATATCGTGAAATTGTGACTAACCAAACTTCTGTAATTATCTAGCTTCCCTATAGCTACTTCATCTCATTGAAGTAATAAATATTGTAAGACTTTTTTCTTCTCGTGCTATACAACTTAAATAAATTTAATTTAGGTAACTTTTATGTAGTGAAAAATCAATAACTTCAATGAACAGAGTTTCTGGGTTAGAATTACCGCAATGCGGTATTCTGTCGACCAATCACGTTAGATCTCATATTTTTACTTTTAAAATTGTAGTCCTGTCAAATATTATATGAAATATTGTTTACGGGAAGAAATTAAATAAATGTATTAATTATTTATGAATTTCCATTTGTTTATAATATATTTTTTCACCAAAAGGATAATGGTTTTATTTCGTTAGACATGGTTAAGTTTTTCGAAATTAAAACCCATTAACGGCCATTGTCCTCATTTGAGGAGAGCGAATTAAAAAAATTATGTATGTAGCATTTGGATTTGTTTGGTCGAAATATTGTATGAGATACATTTGTGAATATCTGTGCAAGATATGTAAATTTTTACCCTATAAAATTTAAATAAATAATCAAGAATACCTCAGAAAAGGACTGCGGCTAACCATGTTGTTTTACAGTGTTATACTAGAAATTAAATTTTCACCGACTTAGGGTTGGAGTAAAAGTTGAACCCAAATTGTTGTTTTGAAGAAGCTAATCTGAAACTACTATCTTCTTTTCAAGCTGTTGTGTGCAATGATATACGAGAAAAATACTGGCAAAAACACCTGTCTTCAAATAAGGACACTGGCCGCTTAAGGATATATTTTCAATATGATTTAGGTTTGCTAAGTTTGCTGCATTAACTGATATTTCCGACGACATTTTATTATCTCTTACTGTTGAATAGTTGATTGCATAATGCTCTGAATGAATGTATGTTAAATAGACAACACTGCTATTTTAGGAGAAAACAAGCTTAAATTTACATTTTGTTTTCATAAATGTAGAGTTCAGAGCCATAGTGAGCCAAGCGCCATTTATTAAAAATGGAGAAAGCAAGGGTTGAAGTTAAGGGAATGCCATAGTTTAATGAAGATTGACATATTACTTAGTTTTAGTGTGTATACTTTATTTTCCTTGCTATATCGTTAAATTATGGTAATAATTTCATTTTAACCCTTGTTTTCTACGATTTTATTAAATGGCGCTTGGCCCACTATGGTTATGAACCCTTCAAATATTATCATCTACTACAGAAAAATTATAATATGATACTTTCCAGTACTTAAATTAATTATATATTTTTATTATTAGTACCTCCATAATTTTAGTCTCATCACGTCAAGAAAAGTAGGCTTATTCATTCCAAAGATGAATGTTTGACAATAGAGAAGGCTGTAATCTATCTAGTTCAAATACTAAATGAAGCAGATGAACGTGTGGAAAATACAGATATACCGGTAATTGTTCTTCCTCTGATAATGTAAGTGAGCTAACCGTGAAGACAATTTTGATGGCATTTTAACAGGAGATTTCAAGTGTATGATGTTTCATATAGATCAGAATTGCTATTTAATGTAAAGAATGAGAGAGACATTACGTCAAATTGTCCAACTGCTTCAACGTCAGGACATCCTAAACTATCACATTACGAGGCGGGACAAGCTATGAACTTCAGTAAGGTCTGCTTCCAAAATAGAGAAAGACGAATCCAAATTATACTCAGATTGGTCCAGGAGGAGTTCCGACTTTTGAGGATAAAATCAAATTGCTAGATAAGTTTAGAAACTCTAGTGTTGTTGAAACTTTCGAAAAATTGTTTACTAATGACATTCTATCTCAAATTGTAAAATAAAGTCTTAAGTCTTCAGTGTATATAAAGAAATAGACTTTTCCTTGAGTTTATAGGAATTGAAGGTTTTTCTAGGCATAGGCCTACTTATACTTTCAGCCTATCACCAGCTTCCACAACAGGACTTATGTTGTTCGTCTTGTAACAATGTTGAATTTCAGTTAGTTCCGGAAGCTATGTTCAAAAATCTCTTCAGGAAAATGAAGGGAATGATTCATGTTATTGAAAATAGTTATGTATTAGCTCCAGAAAATGACAGATAAATGCTTCAAAGTTCGTCCAATGATGGAAATACTGAACAGAAACTTACTGAACTATGGAATATTTTAGGAAAATTTAGTTTTGGATGAAATGATTGTAAAATTTTATGGGTTATCATGGTCTAAAAATTTAGAAAGAGGAAGCCAATCAGATTTGGGTTTATACTTTGGACTTTGTGGTTTTTCTGTGCTTTGTTACAATTCTTATTTGTATACATACAAAACACATGATTCTAATACTGAAGAGAAAATAAGTTTGGGGAAAAAATGAAGGATTCAGAACCATAGTGGGCCAAGCGGCATTTACTAAAACCGGAGAAAACATGGGTTAAAATGAAGTTTTTACCATAATTCAATGGAAACATATAGCAAGTAATTTAAAGTATACACATTAAAACTAAAATATATATCAATCTTCATTAAATTATGGCATTCACTTAACTTTAACCCTTCCTTTCTCTGTTTTTAATAAATGGCGCTTGGCCGTCTATGGCTCTGAACTCTTCAAATGTAGTGGAATATCTACTTACATTATTCAATGTTACACTAATTCATGTCATATATCTAATTTGATAAGTTATTCTCTGTTGGCAGAATTGAGGAATATAGGATTTCGTGTTACCGGTACAATTTGCGAAAATGAAACATAAAAATGTTTTTTGCTTATTGATGAATAAATAAAGGAAAAAAGAGAGGGAACTTATGATATTCGTATTGGAATAGGTGAAGAATTTTTTTTATTTTGAAATGGCATGACAATAGTGTTGTGACTCTGGCAAGTAATCATTTGAACCAGAGAGTGAGTAGTGTAAGCCGTTACAATAGGAAAGAGAGAAAACGAATCCTTGTTCCACAGTCAAAAGTTATCAGAATACGGATAGAATATGGGTGGATTGACCATGATTGACTGGTTTCTAAGTATAATGTCTCCATAAGCCGCAAAAATAACATTGGACAGTTTTCCGTGGAATGTTGGAAACGATTTTTGTGAATGCTTGGCTAATTTACAAACTGACAAATCCGCAGGAAAAAGTTTTACAGTTCCTTCTTAATAATTGTAAAGAGAAAAACACTAGCTATTGGATAAAATACAATGCAACATCGTGTGTTGGCCATTTTTAACCCTATCATGCAAAATAAAAACAAAAATTTAATCTGTGTATAATTTAAAATTATTTACAACAATGTTTATGTTTTCTTCCAAGTTCGTATATCATATAACCAGATCGGCCTCGGTAGTGTAGTTGGTATAGCCCTGGCCTTCTATGCTCGAGGTTGCGGATTCGATCCCGGTCAGGTCGATGGCATGTAAGTGTGTTTAAATGCGACAGGTTCATGTCAGTAGATTTACTGGCATATAAAATAACTCCTGCGGGACAAAATTTCGGCATACCGAAGACGCTGATATAGCCTCTGCAGTTATGAGCGTCGTTAAATAAACCGTAATTTATTTTTTTGTTTATTGTATAACGCCGGTGTTCTCATTCGAGGACAGGGGTTTCCACGACCTTTCAGAGGCAATAAAACTATAAGGTAATAATTATGTGTTTTCTATCTTATAAGTTATATTAATTTCCTAAAATTTCACATTATTTAATAAAAAGGAATTTGGCAGTTATTGGGTTTGCCACTGTGGGGTTGATAATTCTATTTACTTCCATTATTCCGCTGCCCATTGCAATACGAGTATGAGCCAACCTTCTCTGATTAATGTTTATAGTTGAAAATAGTGTTAGATAATTATAATATTATTGCCATTGTCTTTTTTTCAGACCATACAGTGAAGACCACTTTTTTGGTAATCAATACCACCAAAAATACGATAAAATGTTTCATACATAACGGCTGACGAATAGATGATTTCACACCATCTAGTTGATACATTATTATGATTCACGTTATTATCGTCGTTTTCTTTCCTTTTTATTCTCCAACATAATGGCGGTTGTGGCTTCCGGAAAAATTTACTTTATTAGTGTACACACATTTGGTAAAATAATTAGAGTGAAACATCCTTCAAATTAACTAGTAAAGAGTAAATAAAACGATACAAATTACAAAACTTGAAATACAATATCTTTACGATGTGAATCATTCTGGGCCGAAATTTGCATTAATTTGGGAATAAAAAAGAAAACTATTCAAATTCAGTGAACCTTACTAGATTGTGATAATTGTTGTAAAAGTTAAGGAAGTGCAGGAAGTGACGCAGGAAAATATGTAAAGGAAAACGAAATATGAACAACACGAATTCAGTTTTATAGAACAACATTTTATTGTAGTTACATAACGGATTTTCTGAAGAAATTGTGACATTATCTTAGGAGTTTATACTAAAGAAACGCATATTACATAATTATTTATTTTCAATGTTTTATTCCAATTTTACTAGCAATATAGCGCACATCATTTTTGCTAAGTCTTCAAAACGTGTGAATTGCAAATAAAAGCGATAATAGAAAACATTTTACTCTTTCTCTGTGTTATTGCATTAATGCAAATTGTAAAGCCTCTGTAGAAAAACACAATATGCAAAGAAAACAAATTAAAACTCGTATAAAATTACCATACATTTCTATGACAACATTAATGAGTCTGTTTCCTCTCAAGGAAACTCAGTAGCCTTCTCAGTATGTTCTGATCCACCACAATTCACTTTTGATGTTACATTTGTTACATTTGTATGTAAGTATTTATTAACACTACATTTGGGTATAAACCCGGTGGCAGTGATATATAATATACAATAATAACATTACAATAATTACGAGTAACAAAATTGCAGTAATAAAAAAATAAAAATAAATGTAAATTTAAATCTAACTATATATAAATGCAATAAACCTAGGAATGTAAATAATAATTATGCTATAATAACGCCTACTATAAGCAAAAGTAAACCTAATTTATAAGTACTTCTATTAAACCCCAATATTATCGACTTAAATAATTACAAGTCACTTTAATTAATTGCATATAAACGTTATTAATTACATATCAACTTAATTTATTACATATAAACTTAATTACATGACACAACTTAGATAATTAAATTGCACCGACAATTAAATTTTCAGTCTAATCTTCTTAATTTTTCCTTAAATGCATTGATTTTGAGAGAACCAACCTTGAAGGATTGCCGCAGATAAGGTTTTCCAGTCTACTATTGTTCGATTAACGAAGGAAAATTTTGCCATGTCCATTCTCTGTTTTCTGCATTTAAACTTTCTAATATGATCAGCCCTGCCTAAGTACGATGGTGTCATTAATCTAGTATTGATGTCGATCCATGCTTTGTGTCCTAATTGTGCCTTAAACAATGCGGTCAGTCTGGTTTTTCGTCGCCTGGATTTGAGAAATTCCCACTCTAAGTCTTTTACTATCTCTTCGCCATGTCCCTTTCCCATTTTGACATATTTTGCTGCCCTGCGTTGGATCTTTTCTATTGAATCGATTTGGTTTTGTCTGTACGGATCCCAACCTACTACTCCATATTCCATAATTGAGCGAACAAGGGTTTTGTACGCTAATTCTTTTGACCTTCGGTTAGATTTCTTAATAATACGCATAGAGAAGACGATGCAACTTGCATTTGTGGGGAGGAATCTCAAGATGTCAAACATGTATTATATGATTGTCCAGTCTTTTGCCGTGAAAGATACGAGCTTGAGTTGTTACTAAACACTTTAAATTATACATTTACCAAACCGTTAACCAATATACTTACCAACTCATAATCATGTAAGTATTTCATGTCCTTGAATATAATATTCGTGAAACTGTAAAATGTTAAATTATTCCGGGGAAAAAAATCGTATGAGTTCTAATCAACTATAATGAAACTGTAAGTCTTCAATTTCGCATACTATAATATTGTACTATTGGTTTTAATTTTTATTTTAATTAGGCATTTGATTTCTAATTTTGAGCCATTTCTTGTAATACCTGATTATTGCCAATTATTGTTACTAAATAATGTATTTAATTCGTAAATTTTAAGCCATCTCTTAGTATAGCTATTTATTGCTTCTAAAATAATATGTTTAATAGCTATTATATATATACATATATATATATATTTCTTCCTATAACCATTAGATATAAATATAGAGACTTGCCTTGAGGCTTTATGAAACGATCCATTCGTTCATTAAGGTGCATTCTTGTACATAATTCATGTGAATTGTAACCTTCACCACAATTTTGTATTATAATTTTATTATTGTTTATTGCTTATAAAATATGTATTTTGATACCAACTATAATCCTAATGTACCTCAGGGTGAAATAGGGTTTATTAAATTGGATAATGAAAAAAGCGCATAGAGAAATGTAGTGCTTTCCAGGCTTTCCTTGTAGTATTAGTGACTTGTTCCTCCCAACCCAGTTTGTTACATAATATACCTGGGTATTTACAAGTGTTCATTTGTGGCACCGATGATATTTGTTATTTGAGACTAATTTCTTTATGCTTTCTACATTTATTCTTACTTTTACTCACATGGATTTTCATTTTATTGTTTGTCGTCCTGGTTTCAATAACCTTAAGATCGTTTTATAAGGCGGTGATATCAAATTCATCACTAATTTGTCTATATATTATACAGTCGTCCGCGAATAACCTTACCTGAGAAGTAGTATTTCTATTTTTTATATATATATATATATATATATATATATATATATATATATATATATATATATATATATATTAAAAGAAATAATAGAGGTGCAAGAACTGCCACTTGAGGAACGACTGTTATAATTCCTAGTTCCGATATTTCTTTTCCTAGTCTTTAGTAAGATATATTTGAAATTACCTCAAATTTGGTTTCATTTTAGCTGTGGGATAATGTTTCAACTCAGTTACGTCTTAACGACGCTGTATCAATTGAGAAGTTATCTAACGTCAGTTGATTACATAAGTTAGGCATAATAGAGTATATTTGAGAAGTGAGTCCAAGGAGTCGCCATACAGTGGGAGAATGCTACAATGCTTCAACATTTCCATTTTACTGGTTTGAAAATTAGACTAAATTGTATTATAAAGTTATTAACAATAAGTTGGACAATGTTGGTTTACTTTATTATATAACATTATATGCGTCGAAGCTTAATACAAAATTTCCAAACTTTTTTTTCATATCAAGGGCATATACTAAATCGCACAAAAATTCCCAAGTTTTCCAAATGTTACAATTATACAATAATTAAATCTTCATCGGAATGTTGATATTTTCAATATGAATTTCTCTAATTACGGAATAATTTTTTATCATATTTACAGAATATTGTTCGTTAATTTGAAGCTACTTTCACACTTTATTTTCAATTTTGTTCTTTCTCTCCTTTCTATTTTGTTTCAGTTTTAAATAAGATCATTTTTCCTTTTCCTTGTTTATGTTTTATAAATTATATCAGTTGTCAGTCTTGAACATTGTAATTAGGCTTTGCCTGTTATGTTCAATAACAAATAAATAAAAATAAACCCCAGAAACTTAATATGTTATAATGGGACATGTTTAAACAGGGTGGAAATAATATGACAGTGCGTATTTTAATATCTTATATATTGGATAAATTGCAAAAAAAAATTATATATATATATATATTACCATAATAGTTTCACACGAATGCTTTTCTTAGATAAAAATATTCCCCCCTCAAATGTTAATACTGTTTTACTCGATAATTAGTCTGCTATCCGTACGATTTTGATTTTGATTCTTGTCATTAGAGGAGCTGATTTGGAATGTTTTATTTCTTTGCAGTTATCCAATAAAATGGATGGTTTTCTTCCAAATTAAATAAAAATATTAACATGTATTGTTATACCCTGTCATTAGAAAATATCACAACCCCACTGCATTGATTAAGATGCGGAATGCTGCTATTCATGCGTGAGTTTGTGTGTATTCGTTGATGAGCCAGCAATGCGTTGTTGACAAACCACGCAGACTTTCATCATAACTTTCATTTGACCATGCATTTAATTCTAAAACGTATAGGCTAATAGGTTTCTCATATATTGTATTTTATGTTATTGCTCTCTTCAATATGCACTTCCATTCTATATATACCTAATAGTTGAAGTGAATTTTGTATCTCGAGCTCTCATCAAATGGCCTTAGCCCTATGTGATTAACGAAACTGTATGTTACCAATGATATTTTTAGATTTATTTTGGTCCTCCCTATCTTAAATTTTAATTAATGTCTTCCCGAAATTGTGAGGTTGGTATTCGATGGCCTGGAACCAGAATGTTCCAAGTCAATTTTACTATTTTTTTTTTCAGGAGAGCTATTTTACGCTCCTGAGATTCAAACCTCATGAAACAATATTTGGAATAGCTTCATAGCAATCTTATGGTGAGGAATATTTACAATTTTGTTCGATTCATATATGCAGACAAGAACTGGAACACAATGAAACACAGATTTCTTTCTTATAAAAAGTTGGACTTAGAGCAGTCTGATTCTCAGCGTTTTTAACCTCCTCTTCGTCCAACTAAAACTTTGAAGACCTAAGTGGAATTCAAACAAACATTATATTAAAAACATAGTATTTCGCACATATTTCGATTTCATGATGAAAAATGCAACAAAAAGGTGCCGGAACGCCGTTTCATCTTCATATAAACAGCACTGATAACAACTTCTATGTAGTGTCGGACACCCAGTGTTGTAGATAGGTTGATGTTAACATGCAATCGAAAATTCTGAAAGAGCAAGCTTGAGTGGCATTATAAAAAAACAAAGGTATGTGTCAAAAATCCCAAAGCTATCTATGCTGGATATCTGATAAAAGATTTTTATTGTCGTTTTTGAAAACTCGCATATTTAATTTAATGTGTAATATGCGCTTGTTCCTTGCACAGAGTTCTGTACGTGGCCTTACGGTTGAATGAAATGAAAAACTGAACTGAGCATTGTTGTAGTTGTTCACGTTTCATTGGTAAAGTCTATCTCAAAATAAGATATACCATATGAAAGACTCCGTTATAAATAAAAAAAAATGCGTTGTAAAGAGACATTCTGCATGACGTAAAATTTATTTTTCAATTCCAAAATTTCGCGACACACTCCATGGAGCTGCGCGACACACAGGTTGGGAACCCCTGTCTTAATGTAATCTATCATCAGATATCTTCTTCTGCCTCGAACTCTTCTCCCGTTCATCATTACTTCCAGTGAATCTTTCAGTAGGCAGTTTCTTCTCAGCTAGTGACCCAGCGAATTCCTTTTTTCCATTCATGATCATTTTCAGCAATATAATAATAATAATAATAATAATAATAATAATAATAATAATAATAATAATGGTAGTAGTACTATTGTGTAACGAAATTTCACTATAACGAAGTAATTTCGGAGGTTCCTAGGATTTCGTTATACTGATATTTTACTATAATATGCGCTGTTTAGCTCTATGTTAAGAATCAAATTGTCATGACAGGATATAAAGATGACGTTGAATACACATTGAAACCAAGTAACGCCTATAAATTGGGGTATGTCTATGAATACCAAGAAGACAATTATATGGTAACAGGAGATTCGGTCGAATATTGTAACCTCGAAAGGCCTACATATAGGTCACAACTAACAAATTCAAACGAACAAGAAATAAGAAAGAGAAAAAAAAACAAGGAAATGGAGCCATAAGACAATTACATGATATATTATGGGAGCATTGAGATCCTTATCTTTTATTGGTGACATGAACACTCTATAAAATTTAAAATGGCTTAATAAAAATTGGATTAATATTCTGGGACAACTCATCTGAAGCTAAACATGATTCCTTGTACAAAAGAAAGCTATAAAGTTAATGACAGGTGCACATAAAAGGACACCATGTAAAACGAATTTCTGATATTATTAACCAGGATACAGTTGGTAGATCCTAATTAAACCGTAGATCCTAATTAAACCGTTCATGAATTTAACATAAGGCACAAATCAGACCTCCATCTTCCCCTTGTTAGTCTCAGCTGTTGAATAAAAAGGAGTGCACTTTTCGTGTATTACGATGTTAAGTGAACTGTCAAATGATTTTGTTAAAGCTTTTATGGGCCTAGAGAAAAGACTCAGAAGAAAATTAATATTATTTCTGTAAATCCATATTTTAAATAAAAGCACGAATCTTTTTACTTTTAAATAGATTGTATCTGTTTGTTGTGTTGGCGTATTATATATGTTTGTATAATTTTTAACTTGTCCCAGATCGCAAAGCTATAAGCCTAATCCTGATGTAAGGTATATGAATACATGAAGTTACATGAAGAAAATGAAAATACAGTACGTACGTTCTGTACATTCCTATATACACAACATTCATATTGCATATTAACACATACACAGCATATGCACAGTCTTAGAAAAAAGTTTTGTCGCACAGATATTTTATGTCCCAGAAAGGACGCAGTGCGCATGATCAGACATACAACGAAACAAAACTCATTTTATTACCTCAACTAGTCCTATGGTGAACCAGGTCGCTCGTTCTCTTATCATGCGCACTGCCTCTTTTGTGGCGTGTTAGAAAAAAGTTTTGTCGCACAGATATTTTATAAGTCACAAAAGGACGCAGCGCGCATGATCAGACATACAACGAAACAAAACTAATTTTATTACCTCAACTAGTTCTCTTGTGAACCAGGTCGCTCGTTCTCTGATCATGCGCACTGCCTCTTTTGTGGCACTTATAAAAAGTATCTGTGGAACAGAACTTTTTTCTAAGACTATAAATACTCCACATTTATACATACACAACAAGTCCACTTGCATATTGTACATTTATATATAAACCACATATACATTGTGCAATCATATGTACACTACATATACAGGGTGATTCAAAAGGTTGCGCACGAACTTTAGGAGCTTATAGCGGGATTGAAATATAACAACTTTAGAATAGGATATTATGGCCTAGGAAGTAAACCTCGATTAGTGCGAGCCTGGAAATGTCAGGAACTATATAATGGACAATCAGACATTTAAGTTAAGCAAGATAATGTTTACTCAGCACTTTTTTTTTACAAAAGTTATTCAAATTGGCGACTACCACATTCAATACAGGCATAACATCGTCATAGGAAATTCTGGAGCACTCTACCAAGTACATCACGCATCTCACGAATCTCATCAAATGCTGTAAGTATCTTGGCGAGATGTGTTTCTTGGTCGGGAGCTGGTGTCTCGGACACGACGCTTTTGATGTGCCCTCAGAAGAAGAAATCAAGAGCCGTCAGATCAGGGGAGCGGGCTGGCCAATCAATTGGACCTTCCCTTCCAATCCAACCCGGGATATGTGCCATCTAGTATGTCACGTACTTGAGAGAAAAGTGTGCAGGTGCTCCGTCTAGTTGCATCCACATCTGTCAACGCATGATAAGTGGTACATTCTCTAATAGTTCTGGAAGAACTTCTCGTACGAAGACCTTGTACCTCACCCCATTCAAACGTGGTGGCAGAGGAACGTCTTCATCACTTCATAATGTATCGTAACGAGTGCCTCATTGCAAAGTTAGCTTACAGCTGCAATGTAGCTCCTGACATTCCCAAGCATGCACTGACTCAGGATTACTTCCTAGACCGTAAGTTCCTATTCGCAAGTTTTTGTATTTGGACCCCTCTAAAAGCTCCTTAAGTTTGTCTGCAACCTTTTGAATCACCTGTATATTATACGGCACATTCATATAGACACAACATACATACTGTACAGTAGTGGCAAAAAAAACCGGACCGACCCTTCTAGCTAATTTCACAGCCTTGTTCACTCCAGAGCACTATAGACTGGTAACTAAGACTTTCGTGGTTCAAATTTATTCCAAATATTTTTCGATTGCAGCAATATTTTACTACTTAATTAACTTATTATTCCCAGAACATTTTACCAGCAATCGAAAAGTATTGAGAATAAATTTGAATAAGGAACAAAAAAAGTTTCCTTCTCAGGCAGGATTCGAACCACGAAAGTCTTAGTTACCAGTCTATCGTGCTCTGGAGTGAACAAAGGACTGAAATCAGCTACAAGGGTCGGTCCGGTTTTTTTTCCAGTGCTGTACATTCATACTTATACCACATAAATGCTGTAAACGCATAAATTCACCACATAATTACATATACTGTATATTAGGCTGGATCGAAATACAGGACATTATTTAATGATTTGTAAGTACGGGCAAAAGTTACTTTTCAATGGCGTATAAACTGCGAAAATGTGAACTTCACAAAAAAAAAAAATCTGAAAACCATTTGAAAATTCGTATTTTCTTACTTAAAGAATATTTTTAAAAACTTGAGGTAAATATTACGTCGACAAAGAACTTTGATTATTATGCTGTCTAATTGACACCTAATTTTAATTAGGCCTACTTAAGCACTTTTCCTTTTTATTTCAGTATTCTTCTTGTCTTCACGACTGTTTAATATATATTTCCCTTCTTCTTTGATTTGTCTTGTTCTCTTTATATTCCCCCTATTCTGTTTATATTCCTCCTATTCTCCTTTTATTTCTCTTGTTCTGCGTGTTTTCCTATATTATTCTTTTTTTTCTGTTATTCTTCTTGTCTTCCCCTAGTTCTTTTCTTTCGTTTTTCCGGTTGTTCTCATATTTTCCTTCATTTCTTCTCTTCACCTTTATCTCTTAATATTTCTCTTCTTCTCCTTCTATTCCTTTGTCCTTGTATTCTTCTTATGTCACATCCCGTACCAGCCACAAGAGTTCTACTTAAAGATATGCATCACATTAAAGTTATAAAACTATCCACTGGTGATCGTACCAACATGTAGTTCTATGTAAAGATATGCAACACATTAAAGTTATACAACTATCCACAGATGATCGTACCAACATGTAGTTCTATGTAAAGATATGCACCACAATAAAGTTATACAACTATCCACAGGTGATCGTACCAACATATAGTTCTATGTAAATATATGCATCACATTACAGTTATACAACTATCCACAAGTGATCGTACCAACATATAGTTCTACGTAAAGATATGCACCACATTAAAGTTACACAACTATCCAAAGGTGATCGTACCAACATATAGTTCTATGTAAAGATATGCATCACATTAGAGTTACACAACAATCCACAGGTGATCGTACCAACATGTAGTTCTATGTAAAGAAATGCATCACATTAAAGTTATACAACTATCCACAGGTGATCGTACCAACATGTAGTTCTATGTAAAGTAATACATCACATTAAAGTTATACAACTATCGACAGGTGATCGTACCAACATGTAGTTCTATGCAAAGATATGCACCACATTAAAGGTATACAACTATCGACAGGTGATCGTACCAACATATAGTTCTATGTAAAGATATGCACCACATTAAAGTTATACAACTATCCACAGGTGATCAAACCAACATGTAGTTCTATGTAAAGATATGCACCACAATAAAGTTATACAACTATCGACAGGTGATCGTACCAACATATAGTTCTATGTAAAGATATGCACCACATTAAAGTTATACAACTATCCACAGGTGATCAAACCAACATGTAGTTCTATGTAAAGATATGCATTACATTAAAGTTATACAACTATCCACAGATGATCGTACCAACGTATAGTTCTATGTAATGATATGGACCACATTAAAGTTATACAACTATCCACAGGTGATCGTACCAATATATAGTTCTATGTAAAGATATGTGACTATCCACAGGTGATGTACCAACATGTAGTTCTATGTAAAGATATGCAACACATTAAAGTTATACAACTATCCACAGGTGATCTTACCAACATAGAGTTCTATGTAAAGATATGCATCACATTAAAGTTATACAACTATCCACAGGTGATCGTACCAACATGTAGTTCTATGTAAAGATATGCATCACATTAAAGTTATACAACTATCCACAGGTGATCTTACCAACATAGAGTTCTATGTAAAGATATGCATCACATTAAAGTTATACAACTATCCACAGGTGATCGTACCAACATGTAGTTCTATGTAAAGATATGCACCACATTAAAGTTATACAACTATCCACAGGTGATCGTACTAACATGTAGTTCTATGTAAAGATATGCACTACATTAAAGTTATACAACTATCCACAGGTGATCGTGCCTACATGCAGTTCTACGTAAAGATATGCACCACATTAAAGTTATACAACTATCCGCAGGTGATCGTGCCAACATGCAGTTCTACGTAAATATATGCACCACATTAAATTTATACAACTATCCACAGGTGATCGTGCCAACATGTAGTTCTGCGTAAAGATATGCACCACATTAATGTTATAGAACTATCCACAGGTGATCGTGCCAACATGTAATTCTACATAAAGATATGCATCATATTAAAGTTATAAAACTATCCACAGGTGATCGTACCAACATGTAGTTCTTCGTAAAGATATGCATCACATTAAAGTTATAAAACTATCCACAGGTGATCGTACCAACATGTAGTTCTATGTAAAGATAGGCATCACATTAAAGTTATACAACTATCCACAGGTGATCGTACCAACATATAGTTCTACGTAAAGATATGCACCACATTAAAGTCATACAACTATTCCACAGGTGATCGTACCAACATGTAGTTCTACGGAAAGATATGCACCACATTAAAGTTATACAACTATCCACAGGTGATCGTACCAACAAGTTCTATAAAGATATGCACCACATTAAAGTTATACAACTATCCACAGGTGATCGTACAACTATCCACAGGTGATCGTGCCAACATGTAGTTCTACGTAAAGATATGCACTACATTAAAGTTATACAACTATCCACAGGTGATCGTGCCAACATGTAGTTCTACGTAAAGATATGCACTACATTAAAGTTATACAACTATCCACAGGTGATCGTGCCAACATGTAAAGTTCTATAAAACTATAAATGTATGTAGTTCACGTAAAGATATGCATCACATTAAAGTTATAGAACTATCCACAGGTGATCGTACCAACATGTATGATAAAGTATCTATTGCACCACATTAAATATACAACTAAAGATATAGCTATGTAAAGATATGCCAACATGTAGTTCTACATTAAAGTTATACAACTATCCACAGGTGATCGTACCAACATGTAGTTCTATGTAAAGATATGCACCACATTAAAGTTATACAACTATCCACAGGTGATCGTACCAACATGAAGTTCTATGTAAAGATATGCAGTACATTAAAGTTATACAACTATCCACAAGTGATTGTACCAACATGTAGTTCTATGTAAAGATATGCACCACATTAAAGTTATACAACTATCCTCAGGTGATCGTACCAACATGTAGTTCTATGTAAAGATATGCACCACATTACAGTTATACAACTATCCACAGGTGATCAAACCAATATGTAGTTCTATGTAAAGATATGCACCATATTAAAGTTATACAACTATCCACAGGTGATCGTACCAACATGTAGTTCTATGTAAAGTTATGCACCACATTAAAGTTATACAACTATCCACAGGTGATCGTACCAACTTGTAGTTCTATTTTAAGATATGCACCACATTACAGTTATACAACTATCCGCAGGTGATCGTACCAACATGTAGTTCTATGTAAAGATATGCACCACATTAAAGTTATACAACTATCCACAGGTGATCGTTCCAACATGTAGTTCTATGTAAAGAAATGCATCACATTAAAGTTATACAACTATCCACAGGTGATCGTACCAACATGTAGATCTATGTAAAGATATGCATCACTTTAAAGTTGTACAACTATCCACAGGTGATCGTACCAACATGTAGTTCTATGTAAAGATTTGCATCACATTAAAGTTATAGAACTATCCACAGGTGATCGTACCAACATGTAGTTCTATGTAAAGATATGCACCACATTAAAGTTATAGAACTATCCACAGGTGATCGTACCAACATGTAGTTCTATGTAAAGATATGCACCACATTAAAGTTATAGAACTATCCACAGGTGATCGTACCAACATGTAGTTCTATGTAAAGATATGCACCATATTAAAAGTTCACACCTATGGAGTAACGGTTAGCACTTCTGGCCGCGAAATCAGGTGGTCGGGGTTAGATTCCCGGTTGGGGTAAGTTACCTGGCTGAGGTTTTTTCCGGGGTTTTCCCTCAATCCAATATGAGCAAATGCTGGGTAACTAACGGTGCTGGATCCCGGACTCATTTCAGCGTCATTATCACCTTCATTTCATTCAGACGCTAAATAACCTAAGATGTTGATAAAGCGTCGTAAAATAACCTACTAAAATAAAAAAAAACATAGTAAGGCTATGCTCCTATCCACAGGTGATCGCACCAACACGTAGTTATGTATAAATGTGTGCAGCATAGTAAAGCTATGTTCCTGTCGATTTTAATCACAGTTTTTTTTTTTCAAATTGATATGAGGCAGCAGAACATACATTTTTAATTCATCATATTATTTATGAATTAGGTGTGTGTCTTACTACAATCTGAAATTCAGTTGCGTGTGCACATATTATAGTGGTTATAAGTAGGGACCGATTTTTAGGTTTTTAAAATGACCATTTTTGGTTTTTGGAATAGGTGAAATATGTTTTCTTTTAGGTTTTATTTGCAACTTGTGAATGGAGGCGCAAAAACTGTCCGAGCGTTAAAAAAGTATCGTTACAGGTTTTCTTAAAAATAAATATATTTTTATTAAGACAACATGGACAACGAAACTGATCTTTTCAAGAACTATTCATCAAAATTTATAAGATTCGTAATTTTTTCTCTTTCTCTTTTAACATTATTTGTAGTTTGAATAAATTACTGTAACAATTAACATTTTATCTAATGTAATTTGATATAACTACATAAATTTCCATTTTCTATAGATAAGATGTACAGTACACATATAACTTTTGAATTAAATTTGTTCAAACATAATCAAGAATTATTTTAAAAAGTTAGAAATAAACAAAACTACATTATATACTGGTACTGTTCATGATTGCAATATATGATGACATACGTTTCAAGATTCGCGACTGAGAAGTTTTTTCTATTGTCTCTTAAAATACATTTGAAGGACGAAAAGGTTATTTTGCCAGCACATGACGTCATAGGTGCAAATTTCATCTGTACCACTGCAGCAGGTACCCACGGCAACTGATAATATTGAAGCTTTACCCCTGGAGAATGGAGTATTCATTTCTTTCAAACCCTGGATTCCTCTGCATTACTTTCTTCAGTTTTAATGTGACTGCTTCACCCAAGGCTCCTGGTGCTAGTTTCTTTAGAAGCAAGTCAATGACACCAATTGCATCTTTCAATTGTAGCGACGAAGATTCCAGGTACTCAATATATTTTGGAAGATCACTGAAATGTGCCTTGAGAAAAGCAAGGGAGCGTTAGATGTTGTCACTTCTAAGAACAGATTTTGCCTTAGGGATTGAGGCGTCCACACCTGTCTAGCCGCGAAACCAGGTGGCCCGGGTTCGATTCCCGGTCGGGGCAAGTTACCTGGTTGAGGTTTTTCCCGGGGTTTTCCCTCAACCCAATATGAGCAAATGCTGGGTAACTTTCGGTGCTGGACCCCGGACTCATTTCACCGGCATTATCACCTTCATCTCATTCAGACGCTAAATAACCAAAGATGTTGATAAAGTGTCGTAATAATAACCTATTAAAAAAAGGGATTGAGGCAGTCTCCTCCACATGGAGAGTGTTCTTTCCTCCCGCCCTCCCTCCCTTTCTCTCTCTCCCTCCCCCCTTCTCTCTCTCCCTCCCCCCTTCTCTCTCTCTCTCTCTCTCGAAACTATGATATTATTTTCTCTCAAAATAAAAAAATAATAATATTATAAGACTGTAAATACAGGATAACGTTTATCAATAACGATTTAAGTTTTTTAGGTACAACAGACTCCTACGATCATGATTCGAAAAAATATTGAAGAAATTAAGAGTTCAGAAACAAAGAAAAAAAATAGGTAAAACCTACAAATCCGGTCCCTAGTTATAAGTTATCTTTCTTACGAATATACTATGTGGACGGAAAGTTTCTCCTTTAATTTTCTTTAATTGCTTTATTATATGGAACTTTTTGACGCACTTGTGTCACAATTTAGTCATTCAATTAGACAGTCAAGTGGATCACTTTTCCAGTACTTTGTATGACGACCTTAGTTGTGGAAACATTATTTCACAAGTCTGGTGAGGCTCCCTGCGAACACTGTGGTCTTGTCAGATGTGAAAGAGTTGAATTCCACCTTGACACGTTCAATAAGCTAGTCTCTGTTACATGGTTAAGATTCTTTGAATACTCTATCCTGTAGTTTGTCCATTGGAGTTCCAAAGAGTTCAGATGCGAACTGTTTCCAGGCTAATCCTCCCAAATAGTGGGAAATGTCTTCCTCGAAACCTCATTTGAATCTTTGGTTGTACGAAGTGGCTCAATTGAAGTAATTTTGGCAGTGTGCATCCCACATGCTTGTTTCTTTTGTATCTTTGAAGAAATATGTTTATGTTTCAAGCCCGTTTACTATTAAACGCCGTAAATCTAAAGAAATTGAAGCGGTGAGATCAATAACCATTCAAGTCCTCTTCTGGTCATTCTTTTTTTGAAAATTTGAAATTAAATTTTGGATATTTCCACAAGTGTTATGACTTTAAAAGTTGGTATACTAGCCTACTTTGTCTTGATCTCTAAAACAACCAGAAATATTACATGCAAATAATAATAATTAGGTAAGAAATAACAAAACTATTTTCCAGTTTTCCCGAAACTTGTGTAAATAGACTTGAGTAGTTATTGATCTCACCGCTTCAATTGCATATTATTTAAATGGTATCATGAATAAATTATGAACTTTATTTATTTAATTTAATTTATTAATTTAATTTAATTAATTAATTAATTAATTTATTTATTTATTTATTTATTTAACCTGGTAGAGATAAGGCCATAAGGCCTCTCCTTCCCCTCTACTTACTGTCTGCTTTCTAACACATTTGTCAATTCTGCATGAACATTAAACTAATTTTGCGTCCTTCTGTTATAGGCCATGAGAGTACTTAATAGAATGATAAATACATACTTTTACGTGAATTCGCCGAATATAACGTTGCTAAAATGATAACAGTACACTTTAAAGAAAACGTATACCGCTACAATGACACTTAGGAACACAAGACCTAAGACCTGTTACCATGGGAAAATGATAGAATAGTGACAGAAGCAAAAACAAAAAGTTATTTAATCTGTCACTAACTGCTCCCTATGTTTGTGGAAAATAAATATTACCTCCATAATGAAAGAAATGTTGATGACTCGGTGCATCTTGTAGATATTTGTACTTATTACACATATTAAAAGTGCATTGTCATATTATTATTATTATTATTATTATTATTATTATTATTATTATTATTATTATTGCTAATACTACAATTAATTATTAATATTATTATTACTACTACAATGTTCAAGTTATTGTGTTGAATTACCTGCGATTTTACCTATAAATTCAACGAACACGTTTTTTATTCTCGCAAGGAAACTGAATTCCGTCTCTCTGTGGAGTTTGTATGTGTTGTTTGTCTTCTTGTCTTCTGTTTAGCTTAATATAAATGTAATCTACTTGCACCATGCTTCCTACGTAACCGAGGGCTCCTATTACTACTTGCAGTGTCTAATAGTTGTTACAAATTCTCACAAATATCAAAGTGATATGATTCATAGTTCTGAGATAAAAATGTGATATCCATTATTATTGCTTTTATTACTACTAATAATGCTTCTACTATACTTCTGCTCTGTAAGTATCATCGAAATGAGGATGTGCTTGGAAAATTGTAGCTTTTCGAGGTGGTGTAAGAATTCCTTCAATTCTAATTTCTCACAGATTTGTAGAAAACATAGGAGAGACTATTTACTTAATTATAATTGGCTTTTTGAGAACGCGGAGTTCATTGCCGCCCTCCCACAAGCCCGCCATCAAATCCATTTTAATATTATCCTCCCGTCTACGTGTCAACCACTTCGAAGGTCTTTTTTCTCCTCCGCTCTCTCAACTAACACACTATACGCATTTCTGGATTCACTCATACATACTACATGCCATGCTCATCTCAAACGTCTGGATTTAATGTTTCTAATTATGTCAGGTGAAGAATACAATGCGTGGAGTTCTGCGTTGCGTAATTTTCTCCATTCTCCTATAACTTTATCCCTCTTAGCTCCAAATATTTTTCTAATCACCTTATTCTCAAATACCCTTAGCCTCCGTTCCTCTTTCAAAGTGAGTGTCCAAGTTTCACAACCGTATAGAACAACCTGTAATATACAGTACCGGTACCTGTTTAATAAATTCTAACTTTTGGCATTTTTAAAGCAGACTGGATGACAAAAGCTTCTCAACCGAAAATTAGCAGGCATTTCCCATATTTATTCTGTGTTTAATATCCTCCCGAATGTCATTTATATTGTTACTGTTCCTCCAAGATATCTGAATTTTTCCATCTTTTCAACGAAAAAGTATCAATTTTTGTATTTCCATTTCGTATTATGTTGAGGTCACAAGACATAATCATATACTTTATATTTTCGGGACTTACTTCCAAACTTACGGTAGCCTATCTCATTACTTGCTTCAAGTAAAATTCCCATGTTTTCAGGAAAAGTTAATAGTTTCACCAAAATACAGTATTTGCTGGCTGAATTTTTACACTTTTAAGTATGAAATTATATCTTATTTTTTTACAAAAATAATTATTTTATAATATTTTTTTAACATTAGTTTTGTTCTGATTTGATATTACATAATTACGACGTACGACAACTTTTTATCTAAAGCAGCCATGTTAGGATTGAAATATGGACAATAATTTAAAAGAAGGAAATATTCCGGTGTACTGAATATATTTATTTTATATATCAAAATAAATACACTAGTGAAGAAGTAATTTCTGCACATATTCATAAAGATTGCAGTTAACCTGATTCTTGAGTAAATTCATTAGAAAGTAACATCACACAGTAGTCTATAACCAATGAACACACATACTGATTATGGCTTTGTAAATTTTCATGACTATTTTCGCATAAGTGAAACATTTTTGTGGTTATAAAATTTCTACTAATTTATGTATTTAAAACGACTTAATGTAGCAATAAAATAATTACGAGAATTGGATAAATATGTATAGGCTATTTTCTCAAACTTTATTATATCTAGGTGAATAGATCATACAACGAATTTGAATTCCTGATGTAATATATAGGCTAAAAGCGATTATTCTCGACAAATACAATGCATTTTTTGTAGGGTAAAGTTGCCTAATTCCGTGATACGTTTTTTTACTAAATGTCACTGTGTTGGGTATCTTGCTAGGAAGTTCACCGATGTCTCAAAAGTAGGCGAAAGATGTCTGGCGCTATGGTCGAACGGCAAAGCTTTGACTGACATTCAATTTTAAAAAGTATCACGGAATTAGGGGTATCACGGAAATAGGCAACTTTATCCTACAGCTTTGAATATCACAGATGTTACTGTTTTGTCAATGCGCATGCTGGCATCTTGCTGTCCCAACGTTAATGGAATCCGACTATACTTAAGTCTGTATCTCACAATAGCGGAATAAGCCAGTCTCGACAGTAACATATTAATAAAAGTGACAATAATCCAATGATATAAAACTATTAAAAATAATGTATTCAAAATTAATAAAGGGTAAAAGCATATTTGCATACACACGTTCATGTATTTTTCACCAAATTGTAGAAAAATTATCACATTTTTATATGTTATATATCATTTGTCTATCAAAAGTTTATAGGCTAGTACCTAGGTAATACATCAGAAATGGAAAATAATATTGTTTCCATTCGCGCCTAGTTTTCTCAGATGAAGCAGCGAAGTAACATTGCACTTCAGCGTAAAGTCTGTTGGCCTTAATGTGCACATCTGGGCACAGAAAGTATACAAAATATCACCAAAGAACTAATTTCATTGACCGAAATTTTCTGTGCTATTTCTCAGCCATAAATATATGGGTCTTTCTTCTATACAGAAATGATAGTGACTGGGCTTTCCTCTCTTGTCATGTTAAAAAAACCGATCACTTAATTTTCTACGGCGACGCCCCATCCCATTAACTGTTATTAGAAGTACATATTTGTCCGATTCCACAAGCTTTCTCTCTATCATAACTTAAATACTCGCTCACAATATTATAACAGCTACAAATACCATTCCACACATCATTTCTTTATTCTTCATCTTTCACTGTTGCTACTTCTCGTCACTGGAATTCTCTGCCGCCTGAAGTCAAGGGTTGCCGAACTTTAATTTCTTTCAAATGTAAATTAGAAAGCTACCTCATGATGAGTCGCCAGACCTAACGCGTTGCAAATATATAATGCAACGTATTCCACTGTATTTATTTTTAATTTGTTTCTTATTTTTAATGTGTAATCATGTAAATCCTGTTTATTTCTCACTTAACACAAATATATTTTCCACTGTGTTACTTTTTTATTTATTTTTTATAAAATTCTGCAGTACCTGGGAAAAGTGACATGTCAGTTTCCACAAACCTTTTTTGATAATTTATTGACAACTTATGGAACATCTGCTCGCTTGGAAAAAGAGACATAAGTATTTCTCCCATTACAATAATTCATACAGAAAAAAATCAAATCGACATAAACCAGTGTAAGTTGTCAATAAATTATCAAGAAAGGTTTGTGGAAACTGACTTATGTCACTTTTCCCAGGCACTGCAGAATTATTATTCTGTTATTTTTTATTGTGTACATTTTATTCAATTCTCAGTTTCTGTTTGAATTATGTGAATCCTACTTACTTGTAATCTAATACTAATATGTATTGCAATGTGTTTATTTTTATTTTTACTGTGTATGCATTTTTATTGAATTATCGACTTCTGTTTTTGTGTGATTCTTATTTCATTCTAACAATATTAATATGTATTCCACAATGTTTATTATTATTTCACTTAATAATGGCTTTTAGGGAACCCGCAGGTTTATTACCGCCCTCACATAAGACCGCCATCGGTCCCTAGCCTGTGCAAGATTAATCCACTTTCTATCATCATATCTCACCTCTCTCAAATCCATTTTAATATTATCCTCTCATCTACGTCTCGAAGGTTGCGGGTTCGATTCCGGGCCAGGTCGATGGCATTTAAATGTGCTTAAATGCGACAGGCTCATGTCAGTAGATTTACTGGCATGTAAAAGAACTCCTGCGGGACAAAATTCCGGCACATCCGGCGACGCTGATATAACCTCTGATATAACGAGCGTCGTAAAATAAAACATAACATTTAACATCTACGTCTCGGCCTCCCCAAAGGCCTTTTTCTCTCCGGTCTCCCAATTAACACTCTATATGCATTTCTCGATTCGCCCATACGTGCTACATGCCCTTATTTTTTATTTTATGAGGTAAATTTTTATGTAACTACCTCTTTTGATCTCATTGTGTACCTAAATCGTATCAGTATGTAATTACTTGAATCCGATCCAGTTGTATGTTCAACTATGTAAGCAAATTTTAATCCTGGTTGAGTGTAAGAGAAGACCTTACGACCTTAAATCTGCCAGCTTTAATAAAGGCATTATTATTATTATTATTATTATTATTATTATTATTATTATTATTATTATTAAATGGGAAAGGGACATGGTGAAGAGATAGTAAAAGACTTAGGGTTGGAATCTCTCAAATCAAGGCGACGAGAAACCAGACTCACCGCAGTGTTTAAGGCACAAATGAGACACAAACATGGACCGACATCAATGCTAGATTAGCAACACCATCATACTTAGGCAGGGTAGATCATATTAGGAAGTTTAAGTGTAGAAAACAAAGAACGGACGTGGCAAAATTTTCCTTTGTAAACCGCACAATAGTAGATTGGAACAGCTTACCTGCGGCAATCTTTCAGGGTGGTCCTCTCAAAATCAATACATTGAAGGAAAGGTTGAGAAGATTAGACTGAAAATGAAATTGTCGGTGCAATGTAATTATCTAAGTTGCGTCATGTAACATGTAATGAAATAAGTTGATATGTAAATAAATTAAGGTGATATGTAATTAATTAAGATGATATGTAATTAAGTTGATTTGTAATTAATTAAGGTGATATGTAATTACTTAAATTGGTAATAGTTGGGTGAAATAGAAGTACTTATAAGGTAGGTTTACTTTTGCTTATTATAGGCGTTATTATAGCATAGTATTTATTTATAGTCCTAGGTTTATTGCATCTATTTATTTATAGTTAGAAATAAAATTTAGGTTTATTTTATTTTATTTTATTTATTTATTTTTTATTTGTCTTTTTTGCTGTAATTATTGTATAACTGTAATGGTATTATTGTATATTATATATCACTGCCACCGGATGTATACCAAATTGTAGTGTTAGGCCTAATAAATACACACATACATTATTATTATTATTATTATTATTATTATTATTATTATTATTATTATTATTATTATTGTTATTGTTATTGTTATTAATTCCTTAATGAAATTTTCTCACATCGCTGGATCGGAAGCGTCGGTTTCCATGATTTTGACCGATCTACCTCGATCTTTGGACCTTATGCCGTGTGATTTCCTTGTATGGGACTGCGTGAAAGACATCATCTATATGCCACTCCCACTCATAGATCGTCAAGATTAAGAACAAAATTGCAGCAACTATGAAAGTAATTACTGAAGATACATTGGATATACTGTGGAACGAATTGTCTATTGCCTGAATGTGTGTAATGTGGCATAAGACAGACATGTGTAAGTTCTGTGAGATTAAATTTGGAGAGTTACTCAGCAACTGGTAGAAACTGTATGCACCTGTCTACACAAATATCTTTAATATAAATTTCGGAGTAAATAATTATATTCTTTTCATATGGCTCTGCATATAGAGACTGCATGAAGTAAATTTGTAATTACATTGTTTTACCAATTTTTTTATATTATTTTATATATTCGTAAGATTTTTCTCACAATTTGATGTAAAAAAATTGTCACAAGGACTTGTTACATAGATTCCACTTTTCTGTGGTCTTACTTAAATTATCGACTACTAGTTGCCATGTTATTGATGTGGTAACTTTCCACGATCTGACCCAATTTATTTCCAGTCACAAAATGACTTGTAACCAATACGACGCCATCAGAACTGAAGCCAATACTGTAACTTTCTCACAATTACCAACAAATCATAAATTTTCGAAACATGAAATCGTCCGGGGTCACCTTGAATCAGCTTAAGTTTTAAAAAGTTTAATTTAATTCTGTCTCCCCGTTATTAACTTTAAAACTATGAGAGTTGGATATTCCTTGAAAGAATTGTAAGACGAAGTATTGAACTGCGGTAATTTCCTCTTTCAGAGTTATTCCATGTAAGACAGAATAAAGTTGAGAAGTGATGACAGTTACGTAATAAGTACCAAACCATTACGTATGATTTAACCATGTTTATGATAATAAATGTTCATATATTATAAGATACCTTATTGTTAAGTACCCCTGAATAATTTTAATATACACACATACATGTCCGTATATTAATATACTCGAATACCTTTAAGTGGTTTTACGACGCTTTATCGACTGCTGTAGTTATCTAGCGTATGAATGAAATGAAGGTGGTAATGTCAGTGAAATGAATCCAGGGTACAACGCCGAAAGTTACCCAGCATTTGATCTTAATGGGTTGAGGGAAAATCTCAACCAGGTAACATGTCCCAACCAGTACTTGAGTCCGGGCTCTCTCGTTTCATGGTTAGGCATGCGAACCGTTACTACACAGTGATGGACTACTCGATTGTATATGACATGATCTAGAATGTAATTGAATATCTTTGTCCTATATTAGTATAGGCTATAAAAATATTGTTTAGCGAAAACTTTCAGGGAAAATAAGAAAATAAAATTATTACTTATACTTCAAATAACTAATGTTACTGATTCATGTTGTTGCCACTACCTCCTGGAATTGGTAGAACAGAAGACATTACAGTATTTTTAAAATTGTTAGGGCTAGGAGAGAAACGTCTTTCTCTTCTGTAGGGGCATGAGCATTTATAACTACGATAACGCACCAACTGCCCTTAAGTACTAAATACGATACTGATAAATTCGACCTTTTTTACTGCTGATTTTATCCTTTTATGAATAAAGAATCCTGCTCCTAATTGGTGATAATCGTTTCCCTCTCCATAATACAACAAATAATCTCCTATTTGTATTATGCCGTTCCCATCTAACCTAACCTCCTGTACTCCCACAAGTCTATTCTATATCTAGCTAGTTCTTTTGCTACTAATGTTACCCCTCCTGTTCTATATAGACTTGTAACATTCCAAGTACCAAATCTCAAAACCTTATACTTTTGTTGTGGTCGTGCCAGAGAATTAGTCCCATTCCGAGGCTTATTTGAAGGGTTCGTAATAAGCTGTTTTTTACGGCGATGGGTTGTTAGCCCTTCGCCCAACCCCCAAGCTGAAGGACCACCCCTCATCGGCTGTCCGCGACTGCTTATTCAATATATTCAAGCTACCCTCCATATCTGGAGGCCGTCTCCTCGATCCGCTACCTGAGGACGCGCCATGCCGTGGTAATATGTACCCACAATACACGGAAATTTATCTTTTGAAGAGGTGGAGAATTTCAAATATTTTGGAGTAACAGTAACAATAATATAAATGATACTCGAGAGGAAATTAAACACAGAATAAATATGCGAAATGCGTGTTATTATTCGGTTGAGAAGCTTTTATCATCCAGTCTGCTGTCAAAAAATCTGAAAGTTAGAATTTATAAAACAGTTATATTACCGGTTGTTCTTTATGGTTATGAAACTTGGACTCTCACTTTGAGAGAGGAACATACGTTAAGGGTGTTTGAGAATAAAGTTCTTAGGAAAATATTTGGGGCTAAGAGGGATGAAGCTACAGGAGAATGGAGAAAGTTACACAACACAGAATTGCACGCATTGCATTCTTCATCTGACATAATTAGGAACATTAAACCCAGACTTTTGAGATGGGCAGGACATGTAGCACGTATGGGCAAATCCAGAAATGCATATAGAGTGTTAGTTGGGAGGCCGAGACGCAGATGGGAAGATAATATTAAAATGGATTTGAGGGAGGTGGGACATGATGATAGAGACTGGATTAATCTTGCTCAGGATAGGGACCAATGGCGGGCTTATGTGAGGGCGGCAATGAACCTCCGGGTTCCTTAAAAGCCAGTAAGTAAGTAAGGAGGGAAACGATGCGTAGTTGAAGAAAAATTGCCAAAATTTCGAAAATATGAAAAATGGGATTATGACAAAAAATGTTCACTCCAAGTAGTGGTTCTTCTAAACGAAAATGTGATAATAACCTAGTAAATATTAAAATTAATTAATTAAGAGAGACTAGATAAAATTAAGAAATAACTTTACGTTATTTCATATATTTAATCTTCCCTTTTAAGAAATAATTATATTGTGAATATTCCATTAGTTTTTATATATATATATATATATATATATATATATATATGTTTCCGTTTTCCTCATAAATTCTACATGACATAATATGTTTTACGAAAATACATAGCCTATCGTAAAATGTTGTATATATGTATATATATATATATATATATATATATATATATATATATATTTCATTTCTAAAATTTCTTCCGTCTATTCTTCCCGTTAAGCTATTCTAAAATTCTCTTTCCCAGAAATCAATATTTCCTTAGAAAATTTTCTACAGTGAAATAAATATAAATTGTTTTCCAAAGGCAACCAGCATCAATACAAATATTTAATGACATTTTAAATCATAATATATTTTGTTCATTGTCGTGTTTTTACTAACAATAAGTACTCGTCCAATTATCTATAGTAATGCCAAAAGAGGGCGACGCTCGTGGATTTATTTGGGAAATCTCAGACCTCGAGTGACATTTATTAGGACTGTTTCGTGAATAAAATAAAAATGAAAATAATGTATCCCTAAAATTCGCTCACAAAATGTTAATACTTGTATATTTATGAATACTTGACCTATCCAGACATTGTGAAGTTGAAATAGATGAATATCGATTACTGCCATAAACAAATTTGATGTTATTCAGTAATGCCAATTGAGAAAAGCAAAATACAGACTTTGACATGGTAATTACACATACTGCGCTTTTCTCTTGTTATTATAACAGAAATACGTTTTCATTATCTTCTGAAATCTTACTTTAATTTAAACATTTTATAGTATAATTACAAATTACCTGATTAATACATTAATTAAATGAACAATTGTTATGAAGGAGTGTCATTTTCTTTAGATACAATGAACATGGGATTATTAGAAGATGAAGATGTAAATGTGGAAGTAGGATTTCGTACTTTATTTACTGCAATGGTTTCTTCCTCATCGATTTACGTGGTAACAGTTGGCGACATTGACTAAAAAAAGAAATACCATACGATAAGTTGGTAGTGATAAACCGAACTGTAGAAATTATCGCGATGTGTGACTGATTAGTTGGAATTCAAAATTTCATTACACTTCATTGGCCGAAAATGGAATGACGTCATATGAACGAAATAGTCAAACGCATTCTACAAGAAGGTATGCTATTTTATCCCGCTGATTGAACCAAAGAGTAATACCGAATCTGCTCTGAGGCTAAGTTCTAATTTCGGTCCAACACTATACAGTTCTTCTAATAATAATTGTCCTTATCTAACATTAATTAATGATTTTGCGTTTAAATTGGAAGCAGTTTACAAATTATTCTTGCAAAACGTTTACCTATCCGAAAAGAGGACTCTTAAGAGTATGGCCAACTTTTTTATGATGCAATTAATCATATTTCATTTTGTAATGTACGCTGATTTGCATTCGTATATTATCTTAATGCGTATAATTTATTTTTAAGTATATTTAAGAACACTGCTGAACACAAGCTCTATCTTTTTTGGGAAGGAGATAATTATAAATTATATAATTTTAAAATAACTCGATAAAATGTATTATTATTATTACTATTATTATCATTATTATCATCAGTAAATTAATAAATATTTTACTAGACATAACGTAATAAAGGAACACTTCTTCAAACACAACTAAGGATTAATTCGCACAGAACTCAGAGGTAAACAAAATATTACTTTAAAGGAGTATATGTGTTACAGTAAAGACTCGATAGAATTTAAAGGTTACTGGTCATAACAAAGAAAACTGGAATGGTAATCATGAATGTGATAAAACGGATGTGAATGCTGCTCTGCTATCAGTAGAATCTAGAGAAGAGATATTGTTTAAGTTAATAGGTTCAAACAAATTGCACTAATCATTCAGAAATTTCTCCCTCGCAGCTGGTACGCAATGAGTATCCTGCAATAGGCTGTTACTCGTAATCAGAGACTAGACAATTTTATAATAATTATCTATAATATCCACTCTGTCCTATTACTTCCTAGCTTAATTACTTCATGAGTTATGTATGGCTTATTGGTGTCACTAATGAGGTTCAAACCTGTATTCGGACAGTTGTCTAAACAACAACTACAACCTGTAATATTTGAACGCATGAGCAACAAAATTGCTGATCCTTTTGCTCTGAATAGAGAAGAGAAATTATAAAATATTACAAAATAGTCATCACCATAATCATCATCATCATCATTAAATGATCATGGAAATCTTCCGTATGACCTATTCGGGCCATCCAGAAGTGTCATTTTTTTCCATGTGCTCTGAATTTGAAAATCAGTAATTGTGGTATACTGTCCCTGTTCATTTTCCCTATACAGAGTGTTCCATTTATCTTGTGCACCTATTATAACTTTTTTTGTTTGGATAGGTATTGGAATTTTTTGTTTTTGAGCGTTATGTTACAACGAGGGGGCTAACATTGGATATTTGGTGCATGTAACTACATTATGGTACAAGATACACGTGACGTCATCAATTTTCAAATAGCCCTACATACTTTAATCATGTTACATTGATTACACACATTAAGACTGTAATTGGACGTAAGATACAGAAAGTCTAGGAATAGCAGGATTTGCATGAAGTTATCAGAGAAATTTTCAGAGTTGTTGAAGTACACAGGTAAATGTTGAAGGGCTTCTTGGGAATTTTGGGTTGTTCCTTCAAGGAAACAGTAATAAAGGGTTTATGATAACACAATATAAGATGTTTAGTTTATGTAACCATTAATTATACACAATGAGAGCAATGAGTTTGACGAATTTAGGCTCATGAAGCCTAACTCATATCAGGTAAGCTTTTCCTCTGAGCCTGTTTGTTACCAAGACCTGTTAAGCAAGCTTAGTTTTAAAGATCTATTAATGAAGTCTGTGACTTACAGAAATTTAGAGTGTTTTGTTGCCACATCTTTCTCCCTTTTATAAGATAGTGAGCACCCAAAATACGTTTGAACATTGTAACTTCCCTGTGTAGGATAATTATGATGAAGAGTAACTTCAGTACAACAGTGCCATTTATGTTGTCATCTTCGGAACGAAAGAGTTTTGACTAAAAATAAATTGTGTTAGAGAATTTAAGATCTCTCAGGAAATAGGGTATAATTTCAAATTATTGAAATGTGTCACTTAGGTGAAAAAAATAATTTTGAATTATTTATTTATAACGAAAAATTATTGAATTCAATAGCAGAAAAAACTTGTACCTTCATTAGCCAAATGATTCTGCCTAATGAAATTTGCCTTTGACATAATTTTCCTTTCTCCCGAAACAAGAACTACAGTTTCGTTGGTTACAACCTTATTCCGGGGAGGCCACCAATTACCGTTTAAAATAATGATAGGCTTATATACATACAAAACATATTTTTTCGTTCTTTTAACATGATATCTTTAAGAAATATAGTTTTGAAATTCCTACCTGCTGTCTTGACGGATCCCATTTATTTTGTATGTTATGAGGCTCAGTTGACGATCCCTTCACTACACTTTAATTTTCATAATTCCCGATAGTGATGCCTCTGGTACTGCATTGGCGGGTACGTACTTCAATACAGTCCTAAAAGATTTTCCCACCTAGATCATCTCTGCTCATAAATCCCTCTAATAGCAGTTTCATCCCTCTTCTCCCAAAACGTAGTACCACTGGTTCTTTCAGTTTCTTGAAGAATACACAGAATACACAGATTTAATTATTAAATTAAACGATTTACATACAACGGTTTAACAAATTAAACTATTTCCTAGTAACGAGTGACAATTCAATCATTTCAGTTTTGTAGTATTGGAAATTTACTGTAATTATTTCGGGCTTTTGCAATTTCAGGATTTATAGTTTGCGGGATATTCGACTTCGGATTATTATCTTTCGGGAATTCGTCGTTTCGGGATGTTTACTTTTCGGGATTTTGGTCTTCGAAATTTTAGATTCGGGATTTTGACACGGAATGGTTATAATATATCGTCGTTGTTCCTGCAATAACTCCTATGTACAAAATATGAAATTTTTCAGTAGGAAGAAAAAACACATTTATTCATTTTATGGCAGCCGTACATAGGAGTCTGTGAATTCTTACATTTTCGAAAGAAAGAAAGAAAGAAAGAAAGAAAGAAAGAAAGAAAGAGAAAGAAAGAGAAAAAGAAAGAAAGAAAGTAATATAATTACATATAATATGAGATTTCATTAATTGCTGTATCACAATTTAAGTTATTTAATAGAACAAAAATCCGAAAATCGATAAATATGTCACATAGGAGTTATTATAGGAACAACGACGATATCCTATGAATATTGCAAAGTAAATTTATATCCTTGGAGAGAATTGTATAAATTATGTAGTAAGATGATGTTTCAGTAATGTTAGAACGAAGTTATCTTCATAATTATTTTTATGATACAAATAATTTGTCATTTTTAATTTGTCATTGGAAAAGAGAAAACTTCACAATTCCGAAGGCAGAAATTCTGAAAGATACCCTATTTCTTCTTTTGGAACACTAAAAGTAACTGCTAAAATCATAAATCCAGAGACAAAATATTATTCTCTCAAATCAGAAGTGAACATTTCTTTGTCCAGTATACACTTTAAACGAAACGAAATCAAAGAGTGCAGGATAAATGTGAGACGCAAATAAGTCCCAACAGATAGGCTATAAAGGAAGGAAAGTTAAAGAGCAAATTTATCAGTGTTATAAACTCATTTGAAAAGTATATTAGAATATTATAATTTTTATGTTTTGTTCAGTCAACTGTCCGAAAACAGGTTTGAACCTAACAGCTGACACCAATAAGACATCATTCATGGGGAAAATAAGTCAGGAAATAGTGGGGTAAGGTGACCAGTTCCTTTCCCCCTAATTTGAAAGTCACATGAACTTATTCTTGTCATCAATTTCAGAGGAAGTAATAATAAAATATTATTTCATAATTATTAAAATTGTGTAATATAAATATACTCGTAATTTACATAGCGTAAAAGGTTTACATGAAATGTGATTTCCCACAAACACTTAGCATAGAAAGGATATTTATATTGAGGCTTTTCAAATCAAGGATTTTTAAGGAAACTTGGTTTCTGATCAACATCACTTGAAAAAAAAAGTGATTTATTCCATTTTTTTTACAGTCTGCATGCTCCATTACTGTGGAGTAATACTACAAGCATTGGTTTACCTTAAACTGTGTTGATATAATTACTTTATATTGTTCTAAGAGTTATTTTATGGGCAATATAGATGGATGAAGTTTGTACTTTTCTTTCATTGTAAGTTGTAAATTTGTATATTGTTAGTAAATGTGATCAAGTTCTTATGGTATTTTTGCACTAGTTTGTCTTTATTCACTGGCCAGTTTTCAGTCTTTAGAACTGCCGCTTTCAGAATGTCTCTTTGTCTCTGAAGTAATTTACAATTGTATAACAAATGATCTATCATTGTTTCTTCATTGTTGCATGAGCATAATGGGCTATCTATTATTTTATATTTATGTAGATAAGATTTTATATTGCCGTGTCCTGTTATTATAGTTGTGAAGTTTGATGTTATGTTAAGTTTCAGTTTTAACCGATCGTTTATATTTGGGAAGAAAGATTTTGTGATTTGTCCTTTTGCTGTGTTGTCCCATTCGTTTTGCCACTTCACTAAACTGAGAGTGTGTATTTAACTTTTCACTGCACCTTTTGGTGTCTTGCTGTAGGTCTCTTGAATATCCTCGGAGCGTGCTGCCTCGATTTACTCCATTGTTTATTAAAAAGTTACCTACGTAACCTATAATACCACTAATAAACCCTACTGAGTTTGTTTTTTCGGATATTCAATTAATTTCGCACACTTCTGAAGAAAAAAAGTTTTGAGTATTTTCCCGAATAAACTGAAAAGAAATACGACCGTCACAGATAGATACTGAATCCGTTTCAGACTGTTGTATTCAACTGGCAGAAATTAAAAAAAAAAACATATTTAGATAAGACACATTGAAATATTATGTACCTACTGAAGGAATTTTGAAACTTTATTTTTTTTCGTAAAGCTTAGATCATTTTTGCATCAAAATAATAAAAAAATACCTCGAACTTCCAAAGACGCTGTTATAATTTTTTAGCATTTGAAAGCCTATATTTCTGCAAAATAAGTTTGTAGTCTGTGATTGGCATCAAAATGAAAGTGAGAAATCTCCTTGAAATTGAAAATGTAATCAATGTATGTACCGTACCGAATATAGAGTTTGGATTTGAGAAGATGCTTCCTCAAAACAGGCACTTTATCGCATTAATTACTTATTGATTCATAATTTATTGACACATTTATTTTATTTTATTTTATTTTTTGTTCGACGTTGTTGATGTTTCTAAATACAACAAATGTACGTTAATAAGGCGTTTTTATTCATTTGTAAATTATCTCGCTATTTCCTTAAGCTCTTTACACGTCCTGCAGAGGGTCGTGATCACACTTTGGGAACCACAAATATAATTGTTGAAAATAAATAAACTAGTAATATGTAATTTAATGTCAGCCAATGCAGTGCATGAAACGACTGTGGAAGGAGTTTAACTATTGCATGTTTCCTTTTCCTCGTTTATGTATTATAAATTATATTAATTGGACGGTGATTAGCAATAGTGATCCAAGCGCCAAAAACCTGTTTCGAGATATTGGGCATTGAAATAAATCTCTTTTTCATAAAGTATTTTATGTAAGAAGTATTATAACATTCATACTATTACAAAAAATATCACAAATAATACCAAGAAGGCTAACCGATTTTTAAAAAGAGACCAGCAGTTGAATTAATATTTCAAAGTAAAATAAATAAACGAACTTTATGCAATAAACTAATTTTTGCTTATAAATAGCAGTAAATTCAGATATCGCATTCTTGATTTTTTCCGAGTTACATTAGCCTGTCAACAACAGATTTGCGCAAATATCTCTTTTTTTCTTGTTCTTCTTCAAATTCTCGGTTGGTCTATTATTGCGTAAATCCGTCCAATTGTCATTCTTGAACATTGTTTGGGCTTTGTCTGTTACGTTTAATAACAAAGAAAATAATAATAATAATAATAATAATAATAATAATAATAATAATAATAATAATAATAATAATAAATTCATATCCTTATATTAGAATTTCGCATAAAACATGCATAGGCCTATTTGCAATTTATTATAAGGAAATTAAGTTTTGTTTAGGTTGAAACAACATTATGATGACTTACGTTACGAGTAATGTAGCCTACATAAGAAGAGATGAAGATTGATTTAAACTACGAGGCTAATATTATCAACGGTTTTAAAGTATATGTGTACGTATCCCGAAATTTGACAGAATTACATGAACGGTGGAGACGCATGGTAGCGTCACTGGAATAAGACTTTGTGCTACAAGCCGGAAGATCTTCGGTTTGATTCCCGATTGGCTAATGGATTTATTTATATTTATCTAATCTTTCTCTTGGTGCTCTCAGAACTGAACAGAAATGAATATACTGCTACTCATTGCTTACTATCTCGTGAGGTAAGAGTCTTATTAGTCCGCTAGCCTAAGAATATTTCGCGATCTGTATTGGTTTTGGTTTACATTGCTGGATGGTTCGTTTGTGAATTTTATTGAGAATAAAAGACTTGATTAAATTTGGTTGTCTCCACAATTGAAGACCTCCCCGAAATAAGGATATAACCAAGAAAATAATTGTAATTCATATTTCAGGAGAAAAAATAATTATTTCATGGACATTTTTCATTTGGCATACACTTACTATCACAACCATTTGACAAAACAAGGATACAAATTTATTCAGTCATTGAGTGCAATAATTTATTGTTATAAATATATGCTTTAAAATTACTACATCAGAGTCTCGTTAATCCGAACTACGCTATCCGAAAATCTGGTTAATCGAACAAAATTATTTTAAGAAAAAAAAATATATATTGTAACAGTACAAAGTAGCGAAAAGAAAAAAATGTATAAATTCACTCTATTTCTTTTAGTTTAAAAAATTATGAAAATAGCACATTCAATGGTACTTACAACAATTAGTGTTTTCTGTACATAATTTACACATCTGTCATGCTCATAAAATCAGTAATTTTCTGTTGTAATGAAGTGAACCTATTGGTTGTGGTTCTAAAAATAGCAACAGGGTACTCCCACCACCGTCTCTCAGCGCTCGTGAATAGCATGCATTGCATTGCAGGAAATATTTCGGTTAATCCCAAAATCTTGTAATCCGAATAGGTCTTGGTCCGAATTAGTTCGGATTAACGAGACTTTACTGTATTTCACCTGCATCACATATTTCAAGAATTTAATGTTACACCCTTTTCCCAGGGGGGAGAGGTCTTCAATTGCAATGCTGCTATATTAAAACTAACTGTCGGTTACTCCTCCATATTTATACATAATATTTGTTAAAGATTTATAAATTATGTTAAAATGTTACGTGGAAATTATTTTTAATAATCCAATATAATACTAAGTTATGTGTCTGCTTTTCCATTACACAAAATATAAAATTGTAAGTTTATATTCCATCTTGGTTCGATAAAATTATAAGTTTTCTCTAATCGATTTCTTTACACACATTTCAGGTCAAATAAGTTCAATGAACTTTCTGACCGATGAACTCAGAATACAACGCAATTAAGCTCCTGACAGATATTCCAATGAACTAAAGTATTGACCCATACCGATACATGTACTTCATACGGAATACAAAATAGTAAATAAGTAATTATGTTTTCTGTATTTAATTCACGACTTAAAAAATATAATATCTCAACAATTTAAGGTTTTGTTGCAATTTCATATACCTGATTTATATTCTAAAAAAGCAAGGATATACTGTTTATATACAGGTTGGACCGTAAAAATATAATTAATTTCAGTAGGTTATTCTTTGAGATATATCAAACCAAAAGGTTGACTACAAATGTGGTCTTTTTGCTTCCTTTTCGAGATAAAAACTGTTTTATCTGAAATATTTCATATCGTGTTTTGGGAAAACCATTGAATTAAATCCTAATATGTTCAGTCAGTTTAAGAGAGCAGTGTATTATGATAGTAAATTTATTGCTTTACAAGTTGGCAGTTTTAATGCATCTGGAGACAGGTAAAATAAACTGTAGAAAAGAGATTGTAGAAATATTTGTGAATACTCATGTCTTTCGTAGTATCACGTCGTCTAACATTCTTTACGGTAGATTTAGAGGTTATTTAATAATAACAATAATAATAATAATAATAATAACAATAATGACGACGACAAAAAAACAAGAATTTGGCAATTGAAGATAAAAACAAAGAGGTTTTATGGATTATAACTGCACGTTTTGCTATATACAATAAAGGTAGTACAAGACATAGCATTTCTGCTAGAGTGGAAAAAAAGTGAGATTAAAAATTAATAAATGAATATTGTGTTAGTGTTTGTTAGTTGGAAACGTTTGTATATTCGAAATGTGTTACAAAAGACTTTCCGGATCTACTCCCAAGGAAGCAAGATGTAAGCATGAGATTATTTTCGATATAAAACAATACTTTTTAAAAACGTGTATAGAACAATGATGATGATAATAATAATAATAATAATAATAATAATAATAATAATAATAATAATAATAATAATAATTTTGCAATTCAAGAATAACACGAAGAGGTTTTATGGATTATAATTGCACGTCTTGCTATATACAATAAAGGTAGTACAAGACATAGCATTTCTGCTAGAGTGGGAAAAAAGTGAGAGTAAAAATTAATAAATGAATATTGTGTTAGTGTTTGTTAGTTGGAAATGTTTGTATATTCGAAATGTGTTACAAAAGACATTCCGTCTTTCCGGATCTACTCCCAAGGAAGCAAGATGTAAGCATGAGATTATTTTCGATATAAAACAATACTTTTTAAAAACGTGTATAGAACAATGATGATAATAATAATAATAATAATAATAATAATAATAATAATAATAATAATAATAATAATAATAATAATAATAATTTTGCAATTCAAGAATAACACGAAGAGGTTTTATGGATTATAATTGCACGTCTTGACTATATACAATAAAGGCAGTACCAGGTATAGCATTTCCGCTAGAATGAAAAAAGTGATGGTTAAATTTAATAAATAAATATTGTGTTAGTTTTTGTTAGTTGGAAATGTCTGTATTGTTCGGAATGTGTTCCAAAAGAAACTCCGTCTTTCCGGATCTACTCCCAAGGAAGCAAGATGTAAGCCTGAGATTATTTTCGATATAAAATAATACTTTTAAGAACGTTGGGGTATTATTATTATTATTATTATTATTATTATTATTATTATTATTATTATTATTACTCATTAGCATGTCGTTGGTAATTTCACTCCAATTTTATTGAAGGAAAAGGAATTATTTTTCTTCATTTCCACTTAAATTTAAAACCAAATTATGTAAGTTAGGCTATCTGCCGTTTGGAATCATCATAGCAGCAAAGGAGATCTCTATGCTTTAGACGACGAATATTCCTTTAAAGAATGAAGAGACGTAAATCCAGTTTAATTTAATATATATCACTGAAAATAATATATAGATCCACAGTATCTGGATTAATATTAAATATGATAAATGAATAAGTAGATAATAATATTATTGACTTTATTATACTGAGAAGTACACAGAATATCATTGAAATTTAGCTTTAGGTTTTGTAGAAATTTCGTTCTCTCCAGCCTTTACTACAACTTAGAACATCCAGAACTGCGTAAAAGAATAATTATTATAAATATTGTGTGTTTCTTGAATACCGTCGGCTATTACAAAACTGACTACAAAGAGCTTGATTGTGCATTACTCAATATAATAGTATAGATTCGTGCTTAGACTGAAATTTTGACAGATTATTATTATTATTATTATTATTATTATTATTATTATTATTATTGCTATTGTTATTGTTATTATTATTATTATTATTATTATTATTATTATTATTATTATTATTATTATTATTATTATTATTATTATTATTAAGTTACGGAACGCACATTAATTTTCATACGAAAGTCATATTACGCATGATATAGACTATTTACATTCGGAATTATCAATTTACAGTCGCTTTTATGCACATTTACTCATTAAATTTGGTATTTCTTGTTTCTGAGCAGTTTGTGAACTCTTTGCTGTAATTAAAAATACCATAAATTCCATAACTCTCATGGATAAATTCTTTTACCGACATTTATTTCAATTTGTACATTATTTTCTTTTAATTCGTTTATTTTGCGACGCTTTATTAACTACTATGGTTATGAAGGTAGTAATGCAAACGAAATAAGTCCAGGTCCAACGCGGAAAGTTATGAAGTAATTGAAGACATTATTACAAAAACATCCCTAGTCATTATTAATGAAATTGAGTTAAGGACACATCTGCTACTATTTCAAATGTTTATAGACCCATGTCAGGTGCAATAGCCACAAGGATAAACACCAGTTGTACGGAAACAGCTGACATGTGTTGTTCTATTTATTTTTATTGTTCTTCTGATAAATAGCAATTTTGACAAGGGTTGTTTTCGTAATAATGTCTTCAGTTATTGTCCTTAATAAGTTGAGGGAAAACCCCCGGGAGAAACCTCAACCACTTAATTTGTCCCAACCAGAATATGAGCTCGGACCCACTTATTTCACTATCAGACATGCTAACCGTTATTCTACAGCAGTAGATTTCTCCATTCCATTTTCTTGATTCGTTTATAGAGTTTGAACTTCTATTGTATTCATAATAACACGCCTACGTAGCAATGCTAACCTTCCATTTACGTTTTGTGAATTGATCCTCATTTCAGAAGCCACTTCTATTCTCTTTAGCGTATAATCGGCGTTATACTATTATCATACACGCTACATGCCCCGCTCATCTCAAATGTCTGGATTTAATATTCCTAATTATGTGAAGAATAGGTGTAATGTGTGCAGTTCTATGTTGTGTAACTTTCCCCATTCTTCTGTAACTTCATCCCTCTTAGTCCCAAATATTTTCATCATCACCTTGTTCTCGAACAGGATAATTGGTGATAAACAACATAAAAACATGAAACAAATGTTTTAAAGACATTCGTGGTCGATCCATTTGTTATAGATACCTTTTTATTTTTTTTCTCTGCCGGTTAAGCCACATATAGTACGGTACACTTTTACACCTACATGTAATTTCTCAAATATTAATTACTAGCTGAAAGCACCCGGCGTTGCCCGGGTTTTCCTTTCTGCTTCTATTTTTAATTAAACTGGTTATTAAATTTTCGGAAATCTCGGAAACCTAACTATACACAACCAAAACGAATTGTCTTTACTAAGCTTTCCTCGCCCATAAAGATGAATCTTTACTTAACGTCACTTACATGAATTAATGAACTCCTTAGCCAAATGCCTGCTAGGGTTTACTCAATTTAAAACAGTTGTAAATCAGCCACCGAAAAGAAAACATATCATGTGCCTGACGTTAAACTGTTGTTTTAAATTTATTTATTTACTTGTTTTTATTTATTTATTTATTTATTTATTTATTTATTTATTTATTTATTTATTTATTTATTCTGGTGTAGTTAAGGCCATTAGGCCTTCTCTTCCACAGCGCCAGAAATACAAATAAAGTAATAGAAAAATCAAACTATAAACAAAGTAAAACCCAACGAAAATATAATTCCTTCTCCTCTTTCTGATCAGTTTCAGCAACGAATCAATACATATATATATATATATATATATATATAATTTAATTTATATTGGAAGATTTTTTTACCTCTTGACCGCTGTACACCCACTTATATCATACCCAGTTCTTTTTTTTTTAATATACGGTAACTTGAAACTATATCTCATAAATTCAGAACATATTATATTTTTTCTAATTTTATACACAGAATACAGATATAATATAAACTCGCAATAAGTCACTTTTTAACATAAACACTAATATTCTGAGAAACATATTATAGGCCTACCGATATTTTATAAATTAAGATATTTTTATTTCCATAACGCTTAACATACTAAATTTGCAACGTGAACAACAATATTTTGATAATTAATACGTTATTTTCAGTGGGCTTACGTACATTCACATACTACATTAGCAACATGACAAAAGTATCATTGAATTGCTTATTGATATGTGTAAAATATTTTTTTTCCACTTCATTGTATAAAATATAGTTGAGGATGTGAAAAACACGCAGTTTTTAAGTTAACGTCTGCAACTTTGAGCGACTGTCCTTGAGTTTCATTTTAATATGGTCATTACAAATGCTAGTGGCATTGAAATTGCAGTTGCTTAAAATTGAATGAGTATCCTAGCAATACGTGGAATAAAAACATCTCCTTTTATTTTTGCAGTTAATATTGCCAATTCTATTACGTTTCGTGTGAGTTTTTCACACCAATAATTCTTATTCATGCATAATTTTGGTGGGTCAATATTTCGCAATAGTAGTCTACTATTGGTTATTCATTATTAAGTAAATTATGTGGTAGCAATCCTTGTAGTTTCAAAGATTTCTAGAATTCAGTTGTATAAAACAGTTTGCTCACTATCTACAAAACTGCATCGAGGAATTCATAATACGGTCCTGGACTACGTAAAGATACTTATTGCATGAATTATCTAGCTTTAGCCTTCGCGATCTATAACAACAATGTAATTTAATTTCGTGTTAAAATTTCCAAGTCCTCGTGAAAGTCGATGTTGAATACAACAGACAATAATAAAAGAACAATTGACCGTAAAAGATTTTGTATTTTAATATTATACATAAAGATTTGATCTGTTTATTTTCATATTTTATAATTTTAATTAATTTAACTTCCATTTGCACAATTTTAATGTAGCCTATGTTCTTCTCCTGGTTAGGAAGGTTAAATGTGCAAACTATGGCACATATTGGTCAAAGCGTGTAGATTTGTATATAGAACATACACACATACATACATATCGTCGGTTTCTTGGTAAAAGTGACCAAGTCACATTCCAAGGCTTCCAAGCATTATGAAAATTTAAGACATAATTTCATATTAAAAACTAATAATATAGTGTATTTACCTTCAAAGTAACTTATTACTAACACCTAAAAAAGTACAGTTATATTTGGATGGATCACTAAACCTTTAAATGCCTTTTCCCAACAAGTTTGCATTTTGGACTTGGTCACTTTTACCAAGAAACCGACGATATATACATACCCACATTCAATTGTATATATTAAGACTAGCTGAAAGCACCCGTCGTTGCCCAGGTTGTCCTTTTTGCTTCTTTTTTTAATTAAACTGGTTGTTAGACTTTTTGGAAATCTCAGAAACTCAACTATAGGCAATCAAAACGAATTGTCTTCAATAAACTTTCCTCGTCCATAAAGATGAATCTTTACATAGCGTCACTTACATGAATTAATGAACTTCTTAGCCAAATGCCTCAAAGTATTAACTCAATTTAAAACAACTACAGATAAGGCAACGAAAGGAAATATTTCATCACTTGCCTTACTTTCAAATGTGTTTTAATTTGTGTGTGTGTATATATATATATATATACATATGTGTGTGTTTATTTATTTATTCTGGCGTAATTAAGGCCATCAGGCCTTCTCTTCCACATCACCAGAAATACAAATAAAATAATAAAGAAACCAAACTATAAATGAAGTAAAACCAAACGAACATATAATATACAGGCTATAATTACACAAATTTTAAATGAATTAGCATTGTCTTGAAGTTCAGGAAAACAAAGATACACTCCTCTGTCCCTATAGGCCCACTTAGCATTGTATCATTGTTCTACAGATCTCACATTTTATCTCTGCCGGTCAGTGACTGTTAAATTTCAAGTGGCTTATCCAAGTCATGGGAGTCAAGGTATTAAAAAGCATTACACTATTTCTGCCGTCTCCTTCCCCCCCCCCCGCAAATGTGACGTTGCACAGAGGCAGAGATAAAATGATCTGTACATTGATATGAAGCTGTGCATTTCACGTAATTTCATGTCTGTGTGTGCTTTCACTTGCATTTCAGAGACAGCTGACAATAAACAGGGAATTCCATTGTTCCCAGTCTGAACCCGTTGGGGTGTCATCGAGAGCCAAAATTTCTCTCTCAATCGATCATACCAAAGAATCAATATATACGTATATAATTTAATTTATATTGAAAGATTTTTTACCCTTAACCGCTTTACGCCTATTTTTTAATATGACTTAAGAAACTATATCTCACAAATTCAGAACATATATTAATTCTTATTTTATACGCAGAATACAGATACAATATAAATTCGCAATAAGTCATTTTTGACATAAGGAATAATATTCTCAGGGACGTATATACCGGTTTTTATTTTTTAGAAATTAAGAGATTGTTATTTCCACAACGCATAACATACTACATTGGCAACGTGATCATGTAGTTAGAATTTCGTAGTAACACATTTTCTGACATGAACAACAATATTTTGAGAGACATATATTTTAGAATTAATACAGTCTTATTTTCAGTTGCCTTACGTACATTCACATACTACATTAGCAATATGACAATATAGCATTGAATTGCTTTCTGATGTGTGTAAAATCATTTTTTCCCTACTCCTTTGTATAAAATATAGTTAAGAATGTGAAAAACACGCAGTTTTTAAGTTAATGTCTGCTACTTTGAGCGACTCTCGATCATAATTTTAATATGGCCATTACAAATGCTAGTCGCACTGAAATTGCAATTACTTAAAATCGAAGGGGATGTTAGTGGGTATCATAGAAATACGTGAGATAAAAACATCTTCTCGTTTCGTTTTTCCAGTTAGTTTCGAATGAATTTTTTCACACCAATTCTTGTTCCATTGCATGATTTTGGTGGGTCAATATTTCGCAATATTACTATTGGTGATTCAGTATCAAGTATTAAAACAATTATATGGTAGCAATCCTTGTAGTCTCAAAGAATTCAAGAATTCAATTGAATAAAACACAGCTTGCTCACTATCTACAACTGCATCGAGAAATTCATAATATGGTCCTGGACTGCGTAAAGATATTTATTGGATGAATTGCCTAGATTTTAGCCTTCTTGCTGTATCAACAATGTTATTTAATTTCGTGCTATAATTTCCATGGCCTCGTCAAAGTCGATGTTGAATACAACAGACAATAATAAAAAACAATTGACTATAGAAGATTGCAATTTAGTATTAAACATGAATGCTTGATCGTACTTATTTTAATTTTTTTATTGTTTAATTAATTTAACGTCCATTTGCACAATTTTAATGTAGCCTATGTTTTTCTCCTGGTTATGAAGGTTAAATGTGCAAACTTTGGCACATATCGGTCAAAGCGTATAGATTTGTATAGAGAACATACATACATACCCACATTCACTTTTATATATTAGATTACGTTGCTCCAAATTACTGTGTTTTTTGACGTGGAAAGTCATGAAAGATTTTCTTCGTTCCATATTAAGGGTATGCGCTAATCAGTTTCATAACTTCCACAATTTTCATCTAATTTCAATTCAATTTGGATCACTAATACTTTTCATTGGGACTAGATAATGTTGATATTTTCAGATTTTTTCTTCCGTAAATTTGGCCCATAAGAATTAGTAGACCAATGCACATCTCACCAATAAATTACATTACCCGTTATTAAATAATTTTTTGTAGTTTCATGGCCAAACATGTGTGTATCAATAATTGAGTAATGGAATTATGAGAAATCTGATTAACTAGATTGAAAAATGCAAAAAAAGATCATATTCGGAAATCGTATATTCCGATACAAAGCTGGAAAGTGCTTTTTACAAAGTCGAGGAAAATTTTGATAAACGAGCAGAGCAAGTTTTTCAATATCCAAGATTTTGTAATGCACTTCACAAACGTGTATTGTACAATATATTTTGCACGATCATATTTTAAAAATTTCAAATGAAATACATTATGCATTAAAAATTTAGAGCAATATTATTCCAAAGCCTTCGCAAAACTGCACTGTAATGGTAACTAAGTAACAATAAGTGCACTGTAATGGGTCTATTTCAGTACAGTTTTATGTTATGAAGAATGGTTTCCCTAGCAACAAGTTTCTGTATGGGAATTCTAACTTTCAAGGCCTAACAACAATAGATATAAATACAGCAAAAAAACACGATCGTACAAGAATTGTATTGGCTTACGGCCCTTTGAAAGAATTATTATTTGTGTCACGTAATTCGAAAAATAAAGTAAATTTGTCCACAAATATTCGTCATAAACCAAATGATTTAGTGTTAGGAAAATGAAAAATATTAAATATTTTTCACCTGAACTCACTACTGCATTCCCTTGAGAGATAACAAAAAATAAACCTTTTACTAAATGTTACACGAAATTTTAGGTATATGAAGTATGAAAATTAATTAACTGTAGGTTTTTTAGAATTTGTCCACATTTTCATTTGTATTACTGTGTGCTTTTATTAATTGTAATAAAAGTTTATAGACTTAGAATAGCTGGAATTTTTGTTAAAGAAAATTATTCTCATCATTAATAACAAAATAGGATGGAAGATCTCTAACCTAAGTTATGTAGTGATTTCTTTCAACACAGATTGTGATCTCATGTTTGAAGGGAAAATAACAATTCAAGGCGTAATATATTGGCAGATCACTCTGTCATTATTGGAGTAAAAATTTTAATAATTTTTTTAACTTAATTCCTTCTCTTTAATGTATGTATGTGTGTGTGTCTGCCAGTATGTGTGTGGGTATTCGCTTTTGTGTTTGTGTATGTGTGTGTGCATACGTGCGTGCGAATTTAGTAAATTAATGAAACATTGAAATGAGATATTCAGCAGATATATTATTAAAAAAAAACTAGTCCAAAATTTAATTCATTTTATGTACGTGTATCGAACAGCGTTTGCGATTACAATATGTTTACGTGCATTAAATGTAGTTTTATGAAAATCGTAATATTTATCTCTATAAACTTAGTTACGAAAAAAATAAAACTTTTAAACCAATGTCCACTGTAATTTTGTGTCGAACATCTTCGGTTTCCAAGCACTGTAAGGTTATGCCCTGAATTAACAATTCCCTTTTTCCATACCAGGTGGCAGGGTGCGTCGACAAAAACAAGTTACGTCACTTCGACAAGCTTCTATCGCGTGCCTGTAGATGGAGGGCCTGCTGCTTCGTAGTTGTAATATAATTGCGCCAAGTTTGAAACTCATGTTATACATATGTAATGAATCTTTGTGATACATTATTCGCATGGGAGGTTGGTCTTATAATATATGCAAACTGAATTCAGTATGGGTGTAATTTACAAAATACGAATAGGTTACTATTTCGTATAATGCAGTAAATTGCACACAATTTCAAGTGTGATGATACAGACAATATCTTCTGTAGTAAAACTACTACTAGCATAAACACAACTATTACTGCCGTGTATGTGGTTATCAATCTATGGTTGTCACAATGTGCAAAGCAAACTTGAACCACAATAGGAATAGAACCCGGTCAAATTCTCCTGTACCATCATTTTCAACTTTGTTATTAATGGAAGAATTGTTGACTAACGGTATAAATTGCTTTGTATGAGAGTTTTACCTTCATGCTAAGGATTATGAATTAGCAAGGCCTTCGTTTCGAATATCCTGAAGAATGATAGTTACTCTTAAGTCTTTACTTCGAATTCATTAACTCGGTGAAGGTTGAAATAACACGGAGGACAAATAGTAAGCAGAGGGAGCTTAGCTTCCTTTCGTGGACTAATTCTTAATTGATCTGAACGCATGGACAAAATCATATCATTATACAGGATAAGCCATAATAAATATCATTAACTTCAGGGGATTATTCTTCGAGATATTTCAAGTTAAAAAGTTTAGTACAATTTTGCTCGCTTTTCCTTCCTTTTTGAGATAAAGTTGTTTTATATGAATATAAAATACCGTGTTTTGGAAAAGTCACTGATTTAATTCTCAATATTCTCAAACAATTTAAGAGAGCACTGTGTTATGGTAATACATTTTTAAAAGAAGTTCAGTTTTGTCCTTTAAATGTGCAGAAATTTGACCCGAACATAAATGTAATATTGAAGAATTCATTTGAAGAAAAAAAGGTTTCATTTGTTCGAATAAAATTTCTTCACATTTAAAGGAAAAATCTGAAATTCTTTGAATCATTCATTAACATAATACTCTGCTCTCTTACATTAACTCAATATGTGGGAATTAAATGAATGGCTTTCTCAAAACACGCTATCAAATATTTCATGTACAACCATTTTTATCTCGAAAAAGAAGCAAAACGAGCAAAAGTGTATTAGACGTTTATTGTTTGAAATATCTTAAAGAATAACCGTCTGATATTAATGACATTCCATTTATCTTGTATATTTGCTCACATTCAAACTGTAAATTTACAAATGTTGCATCCAAAATTTGGTGTAATTATATAGAATATTAATGGATCAATGGGAAATATTTTAGGTTGTGAGATATAACCTTTAGTTGTATTTATTTTTCTTTGGCCTTTATTGCATACTATGTAAAAATAATACATTTTCTTATAGTACACACATATTTTAAAAACAAATTATGTTAGGAAGTTAAAATTTTGTGTAGACTTTCAGAACTCAACTACGTTCTCAGTAGACTGTTACTAAGATATTAATGAAAAAAAATATATATATTATACAGAAATTATGAATTTAAACTGTAGAAATTTTTGATAATGGAATAGTAAATTAATTTTCAACAAATCAAATAACAGAAGCACTATTATATTACTTACGGCTTCTAAAGAACCCATCGTTCCTTGTCCTGAGCCAGTTTAATCCAGTTACTAGCATCATATCCCATCTCCCTACTGTAATTTTAATATTATCTGATTAAGAACTACCAGTAAAACTTACACGTCCCTCATAATTTTTGGAATTGCTTTAACTCATATTCTTATGTGAAAATATTAAAATATATCTTCTCATTCTTCCTTTTGATCTGCAATATGATGTGGACAGATTATATAGATGGAGTATTGATATTATTCTTCTGGTAAATCCTAATAAATGTTGCTTTATGACGTAAGCTTATTCTAAAGCAAACAAAACTCTAGTTAGGAGTAAACTAGAGTATGCGTCTATAATTAGGTCACCTCAGTTCCAGTCCCATCAGATGCAAATAGAAAGGATACATAAGAGATTTTTACATGATTATATTTTTAAAAACATCACATGTCGTCTTATGAAAAGCAAATTTCATATAATCAGTTACGTTCTCAGTTTAATTATAAAACTTTAAAATCTAGGGACCGTATTCATAGACATTCTTAGCGCGGGCTTCCGGTGGATGATCAGCGTTTTTCGTATTCATAAACCAGTGGATAGCCAAGGCTAGTTTAGCATGCTCGTAGCGCGTGCTGCGAAATGTCTATGAATAGCACCCTAGACGATTAATAAATAGCCAAATTTTAGTCTATAAGATTGTTAACGGTATATTGTATAACTGTGATATAAATTCTAATTTTCTTAATGCATCAATTACCATGTGATTTAAGTACATTTTAAAATTTAAGTTATGTGTAAAATAAATACCAAAATCCTGAAATGATTCTACTCTAAATAATTTCACACCATTCATTTCATACGAATTTTGAGCAATTATTTCAACTCTTCAGTGTGAAAATTAAATTACTGAGTTAGACATAATTTTCATAAGAAACGTGAATTATTGCTCTAGTAGTGCTGTGGACATCCTTACTTTTTCTAACAGATATAAAAATTGTGATATTTTACTTTAAATTCAATAACGTTCAAATGAAATTACGTTTTGTGTTACATGAAATACTCTTTTACTCCACTATTCTACATTGACACACCATTACTATATTGTATTAAATCAACTAATATTTAAGACGGACTTCATACATTTAATAAAATATTGATTATTACAGTAGGCATACGCTTTCATCACCTGCATTAAATTTCCAAGGATACGGGCAACAGTTGACCTGTCAGGCCTCTGAATTCAAACGTGTTTCCTTCTTAAACGGCCTTGCTCTCGCCTTGCATTTGGAACCTTTTTCATTATACATTTTTATAATTTTGAAGTCAAATTTCTTTTCAGGTATTAAATACATTTCGTTTTATATGTTGCTATATTTTACAAATTGGAGGTTATTTTCATTTACTACGAAATTTAGTTATTTTGTTTGAAATCAGAACAATTTTTTCCTGTTCTTAGTGTACATTTTTCTCCGCAGATTTTAATATATATTTATTTTGGTTCCATGTAGTAGCATAGGAAAAGGTGGAGTGTTGCATAATATTATTATTGTACTCTTTCATACTTCGCTGGATTTCAGAATATTAACAATTTCTTACATGCATTAATTAAAACTTTTAATTCTACTGTTAATATAATTTTGGTTTTTATTTTAGACTAACCTCCCTACATTGTTGAAGTATTATTTTGCTTGAAGGATAATTTTGTTGTTAACTGGTGTTGCTTCTTTTTGTGCTTCTACCTAGAAAAGCCATTATTCTGATGCAGATATTGTTGAACCATACACTTTCATAATCTTGTTTCATCTATGGCATACAATTTGGAAGCTTTTGAATCTAACGAACTGATCAACTCCAAAAATTAGTTGGAATATACTTCTACTATTTTTAGTCCTGAATGATTTTATAAAATTCAATACAATGACTAACGACATTTTTACATCTTGATTACACAACTTTTAACACTACATCACTTCGGAAAACGTATTATATGTCTTTCTTGTGTTACATTTTATATACCTTGTAAACATGTTTCGACCTGCTATTGGCCATCATCAGAACTGATTGTTGCTGGTCTTGGCGTCTTTTTGTTTGGTTTCCTGTGGAGGTGTGTTTGTGTAGTGTAATGTGGAGTCAAAGAGTGTGTGTGTTCTGAAATTGAGTTGTGTGTTGAGAATTTCGTTTGGTTGTGTTTTTGTGTGTCCGTATATTTCATATTGTTCTAGTGTGTTTAGTTTCTGGCTTTTTGGTTGGATGTGTAGAATTTCCATGTCTGTGTTGTTATCTCTGTAGTTGTGGTTAGCAGTTTTGATGTGCTCTGCATATGTGGAAATGTTTTGTAATTTTTTATGGTTGTGATGTGTTCTTTGTAACGTGTTTGAAATGGTCTCCCTGTCTGTCCTATGTAGAAGTTGTTGCAGGTGTTGCATTTGAGTTTGTATACGTCTGTGTGGTTGCATTTGTTTGTTTGTGTTGTTTGTGTGTTGAGATGTTTTTGTAGAGTATTATTTGTTCTGTATACGATGTTGTAATTTAATTTTTTGAATAAGGAAATTCTACACTGAAAGATGGGAGATTTCTCAGAGCTCAGCATGACCTCCATTGCTCACCATACATGACTCATGACGGTGATGCAATTCAGTCCATGTTCGTTGTAACATAAGAGGGGTGATTTGTTGAAAAACTTGAGTAATTTTTACTCTCAGGTCATCAATGTTTTTGGGTTTCTGTGAATAGACAATGTCTTTAACAAAACCCCACACAAAGAAGTCAGGAGGGGTTAGATTTAGGGAGTTTGGGGCCCAAGCCAAGAGATAGCTGCTTCTCGTACTGGGTTTCCCTTGCGACCTCCTGCATGTCTTTTTTTTTACACAGAACCTCTTTCTACAAATGTTCGATACCACAACATTATGGAATCGTATTTGGGTACATTACGCACATCATACTCATGTCGAAATTCCCTTTAAACTCTTTGAACACACTCAAATTTAGCATACCAAAGAACACATTGTGCCCGCTGTTGATTTGTAGTAGCCATTTTATTAATCTACGATTTTCATTTGTTCTTTCAAATTATGGAAACTCCCATCTTTTAATCATAATGTAACTAGCAAGAAATTTTTCCTACTATCATAATAGCTTTATAATAATATAACTTATTAATATTATTCATACCCAAACGGATCAGACTGTTGGCTACTATAAGACTAGTAATACACATTCATTCCTTATAAAAATACACTTTTTCCTAAGAAGGATCAATAGCATTGGCATGGAATTTACAATTGTAAACTTTACGACTTATTTTTGAATTACACAATGTAGTAGTTCCTCTTCAATTATTCAATTTCATTTGTTAAACAAGTCTTCGTTTCTTTCTAAGTCTTTGTTAAATTCTGAATTTCTGTGAGATTAATGATCAACTTCTATCCGTTTCTTCCTTCCGGACTGAAATTGCTCAACTGTGTGGTGATGTTGATTCCGAGTGAAATCTGAACCCCACAAATGACGTAAGAAGGGGAAGGGGTGATATATTACAATCATTATCTAGCTTTTCTTGGAATCAAAACTGTACTAAGAAGGCTTGGGGCAAACCCCAGACGTCCTTCCTCAATCGATAAAACCTTCTATAGAATTGAAAAATGAGACAAAACATAGGTAAGAAATATCCCCCATAACTGCGAAACGAAAACAAGCAAAGAGTCTGGACAGCTCTGATTTTTTTTTTCCATAAAATGATATTTATCAGAAAAACATTGTTCATTTCCCAAATGTTCGCGTGATGGTTCTGTTTTGTTTCTCGAAAGTAGAAGTTTGCGAGTTATAACAAAAGTCTAACTTATGCTCTATACAGGGTTGTTTCCGATCTCTGATAACGAATTTGAATGACATTATGAGCGTCAGGAATCACACCGACAGCTGAATTGCTGCGAGAGGTGACAGACCAGTAGTGAGTGATTTCATAATCAGAGTGCACGGTGTATCACAGCATCAATGCCCAAGAAAATCGAGCCTTTTTGGGAGGAGTACATAATAACTCTCTCCTATGCCAAGTACAGTTACGTGAAAATCATAGGAGCCTACAAAAAACGTGGATTCGTTATTTACAAGAAAGGCATCTTGTGTGTATCTAACAAGACTGGCAAAGCTCGGATGGGATTAATTCCAGAGTGGAAAAAGCAAGCAAATCCATCCCCCGTCACAAGTCGCCGCACCCCACGAGATGATACAAATTAATTCCATTCGAGCTTTACCAGTCTTATTAAGTACACAGAAGATGCCTTTCCTGGAAATAACGAAACCTCGTTTATTGCAGGCTTCTTTTATTTTCACTTAACTCTGCTTGGCATCGGAAAGAGTTGTAATGTACCCCTCCTAAAAAAAGCTCGATTTTCTTGGGAATTTCTGTTGTGAGTCGCCGTGCACTCTGATAATGAGATCACTCACTACTGGTCTGCTACCTCGCGCCACAGTTCAGCTGTCACGTGATTCCTGACGCACATGATGTCATTAAAATTCGTTATCAGAGATCGGAAACAACTTGTAGGCCTATTTGACGGTTTAATATAGAAAATTACATAGGCCAATCTGTTTTCTTCTCGTGCTACTTGTAAGCTTTCATAACTCGCGGTATGGGCTGTAGTGGTTACTAAAGATGTAAAGCTGCTTATCGGATGGGACATGAAACATGCCTAAGCAACTCAGCCCAAATAAGATTTTTTCCTACGATCCGTTTCTCTCCAGTTATCAAATACGTATGCCATACATTATAAATCTTCAACAGTTATGCCCCTTCAGACAATCAAGAACCTGGAGACTCTAGTGTTTCTTACGCACATTCTACGGCTCGAGTAGAATCCATCAACACTGTCATTTATCATATTTGGACAAACCGCAAGAAGACCCACATGGAAAATGATCGATCCGACGTTATGCAAACATAAGTGGTGCCATATTTTACGACCTTAGATAATAATGGAAGTTTAATTATGGAAATTATTTGATGGAATACCGAGGGAAAAGAAGAAACCGAAAGATTTGAATTCGGGTATGCGTTCTGTCAATTGAATTACCAAGGCGTCTTGATGGTCGCAATGCTTACCACTTTATCCGAAGGTCATGGTCGAAGGTGATAGAATTTTAAGGGAAAGAGAATTCTTATCATAGGATTTTTCTGAAGAGAAATTAAAACGGATGTCTCGCACTGTAGATTTAGGACCTACTGCACGTAGAAAAACGCTATCCTGAATAAAAGGCCTCCAAGCTAAATTTATCGGCTTTGTATCGCCCAGATTGAAAATGAAAGTAGGTAACACATTATCCAAAGATTGGCCTAAGGGAGTGGGGTTTTCTCACTCTCCACCTGCATTCTACACCATGTGTTTATTTTAGGGTTTTACCGAGATAAATATAGGAATAGAATATTATTTTACATCATCATAACCATCTAAACTCAAGTATAAAATATTAAAATACGGCCAGGTTATAAAATTCCAACAAAGGAGCAATTGAGTTTCCCGCTCTCAGATCAAATCGCATCAACTTGTTCTACTACTACAATCGCATATTCTTGTTTATACTGTGTATGTAATAGGCTAATAGCACAGCATTACTTTAGCGAACGAATTACCACAGTCTAGTATATACAGTCACGAAGCTTGAGTTGTGAGGGTGCTAGGAACAATAGAATGTGCCAGTACTATTTCGCATTGTCTGTAATGAGGCGATATTAGCGGTCCTAGTGATTAGCAACTATCTATGGATGCATATTTACTACGTATTGAGCTTCGGACTGCATATACTAGACTGTGGAATTACTGTATAGCAAAAGTCGAGTAGTTATCGATATTTTGGTGCGAGTTACCCCTCTGCAAGAAGGCAAGTACAGAATCAATAAAGAGAAGTAAGGTATCGCATTCTAGCGGATAGCAAGCGAACTATCTCTTGAAGGTTGCGAAGTCTCAGTGGTGCTTCTTTAACTTGCCTGTTCCGGGTACTTTTTCTTAATGCTATTATTTATTGACGCTGTATCAATTAGTACGTTATTTGGCATCGATGTAATTGTTGATAGATTGTATTTGGCGACATGAGGTCGAGGATTGGCCGAGTGATTGCATGACATCCGCCTTACAGTTGAACTTCTCCGGGAAGAACCTGATAAAGTAATCTAAACAAACGGGTATCGAATGCACACCCCAGCTCAACTGCGGATCAGCAGGAAAATGCGCTACCGTCCGAAATAGGCCGGTAGCTGTTCATTTTTTGTACCCAAACTGTGCTTTCTTTCTTTGTAACAAACCTCAACAAAAATTCTAAGAAATATTTAATACTAATGTTTACGCATTAGTTAAAGAATAGTTATATAAATTATGAAACTGTTTCTTCCGAATATTACTTGTTCACTAATCACATGTACAGAAATACATCCTAATCTTGCCAGTTACAGCTTAGTACTTAATGGTTGTAATGCCGATTAGCGGAAAATAATTAAACGCAGTTCAGAACTAGCAAGTAAATTATTATTTTCCTTGAATTGCTATCATGCAAGATGATGGTTCCTTCAAATTAAAACTTCTTCCTTTCGTCTATATTTCTTCATGGTATGAACCACAAACACATTATTTTCTCCTCCAAAAATTAACAGTAAACTTTCTTGTTCTAGAGCCCTAATTTTGAACCTGTTGGCTATTAGTGTCAGGAATATAGCATTCGGGGTTTATTGTTGCATAAATAGTAATCAAGAAAGCGTGTAATATTGTAACAGAATTGTGCATCGTAAATGGGTAATAAAACAGAATTTTATTACTTCGCCATTTAGTTTATACAAAGTATTCGCCCTACATTTAACATTCACTTTCAAATTAGAGTTTCAGTGTCTGGGTATTAAGTACTTAAAACTTAACTGCATTCATTATGTACATTGTATTATTTACTTAATTTGCTAACGAATAAATAAGTGCTATAATTTTCTTTACGTTAAGTAAATGAATTTGACTTGCCAAAAATTTCGTAAAAATTAGGCTTTCGTTTCTTAGAGAATTCACTGCTTTGACTTGGCATGGAGAGTGATTCTGAACACGAATACAATTTGAAAAATATCGCGTTCGTAACACAGAAAAAGCAAACGCTATACAGTATTTAATGATTTCTTTAAGAACGCTGTTTTCCGGAGAAAGACAATGCAATTAAAAATCCATGATTAAAAATGTTACATACAGTAATACATACATACATACATACATACATACATACCGGCGTGGCTCAGTCGGTTAAGCCGCTTGCCTGCCAGTCTGAAGTTGCGTTCGGGAGCGGGTTCGATACCCGCTTGGGCTGGTTACCTGGTTGGGTTTTTTCCGAGGTTTTCCCCAACCATAATGTAAATACAAGGTAATCTATGGCGAATCCTCGGCCTCATCTCGCCAAATACATATCATCTCGCTATCACCCATCTCATCGACGCTAAATAACCTAGTAGTTGATACAGCGTCGTTAAATAACCAACTAAAATAAAAATAATAAATACATACATATAGTCGACCTGGGTAGCGTAGTTGGTATAGCGCTGATCTTCTTTGCTCAAGGTGGCGAGGTCGATGGCATTTTAGTGTGTTTAAATGCGACAGACTCATGTCAGTAGATTTATTGGCATGTAACAGAACTCTTGCGGGACAAAATTTCGGCACACCGGCGACGCTCATATAGGCACTGTGCATGGGTCTCAAAATCGTACTGGTGGCGCCGCGCAGTGTCTCAATTCCTAATTAACTATAGGCTCGCAGTCATTCACTAGTCATGTGTGATATAGAAATTACATGCGGCTTTCTGCCGATAAAAAGTTGTAATATTAGTAAGAATGGGTTCATTGATTCATAGTGTTCTGCACAAGGGCAGGTCTTTCACTGCAAACCCAGCAATCTCCAGTCTTTAATTATTTTATAGACTCAGTGGAAAGTTCAATACTGCTAGAGGAGTGTCAAAATGTAACTACAAAATTCCTGAAATATCAGTGAAGTTGTTTGGCATTTAAATCAGATTTCAGACCATTGAATGAGGGTGAACAGTCATATTACGATAACATTGATATACTTATATTTGATGTCATGACGTGTGTAATATTTGTATGTATAATGTGTCTATAAATTACGTATTTTAATGTGATTTAATTATGAAAGTAGTCTTAATTACACTTCCTGAATAATGGGCGACTGCAAATTCTCTAAAACACAACACATAATGAACAATATTATCAACATACTACCTCTGATTGAGGTTCTAGCTGATATGTACATCTGTTATCAGGCAGTACATCTCACTTGACGATATGTGTCAGAGGAAGAACAATATTGTTTGTCTGCATATGAAGTCTGACTAGTGTAATTTGTAGCTAGTCGGCGATATATGCAATGGAAGGGAAAAGGAACTGGCCACTTTACCCCATGATATTCTGGCCTAGTTGCCTCATAGGTGGTGTCTTGTTGGTATCACTTATGAGGTTCAGACATCTCTTTGGACAGTTGAATAAACAACAAGATCAACATGCGGAAGCAGTTCAATTGATAGTTTGTGTAAAATGTTATACAGTATATTTTAATTGGCTGAATGCACCTTTCAACATGAATTCGAACACTGGCAACGCTGTAAGTAGTTTCGACTTCTTCAGCTCTTAATTTACCGTCTTGCAGATACGGTGGAGTAACAACAATGATCCGTTTATCGGAGAGGTTTGTTATTATTCCGAGAAAACCTGACTTCATCACCACCTTCTAATAACGTCAATAATCCGCAATCAGTTGTTATGACTGTGTCACTCGATCTGCCTCGGTAGCATTTAGATATGAAGGCCACCATCTGATCACACTGGGTGGCTGTTCCACTTCTGAACAATTAATTGTCACTCTATATTTTTCAATATTGCAGGCATTATTTCCTGAATACTTTCTCTGCTCGGCCAAAACTCAAAATTACAGTAACCATTGTGGATGTCAACAACATTAAAGTGGCGGTAAAAATACATCATTGTACGATTAACTCCGAACATCACCCTCATAGCAGAATACGACCATCCAATTTTCATTTTAATTGGAAAATATGAGTAGACGATTTTCTTTATTAATCTTACTCTTGGACAGAATTTTTCGAAAGCTTTCGATGTGAAATTCACTAATAAAAATGGCAAAAATAATATGTATGGTCTACATCTTGGGGCGTTTCGACTATCTATGGTAGCTATTTTTGGGTTAAATGATAGAATTGGAAATATTTCTTATGATTCTACGGGTATGATTATGTTTCAATTGGCAGCAATTTTAACAATATATTCGAAACCAAAAATGTCACTCTCATTAAGTCTGGTAGTTCTGTTTCATATTTCATTGTAGAATAATTTCGGAAACCTTGCATTTCATTAAACATATCATCTGTTCCTGAATGCTTGTCAACATTTCTTATGTGACTTCAGATCGGCATGTAATGGAATAGACACTTGAGTAGACAATTCACACAATTCAATTGTGAAAGAAAAAACAAAATCACTAAGAATGGTTTCATTTACTTCTGCCTGTATGGCTACTTCATTTTTCGAAATAACACTTGTTGAGCATTCGCCTTCCATAAAACTTAAATCTTCATCTTTTCTTCTTCTTTTTGCGTCTCTTTCGTACTTTGCGGAGCTAGTTGAGATGAGGCAGTCTTTTTCTTGTAATCTTTTATAAAAATACTAGGAACGGTATGCTAGTTTTGGGGATGTTCTGATCTCGTTCCCAATGAAATGAATACCGCAAATTCTTGCTGCAGGTGTTGGTTTCCAAGGTGAACCATTAGCACTTGAAATAGAGAATTAAATATCGATATGAATACGTTTAAGAATAAGTATATACTTACATATATATTAATATTTATTGTTGCTAATATTATACATAATATATATGTAAAGAACTCAGTAATTATGTACTTTTTGAAATTTAAATGGTAAATTCCTGTTGTTGTTAACTTAATGGTTATTTATAAACATAATACTATATACATTCTATTTTTATATCAGGCCTAGTATATAATAATACTGTGATTACAAGCAATGTAGCCTTATTTACTTTAATCTGCGTAGGCTACTGCATGGATCCACAATTAGCGTCGTTGCGCTTCAGTTTTCTGTTTTGGGAATGAATAAAAACAATATCGGTTGGTGTGTTCCTATAAGCATTACTACACTCAAGAGCACAGCAATTTGCATTACCTTTCCGCTTTCTAGGATCATCCATATTTCTAATCATTTAACCTGAGATGTTAAGTATATTCATGCGCTTCAAGTACAACTCTATCGCTGCTGTCCCGCAGTTAGTAACGACAGTCGCCACCAGAGGAGCTTGCACGGTGCCTATAACTTCTGCAATTGCGAGCGTCGTTAAATAAATCATAATTTAAATTTTACATGTATACATACATACATACATACATACATACATACATACATACATACACACACATACATACATACATACATACATACATACATACATACATACATACATACATACATACATACATACATACATACATACATACATACATACCGCAAATTATTTTGTTATAACTGATTGAATGTAATTAAAGTATACATGACAATTAATTATCTAAATTACGCAACAAGTGCGTAAAATATGTTTCAATAAATTTTGTAATATACATTTTTAAATTTGAATTAGTATTGTAACACATGACGTGACCTAATATACCAATTTTTTCTGGAAGAATCTCTGCAGATTCACACAAAGGAAAGGCAGGCAGACATTACACTGACAAGGAAAGCTCACTAAGTGATAAAGGATTTTCACAAGGATTTTTCCTCCATACGTTCCAATTGAAATAAGAAATCTTCGTACAAATTTCCACATCTGGAGAAAGCCTAGCTTTCGAGATATGATTTTTTTCAAAATAAGCGCTTGACACTTGTATGTCTCATATCTCTATTGCCATAGTTACTGTGATCATAGCATTCTTATGGTGTGGTCCAGTCACTGCTATAGACAGGCAATAGAAAGAATAACTCCAGAATGTGAAACGGTGGAAGTATTAACAATTCCAAAGCACTCAATTCCGATTGTTCAGCCTCTTGACGTTTATGGCTCTAGGCCTTGGAAGCATTTTATTTGGAAGTTCTCTGATAGTGTTTTGCTACTTGGCACGAATATGATATTGCATCAGAGAGATAATGTGATAGAATTACAGTCCTTAGTACATAATCAGTTTTAATCTCCAAGATTATGTGAATATGTTTGAATGTGGCTGACAAACGTCGGGTACCTTGACAACAAACCTGATAAATTCGTCACTCGTGTAGAATTTTGTTTTCATGTTGATATATAAATCTGCTCTAAAGCGGACTGTGAGAAACTTATTTTTCTGAAATTTTCGTGATACAAAGTTGCACTGTTTTTTGAGCATTTTAAAACGACTTGCACTACTGTGATCAGTACAGTGAGTAATTTCACGTATGCTTACATTTACTTGTCATTTCATCATAGACTGTACTTACTTACTTATTTTTATTTTATTTAACTATTTAAGTACAAATTAAAATTATAAAACAAAAATGTTTCTAGCCACTACCGTAAGAGCCAGGCTTGTGTGCGTTGTTGTCTTAGCCAATAATCTAACATAAAATTTACAAGGACAGTTTTAAACACAGTAAATCATTTAATTCAAAACAATAAATAACAGTAAAAGAAGAAGAAGAAGAATAAGAAGAAGAAGAAAGAGAAAAACAGAGAAAAATCACATTTAATATAAATTGACAATCAGACAGAAGCCAGTGGTCTACAATAAGAACATGAATATAGTCGACAGAAATAAAAAGTGCAAAAATACACATATTTGTTACTATTATACAGTATATCATGAATAATTTTATAAATTTCTTTTTTTAAAGCTTCAATTTTAAAATATTTCAAATTTGGAAAATGGTTTGTAACTTTATTATAAAGTCTTGGGCCGAAACTAGCACCATGTTTAACAGCTGCACTTATATGACATTTAGGCTCAATTAATGGAAAAATAGACTTTTGTCTTCGAGTACGATATTCATGTCGATTAGATTTATGTTTTATTTGATTTCTGTGGTAATAAATTAGAAAACTATATTTATAAATTTATTCATTGGTTCATACTTTAAAATCTGTACAAATTAAATTTGTTGGGTAATCCATATTTTTGATTACACAAATTTTTATTAAGCTTCTGTGTAATAAAATTAATGGATTAAGTACAGATGATGCTACTCCACCCCAATTTATTATACCATATTGTATTAATGATTGTACTAAAGCTAAAAATATTATTCTCAATACCTCCTTAGTGATAAAATTTCGAAGCATTATTAATTTATAAATTGTCTTTCTTATAAAATCAATTCGTTTATCCCAACGTAAATGCTTATCTATAATAATTCCTAAATATTTAACTTGTGTGGAAGGTGTTAGATGTGAGCAGTTACAATAATTATTTGTTAATTCATTACATAAAATATTATGTATTACTAAGTGGTAATTATTCATAGGTGGAGGTAAATCTTGCGTTGTTAAAGAAATAGTCAATTTCATTAATATTATGTACCGGTATCTGATATGTCATTTTCATAACTTATATCACCTTAAGGAGATTTTGCCTGTACGGCATGCAGCTAGATGATATTTCTTGTCTGATATGTATAGCACATATCACTGTCGACATTAGATGTTATAGCTCTGGAGTGGAAATTTTGAAAAAGCCATATCTCGAAAACTATACTTTGTCCGGATGTAGAAATTTGTAGGGTGGTTTCCTATTTCAAATGGAACTAATGGTGTGACAATAGTTGTGAAAATTAATTGTCACTTGGCGAGCCTTCCTTTTAAGTATGCAATGTGTTATTTTATTCATTAAGAATGCAGGAAGTAGTTTACTTTGAAATGTATTGGTTTTGCATACATTTGCACGTCGGACATTTAAACTAGGAAAATACACTTTAAGAACTGCTGATTTATCAAAATCCACATTAATAGATTGCGGGTTGTACTCAATATATTTCCATGTCGTGTAACAGAGTTTGGGAATGTAAATAATACTCAGACACGCGTTACAGTCAACATCCTCTGAGCGGGCAAGCACAACTTTCTAACGTCATACTGTCATGACGATACGTACATGCTTGTTTTCCTGTGAACAATGCCTGCTGCCTGCAAACGTCAGATATCTACAACAAGTATGTGCTATTCCAAGCACATTATAAGCGCCTCTTCTCTCTTTGACAGGCCACGATAACTTTGTTATATTTACAAATATTTTGTTTCGGTAGCAACTTAGCTAAATATAGGTTGGATACTTTCACTCTTGATTATGCAGATTGATTATTTACTTGAAACTAGGGTGACCAGATTCACATCGATAAGAAAGAGGACACAAAGCTTCAAAAAGGAGAACATTGTTCGAAAAAAGGGACAAAAAATATGTAGTTAGATTTAGACTTAAGTCTTTATTATAGTACTATAAATTACGTCAATATTTATTTTATTATAAAATATTTACAGTACAGATTTAGGCTTATATCATACTTAAAGGTATGTTAATACTATAAAATAATTATGAAAAAACTTGATAATAATGATTTTACAGGTAGGTTCATATGAAAGTCAAGGAAACTATAACAATTATTAAAGAGGACAGAAAATATCTATTTAGATTTAGCCTCAGGTCAATATTATACTTAAAATTATGTCAATATGTATTTTATTACATTATTACATGTGATAATAATTAATAATATAAAATGATTTTACAATTAACTATACATTCAAGCCAAGGGAACTATAATTGTTATCAAAATATATAAAAAGGCCGCACAAAGTGTGAATTTAATATTATTTTGTAAGCAAAGAGATTTATGATCGTTGGCAAAGAATATATTCCATCGATGCTGCTGCCACCTACAGGCAAATTATTTAAAAAATCCGTCAAATCAGGTAATTTCAAAATATCAGGCATACAAGTTACGAAAAGGAGGACATTTCTTGATATTTTTTATCCGCTCGGACCCCGGAGAAAGGCCTATAAAGGAGAAAATGTCCGGATAAAAGAGGACGTCTGGTCACCCTACATGAAAAACATGTTTTTATTGATACGGTACGCCAAGTTTAAGAACTACTCATATAGAGTGAATCGGGGGGAGATGACTATCGGGGTAAGATGCTTATTTCTTTGTAGTTCCACATTCTTCCAAGAGAGAACGCCACACGCATGTCTTTATGATCACTGAGACAGTTGAATGTCTGTAGAATGAAAGCTAACTCATTTTCCCACGTGTTCTTGTTGTGAGAAGAACAAAAGCAAGAAAACAGCTCATTTTTCTGTTATAAAATAATTGCAAAGCTATGTCAAAATTTTAATACATCCTTCAATTCGTAATAACTATCAAACTTTGTAATAGATATTATAGTAAAGGTTCTAAAGTTTGTATTGTTAACAACCAACGACCTTGTTCCGCCATCTTAGGTTGCGTCACAGTACTAGCATCTTACCCCGATACTTGAGGATGATGATCACTTTTTTTCGGGGTAAGATGGCAACTTGTTGCAAGAATTTTATTTTTTGTTTTATTGCAGGGAATGTGTAAACATTACGTAAGACCCTCTGATAGAAATCAGTGCATTGAGGGCAGTCTTCAACTTGCGATGAAATATGTTATAACAGAGGGTATGAACTGTTTTAGAGCATCGCAAGCATAAGGGATTTCTTACCGTACTCTTAAACGCCTCCTAAAAAGAATGATGACAAAAAACTGTACTGTATTGAATTAATTGTGTGCAAGAAGTGATTTCACGAGTCTTGCACGCGGCAATAAAATCTCTGCAATGACTGTGTTGCTAAGTAGTGATAAACGAGTGAGAAAGTGTCCATGAGCTTTAGATGAATTCAATTTTGTTATATGCATGTATCAAACGAAGTTCAGGTAAAATACATATATCAGTAAATGTGTTAATTGCATTTGCTATCTTACCCGACTATCGGGGAAAGATGCCTACAGTGCAGGTAAGAAGAAAACCTGTATCTATAAACAAGGTAATTAATGTTTTCTGTTTTGTACCAAAAATATAGTTTAAAAATACCTTCCAGACTTTGATATTACAATATGAAATTCAAAACTAAATGAACAATAGCTTAGATTTTCAATTAAAGAAAATGTCAGGCATCTTCCCCCGATCCACTCTATCTTTGCGTCTCGAATGAAGTATAATTGAAAAGAGAAATTTTATTTTGTATATTGTGGAAATTTTAACAGTTTTAGTAAAAAAATGCATATCGTAATCTAATATTGAATATCGATGGCTAAGAAGTGATACTTCGTGTCTACAAAATTGATCATTTAATTTAACTACATTATTATTATTATTATTATTATTATTATTATTATTATTGGGAGTAACTATGTCATTATTACATTCCCAATATTGGACAGTTAACTAATATTTTCTTCTCGAGTGAAAGATCTTGCAAATTAGATACATTTGTAAAAATTTGCATATTTTGAGAGATATTAATTTTTAAATCATTTTTATTCACCTGTATATTTACAGATACCAGGTATCACTTCTTAGCGAGCGAAATAGTTGTCTCTATTGTTAGTTTTTCACATATTCCAAATATGTTCACCGTGAAACTAAAGTGTTCATTGAATTGTGAGGCATTTATTGTCAAATCTACGTTCTAGGAACAACTGACTCATGGGGATGGCAAAACATTCCAATACGTTTGGTTCTTTATGCGCTGGTTTAAGCCGGTCCCCAAGAAGAAGAAAAGAAACTGCTAATCACGGTTCAGTACAAGATGACTACAAATAACGGCTCTTAATTTCCAGCTAATAAATTATAGATAAAACGCTGGTTCGCCCGGTGTGCAGGATAGCCTGGAATTCCTAGTAGTACACTGCTCGTTCCTGCCTAATTCCATTTAAAAACTGGAGATCAGGGAGGTCTACTTCCCTTAGACTTCTTAGGGAGAAATTGGAGATGCACCGGAGAGGCTGAGAGGAGCATACAGATATTTTCTCAAAAATTCATTACATTTTTCCAGAAAAATAGTGGTCTAAGTCATTTGCAGATGGCTAATTTAATTTTTTTCATTTCATTTATTATATTTCATAGATTTTACATTAGCAATGAAGCTTTAAAATGTGGAAAAAGTAAAAATGTTTACAAAATTACAATTACAATTACAATATTTACAATATTTTACTATTTTTACAATTTTAAAATTTTCTACAATTTTTTACAATATTTTGGCGAGATGTAGTGAGATGAGATGAGGCCCGAGGATTCGCCAAAAATTACCTGGCATTTGCCGTATGCTTGGGGAAAACCTCGGAAAAAACCCAACCAGGTAATCAGACCAAAATAGGTGAAATGAAGTGAGGTCAAGGACTCGCCATAGACCATCCGGCATCAGTCCCAGGGGTGGGGGAAACCTCGGAAGAAACCAATCAATGAGACCAAACGGGGGATCCAAACCAATCCCGAGCGCAGCTCCGGATCAGCAGCCCAGCGAGTCTGCCGACTGAGCTACATCGATGGCTCTACTAAAAATATACAGTAATAGCCAATCAGATTATTAAATTTACAAACGCAAACGATTATTCATCAGTTGAGCTATAAACTATAATACATAGCAAGTAAGTTAATCCAATTTAAGGCATAAATAATTCAATCAGTTGAGATAATACAGAAATTGATAATACATATCATGCAAATTACTTCAAATTACAAGCATAAACAATTCATCAATAGGGCTATGTAGATTGGGAAGTACTGGGAATCTTAAATAGGTGCCTCTTTTTAAGTTATTCCCAGTTACATCCTCTGGAGATGAACTTCACTTTTATCGTATAGACACGTATTAATTGAAAAAAGACGTTTATTCAGAAAGAAAGCGTGGAGGAAAAATCCTTGTACTCCATCGCCATTTAAACTAAAAAAAACAGCTGTATTCGCATAAGTGAAATTATTTGTTATTTATTATCAAAATTTCTTTAAAATAAGAGTAATAATGGAAGTTATTTGTATCACTCATTAAAAGTATATTGAAGCTTTTCCATAGTCAGTTTATTTTTAAATTTTAGTCCATATGTTATTTCACAGTCTAAGGTATTTAGTGCATAGTTAGATGCGTATTTTGGCATTTTTTTAGTGTATAAATCCTCGGTATAATTATAACACCGAAAAAAGCCGCATTTGCTGTTCCAGTCCAGCGTGTTGTTTTCTCATCCAGGCGACCCTGATCCCAGACCAGGTTGTGATGGAACTTGTGGTGTAAATAGCAGACGTCGCAGAGATTTTTTCTCGGAATACTCACGCTTCCCTCTATCATCACACCACCATTTTCCAACTGCCCACATTTGATCTATCATATCCATAGCAAAAATTAGCAAAGTGAAGTCTTTCGTTGCTGATATAGGAATGGCTTGGACTCCGGGCGCTTGGGGTTTATCAGGCTACTTGTGTGAGGATGGGACCTGGCTCTATCCGGGGCTCAGACAGTTTGGCCCACCTGTCAGCGTCTGCTGATTAGAAATGGATAGGAGCTCTGGGTCCCAGGTGCTCATCAGGTTATTCGTCAGCGAAATGAGACCTGGCTCTATCAGTGGCACAGGCAGGATGGCCGACCTGTCGGCATGGAATTTACGAATTCCACCCAAGACACCTATTTGACTTGGACAATCGCTTGCAATTGGTCAAAATGTGCCTAAGTGTGCGGATCCATCCCGGTGGAAGGAACGAGTGAAATTCTATTGAGTCTCTTCATTTACTTGAATGTTAATGGGTCCAACATATTGACTCAGAGATTTGGGAAATATATGTAGATAGTATTGTGTTAAAGATAAAAGTAGAGATTTTACATTAATTCACGTTTGGAGCTCATTGTATTGAAAGAATACTTTTGGCATAGTGTCTATCTGTCTGTCTGTCTGTCTCTCATAGTATATAATTGTCTTACTATATGGAAAGAGGTAAGAAAATAGGAAATTTAGGGTTGAAGTGAAGAGAAAGAGATAAATACGTAAATAAAAATAGAGAAAGGGAAATGTAAACAATTAATTGAGGAGATAATAGGTGGAAAAGAATGATCAAAAGTAGGTAGATTTGAGAGTAGAGAAGAAGCTTGCAATATCTACATCTATTATTCCGATTATAACCTTAGCTGCATTGAAAGGATCAATTACTCTCCTGGAGCATCACCTGTATTCAAAATGAAACTAAGTTCATTAGCATTCTTTACCTTTTTGTAACACTTACTTCTCTCTCTAAAACTAGGTATATTTCCTCTAATCTAAAAATGTATTTGCAGCTATGTACTTGTATGAGTTTTATTTTCAAAACAAAATACAGTATTTTACTGTGTTCCACGATTCGTCCAATTACATTAAAGTATAAAAATAGAAACCTTGTTAAGGAAACTCATAAATATACATAATTTCATTCTCCCACACGCATACACATATGGGTGGCAGATTTATGAGATTGTTTTAATTTATCTGGGAACCAATGTTGGTACATAAAAAAGATTTATTCGTGCCTTTGGACTAGCAGAGTCGAGAATGCTCTTCTGTGCTCTATTTGGAGATATGAGCAATTAACGAAGTAAAAGGACGAACCGACCAAGGAATTTGCATTTTCTTGAAGAAAATAACGGAATATGGCAATATGTTTACTTTAGAATTGTGAGAAATGAAACAATATACAGTAGGTAGAAACAGTACATGTTTTCGTTTCACAGTAATTAGCTGGTTATTATCTATAGTATTATAACATAAGATCGTTATTTCTTCAGGCAAATATTTCAGAAGTAGAAAGACAGCTGCTTTAATTCAAAAGAAATCTATCCCATTTAAAGACAGGAACGGTGCTTAGTGTATCAGGACGGTAAGGCTCCTATCTTACTAAATAATTGGCAGTGAATAGTAGTAGTAATTTCATTCCTATTTGCTGGTCGTCTTTATCCACAAATAAAATCCTGTTACTCATTTCTGTAACAGGCTGAATGAAAACAGAGTGCAGCCGCAGCTATTATAATGCGAGAGAAACCCGTGACATTAAAGGGGAATCGAATCCTATATCTTCCGGCTTGCAGCACAAAGCCTTACCCATTTCGGAAATTTAACGCGTCAAGCACTGCAGGAAGACGAACGAATAAGTGTTATATCTGTCCGGAGAACCTTATGCGCTATGTACAGAGTGGAAGTGAAATAATCCTGCAGATTGGAAGAGACGATAGAGTAAACTGAAATGAGTAGGGAACCCATATTACGTTTTGCGATTAAATCCCCTGTTCATTAGAAAATTGAGTTGGAAGATTCAGCAGTATGAAACATCGCCGCTAACACAGTCCTCTTTCTTCATGTGATACAGATGTAAGCGATCAACGAATTCAGGTCTGTCTGCCTTGGTGAACTATCTCCCATCTCCCTTTCGGGCTACAATGTTGCAAGCTAGTCGCATCCGTCAGTGGCTTGAAATTAGTGGTTTTTAAATTAAATTTATACAAAAACCGTCAACTATTGTAATACGCCAGACGGATAAATGAATTGTGTATTGTAAAACACCACAACCAACATGTTTTACAAGATGCTTTTTTGTGGATTTTGATTGCCAGCATCAATGCGCACCTTTTGATATAAAAACCTTATATCTAGCATGACTGTAACATGTAAAAAATTTGACAAGAAATATGTATTTATTATAAAAACCCCACAACTAACATCAAATATGGTGTTTTCAAATAAACTAGTCTGCCACACTAGCTGCCAGCAGCACTGTCGCACCCAACAGCTGATTTCAGTCACAGCCGGATCAGTGTTTTGTTCTGTCTATTGCTGATTAAGTGTTGGCCTTACTATTATTATCTGTTTTGAGTATTTTGTTACAAGATGGTTAGTTCAAGTGATGAAAATGTTGCTAATGATGATTATTGAGAACTCGTCTAAGTTCAAGGGAAAACGATTCACAGTTAATGATGTGGTTAACTTCAAAGCTTGGTGGCGAAAATTTTATAAGCTATCTAACATGTCTGATTATGTATGTACAGTGTTCTGCCCAAGAGCAGGTCTTTAACTGCAAACCCAGCATTTCCCATTCTTCCCAATTTCTTGCTTTCCTCTTAATCTCCCCATATAATACCTTAATGCTGTCTATCAACTCATATCTTTTACCCCGAACTCTTGTCCCGTTCACCATACCTTAAGCATCGCAAAAAACAAATTAGGCCTACACAAAATAATTTAAAAAATAAAATAATAAAATAAAACAAATAAATAAATAAAACAATCACCGCACTCACACACCTACTGGCACTTATGCCAGAAATAGTGTCATATACAGTATGTAAATATATAGTTATTGTTATTTATGTACAATGGCTGGAGAGGGCATCCTGCGCGTATAAGACCCTAAAACGGCCTCTGGCTCAAAGCCAGAAATGTCAATAAACATCTCTCATCTCTCTTATGGCCGTGGTGTACCAAAGGATAAAAAGGTACATTTTAAAATTTCGAAGGTCAATGAGTTTTTTCACTGCAGTGAACAAAAAGGTAAAGTTCTTTGCAAAGAGTTCATTGACAGCATTGTACAGGTAAAAGTGTTCACCATTCGAATTCCCGAGAAAAGTGTTTGTGCTGAAAATTTACCGTTTGAACTGCCAACAGACCTACCTTATAACAGGTCGAGGCTACCAATCAATGTTAAAAAATGGAAGACCTTAAGAAGATTTTGCAATACATATCGGATGAAGAGAAAGGATTCTACACAGAACTGTACACATGACTTACCACCAACAAAGATAGTAATAACAGTAGAAGTGAAGACTAGAAAAATAATAAATCCTGATAAGGAAAAAGTCTGTTGCAACAGAAAAAAACTTTAATTGTTCTGATTTTATACTGTAGTTTTTACATACATTATAAAGTCTGTTCATACTTACTTTCATTCACTCTGATAATTAGAAAATGGCAATGCTTTGCTTAGTTTCAGTTTGTTTGTTGGAAAAACTCCATAACATCCTAATTAATTTAATTATTTTGGGGACTTTATATATATATATATATTATAAAACAAAACTTATGATGAATGAACCTAATATTTAGCAACTAATGTCACTTGTTAAATACATTTTGACAATAAAAATAAAAGTAATGAGACTGAACAGTTTTTATTAGTGTCCCAAAAGTTATTTTTGTCACTTGTGGGGTTTTAGAAATAAACGATTCAAATAATACTTTATTATATTTTCTATCGATATGGACAAAAATCACTATCCTACTTGAAATAGTTACCGAATGAGAGGGTGTTAAATATTTGGGAAAAAACTTTTTTCCTGAGAAAACTATGAACTTTACACCAATATCGTATTCACTTTTTTTGTTACATGCAACATGAGCTATTAGCTCAGAAAATTTGCAGGGTTATTTCACTTCCACTCTGCATATTGTGTCCAGCTTAAAACTCTAAGAAAGTAATTATTATAACTAAAGATGTGTATAACAAAGACAAATAAATGTACCCAGGATTGTTAATTCACTTCTAGCAATGTTATTTAGCAATGGTGTGATTGCCAAGAGTTCGCAACTACATTTGAAAATAAACATATTTTTATTTCTATAAAGCTACAGCCATGTGTACGCTTAATAAGAAAATTCCATATGTTCTTTGAGTATCTCAAATAGTCTGTTAAGCATGTACAGCGCAGATTTCGTCGGAAGTTCAACCTTCAGAGACACGATCCCATTCGTGACTATAAGAGAATAATAAGTGTGGAATAAAAAGTTCAAGCAAACAGAAAACTTGATGCCGAAAACTGGTAACGTTTCATGCGAAATATTTCTGAAAAAGACATTGAATGAATTCTAACCTCATTTACAAAAAGTCCAAGAAAATTAATTCGACATGCATGTTTTGCAATTCAAACTTACTTTTATTACGATTCATACACTAAAGACTACGTATGCGAGATACAAAATTCAAATAACAGCGGATTACGGGAGAAGATAAAGTTAAAAGGCCAACTTTTGCTGAGAGCGTATTGGCAAAACTAAGATCAACACAGCTTAGATCATGACGCTTATTTCTGCTACTGTATTAGAAAAAGGCAATAGACAATAATTGCAGAATCTGGGGAAGTGAGAATCCGTATGTTGTGTTTGAACGTGAAAGGGATTCACACTAAACAAATATCTGGTGCGGCTTAATATACGGTAATATCACAGTCTAGTATATACCGTCGTGAAGCTCAATACGTAGTAAATATGCATCCATAGATAGTTGCCAACCACTAGAATCGCTAATATCGCCTCATTACAGACAATGCGAAATATTACACTGATAAACAAGTGGTAGATATCTGGCATGATGTTTACTGCTTGTAATGTAGTTTTTCATGCTGATTTCAAATCTGAAAACCGCTTTGCTCTATCACGTCAGGTTTTGAAATTATCGACGAAAATTTATTTTTACATGTAACACTGTCGAATTTTTTGTCATTTTTCGTTATTTTTAATGTAATGCTGAAAAATTTCGTCGTTTGTGTTCTGTTGCATTAATATACTTTCATTTGTTTCTTTTTCCTTATTTTCATTGACAATGACAGTGGACGGTGGATATTACGGCATCCAGAGGTTGTAGAAATTCACCAAAAGTGTTTTGCTACGTGTGCGGCTATGTAATAGACAAATCCCATCGGAAGACCTTTACGCCGTTTGCGAAGAAAGCATATGAACTATACTTTGATTCGAAGTGGATAGTAATAAGTCGTAAGCACTACAGTTCATCTGTTCGACCTGTGCATGCAACTTGCGCGGTTGGTTAAGTAAGGAAAAGAAGATCTGGTATTTGGAGTTCCTATGATATGGCGTGAATGAAGCAACCACATCACAGACCGTTATTTCTGTTTGGCAAACGTCACTTCTCCTCGAAAACTCGTGCATCTGTAAAGTAACCTGATGTTTCTTCAGTTTCTAAACCAATTCCATATTATTCCGTCACTTGTCCAATATCAACAGCATCTGCAGAATAAACAGTTACTGAAGAAACGCAAGAAGAATGTCCTCTTTCATCTGCTGCCAACGACTCAGACTCTGATTACTACCAACCTGGAGAAGATATTCATTTGATGAATAATGTTAAACTATACGGGATCATGCGATCTCATACGGAATCTGGCACTAACGAGAGGTCAAGTTGAACTGCTCAGTACGTCTTAAAGAATTTAATTTCCCTGCACAACGAATTCACAGTTTCGGCACAGACACAAAGAACTTGTGAAGTTCTTTGCAATAAGTGACACTATTTGCTACTCCACGGATGTTCAAGGTCTTATGTCAAGTCTCGGGTGGAACACAGCATTGAAGCATGGCGACTATTCATAGACTCATATAAGACAAGTTTGAAGGCAGTATTATTACACCGGTTGCATATTCTACGCACCTGAAAGGGACGTACGAAAACATATCTCTACTTCTTAAAAAAATACGCTATCGCAAGTACAATTGGTGTATCTGTGGTGATTCAAAAGTTATCACAATTCTCATGGGAATGCAGAAAGGGTACATCAAGTACTGCTACTTCATCTGCGTGTGGGACAGCAGAGACAGAAAGAACTACTATATAAAGAAAAATTGGCCAGTCAGAAATAGAATGCCGACAGGAAGTAAAAACATCCTTCGTGTGCCGTTGGTTGAGCATGACAAAGTTATTATGCCACGGCTTCATATAAAGCTGGAGCTCACGAAGTCTTTTATGAAGGCACTATACAATGACTCAGAAGCTTTTGGGTACCTGTGTAACAAGTTTCCGAAGTTGAGTCACGAGAAAGTGAAAGAAGGTGTGTTCATAGGTCCACAAATAAGGAAGATCATTGCTGGCAGCCACTTCCAAGACTTACTGGGTGATACTCAAAGAGATGCAAGGGTGGCATTGAAGTCAGTCGTAGCCAATTTCCTTGCAAATAATAAATCGACTGACTATGTGAATGCTATGCAGAAGTGCATCAGTGCGTACAGGCTGCTAGGTTACAACACGTCCCTCAAAATGCATCTCCTCGACTCACATCTTGATTTCTTCCCGGAAAACCTAGGTTCAGTCAGCGACGAACATGATGAACGTTTTCATTAAGACATCTCGTTGATGGAGTCACGCTAGCAGGGTCGATGGGAGTGCAGCGATATTGGCTGACTACTGCTGGACGCTTGAGCGCAACATGACAAATGCTCAGCACAAATGAAATTCTGCAGCCAAGAAATTTAAACAAAAACAAACCTTAAATTAAGGAAGTATATTCTATATATGTACATATGTATTTTACATGTGTATTATACCTTCAACTATGTTACTATTATAATTATGTGCCATGTGGCGCATTTGCACCATTTTCTTAGTTAAAGCCATGTTCATTATTACTCCATGTAGCAATAAATGCTCTACTGAAATTCCTATCTGTGAGTTGTTAAACATAATGGTTGATGTCGTATATCTCAAGAACGGTGGGTAATAGAGACAAATGGTTTGCATATTCGGAATCAGCAGGTTCCAGTTGTCTTAGAACGCTTGTTGGATACCAAGATATCCACCGAAAGTGTTTTTTTTTTTTTTTGTTATTCAGTGTTACCAGCACAGTTTATTATTTCTAGCACCCTCAAAACTCAAGCTTTGTAACTGTATATACTAGACTGTGGTAATATCGTGTGATCTCCCTTCTCTTTCGTTGAACCTACAGTGACTGGCATGATCTATCTAGATAGGCTTGTGTCACAGCTTCCTGTAAGAAAAATTTATCAGCAAGGCGGCAATCCTCCCCAGGCCTGATTTAGGCGGGAGCCTATGGTGCCTCTGCTCAGGGCCTCATGATTCTGGGGCCTCAAAATCCAGGAATAAGCTTTTTTAAATGAATTATGCAAAAAGAAATAAACAGCAACTCTGCCAACTGAAAATCAGAATTGAGGAAATTAGTAGTTTAGAGTCATAAGTTGACTACAGAGTTTATTGTGTTCAACTTGTAAAAGTTGGCTACCATGTACAGTTTATTTAAATTGTAACAGTAATAATAATAATTATATTAAATAATTAGTAGTGAATCAGCAGCCAAAGTAAACAACATTGTCAGTTCTCATTGTACTGAGTGTTAAACAAAGTCCCTAGTGCTTATGTTCCTTGCAGCTTATGTATTTTTTTTGTATAGGACCATTATCGATGTGTAGTGGTAATGTTAAAGTGTATTTGTAGGAATGTCCATAATTGAAACTGGAATTCCCAAGAAAATTTGAGTTAGGAGCCATTAAAAGAAAACGAAAAGCTATTAAAATTGAAGAACAGGAAAAACAACTCTGATCATTGAGCAAGTACGTTCATTCATATGTTACTAACAGTAACTTGTTTATCCACAGAGACCTATAGTTTCAAAAAGTTAAGAATGTTTTAACACAGTTTGGCATACAGAGACAACAATTCGCCACAGCTACTAAATTGTGGAGAGGCAAGGTATTTATTTCTATAAGCCTAAACCATAATTTAGGAAAAATGAACATTCCTTTCAAACTCCTGAATTACTGCACTAGAGGGAACAAGGGACAGTACCGGTACCGGTACTACAACCAGTGCAATCAGCTCTGACCTGTCTTGTGGCCACACATAATTACTGATACCTTATGGAACCACTTTATGTTTAATGCTTCTCCTCAAAACAGGGAATTAATGAAAACCTCTGTGAAATGAATACTGATGAAAGGAGATAGGTAACAGAATTTAAACGAAATTAGATAGGTATACTTATCATAGGCCTATATGAAAAGAAGAGGGCTTATAAAGAAAATTAAGCTCCGGGCCTCTGAAATTGTAAATCAGGCCCTGCTCCTCCTCACTTCGCATGCCAAGTACGCTATTTTATTTCCCATTTTCATATTTCATAAAATCCAGGCTCTAGTGATGATTTAAGTGTTAAGAGTGTATACAAGAATGAAGGAAATATTAACATTACGCCAAGTTATGCCAGGTAGCCTTCAACAGACCGCACAAGAAAATAGCGTGACATTGCTATGTTTCCTTCATGCTGATTGCAATCAATATAGTTACTGAGCGGATAGAAACTGATCGAAGTAAATTGACCCTCCAGATCGCGTGATGGCTTTAGCGTAGAAACGTTTTAGGTCGGGATATTTCTTAAATGACATGCAAGATAATTTAACTTACCTAGTTAGAAACCTTTCCTTCCTAAAGAGTTATGTTGCCTTTTCGTTCTTTTCCTAGTTCGAAGTAATTGAATATAATTCAATGTAACAGCCCATTTTCAAGCGAGAGAAGTGACTTAATACTCTCGAGACCAGAGAGTCATTGCAATACGAAATATTTTTCCCACAAATACATCATTTTCCCGCGTATTACAGACGTGGACAAATTATTAGACTAAATTATATGTGCAACAAAGCTGTATTTATCGGCAGAAATAATGAACAAAAATGTACTTTGCACAGAAATATAGAACAGAAAATTGAGCCTGTAGGTTACTAATATTTTGTGAACATTCCCTTAATCTTTATTAACACGTTGATTTTGTCAGGGATGCTGGAAACCAAAGTTTGACACTTTCTTTGAATATCAGCAACATTTAGCCAGATATTGGACAGTGCTTAAATGAGTCCATGTTCTGTTGTAAGCCCCTTTTTGTTCACTTTCTTCTTCAGTATACAGGATATTTCCGGGTTAGTGTTACAAACTTTCAGGGATGATGGCGAAGAGCACATGTATCAATTTGAGATAAGGAACCCTGGTACGGAAATGATCGAGTCGAAAGTTACAAACAAAAATAGTTGTGTGAAAATGAAATAATTTAATTCTTCTGTACACCTTATTTATATCTACACCTTATTTATCTGTACATCGTACACATACTGTATTCATCTGACGTTGTTTACGTTGTCTACTTCCAATATTCCATTCAATGCGCTGTCTGAGGGATGGGGACAGGAAACCACACTAAAGCAATACAGATAGCGAAATGTGTAACGGACATGGTCGATCCTGATATGCACGTCTGTAGACAGCAGTGTATGTGTACAAGTTGCAGTGTCCAGTCGATCAGTCTAGTGAAATGGAGGAGTACACGAGAGCGGAATAAGCAGACCTGATTTTCGAATACGGATGATCCAATGGGAACAGTAGACAAGCTCACAGATTGTATCGAACAAGTACCCACGTAGGAGACATACGGCCCATACCATCTTTCCACGACTGTTCCAAAAGTTAAGGGAAGGAGGGCACATGTTGCCAAATTACAATTCCATTTCCACACAACTATTTTTGCTTATAACTTTCGACTCAGTCATTTCCGGACTAGGGTTACTTATCTCAAATTGATACATTTGCCGCTAGCCATAATTCCTGTAAGTTTGTAACACCAACCCGGAAACATCCTGTAGATCATAGATTTTCAATGTCCTTCATGTCCGGTTTTCTTGCAGGCCATGGGAGAACAGTCTGTTAAATAACTTCTGCAGTATATAATTAAAACATCAGTAGTACCAACAAAGCCAGACAAAATATACTTCACCATTTGAAAAATATACCAGAAGATGTAAACAATCATATTTCCAACAATAGAAACTCTGTGAATTATACTGATAGTTGATAATGACGAATTATATTATGTTTCCAAGAAAAACGTTTTAGTCTAATAATTTGTCTACGTCTGTATATCCACACTATTTTCCTTCCCCACTGAAGCAAAAATGAAACTTAATAACATTCATCATCCACTCTAAAATTTGCTCCAATCCTCGAGCTTAGTACTTCGTTTTCGACGTCCACGCGTGAGAGGAATCAACAGCAGGAAATTGCTTATTTGAAAACCATCTCCTCTGTGCGTCACGTGGATAGCATAGGCCTACTTCGTGGGGCTGCTTGATCCTATATGGCTTCTTGCAATTCTCATTTCACGTCTCTACGATGATTGAAGCTCTTTCTCTTCATGACGAACCCAGCCGCATCAAATGTCATTAGATACAACCAAGAATATAGAGGGTACAGGGTAGATTTAATTTAGAGATAAAACTTCAACAAAGCCGTGACATTAAACTGTCTACTACTAATCCACGACGCTTACAGGCATTGAATTGTGTTAATTTATCTGCATCATGGCTTCCCTTTTAATTATTACTAGTAAAAAAAAACATGGTTGGTGTCTCATGGGAGACGCTATCTTCACCTAAAGTAACAGAATATACACTACCGATCAAAAGTTTTCGATCGCCCATCACAACTATGGATTTGTGATTAAAACAGAGATTTCGTTTTGAATATTCTATCATATCATAATGCTAGAGAGAGAAAATACTTATTTTGTTGGTCTACTTATTGTTTCCTATGTGTTTGTACTGTACATTGAGATAAAGTACATAGTTTTCGTAGCTGATCGAAAACTTTTGAAAGATAGTGTACATTATGTTGATAAAAGATATTTAACATAATCTGGCACAGAATTTAAGAAATAATTATTGGTACTAACATGTAAAAGAATGCCAGATTATATATAGGCCTATACTCTATAATGTTATTTAATTATTTGTCATATTGGATTACACTCATTTATATCGACGAGCCGGTTCAAGAGGGAAACAACTAAAAATTTAGAGTTTTGAGAAAACTATTATAGAGCTGTATGTTGCTGTGAAATATCCACTTAACTTCGCTATAATTCGAAATTTACGGTGTATATGAAACTTCATTAGCAGAATTTGGAGTAATTTTAATGATCCTTGGATTATTCACAGTAACATGAAACTTTAAATACAGGTATCTCAAAACTAAATTTTGAGTTGTTTTCCTTCTGAACTGACTCGTCGAATCACTGGAGGATTCTTAAATTATTTAAATAAAAATGTACAGTATAAACTCAATTATCCGGACTAATTGGGACCAGAGATCGTCCGGATAGTCTAAAATCCGGATAATCGAATTAAAATTTTGAAACAATATAACAAAGAATTTCTAAATGCTACAAAAAGTTTATTGCAATTCATATACAGTACATGAACAGTAATAAAAGAAGAAATCGCTCATTTTCTTTTGCGGGATAGTCTATATCTTCTTCGTGAGAGCTAAATCGCGAATCCTTTTCACCTGTAATAGCTGGTCTGTTTCTGCCTCTTCTTGCCTTTCAAACCACTGGAATACGACGTCAGAAGCTTTTAGTGCTTCGGCGTGGAAGTGTCCTACAGCTTCAGGGACATCATCTTCGATGTCTTCTTCCTCACCATCTCTTCGTCATCAGTAAGGATCTGGAATCCGTTTTCGTCAGCATCACAGTTCAACCAGTCCGTTACGTCCTCCCTATCACAATATCCAATGATGTTAAGTGTCTTCAGTGTCTCTAGTAGTCGGTCATGCTGCCAACATCCTCAGCTCCATCATCTCAGATGTAGACTCATTGCGTTTCGCGTGGTATTCTTTCTGCAACTTATTCCCCCCTAGTTACCAAACACATCGACATACAGTACTTTAGTAAAAAAAAAAAAGAGATGGGTCCTTTGCGTACGGATTGGCTGTATAACTGTATAGGATAGGACCTTGACTTGCTTCAGACTAAGTAAACACTACCCTCTTCCACTAGCTAAATCTCTAGTTGGTGGGAAGAGCTCTCCCGCCCCTAGCTAAAACATCAGTGAATGGACAGTACAGTCGATAGGAACTGAATATACGTCGTCACTACTGTCGGTTGGGTGACACGCGACAAATAGTTAATGTTTGTAAACAAAACGCACGGACCAATAGTGTTTACTACTAGATGACATTTCGCCTTCTTTCGATAAATTATTGTGGCTCAGGTTAAATGAGAGGATAAAGTGACATTCTCTTTCTCGCTATCATAACTTAAATACTCGGTCACAATATGACAACACGCTAGAAATATCACTCCACACATCATCTCTTTAATCTTCGTCTTTCACTGTTGCTGCTTCTCGTCACTGGAATTCTTTGCCGCCTGAAGTCAAGGGCTGCCGAACTTTAATTTCTTTTAAATGTAAATTAGAAAAATATCTTATGATGAGTTGCCAGACTTAATGCGTTGCAAATATTGAATGCAATGTATTTCACTTTATTTATTTTTATTTTATGTTTCTTATTTTCATTGTGTAATCATGTAAATCGTGTTCTTTTATCACTTAACACCAATATGTATCCCACTGTGTTGTTTTTTTATTATGTTTTTATTAGTCTATTTTTTATTGTGTACATTTTATTCAATTGTCGATTTCGGGTTTAATTATATGAATCCTACTTACTTGCAATCTAATACTGATATGTATTCCAATGTGTTTATTTTTATTTTTACTGTGTACATTTTTTATTGAATTATCGGCTTCTATTTTTGTGTGATTCGTATTTGATTCTAAAAACATTAATATGTATTCCACTATGTTTATTTTTATTTTATGTGGTAAATGTTTATGTCACTAGCTCTTACGGCCTTAACTATGCCAGGTTAAATAAAGCCATTATTATTATTATTATTATTATTATTATTATTATTATTATTATTATTATTATTATTATTATTATTATTATCTTGATACAGCTACTTTATCCGAATCTTAGTACTGACATAATCCTGCGTGAAAAATACTCTAGTAGTGATATAATCCGGGAAAGTGTATGGATCATCTCGTCCAATCCATCTCCTCTGAAATATCTCTTCCTGGTAGTTCATTGTGCTGTTTACTATTTAGAAGAAACAAGGGCCTAAAATTTGGTTATGTAAAACTCATCATATGGAGCTAGTCAACCATCCTCGTGATTCGGTAAGAATGCCAGTAACTGTACTGGGATTGTTACCGAACCACGAGAATGCTTTTGGTAGCTAACTGAGATTGACAATGCTACGGCCAGCATAATTTTATCCCCGACTTAGTGCAATAATTGATAAAGAAAATCTCACGAACTGTTTGTCCTTATCCGAGATTATAATGAACAAAACACCTAGAAAACCCAATGCAGAACCCACAAAAATACAAGTTTGTGGATCGGTAAGAATGCCGATAACTTAGGTTTGACTCGCTTTGTATGCTGTCAATTTGTCTCATAGATGTTCTGTGTTAATATGTATATCCCCTATACTTCATTACACTCTGAAAGCATTACTTCAGATATGAATGTAGCATCAGCAAAATATGAGCCCTTTCATAAATTTGGAATCTTCTTCGAAGTAATAGAGCACTTTTATAGAAAATGCTGAATATTTATTCTTCTATACAGAGTGTTAAGAAAAAGTGTCCCATACTTTAGGAGGTGCTAGTATGCATCAAAATAAGAAAAAAAAGTCTTATAAACAAGGATCCTAAAACACATACTTTCTGAGATCTGAACACTTGTTTATAGGAGGTGCTGAATGTGACGTCCATTCATGGCAATGCATTCCTCTGCCCTTCGGCGTAAGGAATCAGGCACTCTTTGAAATTGACCTGGTTGTTCTTGATAACCAAAAGTCTAGGGAGTTTAGATTTCAGAAACGAGCAAGCCAAGGTATGGGGCCTCCCCAATCAATCCAGCGGTCCTGAAATGTCAGCGTCAGGTATTCACGCTCATTGCGGAAAAAATGTGCTGGTGTGCCATCATGCATGAACCACATCTGTAATCTTTGCTGACATAGCACATACTCCAGCAAGGTAGGCAATACTTTAATCATAAATTCCTGATAACGAGCCCCAGTTAATCTCTATGGCAGCACGTATAGCCCCTAATCTATCACCAAGAACGCCTGCCCATAATCGGTGCTGATGCCTTGTTTTCTTCAACTGCATGGGAATTTTTATCAGCCTACACATGCTGATTACGAAAATTCACAACAACATCTCTGTTGAACCCCGCTCATATCCACAACCAAACTTTTGTTTTCAGTATTCCTTGCGAAGTATCGGTATTCCATGCCAGGATTGTCAACTACGGTATGATTATCTGGTAGTCTGCTGTATTGTAGGACAGAGAAATGCATTCCAAGAATAGACGTCACATTGAGCATCTCCTATGAACAGGTGTTCAGATCTCAGAAAGTATGAGTTGTAGGACCCATGTTTATTGTGCATTATTTTCTTGTTTTGATGCATACTATCACCTCCTAAAATGTTGGATATTTTTAACACTCTGTATAGCTATAATAGACTTTTTTAATTCTGCAATAATCTCAATAAATAATAATGTAATATAATAACATTACAATTTATATAGTGATAGAAAACTGCCCACAGAATCTTCTTATCACTGGTAACATGGAGACGCACCGGATCCTTTGTGAGAAATTATAAGCTAACAGACTTACTCAGACCAACACTGTTTTAAGTACCGGTACCGATGTCCTTTAGTTTCTTTGATATCTAAACTGTCTTTGAAGATTTTGTCTTAAGTGATCGTTAAATGAACCTTTAAACTACCGCCTCAGCATTTAGGTATTAGTGAAGAGTAATATTATGAAGCCATATTCCATTCACTCTAATAGCTTCCGTATTGAATCTGAGAAATATCCATCTTCTAGTTCAGCACCACAAACTATCAATATTTCCAGCTTGGGCCAATGACATAATGAAAACAGACATGAAATCTGCACTTATACATTTATGTTTACGGCACGCAAAACAATATAGCACATATATTTAATTATTATGACACTAGTGGAGAAGATTCATTTTATGACGTCATTTTCTTTAGCCTGACGAGCACAAATACATATCCGTATTTGATACAGAACTTCAGGGGTTAGGTACAGCTTACAGCAGTAACATTTTGGAAATATTAAACATTTTTTCCCTCCATTACTGTATCTTGTACGACAATGAAAATTAGTATGTGTAAAACACTGCCCTTCTGTTTTGTGTGAAATATACATTTTTACGATTAACAAAACTATTTACATTTTTTTTTTCAAAATTCAGTTCACTGTGCAGTGATGATGATTTTCGCACATAACTAAAAAAATTATCAAACATTCTGTGATGAAATTTTTTGTGTGTATTTATGCATGTTATATCTACAATATGATTCAAGATCACTTCTCTACATTTAATAGATTGTCTGATAAAAGTAAATTCATTTTAAAAATGATCATATATCAGTATTTTCTGTTACACGAAATAAAAAGAATATTATTTATTAAGGAATGTAGTTGAAAGAGCATGACATTGTAAACATGAGTTTCAGCAATAAAATAAAAGAGAGAAAACATGAAAAAGTAAACAAGTTTTTGAGTTATGAGGGAAACGCTTCATCACTGCACAGTGAACTGCCAACATTTTGAATTCTTAAAAAAAAAATATATATATATAAATCATTTTATTTAATCATAAAAATATAAAAAAATAGCAGAAGGACAGTGTTTCACACATACCAATTTTCATTATTGTAGAAGATACAGTAATGGAGGAAAGAAATGTTGAATATTTCCAAAACTTTTACTGCTGTAAACTGTACCTAACCCCTTAATATTAAAGAAACGGTTTCCTTCTTAGTAAGTAACAGTAGAGTTATCATTTTTTTTATATTGAAAATTGGAACAGTAATGGAAATTATTAAGAATAATGGTAATATAATCGTTAAAACATGTGCAAGAATGCTATACTGACAGTCACAGTGAAATTTAATCCATTTACGTAATATTATCCGGGCATAATGTCTGAATTTAACCACTATTGGAGAGTATCAATAAAACTGAATTATGTTTGAGTTATTGATAACAAATCTTTAATTAATAAATTTAACCAATTAATGTAAAGATATGGAAGTTACAGGAGAATGGAGAAAGTTGCACAACGTGAAACTGCACGCATTGTATTCTTCACCTGACATAATTAGGAATATTAAATCCAAACGTTTGGGATGGACAGGACATGTAGCACGTATGGGCGAATCCAGAAATGCATATAGAGCAGAGGTGACCAAACTGGGTATCATGATTACATCGTGTAATCAAAAACATTCATACTGGTGAGTTTCCTGTACATTGCTCTCTGTCTCGCTCGCATACTGAAGGTAAGCAGTGTCGGTACCATGTCGCTCTATAAACCCTCTGTCTATGCGAGCAGGAACAGAAGGTTTCGTACAGAATGGGAAGAGGACAGGTCTTTCACTGCAAACCCATCGCTGTCCAATCTTTCCTATTTTCTGCCTTCCTCTTAGTCCCCACATATGACCCATAAATCTTAACGTCGGTCTATCATCTGATATCTTCTTCTGCCCCGAATTCTTCTCCCGTTCACTATTCCTTCCAATATATCCTTCAGTAGGCAGTTCCTTCTTATCCAATGGTCCAGTAAATTTCTTTTTCTCTTACTGATTATTTCAGCATTAGACCTGTTCTTTCTTCACTCACTTTTTCCAACACACCTACATTTCTTATTCTGCTTGCCCATTTCACACGCTCCATTTTTCTCCAAATCGATTTTTCAATTGCTTTTAGACATTTCCCTTCACTTCGTCGTAATATATGGGGTTAATTAATTAATATTTAATTTAATATATAGACTTTTCAGTCAGGTGTACTTAGTTTGGACCAGAATAATTTTAATATTCATTATCAGATTCAATAATGTTTTATTTACATAGGCCTATTTGTTATTTTTTGGAATAAAGTTCAGCGATTTACATAAAATAATTTAAGATCTACAATATTTTATGTCCATATATTTTTAAGTAAAAGTTTCCTTGCTGATTAGTTTCTGATCACGTTCTTTTATGAAAGATTATAAATATTGTTTCTAACTAGTATCTATGTCCCATAAACCCAACAAGAGCTGTGGTCCCAGATAATCAGGTCATTTGCTAATTCAAAATTACCGTGATTTTATAAAGTATTCATATAAACCGAGGAACATATAACATGCAATTTAGTTCTTTTAATATGGGCCTACAAAGTAAGTGACGCGGAAACCCTTCTCTCTGTCATATTTCGTTTAATCTTTAATTTTGTATAACACATTTTTTCATCAGAGCTTTCATTCTCCGATAATAAAGACGGATCATACTATTACAAAGTTATTTCTTCTAAAATGTAACTAAAACTTTTCGTTTTGTTAAAAAATAAACCTCGTAATCAAGTAATTTACAAAAAAAGCCATTTTTTAAGCATTTTCTTTGGTACTCTTCAATAAAGAGGCTTTAACAAGCACTTTTAATGAGTACATCACACGTTTATTGGTTCAACCTTGTTCTCTCAATTTACGACGCGTTTGTGTATCAAATTATAATTAACGCAATCCCACTGAGAAACATGAAAGCTGTAATGGTGTAATCTGATATACGGAGCTGTGATGCGCTCAAATAAAAGAGACACGCTCAGTGGACACCTCAGTGGCAAAAAGTAGCCTACTATAATAATCTGTCATATCAAATTTTTATTACATTGTGATAAGTAAAAGGGTCTTACTGCGCATGCTTTTATATAAAACGCATATATGAAATATTTTGTAACACATTTAAGAATTTTAAGCGTTGTTCAGTGTAGAAGAGATAAAAAAATTGTACTTACAAATATATTAACATATAAAGATTCCAATCATTTTCATTAGGAAATGCCTTGGAATTGTCGGTAGTATGCTGGCGTTCCTGCGATGGCTAAGTGCTCTAGACTTCCGACGTGTTATGAAGACGGTCCGAGTTTGAATCTCAGTTAGGTCTGGAAATTTTTATTGAAAGGTATACACAGCGATTCTTAGTGTAGTCAGCTGATGTAGTTTGGGATTGCGCTTAGTTAGGGCTTAGCTTAAATAGACTTTCTCGGATGTAATGATAGGGTTCGCCCTCTCCTGTCAGGATGAGGATGATGATGATGATGGTGATGGTGATGGTGAGATGCAGTGAGATCCAACAAGCCTTGGAGTTCTCAGCCGCACACATGTCACGAATGGGATCTCATCCAGCAGTTGATAGCTGGAGTTAGAGAGCTGCAAAACAGATTAGACTGGTTAGAGAATATCTGTCAATGTCGGGCATGCGACCGAATATTCGACTTTCAACCGGTTACCATGGATAAATACATGATAGGATGCGAAACTGCTGTCAGCACCATTTGGCGGCGGGGGGCTCAAATAAGATGATCAGCGCCCAACGTCGTAGGTGGTGAACATTAGAACTACGTGTTGGGTACATTACCCACAGTTCTCTATTTATCCATTCGAGATATTGCTCCAGTATACAAGATGGCACACAGAAACTTGTTAATAAGTGAACATAAAGTGATACTACGTGTGTGTATAAGCAGAGTATTTTAAACAGTGATGTTTATGGACGTTGTAAAAATAGTGTTGTTGAATGTATTGTAAAGTAATATTAATATAATAAATTGAACTATCTAAGTAGTTCTTGCAGAGTTTTCCATTGCGCTGTACAATAAATACCCAAAGAATACAATCACAATTATCTAATCTTTTGCTTTATTTTTTGTCTCTGTCTGGTTATATTTTAATTTGGTAATGCAAAATAGATCGTCTCTTTTATCTTCCTGTTGGCTCCGGTAAGAATTTTCAGTAGAAGATGTTGTGAGGAATAAAAATGTTAATATTTTATTTTAAATTGGGTTATCGATGAGGATGGGAGGGAATACTTTCTGCACAGTTTAACATTTTCGTCACCAGATACGCTGCTGAATGCATGGAGTAATTAGTTACGCCTTTCGCTACTTGGTGCGCTGCTAGATGTAATAACGCCCCTCCTTCCAACAGGTGGCAGCAAGATCAATGTTAAATGTTAAATGTTATGTTTTATTTAACGACGCTCGCAACTGCAGAGGTTACATCAGCGTCGCCGGATGTGCCGGAATTTTGTCCCGCAGGAGTTCTTTTACATGCCAGTAAATCTACTGACATGAGCCTGTCGCATTTAAGCACACTTAAATGCCATCGACCTGGCCCGGGATCGAACCCGAATCTTGGGCATAGAAGGCCAGTGCTATACCAACTCGTCAACCAGGTCGACAGCAAGATCAATATCTACAACAGCGCCTCTAGTATGTGTTACGGGAAACTCAGTAAGTTCGCATCCTATTATATTATATTCATCCATGCGGTTACCCTTTATGTTTTCCAGGGTAGACAGAACACCAGGCGCACTTCATCATACATGAAACCGGTATTTTTTGTGTACACAATCGGAGTAACAATTGAAGGAAATTTATTTTGTTTTATTAAAGACGTGTTTGCTTAATAAAGGTTTACATTTTATTGATTGGGCACTTTAATACACTTATCTCCATAACTACAATACATAAATGAACAAATGGACACTGGTAACAACAAAGGAAATAAGTGTAATACAAAATATGAAATCTGCTGCTGAAAGAAATGCAATAATAAAATAAATTATAATTACTTACTCGTACTAAAAAGAAGAGCAAATAAGTACATAGACCTACATTCTTGTGTAACATTTATATTTTAAACTAAAAAAAAATATATATATATATATATAAATATAATAGTAGTTGTTAATATATGCCTTTTAATTACCCTAAAGAGTTGCATTAGTAGTTAATTAATAAATCATTTTTAAGACGATAGAGTGTTATAAACAAAAAGAAAAGTACTCTGAAGCTCAAATGCTTGTACTTTCACGAAGCATGTCGTTGCCCTTGAAGACATTCAACTGTAATACCTGGGTTGGATGAATGAATCAATCAATGAATCAACTAATGAATTAATCAATGAATGAATCAATCAGTGAATAAATGAATGAATCAATCCATCCATAAATGAATGGATCAATGAATTGATGTATAAATGAATCAATGAGTCGATGTATGTATGAATGGATGATGGATGGATCGATGATTGATTGGTTTGTTGGTTTATTGATTGAATGTACTGAGAGAGGAAAATTATCAATTAAGTAATAGGCTTACACTATGATAATCGTATCCTTTCAAGGGCTCTTGGAACTCTCCTGCATGGCTCAATGTGGTCTGCCTTTGCCGTCCACCCATAAAGAGTGAGAAACAACTCGATTATTCGTTAAACTGAACCTGAGACACTCCGCGAGATGGGAGAACTTTGCATACTGACTATAGCGCCAGGCGTTAAATAGCAATATACAATTTCTGTTTTTCGTAACCGGTTGTGCACGACTATAGCTGGCGTGCTTATGTATTGTTAGTGTGGTTTTTCATCATTACACAATCTGTGATTGAGTCTCTTTTACTGTAGCACAGAAAACTTTTATTGTGGAACATTTAGTGAGAAAAAAAAGGTTACAGGAAACTGAAGTAACGTTTCAGACGAGAGTATGAAAACACGACTTCTTTCACCATCGTACTCTTATAAACTTCTATATTCCTCATATTTCCCAACAGTGTCGCAAATACGTTGTTCGCTGGTTTTTATTTCATTCCAACTAGTTATAGGAGTGCCCCAAAAGTGATAGTTTTCGTAATGTTTGTTATATAAATATTAATAATATGTAAAATTCTTCTCCTATCCGAAGAATTAAAATTGTCGGCCATGATATTGGTGGAAAGTTTACATGATAATTCAATACAACACCGTTCATTATTATGCGAGTATACAGTTTAATCGGGGGGTCAAGTAGCTTATCTTGGTAAGCATGTACTGGGGCGTGTGGTTTGAGAAAGGTAATTTGGGGAAAAAGGATGGGACAAATGAATAGGGAAAAGAGGATTGAAAAGAAATGGAGTGGGAAAAAAGGATTAGATAAATGAGCTTTGTAATTCGGGCTATGTTGGGAATTTCAAACTTGTGGAAGAAAAAAGAACTGGGAAAAAGAGATTGGGAAAACTGACCACGAGTCGATTATAATATTACAACTTGAAGATTAATTTCAAGCAAAGCGTTTTACTAGATGTGTTTGTAGCCACTGAATGTCATTCTTCTCTTCAATAGCACTGACAGGTTACCCAGTAGCAATACATTTCCATTCTTCGTTTAATCCTGATTTCGTAAAATTTGTACAGATGACGTATGGGAGAATTAATTCTAATGAAGGCCTTAACCGGCATCGACTGCACATTTTCATTAATTTAGTGATGAGTTTATCCAATAAAAACAGACATTCGTCACCGCTACGTCTGAGATAAATTGCACAGGATTATCAGAGGTTCGAGTTCAGTTATATTCTGTTGATTGATTGATCCACGGCTAAGTTCAGCAAATATGTATTCTTTTTCATATACGTCATTAATTACATAGTTTATTTCTTTAATTGTGGTTATAAAACTCTGTAGATATATCAGATAGGTGGAGACTTCTCCTCCTCCCATGTTTCATGTGGAACATTTAACATTATTCGAGAAAAAGTCCTTTATCACTTCTAAATACTTTAAGTGCATATTGCTTCTTGCAGACTCGGAACATCTGTCATTATCGGTAAATTAAATGGAATTTGGGTTTTACGGTATTACTCATATATTTATTACATTTAAGATATGATATTGGCTTGAGCAGCGAATGCTGCAGTTATTTAGATAATTATTAAAATATCAAGTTTTTTGTTTTATGATTACTGTAAGGTGATTTTTATCAAGGTGTGAACTCCCATTATTGGAAATCACACAACGACCAACATGTTCCAAGCAAATGCAGAGATTCTAGGAATCTCCTGCCATCTGTTTTAACATGGAGCGTTTTCCTGCGTAGCATTACAACAAAAATTACAAATTGGCATCTGAATTGCGTCAATGACATCGTTAATAAATCCGTTACTTAAATAAATTCATTTGTTACTTCATGGTCCAGGTTTTGCTTCTATCACAACTTTGATAAAATGAAATCCCCTAAGAAATATTTATGGTATTAGCGGATCCATCCACATTTGTTTTCAATTTTTGACATTATGGTCATCGCAAAATTTCTTGAAACTATACAGTTTTGATCAAATATAATGTACAACCTATATTAATTTTGTTATTGAATCCAATCTCATTTATTTTTACAATTTAAGAGGTTATGTAGCTTGCAGTAATTTCTGAAAGCAACCACTCAGTTATTCCGGCTATTGTCTCTTTTTTTTTAAACTCTACCAAAAATAACGATGACGTATTAATTAGAAATTTAATAATACATTTTGATATTTATTTCAGTGATCTTTATACAAGATAGCCCGTGTTAAAAACAGTTCCTGTAGATTTGTGATTTTGGAACAAAAGGATTTGAGAAATTCCATATGAATTTTTTTAAAGCGTAAACGCTTAGCGAAATTTTAAACTTTATCTTGATTTAATAACAAACATTTTCGTGAAAATATGAGGCGATTATTAAATACGAGGAGTATAAAAATAGCAATAGTTAATTTATTATAGTCTAATTCTAAAGTACTTAATTGTGGTATCAATTTCCTAATAAATCCATTTTTCTGTAATTACATATTGTTATCCAATACAATTTTAAACAACTAATTGGTGTCATATTGAAGTATGAATCGTTTAGACTATCAATTGCTTTGTTGTCTCGAGACTAGCGGTCTTACTATTGAATTAAATTGAATTTAATTGAATTTACTGGAGGGGGCACTTGCTCAGCGCTGCGACTTACAGTCTATTGCGCTAACCCTCAAGCTATGCGCATTCCCAAACTCACACCGGCTGACTACGCCAAGGTTCGCTGCGTACCCAGGTGTCGAGCAGACAACCCCCCTCGTCCCTAGGCCAGCCCCCTCCGTGCGTCGCCAGCCGGCGAGCGGGGAATGCTACGGAATGATGACGAAATGGAGAAATGGTGACGGAATGATGTAAATGCCTAATATGTGGAAAAACGGGAGAACTCCGAGAAAAACTCCAACTGCGATCTTGTCCGCCACAAGTGTCACAAAAAATCCCAGACCTGACCGGGACTCGAATCCGGGCCGTCTGCGTGACAGGTCAGAGTTCTGACCACTCAACCACCGCAGGGGTCAGCGGTCTTTCTAATAAACCGTGTATAATATTTATACGAGACATATGCAGAATTGAGACAGAAAACGTTACTAATAAATCATGCATAATCGATGAATGTATAAGCAGTGTGTAATTATAAACGGGAAGGGCTTTGCAGTTGTTACACACATGAAGCACCTTGTTTAAGCGTTGTATACAGAGAAAAAATGGCCGCCTCTCTAACAGCGGTTAGTTTCGATTGTCATTTTATGATGGTTGTTTTGTAACCACAAAACAACAAATCTAAGAACACATTTGAGTAGGGATGATATGGAGAGTCAATTTCTCAACTTATTCAGTGGGGAAGGAGATAAAAAGAGCAAAAATGCAAGCATGCTAACATAGCATTGCTCACATATCTGCACTCTATGGACGATCACAGTTTTTCGACTTCCTGCTATGCAAACACTCGAACTTAACATAATACAGTCCTGTCGTTTCACACTTCCACTCACAATAAACCACTTAGTTCGTCCAGAGTGCACCACGGGCTGGGGATCCATATTATACTAGTAATGAATGATGTTAGAGAAATTTTGGGATTTCTGAAGGAACCAGAATATCTGAAGAATACCACTACTTTACCGGATCACGCCCATGCCCCATACAAGTTATAAATTCAAGATGAATCGATATTTTAACGGGCGCTACCTGGTTGGCAACCTGCTAGCTCTGAAGAGTGGAATATAATAAGTGTGAATTCCACAAAAAAAAAAAAACAATAAATATCCTAATATCATCATTATCATCTGCTTATTTCAGGATAGTTTTGTCTTAATTTTTTATTGTTAGGCAATGTTGTAATTGTTGTTGTAATTTCTCTGTAGTGCTACGCAGGAAAACGCTCCATGTCAAAACAGACGACAGGGGAGTCCTAGAAGCTTTGCTTTTGCTTGGAATATATAAGTAGTTGGTGGTTATGTGACTTCCAATAATGTCATGATGAAAATTTGATGAAAATCACCTTATAGTAATCATAAAACAAAAAACTTGATCTTTTAATATTATCGTAAACTGTTCTAAGAAATAACTGCAGCATTCGCTGCTCAAGCCAATAGTAACATTTTAAATGTAATAAACACGCCTATAATGCATAATACCCAAATTCCATTTAATTTAACAATAATGGTAAATGTTCCGAATTTGGGACCCTTTGGTTATATGGTCAGTATGATACAAGACAATTGATTAGAATGAACATTAAGCAACGAACAAAGTTTTCTTGTAGAAGCGGGATGGGATTATTATACTGCCTATCTTCATTCTCTTGCCAGGAACCGAACACCAAGTACTGTTGTGTTTAGGTAGCTTGCACGGTGTTACTGGTGTCCAGGTACTGTATAGCTTAGCCTGTCATAACATTATGCGCACTGAAAAAAGCGAGTCCATATAAAAAAGGGGGTGTCGCTGTGCACCTCTTGCAGAGTTCATTTATTTTCCTTGTGCAAGTGCACAGAATACTAACTATTGTTACTATCGTAGTGGAATCAATAAAGAACATTGTATCTCATTTGGTAGGAGATTGTTTATTGCATCCGATAGTGTGCGCTAGTGTGCCGCGCTAATTATCGATAGTGCAACTGGGCCTGATCGATTGCCACGCTATATTTTTATCAGTGTGTGCTGCTACAGTAAGATTATTCAAATTATTCTGTGTTATTAGTAAAATGTCACATAACACCGGTACCTGGATTTATAACCAATAGCCTTACCGTTTCAGACATGGTAGATGTTTTCGTTATTTTATCTTTCATAACTTCGGCATTTACCTGGCATTTTGTCATAACTAGAAATAGTTTGCTCGGTTATATGCTGTTAAGTTGAGAATGAAATGCAGATAGACTCGAATTATATTAAAGTAGTATGTCACGGAGAAACGAGAGAACCCAGAGAAATCCTCAGATTCGATTTTGACTTCCAGAAGAGTCACAATCGATTTATCAATGCAAAATCACACATTTAATCCATACTCCAGTAAAAGGAGGACCCAGGGACAGGAACATTTTGGCTGTGGCGCAAGCGCGAACCTCTCATGCAGTGACAGCGTGACTCTTACCTGCATTTATTTTCGCGTACACATTTCAGATCAAACAAAGTAGTCCCCTTTGTGCTCCGGTTACAAATATTGCATATAGTAAGATTAGGTTTAATTAGTTTAGGTTTTTTATTAACCAAGTCCAAGCATGCGCAGTTTTCATCTCACAGCCAAACTGTTCCTGTCGCGAGCCGCACGTCATAAAAGGACTATATGCGTGACAGGTATAACTGAACTACACATTCACAGCGTAATTGATTTCATAAGGATAAAATACCATACATTTAATAAGCTTCCTACTGTACTCCAACCAGGAGGAAGTCCCAGGGAAATGAGACGCAGCGGGGTGATGTTATGAATGAATGTTGATGTCATAAGATGTCATAAGGTCACACACGTGGGTACACGCATCTCCATTGGCTAACTCTCAAACACAAACGATAACACTGATATACACATACTTATACTACCCTAGTTACAAAATTAGATCACGGTTAATCATCTGGTCTTTTAATCCCTCCATACAGGAAATAACATATGAAGGAGAGCGCATGTTTTTTAAACTGTCGTTATAACGGTAATATTATCTCTCTACTTCGCTCCAATAGATGACGCAATGGTAAGCACATTCCTTCCACGGTTAATCTCCTGGTTGGAGAGCTGTAATTGTATTGTACATGAAGTTGAATTCAAAATAAACTCGATGAAGTAGGCCTATATCTCTTTGTGATAAACTGTTATATTTTACTACTAATAATATTACACTATGTTTTTCAAGAAAACGTCTTTTGTAATATATGGAAGTATGGAATCCCCATTAACGTTATGAGAAGATGTTGAAACATTTTAGAATTGTCTAATCCTTGTTATTTATAATTTCACAGCAATTTGTCATGTTTTTCAGTTAAATGTGACCAAACCTGGTTCGTTAGTAGCAGGAAGTGAAACATCGTTATGTAAGCTTGCACAAGAGAGGTAAATAATGATCAAAACATCCTCGTTAAGAAGATATTGCAAGAAGATCGTGTACTTCAAAAAACACTCATAACATTTATCCGATAGACTCAGTCCATGTACTCCTGTACACGTCGTTATATTTCAGCAGAAGTATTAACTATTAAAGTCTGTAGTAAGTTTTAATTCTGGATGAAAATTACATCGGAACCTATATATAAATAAAGTGCACAAAGCGAAATATAAAACTGAAATAAAATAATGTTCTGCATACTTCACGATTACCATTGATGCAAGAAATTTTGTGAGTGGTTATATTTTCAGTTTGTTCATTGATAAAGACAGTCATCTTGATGTTATTCGTCATTGACTCTAGGAGCGGACTCATAGATGTCGCTAGTGGCGAGAAGCATAGTTTACTCAATTCACCAGTGACTATAGAGAGTGCACCACAGGTGGTGGATATACATTACACTCATAATGAAGAACAATGGTTATGGATAAATTGTATTATTGTTATGTCACAAGGGGGCCGGAGTATATGAAGAAAATCCTCTCCTTGACAAGAATAATAAGAAATTGTGATGTCTACAATAACAAAATATAAATCTTAAAGCAGCCAGTTTATTTATATATATATATATATATATATATATATATATATATATATATATATATATATATATATATATATATATATTCCTATATTATCATAAAAATAAATTAATTGTTTCGCAACATAAAGTTTTTGGTGATATGACATTAGCAGAAGAGGAGATGACGATAAAGGCAATCAGGATTTTGTAAGGTTGTGAATTTAAGTGAGGCAGTAGAGCAAGTAGACAGCTTCATACTTGGGGTGTATTATAAGGAGTAACATGATCTGCTGCCAGGAAGTCAAAAAGAGGATAGCAATCGTAACGGAAGCTTTTAATAGACATAGGAGCATCTTCTGCGGACCTCTGCCTCTATGAAAGGGACTAGTGAAGTGCTTGTGTGGAGTGTGGCATTGTAAGAGGCACAAACATTGACACTACGACGAAGTGAAGAGAAACGTTCAGAACATTTGAATTGTGGATATACTGTAGATAAGAATTGAGCATATTAAATGGACGGACGAAATAAGAAATGAAGCTGAGGGTGAAGGAAGAATATTGCTTAAACTGAACAGTAAGAGAGGAAGAAATTGGCTGGCTCACTGACTAGAATGAAACTGTTTACTGAAGGATGCACTGGAAGGAATAGTGAACGGGAGAAAACTCTGGGGGAGAAGAAGGTATTAGATTATATGCAACATGAATCAATTATATGGATCATATGCAGAGACTAAGAGGAAAGCAGAAAAAGAGGAGGATTGGAAAATACTGGGTTTGCAGTGAGAGATCTGACCTTGGGCAGAAAAATATGACTGAAATGAATATTGCAACACTGCACAGCATTGACCTGAAGTACACAAATCTCAACAGAGTTGATGTACTATTGGAATAAAGAACTACAACCTTCACTTCAATGTGCTTGTCCGATCATAGTGGAATAAGTTGCCAGTTTCCCCGCTTCAATTCATGCGATGGACTGCGAATAATTCCTAAACTATATATTTTACAAACAAAATTTATGTGAACATTTTAAAAGTCAGAATGCTTTAGAATTACATTGAAAAACTACATGGAAAAATAAGAATTTCACTTAAAATTGTCATAAATTTCAGTTCAAAAAGTACCTTATTCTTCTAAAACTATGAAATAGGAAATTTAAAGGCTCTTTCTAATAATTTATTGTCGACATTCAACGATGAAAAAAAATGGCCTAGAAATTATGTCTGGAACCCTTTTACGCATCGCAAAACTATGCGCGTGACTTAAGATTTTACTATCATCCCATGGTAACGATGTTATCGTCCTTTAAAATCCATTGCCCTTAAGCGGGTTCTAACGCTCGACTGCGGATCCAATGGCTAACATAATTGTAACTTTGTAACTAGTAACTCTTGAGGGTAAGGAATTATATACCCATGAATTCTTAGATTGTAATATACAGACTTAGAAGAACAAAATGACTTTAGACCTTGAAGATCGTGCATTGATGGGATATTCACGTTGAAACAATTGATGGATAAGAAGGTAGAGAGGGACAGAGAGGTCCATTTTACATTTATAGATCTGCAGAAAGCGTATGATACTGTACCTTTAGGTAAACTTTGGGAAACTTTGGAAGCAATGAACATAAAGAAAACCTATATAAGGGAGGTTAAAAAATTATATTGTGTATGTAGTAGTGTTGTATATATTGTGGATGTAGTAGTGTTGTAAAGGTAGGAAGCCACTTATCAGAAGACTTCGCAGTTACAAAAGCCTACGCCAAGGATGCTCACTTGCTCCAACTCTTTTCAAGATTTATCTCCAAGCAATTTTGGAACAGTGGAGGAAGAAATGTGGTCAGATGGGAGTACCAGTTGGGGAAGATACGTTATATAGCCTTCATTTCGCTGATGATCAAGTGCTGATAGCGGCAGATGAAGAAGATTCCAGCTATATGTTTCGTAAATTGAGTGAGGCTTATAAGGAAGGGGACCTATCAATTAATTTCAAGAAAACAAAATACATGGTTGTGGGTAGTCGCAGCAAGGTAAATTTAGATACCGGAGATACACAAATAGAAAATTCTGAGTCATTCAAATATTTGGGTGTTACCCTCAACAGTCAGGCCAAAAATGATGAAGATATTAATAATAAGATTGGTCAAAGAAAGCGGGCCATAAGACAATTAAATACACTCCTGTGGAATGACAAGGTAACAAAGAAAACTAAGACAAGTATATAAAAAACTATAATAGAAAGTATATGTACCTATGGATCTGAAACTTGGGAAATGAGAGATAGGATGAAGAAGAAATTGTTGGCTCTAGAAATGGATTACTGGCGCCGTAGTTGTCAAATTTCGAGGATGGACCACATTAGGAATCAGGATGTCCGTAATATAATGCAGGTATCAGGAGATATCTTACAATCAGTGGAAACTAAACGCCTGATATGGTATGGGCATCTCCAGAGGATGTCAGCCGACAGATGGCCTAATAAGGTCTTCAACTGGACTCCCCTGGAAAAAGAGAGAAGAGGAAGACCAATGAAAAAATGGAACAAGGAGGTTCAGGAGGATATGGTCTGCAGGGGCCTAGAAATGGGCGATTGGCAAAACCGGAGTACCTGGAAGTTGAGAAGCGGGAGACGGCGACAGCCGTAAAATTACTCGCAATACATACATACATTCTTAGATTATACTTACATCAATTCTTCATTGCTGTATATGAGTCCTGAGGGTATAGTATACTGTACCATACTTCATACACGATTATGGTGTAACATGTATGTGAAGAGACCCGATGTGTAGTATAATAGGCCTATACCTGCATTTCTGCCCTAACTGTAACCAGCAGAATATTTTCAGTATTTTTCCTCATGTCAGTGACATTTTTTAAAATGTACCCGTAGAATTATATTGAACTTTAAAAATTAGACAACAAATGTCTCGGAACACAGGAAGATAAATGCTTAAGGCTTCACTCCACGCTATATAAAACGTATCACTTCTAGAAGAGCCATTAATCTTCTTGTCAGGACATAGGCATTGAAAAAAGCAATCTACCTTATTCCAGGTAATCTGCAATTTTCGAAATATACAAAACATAAAAAATTACGATATTGTTTCCTCTTCTTGCCACTTTATTTTAAAATTTTAACTTAATTAAAATTTTAAAGCTACACTAAAAGTTTGTTCAAACGCTATCGTGTAATGTAGATACGAAAATGTTTTTCTTTCTTTCTTTCTTTCTTTCTTTCTTTCTTTCTTTCGTTTCAAAGAAAACCATTTTCACAATATTGATTCTACATGTACAGGAAGACCGTCCAAATGTGATTTTTGCACACTCACTTGTATAATTCTGCATTGCTTGGGAAAAGTGGCATAAGTCAGTTTCCACAAACATTTTTTATTAATTTATTGACAACTTACGGGACATCTGCTCGCTTGGGAAAAGAGACATAAGTATTTCGCCCATTACAATAATTCATACAGAAGAAAATAAAATCGACATAAACTAGTGTGAAGACAGTTTCTTTCCTTCTTTTGTAAAATTAACATTTTTGACTTGTGCCAATTTTCCCGAGCACTACAGATATATATTACATCCAAATACAGAGTTCAGCCATCATAATTCTGATTTATTATACAGTATCCTTAATAAAATGACATTGGCAATGTAAAAATATTAACAAATCCATATAAAATGTAAAAATATCTCAAACCCCTTACGTGATACGACAATTTCTAAGGCCGTTTCGGATTCTACAGCCAAAAATTGATATAAATTGATATATCACACTACCAGATGTAAAATGGGTGTTAACAGATGTAAAATGGCTGTTAACCAGTGTTATTTATGTATTGAAGTAAGAGATGTGTGGGGACCGGATTTTTATGTAATATCAAGGTGTGAAATATGTATATATTTATGTAAGAAAAATAACCTAAATATGTACCAAAATATGTGAAATCATGAAAATGTTTATTATCAATATCTGCGCTGGTTTGAAATTTTAAGCCTAGATATTTGTAGTCTGGTACAATTTTTAATTTTCTGTTCTTCATGACGATTTCTGCTGTTTCTGGTGCTCTTCCGCCGTTTCTGAGTATCATCATTTCTGTCTTGTCCACATTTATATCAAATTTGTTTTTATTGCACCATTTTACCATGATGCTTATTGTTTCTTGTAACTTCGTAAGGTCTTTAGATCCTACTACTATGTCGTCCGCTTATGCGTGTGAGATTATTCCCTCCTTGATTTTTACAATACAGATTAGTTGTATGAGAAAGGTTGCCATTTGTTCATTCATATTTGCAGTGGGCGGTAAGGGGTGAGTGCCTCTTTTACTTCCTGGAACTAAAATGTTATGTTTCGTCCCGAAATATATCCTTTCTCGGGTAGGTAAAAAGGCTTATTTCAAATTGTAGACTTCCCCAGCAGCAGTTTTCTTTTTCCTTTTAAAGAAGTAAAAATTAATAAAACCCCTAAATATGTAGATTTATGTAATATTAAGCCATAATATGTAATGTGGGGTAAATATGTAAAAATATGTAGTATCAAATTTTAATATATTATTGGTAATTACAAGATTCGCAAAGATTTGTTATTTATATACGGTTAGGTTGAAAAGAATATAATATGCAATTACATAAAAATCCGGTCCCTAGAGATGTGTATTTAGTTGTAACAAAATCGAAAGGTTATTTATGTATACTTTCTCTTTCACCTCAAAGGAACTCAACAATAGCCTACTAACTAGTTGACATACTCGGACTGATACAGGCATATACATGGCTGTACGCTCTTACAGGGAAGTTATAAACCCTAAGATATAGTATCTAGTCTCTTGCACTCTCACCTCGCAAGATTAAACCACTTTCCGAAGTTGCGGGTAATGGGATAATCGCATTTGTCTAACCATATCGCCAGAACACGTTGCCAGGAAACTTCCCACATTAATATCACATGCAGTCTATCTGTCTGTCTACCTGTCCGGCTGAATGACTAAATTCCGCAGTAATTAATGAGATTCAACCGCGCACACTGCATTACTGATTGAACGGTTCACTGACTGATGGGGTCAGCAAACTGTTTCACGCATTTAAATTCAATTCAAGATTTATTTCCACACATTACGCAAGTAGAAGATAACAAAAGTGAGTTTATAGTGGGGACCAGTAGTATTCTTATATTTAATTATATTAGTTAATTAAAAATAAATATTTTTTTTAATATCGGCCATTGCAAACGAAGTAGAACTGGCATATTTGACATGTTTGGATTCCATGGTCATGTAGTTAGCACGGCACAGGGTTATCGCTGAGACAACTTACGACAGTATATGGCATATAGGCAAACAACCAGTCCTGTGGAAGAAAGATAAATGTCTCCCATTTCCCCGCAGAAAATTGAACAACGGACCTCTTGAAGAGAAAGTTCATACGCTATTCACAGCACTAAGGAGGTGGAATTTCAGCATTCTTTGGAGCAGTATAATTGCTTCAAACATATGCGTCAACTTTATTTATTACATACATATAGTTATAGGTATAGCCTATATCGTCGTTGTTCCTGCCATAACTCCTATGTGCAAAATATGAAATTTTTCAGAAGGAAGAAAAAACACATTTATTCTGCTATGGCAGTAGTGGATAGGATATTGTGAATTCTTACATTTTCGAAAGAAAGAAATATAATTACATATACGAGCTTTTATTATTTGCTGTACCACTATTTAAGTTATTTAATAGAGCAAAAATCTGAAAATTGATAAAATATGTCACATAGGAGTTATTGCAGGAACAACGACGATATGAAGAAAATAAGTCAGTATGTACCCACATATTACCGGATGTTCATATTAAATAGTTACAAATGTTCTGCAGTGATAAGGAGATTCCTATTGAAACCTTAACCGGCGGTACTTCGACAATGGTTGAGCCATAGCAAAAAAAACGAACTGCCCGTTCAGGAACTAGTGTTCATCCACGTAATCAAATATAACACTTACCATTAGTATGAAATATCTCATCATGTCGTAGGGGAGAGTTGGTTAGTATCGGACGTCGGGTAATAACGGACAGTTCGTTTCTTTCATGTACCACAAGATGATAGTACCTGAATGACATGGTTACGTTTATGTGATGTCGCATACTGAAACTTAACCATGTTATTCAGGTACTACCATCTCGTGGTAGATTAAAGAAACTCACTGTCCGATATTACCCGATGTCCGATACTACCCAACTCTCCCCTATATTTTTTCTGATCATGTCCTTGAAAGCAACAATTCGGACTATTTTCAGTGTTCGAATATAGGCCTGTCAGTTAGGAACGTCAAATAATTTCTTCAATCTCCATTATGATGCTCAGGAATTTCGCTAGGCTTACACTAAAATTGTAAAAATGATGCAACTTACTTTTATATATGATTATTAAACCCCAGTGTTTTGTCACATTAAACACAAGTTAGGTATGCAGTGATAATGCTAAACGCTACGGAAATTAGTGCTAGATACTTCCGTTTCTCTCATATATCTTATATGGAGGTAGAGTCGGTTGGCACAATAAATAAAAGTGTATACAACTGCAAACAATTCTTTCAGTAAATCTATTATTGTAACAAAAAAGTCCAAAAAACATATGACAAAACCAGAACTTTAAATTTAAATAATCACGAAACTCCATAGAATTCTAGTAGATTTGTATACTTTGGTTTTCATTGATATCGAGAGGCAGGAGATTGAGCTCCAGTGGTCAGAAAAGTTCTCACTGTATTTACAATTAGATCTCATGCTTAACTGGGGGAGGTGTGACTACATAAATTATTGTAACAAAGACAGCAGAGCAGGTTTAGCGTGGCTAAGATTGGGGGCATGGAAGGGTAATAAAATTGTCAATAAAAAAGAGAGCGCCTTTGTCCACTGTGCGGAGTAAAAGATTCCTGGACACATTTTATTGCAGCATGTCGAATCGGAACATATCCGGAAAAAATATCTACCACCCTCGATGCAAAGTCAGAATAGGAATTTCCTTGCCTGTCTTCACCTCATGGGGAATAGAGAATGCGAACAAAAGACTGGATTGTTCCTCTTCAAGGCGAGACAGATTAGAACTTCAGCTGTTGAAGTTTGTGATGCGAACTGACGAAGGGATACTCAATTATAGACTTTTATGCCTGTTTAGGTTAGGATATATTATATAATGTGTTTTGTTTGTGCCATTTTTATTTTAATCTGTGTGTTCTTTTGGAGAGTGGTTGGATCTGACCATAAGTGAGGGGGTGAAATCTAAAATGTAGGACTTGTTTTTATAAACCACGTACAGTCAGAAGATCCGTGCATTGGATTTAAGATAAAATTCTGTTAATATAGTACATCTGTATGTGTAATATTGCTCAATAAATCCATCTACATTTGACGATCATGTTGTAAAATGTTTACAATTAAACATTCCCCCTTTATTAGGTAATGCTTGTATGTAGAAAACTCCATTAAGCCTCAAAAAGTAACGGGTACAAACTGAAAATCTGGAATATTACAGATCTCTACATCATTAATTCGAAAATTCCTCCAAGATAAAACAGTTACATCAATACCTATGTCAGTTTTAAATTCCACCGGCTTATGAGACTCTCCAACACATATTTTGCATGGTTTATATACACCATCAACTGTTTTTAATGTCGTAAATAGTAATTTACCTGCTCAACCTCTGCTGATATTTCCTCTATATTTTTGCGGCATACAACCACAAAATTTCCTCTTGCATGACATTTGTAGCAGTCCCTGAATGGAGCTGGACATTTCCGTTTGTCTTTGTGTCTATTTTTAAGCCACAATAAATAGTTACTTTTGTTGGGTAGCCTACCTTTTCCCCCCTTTTTTCATCAGTGCTATATCTGCTTTCTGTGTTGTCTGGGAGGATGAACGACTGTTGCATTTTAATTTGCTTTGCTTCCTGAACTTTAGATATACATGCAGCTAAAGATAATGTTGAATCCATCTGCAAGACTTGTGATAAATTATTGTCCAATATCCCCGTAATAATGCGATCTCGTATGAATTCTTCTTTCAAATTACCTAAGTCACAATTCTTTGATAATCTGTATAAATCTGTTACGAATACATCAACTATTTCATTCAAGATAAAGGATTCAAATATTATTTCTGTTTCATCTCCCATTGTATAAATTAGGTGATCAATTTGTTCTTCATTAGGTTTGTTAATTATCCCACTGACTTCCTAAACCTCTCATATCTACCTATCCACCTCTGCCATCCTTCTGCTTTAAAACTAAATTTTTCAGGAATACGACACTGTGATCCTTCCACGTTTGCATTCTCTATTTTTGTAACTTGTACAGATATATTATAAGTTTACATCTGACAACATGTTTTAATATGAACATTTATTTGACATATAAATAGTCGCGTGGGGGTCATGTTGACCGCAGTGTTATATGGTACTAATGTCACAAAATAGTTCGCAAGTGCTTAAGTGCTAGAAGAGAACGAGTTTAACATTAAGTACAAACCAATAACCACATCTATATAACAACTATGACCATCTCTATATCATATTAGTTGCAATAAAATGTATATGTAGAAATAATTATGGTAATATTATATCTAAGAACATACATAAAACTGACGTTACAGAATGGTTAACGTTACATGTGTTTCTTAATAATTTAAAATCTTTTAAAAACAAGAGTTATTTGACATATTTGTACATGAAATAACTACGGAATTATTGTGGTAATAACCCTGATATACATTAATGAGTATAAAATATTAGTATAATTGTTGATTTCTTCTTATTATATTAACGCATTGGATAAAGTACATCTTTCGTGTTAAGTTGATTTCGAGCACATTGATGCTTAATGAAATAATAGATGTGTGTCGTATCGCAACTTTATGTAGCCTTAGTGTACACTTCTTGCTGGTTGAGTGGAAGAGAAGGCCTTACGACCTGCCAGCTAAAATAAATTATTATTATTATTATTATTATTATTATTATTATTATTGCATATCTTTACAATATTACTTATATTATTCCAGTCTTCATTTATATGATTTCATTAATTCATTTGTAATTCATTCCATTTAATTGCCATTATTTTAATTATCTCACTGAACTAATTTTAATAATTATTTGTGCTATTTATTTATTTTTTTTTTTGCATTTGGTCAGTTCATTAATGTAGACTGTTATATTGATTGTATTTCATCTCACTGCCATTTTCTATCATTCATTCTCATCATCATATGTTGTTTTTTTTTTTTGTTTTGTATCTTGTGCTAAACAGTAATTGGCCTTGTGCTGTTGTTTTGCACGTTAATATTCTAAATAAATAAATTATTATTATTATTATTATTATTATTATTATTATTATTATTATTATTATTATTATTATTATTATTATTGTTGTGTTCTCGTGCAATCTGTAAAATATATATTTATTTTTAGATCCATTGTTATTATAGGCCTATATAAGATTAAAATGAACTTTATTAGGTTTTCTCACTGATATAATAATGAGATATATAATATTCTTCAGCTACATTGATAAATTTGTTATTATTATAGATTTTTAGTATTTATCGTTGAAATTTTGCCATTTAAACTCCTAGACTCATTTAACACAGTAGGTATGTCGCAATTTCAATTTCTTAGCAAAAAAAATGATCCTCTCACTCTTCACGTCGGCCTCGGTAGCGTAGTCGGTATAGCGGTGGCCTTCTGTGCTCGAGGTTGCGAGTTCGATCCCGGCCCAGGTCGATGGCATTTAAGTGTGCTTAAATGTGACTGGCTCATGTCAGTAGATTTACTAGCATGGAAAAGAACTCCTGCGGGACAAAATTCTGGCACACCGGCGACGCTCATATAAGCTTTGCAGTTGCGAGCGTCGTTAAATAAACCATAATTGTTTTTCTCACTCTTCACAGAACTGTAGAGTACGCCTTCTTGAGCTCTATGATAGAGACATACTGTAGCACCATGTGAATAATAAATTCACACCACTGATGCCCTCAGCTTTGTTTATGAATGACTGTGTGCCAGAGTTGGGCAAAATTTATTCGATTGACGAATAATTATTGCAAATAAACCAAATTATTCATTAGGCCTAATAAAGAATAACAAATATTACTTTTTATTTTTGTGATTTATTCGTTGCTGGCGAATAAAACTAACCATAATTATTCGTGATGACGAATAAAAGGTAAATCCTACGAATGAAATGAACGTTTCAGCTATTATCAATGTATTAACATATTTAAATACCTATATATTAATATATTTATTTATGCAATTATTCATTCATGCATTTATTCATTTATTTGTTTGTTTACAAAATTGTAAAAATTGTGTTAACAAAGAGTAATTAAAATTTTTTTATACATATGTACTGGACGTCTGGTGTATCAATATAAAATTTACAGAAGAATGTACACAAAATTTTGAAATAGTCCCATATGCTCAAAACAATAATTCAATCACCCCCTCTCCGAGCGATTAAACATTTTATTATATAAATTAATTTCGGCTAATGTTTCTTCGTATTTCGCTCACAATACATTTTCACGTGAATAATTCCATTCTATAGAAAAATCAATTAACATCTATTGAAAAATGTTGTTTAGAATGTAGTGCTTAAACTGGTTAACTGCTCTCCTACAATTATACTGCCACCTTGAGGGAATTTTTATTATTACCTACTAGAATTCTAGCCGTAACTTCCGGTTGCAGTCATTTGATGTTTGTTTTTTGTGCGGATGTCTGCTTTCGTATCATGTTTACTGTTCTTCATGCACTGCGGCGGAAGTATGTAGCCCATAGGTTGAATAAAAACATATTACGTTTACATGTATGGTCTATGAAAGTAAAATGTATAATTAAATTTTTTGGGGATATCTGTAGCTCAACCAGTTAACGGAATTTTCATCTAAGAGATCCGTGTTCGATACCCGAAATAGTGAAGATGGTTTAGCCGATGATTACTACATAATTATGTGTAATTAGCCCCACATCCTACATACAGTACTTCATTGTAATAATGCGACCATTACAGTGTATAGCTGCATTAATTCTCATTCGTCTTTGATTTCTTGACAAATGGACCGCATGCTAACAGAGTTACATTCTGTGACCTTGTGTTGTAGATACAGTGACTTTCCAACCCTGACATGCACATTCTAATTCCTCCTTAGAGGGGTTATGTCAATTGGAATTATATTGTACATGTAGGGTGGGGGAGAATTTTTTTCAGTGTCTTTCCTGTCGTTTGAAAGTACGGGTTGTTGAACGGATATTTCGTATTTTGTTTTAATTGTGTGTGCAAAAGTGAAATGTTCTACATTTTATTTATGTGTGCTTGCGTGAAGTTAGATTGAAGATTATTTCGGAGCACATAGTACTACCTAACACAAACAAAGGTAAGGTGTGTTTACGGAATGGCAGTTTCGACATAAACTGCAATATTATTACATGCCTACAGTGGAAGTTATATTACGTAATATTTACAAGACGTTTACATAAGTATGTATCAGTTGCACAGTCTCAGTTCTACTTCCCCACAACTAGGCCTACATCCATGCAGTCATTTATTCGTACTGTTCTGCGAAGAACCCAGCATTCTCCAATCTTTTCTATTTTCCGCCGCATACGATCCATGCATCTTAATGTTTCTTCTTAGGCAGTGACCCGTTCACTTACTTTTCCTCTTCCTGATCAGTTTCAGCGTTATTTTTCCTTCACCCACTCTTTCTAACACTGCTTCGTTTTCTTATTCTGTCTGTCCGTTTCACACGTTACATTTTTCTCTACATCCATATTTAAAATGCTTCAGAGTTCTAATTACAGGCTTGAAATGTATTAATATTTCCTGCAGCGTAATAATTTAGGAGCATTTTTCCGCTAAATTGGAGAATTAGCACGGTAGCTTTGAACCGTGCCGTTACGTTTACCACCAAATTTAAGTAAATACACAATGTCGCCAATGTCGTGTGTGGCGTCGTCAGAAGGAGAAATTTGTTTTTTTTTCTCTCTCTACCTCTTTCGTTCTGAACATTACTGAGAGATAGCACCACTGTTAGCGACAAGGTGTATTTGCGTAAATATTGCGAGTAGATTATGTGGCTTAGATGAGAGGGTTGAGACGGAAACAGTTTTGCTGTAGCGCATGCGCGGACCTCTCATGCAGTAGGAGTGTGATTCTTACTTGAATTTACTTTCGCGTGTAGGTTGCAGATCAAATGAAGAAGATCCCTTCTTGCTACGGTTACACACCTTGCATATACAAAGGTTAGGTTTGGTTAGTTTAGGTTTTTATTAATCAAGTCTGCGCATGCGCAGACAGGCAAGAATTGTACCTTTTTGTCATTTCCTTCTCGAAACTTTTCACTATGTCTTGTAAAGTATCCATTTTACCTCGAACTAAAATATCTGTCGCATTTTCTTTTGTTTCATCACGGCCGAATTGGTTTATCTCTTTGGTATCAATGTTTATAATCGGTCATGGCCTTTATGACAGTTTTTGTTTCGTAATATTGATAAACAATAATATAATGAAAGAGGTGAATAATTTCATGGCCCCTAAGATTTCTTTTTCGTAAAAGGCTAGGTATTTTTCTCTAGGCCACAAATAAAACGGCAACGCGGTCATAATTACGTACTTACGCTTTGACGAACATTAACCGGAAATTTACTTTCCGTCATTTGAATGATATTCCGTGAAACAGACCTTTATTCCTCTTCATTTAGTTATGATAACCTACTTTAAGATCTTACTACATCTGTATTTCCTTTTAATGCATTCAAAACACCGCTGTTGTACTACATAAACCTTGCACTTGACTAATGGAGTGATTTATTTAAGAATATAGTCCCAAATTTCACTACCACCATTTCGATTGTTTTTTGTTTGACATGGCTCGGTACGGCCTGGTGACTAGTGGCGAGCGAGTAAAATCGACCACGGACATTGCTCTACCGTGTGTATTATCCAGTTGCTCCATAACACGTCTTTCGAAAAGTTAAGGGTGCGGCAAAACATCCTCCCTAATTTAAAGTTTAAATAAAAGACAGATGGATCAAAATAAGGAAGCTTTATTAATATGAATGGTATCTTAACAATGGGAATTTTTCATTTTTTGAAGAACATGTCTCTCAAGTGGTGTCCTTCACTATCAATGCATTGTTGAATGCGACTTCGGAAATTCTGAATCACACTAACTAGCATTTCGTGAGGATTAAGACCAATTTCTTCCTGTATTGCATTTCTTAGGTCTGGCAAAGTTCTCGGCCGATGTTTGAACACCTCAGCCTTAAGATGCCCTCATAGAAAAAAATCGCAGGGTACAAGGTCTTGTGATCGTGCTGGCCAGGGGACGTCTCCACGTGAAGAAATTAAGCGTCCGGGAAACATCTGAGCAGCAACAACGGAATTACCACTTACAGAAACGATACCACAGCGTAAGCACGTTCTTCACCCGTCCACGGCATAGTTGGAATTCGTTACAGATTACAATTTGCACTAATTGAATGTTAAGTCCGTGTATTCATTCCTATTCAATTCTTGTTGTTTTGCGCATGTCATTTGATATCGCTATGGCAACGCATGTAACCCTAAATTTACCACTGTTTAGATACAATTCATATTAATACAGTTTCCTTATTTTGATCCATCTGTTCTTTATTTAAACTTTAAATTAGGGAGGATTTTTTGCCGCACTCTTTAGCATGGGCAAACAGGAGTCCATTTTAACGGTAATTGAGAGCAGTATCCTGCAATATTCGAACATGAAAGAGACAATCAAGATATTACAAAATTCGTCTTATTCTATATTAAAAACTAACTGCAAGATATGTGTTAAAATCCTTCAGAAGTTAAAGCACGAAGGGATTAGAGGGGAGGACAGAGAATATTTTCATAACAAGGCTGAACAAACATAGGCCGCCTTCTGCAGAGCGAACATCGATGAATATCGAACTTACCATACTCGACAAACTTGAACCGAAAATAGCGCATGTAATGCACGACACTAAGTGAGAGCATCAGATTTTTACAATAAAATCTCGCGACTTAATATACATTACACTACAAATGCATTATTCATAGGCTTACTTTGTAATGAGTGCTAAAGCTGTCGATTGCTCTAAATATAGCACGCCATTTATTGTACGATTCGTAATGTACACATTATAAATGTTATGATGTGTACTGCATTGCCACGAACAAAACTGAACTGCACTGAATGGAAGTCAACTGTATACTAATTCTCTAAAATGGATGTACTTTCAGGCTGTGTTATCTGTCCATATTACGCAAAACAAAAGCTTTTTACGCTCGGTCCAAGCAAAATGTACTCACTCTTTCAACATTTCAGCAAGTAATGGGAACAATAAAAGAACATTATATAACATTTTTGAAAACAATAGTTGTGTCTACTAGCGTTGTAAATTATTACAGGCGTTGTGTTCGATTCAAATTTGTCGAGTATGATGAAATTCGATATTTGCCGTAGGAGGAGGCCTCTCGTGTTTGTTGTGTCTTGTTTTAAAATATTCGCTGGCCTCTACTACCAGCCCTTCATGTTTTAACCGTTTAATGATTTTAGCACAGATGTTGAAATTAGTTTTACATGCGAATGAAGACTAAGTTTGTAATGTCTTAGTTGTCTTTTTCATGTTCAAGGATTGCAGACTCTTAATGTCTACGTCACTGACGTGTAAATTTGAAATTACGCACTGAAGTCTAATTTCTCAACAGAAAAGTTATATTTTTATTTAACAAGAAAAATACGCTTTAGCGACCATGATTTAAAATGGTTGAAAAACAAGAAGTGTTGCAAATACACACTCCAAGATTCATTGAGACAAGTGTGCATCTACGGTGGAGCTATATGGTGTATTCTTTAAATCAAACTTGTTGTACAATTAAAATTTAAAGCAAAACAATTTCTTTACTTTTTTTAATATTAATAACATCATTAAATGACAGAGAGAGAGAGAGAGAGAGAGAGAGAGAGAGAAACATATATTTCACGGAAGAAAACAAGGTGTGGGGCGTATGGCTAAGAGAAAAATTGCCATGACAACACTGGCTAAATGTAGGGTGGTTTTTTTCTCTCGATATGTGAGTTTTCATGGGCGACTAGATGTCTGCTTGTTTCATGTTCATTCTTGTTCCCTGTGTTTATATATTGTAGATATCACAGTAGAGAAGCTTCTAGTAAGTGTTCTACCTATCTCTCTGTAAGTTTTTCTTTGTGTGTGCGGTAACACAACTTTATCTAGAACAGAGGTTGAATGTTCACCTTTCTTCGGTCCCATGTTGACAGTAACCACACCAGACTTATGACTGGTCAACAACCCTTAATAAAGGTACAAAAACATGACCTTGTGTTTAATTCATTTTAAATGACAGAAACGTATAATGGCGCCACTCTGCCAATAATTTTTTGGTATTTGTAATACTATATTTTAATTTCTAGGAAGGTTGTTTATCGTGTAATTGATTTATTTCGTAATTAAAATCGTTTAACTACCTTATATATATACCCTGCTTTTTCAATTGCCTTAAATTGGACTCAGTACTACTGGGTGAACAGTATAGGGCAAAACAGGTTTCACGGCCGGCTGTGCACGCGGAAGTGGGGGACTCAAGGTCGAGCGAGACCGTGAAACCTGTTCCCAGTACTACAATAAATTGGAGTGTGCTAATAGCACAGTCTACTATATACAGTCGCGAAGCTTGAGGTGTTTTTTTGCAAATCTCGTGATAAAGCGCTCCAAGCGGTTAGCAACTAGAAACAATAGACTGTCCATGGTCGACTTTGGACTGTGTCGTATTTCTATCGAGTGCTAGCTCGTTGCGTATTTCACATTGATGCTTGTGAAATGTTCGTTATTGGTTATAATGAAAATGTTAATGGCTAAAATATAATAATTGGAATAATAATATGGGACAAGGAGGAGACGTTTGTAGTGCTATAAATTGTAGCAACAGTAAGAGAAAGAGGCCAGAGTTATCCTTTTTCCGATTTCCGAAATATTCAGAAAGGTTCCTGGGTTTCCACAAGAATGCTGTGCAGAAACAAAACTGTTAATTTGAAGTTCTTTGTGACTGTTAGAATACATTATATCCTTAAATTTCACAATGAAATGTTTCAGTCTAACCGAAAGGACATTAGATACCGGTTAAAGTTCTGTCACTTAGGATGCTAAATTTCGAGAGAAATAAAGGTTAGGTCTACTTTTTTTTTCAGAGGATATATTTTTAATTGTAGCTATTAAGTTTGTCATTATTTTTATGTGTTATTTTACTAAAGACGTAGAAAAATTAAGTTTGTTGTAATGAAATTTATTGATCACGTTTTATTTTCAATTCTCGTGGGATTATTATTGCTTAGGCCTACTTTTTTCTTCAAAGGATATGTTTTTAATTATAGCTGTTAATTTTGTTGTTATTTTTATTTGTTGCTTTACTAGAGACGTAGAAAAAGTCTGTTACAATAAAATTTATTGATCACGTTTTATTTCCAATTCTGGTGTGATTATTATTGCTTCACCTCATCCCACTTTGTTAACTACGTAAGCCTACACTACAAGTACCGGTACACGTAAGTTACTCCATTAATTCATATTTTCATTATTATTGTTGTAAAGAGACATGCAAATTAATATTTATTGGTTTCATAGTTAATTATCGCTATAATCTTGAATGAGTGAAGCTATTATAGTAAATTTCAGTTCGTTTTACATAAACAAAAATTATATTAACTTATTTCTTGCAGGTATCTTCGAGTTTATGTTGGAATTTAATATACTTCATTAAAATAATAAATTTACTTTATGCATTTAATATTTCAATAATGGAAGGAAGGTGTTAATTTTTCCAAAAGAACACGACAACGAAAGTGTAACATATTTTGTCGCCTGCTAGGAGAGAGATCTGCGATGATGAGGCGATAGTAGCGATCCTAGTGGTGGGCAACTACCCATGTTTGCATTTTTACTACATATTGAGCTTCGCGACTGTATATAGTAGACTGTGCTAATAGTTTTTGGAGCCATTGTAAATATCGCATATTAGTCTTACTCGCACATAAAACCAACAGAAAATAAGAGGAAAAAAAAAAAAGAAAGTTTCCGTTCTTGATATTGGCCAGAATATGCCGAAAAATATTTTATGCTCGACCACGCCGAAATGTAGTAATTATACACCTGGTAGCAGCCCTTTAATGGACCTCATTAAAGTACACCTATTCATTAAAGTTCAGGTGTTCAACCAATCAGAAATTACCATTGTAGCAATATGAAAGCGCAAGTATCGATTATTCTCGGATTTGCAATCGAAAGGCAACAATAAATCAATAAATCACCTATATTTGAAATAAAGTCAGTTCTGATACTATAATAATTAGCGTTATTCGTAAATAATATTCAGATAAATTCAATTTGTCATCTCGTTTTTCAATGTCTAATTCAATTTCAAGGTTATATGAAGATTCATGTTTATTTTACTTTCTAGATTATATCAAGGTCAATGTCGACATTTGTTTCTCGGAAAAAATCAATACTTTCGCGTCTGCGCACATCTCTCAATTTACGAGGTATTGCACAAGGTCAGTTCCTCTCCTCAGTCAGATAAGAATAACATTAATACTTAAGAATAATTTCAAGTTAGAAATATGGTCGAGCATAAAAAGTCGTATGAAACTTGACTATAATGGTAATTAAGACGTTCGTATGAAAATTATGAAACTCGCTTGCGCTCGTTTCATAAACATACTCGCGTCTTAATTACTACCATTATAGGCTCGTTGCATAATGTACTATTATGAAATTGGCACAGGAAATGTCTGTAGAAAGATTAGGACAACGTTGAAATTCCGAACGTTGATCGGTGGCAATTTATGACGGTGAGATTTCAATGCGTACAAATAAGAATATTGCCAAAACACAGCAGCTCTCTCTTTTTTTATTCCATGCCATGTTTAGATCCCTCGGGGTTACACAGGCCTCTGCACAGTTACAGAGGACGGAGTGTGGAACGCATGGGCGCTAGTATGAAGCCACGCACTGGGAGTCATACTACGTCGAACTTAATCACGTTGCTAGTTAAGCTAACGTCTAGAAGCGTATACGTGTGCAAGTAACCAGGATAACGCTAACTATACTTTGTGGTTAACCTCGGCAGTTGTAAGGGACTACTTACTATCTTAATGTAATATAACGAAACAAACATTTGAACTGTGAAATGGGAGAAGGAAAGCAACGGTGCTGTTCAAATTGCAGAGATTGAGTGAGTTGTTGGTGGGTAAAGTCTGCGTTGCGCTATGGCTTAAGAAGTACAGTTGCTAATTAGACACACAGCGAACATAGGTTGGACGCTCGTTAGGGAATGGGATATTTACCCGTCCTTTTAGAAACTGTGTCTGTGTGTGTCTCATATCGTGTACGGCCACCGGTTTGACCTCGGGGTTGGCGAGCTGTACTCGGAGACAGGGCTTAGATTGGAATCGTGCTTGGCTGATTTCTTAGTTGGGATTTGGCTACGTCTTTTTCCTCACAAGGTATAGGAGGTAAAGGCTGGTACACAATAAACTGAGAACGGAAAGGACAACGAGAACGAGATCGAATATAATGTTAAAATAAATGTATTTAAATGTGAGCATTCACAATAGTTAATTGTGAATCCTCACATTTAAATACATTTATTTTAACGTTATTTCCGTTCTCGTTCTCGTTGTAATTTCCCTTCCCTGTTTATTGTGAACCAGCCTTAACTTGGGAAATTGCAGTCGCACAAAAATGAAAACCTCACTGCCTGTTTTCCTTATATCTCCCTTTTTCTGATTGACTTCCCCTTGTTCTCATTGTATTTCCCTTGTTATCCTTGTCTTCCCTTTGTTATCGCTGTATTCCCATTGCTTTCAGAATATTTCTCTTGTTCTCTTTACATTGCTCTCTTTGCCTACCCATTCTTCTCCTTCCATTCAATTTCTTTCTCTGATATTCTCCACCTACTCCTCTTTATGTATTTACTTTGATCGCCTTGTATTCTCCTTGTTCTACCCTTGTTACTATTACAGTATATTCCTATTATTCCCGTTGTTTTCCTCTCTTCTCCTTGTCTTGATATTGTATCCCACTAATCTTATCTTCCTCTTTTCCCTTCGTACTTACACCGGTTACCTCGTCTTTCCCTTGTTCTCATTATAATTCCCTTGTTCTTCTTTTTATTTCCCATTTTCTCCTTTCAACACTTATCTCCTTAAGGCTAGTTCACAATAAACTGGGAACGAAAACGACAACGAGAACGGAAATATTGTTAAAATAAATGTATTTAAATGTGAGCATTCACAATAGTTAATTATGAATGATCACATTTAAATACATTTATTTTAACAATATTCCGTTCTCGTTCTCGTTGTCGTTTCCGTTCCTGGTTTATTGTGAACCAACCTTTACTTGTTTCAGGTAAAATTCCCGTTTTTTCCCTAATCGTTTGTGGATTGTCTCCTAACATATTCACGTCATCCGCATAAACAAGAAGCTGATGTAACCCGCTCAGTTCCAATTCCCTCTGTTTTCTGGACTTTTCTAATGGCTTATTCTAGAACAAAGTTAAAAAGTAAAGGTGATAGTGCATCTCCTTGCTTTAGCCCGCAGTGAATTGGAAAAGAGTCGGACAGAAACTGGCCTATACGGACTCTCTTGTATGTTCCACTGAGACAAATTTTAATTAATAGAACTAGTTTCTTGGAAATAACAAATTCAATAAGAATATTATAATTCTCCCTTATCCGAGTAATAATATGTACTTTTAAATCTATCAATAACTAATGTACCTTGCTCTCATATTACCATATTTTCTTCAATATCTGTTGAATACAAAAAATCTTATCAATGATCTATCTATTACGCCTAAAACCACATTGATGATCCTTCATTAAATTTAATCTACATAAGGAGTTAATCTTCTGAGAAGAATATTGGACAAAATTTTGTATGATGCCAATTGAAAGTTACTAAGTTAAAGCAATGAATAAATAACAAAAATAAGTATATATTTTTTAAATTAAACCTGCAGTTATTTTAAAAATGCATAGTAGGTTTCGCCTTTATTTTAAAGTACTCCATTTCCTTGTTTGGTATCGTTGGTTACAATCTACTTGAACAAGCTTTGAAAGTGCACCTCCATGATATTTCTCCACAGCTCATCAGTCGTATTTTTCTACACTTAAAACCATCACGTACTATACAAGGCACAACTTTATTAAGGGTAGTCACGGTGAAGTTCATTTCCGCACAAGACTGATACACTGAGATACAACTGAGCACATTCAGTAAAGTAAACCGTTAATCATTGTTACCAAAGTATGAAGGTATACAGATGGTGGCGCTTTTGTAGTATTGCCAATGGCACTTTCGTTATGTGGTCATTTGGCGCTTTTGTGACCAATATAAGACAATGCTTGGCGCAAATGTAATCCACGGCAAATAACAACCTCTACACGTTGAAATATGTCGTTCGATATACCGGTAGTGTAACAGATTTTATAGAAGCTCCGTACTTCCAAATCGACCGCGACGTTCTGCAGGTTGTACTACAACGCTACAGACGTTGCAATTATCGTTCGAATCATCGAACTAAGTGCAATTGTACGACCGATTGTAGAACCGAACATTGCGTTTCTGGGCAGTTTTAGCCGTAACACATGAACGGAATAAGAAATATTTGTTCATGAAGGGGGGTCTGTACTGCCTATCCCAGCAATGTAAATTTCATCTAATTTAGGTACACTTTTCTCAGGACTTACATAAGATACATATTTGAAATTTTTAGGGGTTATTCCTCAAGTATTATTGCATGTAACGGGCTAAAATTACGGTCTTTATCTTTTATTACTCTGCTTTACATTGATAGGATGGCAGTACAGACTCCCCTTTGAGAGGTTATTATGTTGGATGGACTTCAGACCTTACGTAGCAAAAACTTCAGCCATTGTGGATAAGTTCTCAAGGTCTTATTGGCAATTGGTTCATGGTGGCTGCGTTGATATTTATGATTATGGTGCTGATGGTAGTGAAGTGCTTTTTTTTTACTATTATTGACCGCCTGTCTTAAAGTATTGTACACATAGCTCCTACTTTACCTGATCAGGAACCAAAAATGAAATGTAAAGTACCAATATCCTTATGACTTGTTGAAAATATTCATCGTTGCAAAGTTAGTAGAATGGCTGAGATTAAATAGGATCTTTACATAATTTGACATAAACAAGTCTCTCTTGCTGTTCCAGATGTTTTGTTTATATAACAGAATGAAGTATGCATGTTGAATTGTCATCACGGCGTATCACTTCATTAATTGCAGAGATGTTCCCGTGGAGGGAGGCTGGAGGTTTCTGCGCAAGTATGTGGTGGCTCCACAGAGCGTCCCTGTCGGATGCTGCAACCCCGCGTTCAGTTCAAGTCTCCGCGACTCGTGTTGTGGACGGACGAACAGACGACGGCGGCGCGTGGCGTCGAATCGAGGCGCCGAGAAACGCGATGTCTGCCGTAAGGTAGGAAATCTTCCTCTCCGTATGTTATGAAACTCCTATTGACAATTACGGCCAGTTGTAATTTTATGTGTGAATTTCTGATGAATTTGATTTCAGAACTAAAGATCCCGTAAATAGTTTGTCGGTTATTTATAAATTTTATTTAAAACCTATTCGAAGGAGCAACAGTCATTATGAGATCGAATTTATGAAGTTTTGATGCCGTTCATTACACGTCGAATGCATTAACACTGTGTCAATAGGCAGAATTTTTCGCAAAGAGTTTTTGTAATAAATTATTGTCGAAAAATACATTTCTAATTTTCGAACAGAAGATTTTTTTTACTTCTATAAGATTTAACAAGTTTTAAATGTATACATCTTTATTTATAAATTTCAGAATTGCCCCCCGTAAAAGTTATTTCTTTACAAACATATAATATAATACCGTTAGATTTTTTATATATATTTAAATACATATTTTGTAACTTGCAAAATTAGACACTAATTTGCAGAGGGAAAAATTACTACTATCATCAGGCGTAAATGTACACAAATTTATTTGTACGCTACGAACTTATCAATACTTCTGCCGATATAAAGAAATATTTACATAGGACATACGTACAAGAAACATAATAAAAGTTCTTTATCAGATATAAAATTTTACGGATATGTTACATCCATTTTGGAGATTTGCAATAGTTACATGACAAAGAGGCATTTGATTTTATATTTCATGAAGTATTTAATTAAAATTTCTAAAGCCAATATGTTAGCAACGTCGTCGAATTCAACAGTTATTACTATGAAATCTATAAAAGAAAAATTATTTTAAAAACTAGAATTTAAATTTAATTTATTTTTCTATAAAACATGTTATTTTTCTCCTGAGATTAGCGCATAGTAAACCGTTTCTTTGACAAATATTCTATAAAATTATTTTGTTCAATTAAATAAATAATGCCTGTTTTTCTGAAGGGTGATTACTTCTTTATTTATTTATTTTTTTGTGTAACGAATGTACATAGAATAACAGACATTTCATTTAATCATTTGTGATCTTGATGCCAATGTACATACTATCTAAATCTACTATCCCTTTTCAGTTGGATGCGAAATAACAGACACCATTATGGATTTTACGTTTCATTTAAAGATGGATATCAATCTCCATACCATAAACATAAATTAAATCCATTCCTATACGAAACACAGCACTAATTTCAAAGCAAATTCCTGTCATTTACCTAGTCCTTAATCTACCTATCTAATATTTTATCCTACTATCAATGAAAATAAATCTAAATTAGAGTCGATACTAACTTTACATTTATCCCCAAGGAAACTTACAACTAAAACTCATATCGTCCTCTCTTGGAAATTGTGTTTTCTTAGACCTACAGTACAGCGTAGATAGCGATATTTTCATCTAAACAAGGATTCCAGCGCAATAATTTTACAATATTATTCATATTAACTGAGTTAACTGAACTTCAACTACGAGTTAAGGAGCATGAATAATTTGTATATCAAATGTAATAGTGAAACTAGCACAGTAACCTTGAAGCATAACCTGATTTAAGTCGAAACTTATTTCTGTTGAATTATAATAAATTAATTTTAAATGTAATTCTATTTAACATCTCATTATTTTCCAAAGTGTAACATCAATATAAATTACAAGATTGTGTCCGAGTTGAAAATATGATATTAACAAATAATTAATTTTATAATTTAACTTCATTAATAATATTTGTAGTTCAATGTTACGATAAATAAAATATATCAGTAAGATCTAGTTAAAAGGTAGCCTATCTTTGGAGCAAGTGCCGTAAATATAAATAGGGAAGGGGAGTTTATTAAATTACATGCAACAGTGTACAGTCTTTAACTTCGCAGTTCTGTCGGTAAACAAATCTGATATTCACAAGTACAGGCTGCTTCAGAAGCAGTTGCACCCAACTGAAGAACATACTGGAAGACAATACATATGAAATATGTGATTGCGTTAACGCATTGTTCGTAATTGTTTCATTTACAATTTATATTCATGCAATAGACTATACAATTTATATATTTTTTCTACATTACCTTATCTTGTGCATCGTGAATGCAAGTTCTACAGTTTACGACAATATGTTTTCTAGAATTTATGGAAGATATAGTAAATCACATGCGATTGACAGGTAGACAATTTTATAGCTTTGAAAATTTAGTATACATAGTACTATGTAGTGGGTACAAATTGAAAACAAGCAATATCAGCGTAGTTTGTGACTTCTTGAGTGAGTAATGCAACCCTTATTCTACAAATTTCTGCATGACTAAGTTTTTTCTCTACAAAATTAATCAGTTTATCTTTGACCCTTTCTGGTCCCACTTGTGCTTGATTCAATGATAGAGGCATTTGTTCTATTGCCTGAAGAACGTCTGGCAATTTTGTTTTCGATTATTCCAAGTACTTTATTGTCCTTACTACATAAATGAAATTTCTCGAAATATATAAAATATTTTCTAAAAGTTATGGTGAAACAAAATCTTTTACTAACCTTATAAACGAATTATGCTCCTCTGCAAAAGCCTTGATTATGTGAAAAACTACGTACCTACGTCATTATTTTAAGCATAATATAAGGCTGTGTCTATGTCCCCCACCAAGTTGTAATTGGCTGTGGAGGAAAAGGAATTCAGGTACTATTTCCTTAATTTCTTGATTGATGGAAGCGCCTTGAAAAATATCTTATTTACATTAGCAATAAAAATTTTGAGGTCACTAAAGCAGGCTTTAATTTTTTCAGCAACTCGGTGGAGGCCATGGTGTAGGCAGGTTGGCTGTATATAAGATGTGTATTTCTTTGGCATCTTTCTTCATGTAAGCAACACCATCCGTAACCTATAGCAAGACATTTTCTTTCCTAACACTTCCAGGTCACAACAGGGACATGGAATGATTAAATAGCTTTGTAATTTTAAAATAATTAATTTCCTCTAGTTCTTCCGAAGTTAAAAATACGTTTCACAAACGCCATTTGGCGTGCGTACAGTGTTTATTCATTGACTGTTTTACTGACTTAATATACACTGCATAATAGTGAACTATAATTGCGAAACGTTTACGAGAGTTTGTTATGGAGTAGCGTGTCCTGTTCAGGCGTGCACTACACGTGACATCTATACTCCATGCTTCAATCTGAATGCTTTCGTTACTTACTAAACTTCCTTTCCTTAGTAAGTCGTTCATTACGTGATTTATTATTTTTATTTTATTGGGTTATTTTACGACGCTGTATCAACATATAGGTTATTTAGCGTCTGAATGAAATGAAGGTGATAATGCCAGTGAAATGAGTCCGGGGTCCAGCACCGAAAGTTACCCAGCATTTGCTCGTATTGGTTTGAGGGAAAACCCCGGAAGAAAACCTCTTCCAGGTAACTTGCTCCGACCGGGATTCGAACCCGGGCCACCTGGTTTCACAGCCAGACGCGCTGACCGTCATTACTTGAGTTTGCATGGCAGTCAAACAAGTTACTCTTATGAGGCAATGAAATTCCGTAGTAAGCAGATACAGGCATCATAAACAAGATACAGTAGGGCATTGATTAACCGAATTCCGATCAACCGAAACATCGGTTAACCGAAAGCGTTCCAGTCGGCAAATTCAAATTTGCTTGCGCGCCATGTAGAAGTTCCCCTAGCACTGTTTGCGATATTTAGCGCAAAAAAAAAAAAAAGAGTCTCAGCTCCGAATAAAAAAATTGACTTCTTTTCCTAAACTATAGACCTACTTAAATGACCATTTTGAACTTGTCAAACTAGGCTAGTCAGTTTTCTGTGTTGTTTGTAAAACGTGTGATACAAAATATATGTTGTATGTATAGTTTCGTGTTTAATATCAGTGTTTCTTTGTTTCATACTGCTCCTATGACATCGGCAAAATTTGTTTTAGTAAATGATCGGTTATCCGAACACCCTCCGTCCCCAATTGTTTCGGATAATCGATGCTGTACTGTATATTAGATAAAGAGTTCAGATACTACTAATCTAACCCTGCCACCTAGCAACATGTCGAGATGGTTTTGTTTTGTAATTGTATTTGCCGTTCATTTCTCATAATTCTGCTCTCCTCAATATAACACCAGCATGACTGCTTTCAGACACAGTCAGTTTATGCATTTGTTCGCCTCAGAGTTTTAGTTTACGAGTCGCGGTTGAATACATTGCAAAAACGACAATAACACAACTTCCCGGCCAAAACAATGGAGACTTCGGCCTTATATGAGTGTCTTTGCAGTTGAAATATACGCAGTGTTGTTATCTTGTTGCAATAAGAACTATTATTGCAATAGGTGGTCTGATCTTCACTCATACAATACACTCAACGATAAATACATAGCCATCTTGAAGTTTAAAAAGAAATATTAAAATACTTTTTATAATCATTTTATTTTTATTTTAATAAATGACAAGAATTTCCCGTAGTTAAATACGAGAGTAATGTCACCACTTTATATTGAGTTGATTTCGTGGATCTTATTGGTGTATTCAGTGCTTTTATTCCAATAAATATTATTAAATACCATAATCAAACACAATAGAGATCGCATACATTTTGTATAGCCCGCTTATTTGCTTATACTTCAAATTCAATATCAATTCTGAGCTCGTTTCGTTACATATACATCCACCACGAATCATTCACTCCGACAGCAAATACATCAACACGAAAGTAGAAGCGACAATCATTATAATTGCTACGTTTTCATGGAGTAGGCCTATTTATTTAAGTCGATATCAATACGCTTACCGTATTTAAACCTTCATGGAAACGGGGATTCAAAATGATTTGAGTCTCAAGTTCTACATAACCTAAAAAGTAGGATCGGATCGTATTCAATACGGATTGAGACGCATTAAAACGCGTATCGTATTCAAAGCGATTTTAATATGCTAAGCATGTGAACGACAGTCATTTGTTTGATCTCTGATTTGTTTTACGAATACTTACAAATGGCTTTTAAGGAACCCGAAGGTTCATTGCCGCCCTCACATAAGCCCGCCATCGGTCCCTATCCTGTGCAAGATTAATCCAGTCTCTATCATCATACCCCACCTCCCTCAAATCCATTTTAATATTATCCTCCCATCTACGTCTCGGCCTCCCTAAAGGTCTTTTTCCCTCCGGTCTCCCAACTAACACTCTATATGCATTTCTGGATTCGCCCATACGTGCTACATGCCCTGCCCATCTCAAACGTCTGGATTTCAAGTTCCTAATTATGTCAGGTGAAGAATACAATGCGTGCAGTTCTGTGTTGTGTAACTTTCTCCATTCTCCTGTAACTTCATCCCGCTTAGCCCCAAATATTTTCCTAAGCACCTTATTCTCAAACACCCTTAACCTATGTTCCTCTCTCAGAGTGAGAGTCCAAGTTTCACAGCCATATAGAAGAACCGGTAATATAACTGTTTTATAAATTCTAACTTTCAGATTTTTGGACAGCAGACTGGATGATAAGAGCTTCTCAACCGAATAATAACACGCATTTCCCATATTTATTCTGCGTTTAATTTCCTCCCGAGTGTCATTTATATTTGTTACTGTTGCTCCAAGATATTTGAATTTTTCCACCTCTTCGAAGGATAAATCTCCAATATTTATATTCCCATTTCGTACAATATTCCCGTCACGAGACATAATCATATACTTTGTCTTTTCGGGATTTACTTCCAAACCGATCGCTTTACTTGCTTCAAGTAAAATTTCCGTGTTTTCCCTAACCGTTTGTGTATTTTCTCCTAACATATTCACGTCATCTGCATAGACAAGAAGCTGATGTAGCCCGTTCAATTCCAAACCCTGCCTGTTATCCTGAACTTTCCTAATGGCATATTCTAAAGCGAAGTTAAAAAGTAAAGGTGATAGTGCATCTCCTGCTTTAGCCCGCAGTGAATTGGAAAAGGATCAGATAGAAACTGACCTATACGGACTCTGCTGTATGTTTCACTGAGACACATTTTAATTAATCGAACTAGTTTCTTGGGAATACCAAATTCAATAAGAATATCATATAATACTTCCCTCTTAACCGAGTCATATGCCTTTTTGAAATCTATGAATAACTGATGTACTGTACCCTTATACTCCCATTTTTCTCCATTATCTGCCGAATACAAAAAATCTGATCAATAGTCGATCTATTACGCCGAAAACCGCACTGATGATCCCCAATAATTTCATCTACGTACGGAGTTAATCTCCTCAAAAGAATATTGGACAAAATTTTGTACGACGTCAACAAAAGTGATATTCCTCGAAAGTTACCACAGTTGGTTTTGTCCCCCTTTTTAAAAATAGGTACAATTATGGACTCCTTCCATTGTTCTGGTACAATTTCCTTTTCCCAAATAGCAAGTACAAGTTTATAAATTTCGCTATATAATGCACTTCCACCCTCTTGTATTAATTCTGCTGGAATTTGATCGATACCTGGAGACTTGTACTTTTTCAGATTTTCTATCGCAATTTCGACTTCTGAAAGGGTGGGTTCGGGTATAAATGTTTTACGAATAGGTGGCACAATTTTCAATGTCGAAAAAATGTGTTATAAACCAGAGTTCGAAGTTGAGGACATTTACTCTGACGTTAAGTAGGCCTACACACAGAATAATACAGTGATTACAAAGCAGCTGGCAAATTAGTCCCTCCCCTTACACATCATGTTAGTTGGATGGAGCAATATAGGCGAAGCAAGGAAAATATTAAATATTCGTCCTGAAGGACAAAAGTAAATATTGCGTTGATTGTAATACATCGCATTATCGTTCCTATGTTATAGAAACGAATATTGATCTTAGATCTATAAACAGTTATACTGGGCAATACTATTTACAAAGGTACTTTGTAACAATTTTAATAATAATAATAATAATAATAATAATAATAATAATAATAATAATAATTTACTCTATTTTGTTATCAAGTTAACCTACAAAACTTTCATTTTGACTTCTTACTAATATTAAATTCTTATTAATTGAATACTTAATTTATTTTCATTTTAAGTAGCCCTAGCTATAATAGTCTTTTCGTTTTTTTGGTATTGAGTTTTAATCATACAGGTGTTACGTTTTTATGAAATAGAACATATTGTTTTCTAAATGTCTTAATCTAAATATTGTTTCTTTTATAGTAATATAATTAGTTTCTAACAAGTGTATTTCTGTGACCTATGTTTTAAGTTGCTTCTGTTTCTTATTTTGTAATTTATGTAGACCTACAGTTACAAATGGTATGCGTTCTGATATAATAATAATAATAATAATAATAATAATAATAATAATAATAATAATAATAATAATAATAATAATAATAATAGCCATTTAACAATATAACAAACTAGTGCTTATTCTTATCAAGGAAGTAGACGTGACAACGTGACGCTTTGAGTGAAACCTTCAGAGCAACAATCGGTCGGCAAAATTATGTTTTAAAAGCACAACGCACGTTATTGTATGATTCCGACATGTTAAGCATGAGGCCGCGGCGATAATAGCAGTTAGTTGTTTGAAATCCTTATGTGGTAAAGGCTAGTAGTTGTCCATGTCTCTGTTAAATAGTACCAATTATAAATAATGGAAAACTGGCTTCGATCCGGATCTTTGAGAGGAAAGGAACATTATGATACGCTTTCTTTTAGGCAGTGCTAATAGTGGGTCCAGAACAGCCAAGAACCGAGAAGAATGGAGATCGCTACAGTTTGCAAGTATCGAGTGAGAGTGCAAGTGTACACACCCGAACGACGATCAAAACTTATATAGAACAGAACCTACCGTCATGCGAATTAGCTCACCGCATGATCTCTAAAGAGCTCCCCTTTTTAGGAGGCCATAGCCCTTCACGGGAAATCCAAAGGCTATTTCATTCATTCATTCATTCATTCATTCATTCATTCATTCATTCATTCATTCATTCATTCATTCATTCATTCATTCAATAGTTCAGAAGCTGTGTGTGAAGAAATATATTGTCTGCGATTATAGTGCCGTTAAAGAAATATCTAGTGCTAATGGTAGCTATTCAAAGAAAGAATACTTTCGTAAATATGACCAGAGTTATTTGGAACTTGGATTTACTTGGTGTGACAGTGAGAGTGAACCAAAACCTCGGAGCGTTGTTTGTTACGAATTGTTTTCAAACGAATGTATGAAACCCGCGAAATTGAAACGGCTCATAGAGACGAAACACGCAGTGTCAAAAGTAAACTTGTCGGATTTTAAAATAGGCGAAGTCTAAAATTTTTTATATCGTCATCTTGAAAAACAAATAAAAAAATTACTGGAGAAACATGCTCGATTTTCGCCAAGTAAAGATGCAATTTGACACGTTCTATTATTGGTGTACGACATACAGTACGTGATCATTTCAATGTGCAGACTGGGTGTCGGCAAAACTATTAAGAAAGTCATCAATATATGAAAAGGTTCGGTACTTCGGTCCTCTGTTATGAATTCGGGTGTTCCCTGGCTGGGTTAGAGGCTCGGCGCCAGATATAGAGGGAAAATATGGCGAGAAAATCCACGTTCATAGTGCTTTAAAAATCCCTCTTTTGTTGCTGAGAGTAGAGTGGAAAGTGGGTAGACGGGTAGGGTAAGACATTTCATAAAATATTAGTACTGGGAGAAAAAGTGAAAGGCTATTGCCATGTGTCATTTCCAAACTCTGAGATTTTGAGCTATAGTGTGATACGCAATTAGTTTGAATTTTATTTTTTCTTCTGTCTTTTTTGAAGGACCACAAGGGCAGACCTCGAGGACCACAGATGGTCCTCGGATCATAGTTTGAGAAACGTTGGCTTAGACTAATAAGATCCAGTAAGTCCCAGTAGATTTCGGTGAATACTCGTGTAGCTCTAATTCGTTAGTTTGCGTTGCATGTTATGTTAAACTTTATATTGCTCCTGTCTATATGAGGTCCAAGTCTGTGCATTAACATATGCATATGATTTGCGTCGCGATACATTACATGTCCCTCGCGAACAACGGTTTGACTACCGTTGATTTAAACAGCGTGATACCAGCAGCAGTGGTTTGACTCTGTGGTTCGATATTTGCAAACGCCGCTTCAGGCGTCTTCTCTGTGTGAAATACGCTACAGGGTGATCATCATATGCAGGCCACTTCTATACTCATCACTGTGTACTTCAGAACAGTTGTAGAAATCTGAGGCAATTTCCATTACTATATTACCATTTCTCTCAGTTTTAGAGAACGGTGAGGAAATAAAGCCTCAATAAATAAAGCCGCGCCGTATTATCTGATGAACTTTGAGTGTATTCAAATGCTTCATGAATCTGTATCCTACTGTTTAAAGCATTTGCCACAATCTATATATTTATGTGATTCTTCCCACTAAATGCGCAACTGAATATATCGTCGTTGATTTTATGAAACCTCTCGTGTGACAGTAGAGAAAATTATTTTTCAGGATGAAAATATGTCATCGCTTCATCTTTCATCGTCTCTGCAGCTCATCTCTGGAACTCTCTATCACAACATGTCAGAGACTGTCGGACATTGTCTAGTTTAAAAAATAAACTAAAATTGCACTTTTTCAATTCAGATTCCTTTTTAGTTATAAGCCCTTTTCTCTGCGTTAGTTTTGTAATATATATATATATATATATATATATATATATATATATCCTATATATTTCTTTTCCATCCTTTTCCCTTTTTTGTTCTCTTGATCAGCAGATGAATTTATTATCATACCGTTTTTGTTGTGAATTTTATTTAATTTTCGTATTTCTTTTCTTTTTTATTATTATTTTATTACATTCCATTTTGTTACATTCTTCCTTACGTTTTCCATATTAACTGTTTGTACTAGCTGAGTTGCTTTTACTATATTCCAATGTATTTTACTTTCTTTTTTTCTATTATGGTATTAATTTCATATTGTTTAGTGTCCATTTTATTATGCTATTATTATTTTTTTTTGTAATATGTTAGTATTCTCTTCTTTAATTTTTTGTTAAATTTTCACTGCTTGTATACTTTGTGACCTGGTAGAGTGTATGAGAAGGCCCTATAGCCTTAACCCTGCCAGTATAAATAAATTATTATTATTATTATTATTATTATTATTATTATTAAATTAATTATCAATAGGCCTTCACTGTTCCTCGATGACGGCATCATATTCACCAACGTCAGACCTACAGAACTGTAACTCCTCAGAGTGACTGCCTTTGTACCCTTTCTATCCCACCCACCTTTTCTACCAGTGTGGTCATAGCGTTCTATATAGTTGATCTCGGCTATATCAGCATTCATTCTCGCTGCGGCAGGTACACAATACGCTATCAAGAATTGCAAATCAATATATAATATCGTTAGGAACATACCTTTGAAAAGTAAGAGAAAAACGAATGAGGAAAATAAATAAGTTAAAAGACATGTAAAAATTAAAAAAAAAATTAAATGTATGTGTGCTTATAATGTAAGAAGATGTACCTGTGTATAAGTATATACAAATTGTATGTTGATAAATGAGTGATAGCTATATGACCGGAGGTCAATGCTGTCATTCAACATTGTGACACACTGCAGCCAAATAAATAAATCAATCAATCAATCAGTAAATGAATGAATGAATATACGCGTACTGCAGTTTGAAGAGAACTGGAACATGGAAAAATGTAAACCTAAGAAGAAATACTACTTCCAAAGGAAATGGGAATATGATTATTTTGTTGTTGAAGAAGATGAAAGAATTGCTTATGTACTGTGTCCCACCCAATTTATTTATACTTGTCATTTCAATATTAAATCACATTTCAACAAAGCCGATATTAAGAATTATGGAATAGACAAACTTTCGGGTAAGTTCATCATTACGAACTGTATATTGAATATTTATTTATATACCGGTACTGTTAAATTAAGGACATTACTCGTTGTGTTCATTTTGTATTGAAATGAATAGTGACATTTATATTAGTTTCAAGGTTCATTACTTAAATGTTACAAATTTATGTTTCCGTAAGTGACGGTTGATAGGAGGAAAGTTTTGGAAAATCTGAAGCAGGTTAGGCGCAAAGAAATCTCAAAAAAGCTACCGACGGAAAATCTAGCATAATCGTAAACCTTGAAACGAAATTACGCATTATAAATACAATGACTTTATTACAATCCTCATTCGACTGCTCTCCAAATATGAAGAAAGCGGTCTTCTCTTCATCTTCGGCATTGTTGTCGTCATAATCTTTCTTTGCAATGTTTGCTTCCTGATTTGTTCCTATTTTATTACTCCCTCACTCACTCACTCACTCACTCACTCACTCACTCACTCACTCACTCACTCACTCACTCACTCACTCACTCACTCATTTATTAGTTGATTTATTTATTTATTTATTTATTTATTTATTTATTTATTTATTTATTTATTTATTTATTTATTTATTTATTTATTTTTAAAACCACAGACATGTTGTCTATAAATGCACTTTCTTCACATAAATAACTTCATTAGAGAAATAAGTTATAATACAGAAACAAAAGAATGCTTTCTTTTTAATTTATTGTTTGTGCCCCAACGAGTATAAGCAGGACCTCTTAAGAGGTCCTGGTATAAGCCATATTTAGGGGCTATACAAGAACACATACATTGTTGTACAATGTAATTTAAAAAGTCACGAAACTACAGTCTGTGGAAAACATCTCAAGAATTAAAGAAAGAAGCAAAATAAGAACAAACAGTGAAGTAACATAAAGTTTTGGGCAGAAAGAAGAAGAAGATTGAAGCCATGAAATAAATAATTCAGCTGAGAATTAAAATAAATAATCTTCTCAAAAACGACTTTTTAAACATTTCTTAAAACACCGGAAATTTGGTAAAATTCTGTATTCTGAAGGAAGTTGGTTAAAAGTTATTAAAATGCTTAATTCCTTTCTTTCCATAAGTTACTGAGCCATGCTGAGAAAAAAATATATTTTCGTTTTTTTTTGTTGTTAAATAAGTATGTAGGCCTATATCTTTATTAAACTGAAATATAATATTACTAGGTATTAAATTGCTAATAACTTTGTACATGAAAATAGCAACACCTAATTTGATGATTAAGTCAACTGCTAGAACGAAAGGAAATTGATATAGACATTTAACTGAAGTCAAATAATGAAATTCTAATAAATTTCTTAAGGCTGTCTTTTGAATAATTTGTAAAAATCTCGAAGCAGTTTTCTTACAATATCCCCGAATAAATCACATATACATTGTGTTTAAGTGTGTTTAATCCGACAGGCTCGTGTTAGTAGATTCAATGTCAAGTAAAAAACTCCTGCGGGAAAAAATTCCGGCACACTGGCGACGCTGGTATAACCTCGCCAGTTGCGAGCGTCGTTAAATAAACCATAATTTAATTTTTACTCATGTTTGAATACATTTGATTCTTAAATGCATTCTCTGTTCCCGAAAATGTATCAGTATTATTCAAATAATTTAATATTTTCAAAAGAGACTCCATTCTAATTAGATGTAAATTCTTGTGATCTTAGGACTGGATAAAGTACATTTTTGCGTGACTTGACGAAATGTGCATAGACAAGAAGTAATTTCAAAATATCTGGCGAATCTCTCTTATTTGTGGCGATTTTTTTCGAGGAGAAAATTGTATCTGATCTCGTATGATGAAGGTATTGCATGTTTAATAATGTTCTTTACGTACTTCATCATTCACACTAGGTTGTGTATCGTACTACTTCGTACTGGTGCATCCTTTTTAATTGGCAGCCCATTCTTAACCGAAGGCAGAAAAAATAAGGGAAAGAACTCATCCCCAGAAGCATTAATAGATGGAAGAACAGAGATGTTTTTCTCTCTTTCTCCAGAGGTTGGTTTCCCTATCTGTTTTCTCACCTGACCATTAAATATTCTTTTGATATAGTGAACACAAGACACGCCAGTCTCATTGCCACTGAATATTCTTGAAGAATTGAAAGAATATTTTGCCATGATATCACTAATTTAAAAAAAAATTATCAACTTGCCCCGAAGTGTTGCTGTTCGCTGCAAAATGATTGATTTTGTCGTCCTCTGAGTTCTTGGTGTCTCATCATGAAGAAATTGAATCATTTACGACATAGTTGTGTTGTGTATGTGTGGATTGATGCGTGTGGTGATCTGCTGTCGTTAAGGTGTTGTGTTGTATTGGGGTTGGTTCACAATAAACCGGGAACGGAAGCGAGAACGAGAACGGAAATATTGTTAAAATGTTTTTAAATGCGATCATTCACAATTAACTATTGTGAATGCTCACATTTAATATATTTATTTTAACATTATTTCCGTTCTCATTCTCGTTGTCGTTTCCGTTTCCGGTTTATTGTGAACCAGCCTTTACTCGTTGCACGAATGATTGCCGGCGGCCAGTAGGCGAACTAAAGCATAAGGCTCCCCCAAACAGACGCGATACGGAATGCGTTACGATAGCGTTACGATTTTGCGATAAATGTTTTCATTGCGTTCAATGATTGTGTTCACACACACGCGATTATCGCAATATGCGTTATTATCGCAGCAAGTAGAACGCGACGATTCTGCGTTCTATTCTCCCGGAGATGTAGATCGCGAAAACGCCACGCGTTTATTTTGATGCTGGGTTGAAGTGTGTCATTTATGGATTCATCTGCAAAGGAAGAGGAACATCTCTTTCTTGGATGAGGATCGTCGCAGGTAAAGCAGGCGCAGGTAAGTCCATGGTAGTCATGTATGGTTAAGATAAACAATATAAAATGTATAAAATGATGATTTAGCTGTTCTTTGCCAAGAACGTGAAATAAATAACAAGTACGCCTACCCGATTATAAACTTTATTTTTTTAATTTGCTCATTTTATTGCAGGAGATTGTGGATTCACGAGTTAAATGCCACAAGGGAAGAAAAATATGAATTTTATACCTTAGTTCAACAACTAATTAGAAATGAAAAACATTTTTATATATATTTCAGGATGACAGCTCAATGTTTTGACGAGATTCTGGGTAAAGTAACGGAAGACATAACGAAGAAGCATATTAATTGGCGTAGCTCGAACCCACCCGAAAAATGACTTGCAATCGCAATAAGATAAGCGAAACACAGTAATGTAAGAAACATATTTAATTTAGCTTAACGACCCAAATCAGTTACCAGTCATAAAAATATTCAAATTTAATACTGACTTTCTGTAAAAAGAATAACATATGAAGTATACTTTTGAATTTACAAGAATTAAACACAAAATGAAATTTAATTACATCTGAAACTATGAGAAACAAATTTGTGGAGTGTGAACAGTTTAAATGGTTAGGCCTATATTTTAAACAAAAAATAATGAATCAAAAAGTGGAGGTACCGGTATTATAAACATGAAAAATATAAGTTCGCCTAATTTAAATCAGCAAAGAACTTCTTTGAAGAAAATCATATTGTGTTTCACCTTGACTTCATTGTCAGCGATCTTTTGCTCTAAATAACAAAAATAACAATCTCTCATGTTTTTCCATCTATTTTTCACAGTATCGGCTGAAAGTAAAAAAGGTAGGCCTACCAATTATTTATGTTTGAGTTTGTCCTATCACAGTGTTAATATGTTTTTCTTCTTCTTTCAGATTTTTAGCGACTGGAGATAGTTTGTACACCAACAGGCCATAGTTTTAGGGTTGGTTTTCAACCATTAGTGCAACTGTGATGGAAGTTTGTGCAGCTATGTGAGAAAACATGAGATCTGAATTCATGCCATAGCCTTCACGACGACTACGGGAAAGTTGAGCTCAACGATTTGAAACCGTGTTGACTCCATAGATGGGAAACACGTCACCATCAAGTGTCCTGACAACACTGGGTCATCTTACTTCACATATTTGAAGAAACATTCCACTGTGCTTTTAGCTGGAAAATTTGCAGCCTACTTCAGTCGAAAGGCTTAAAAATGAAACTGCTGTAGACGTAAATCCAGGTTTTAAGCCACAGTCGCATTTGTCGCATTTTGCTATTCTACTTCTAAAAAATATAACAAACTTTGAATGTAAATGTGTAAAAATGCGACAACCACATTGGAGTTCAGAAACGAAGATGGTAATAGAGAAAATGAAATCAGAGATGTGTATGAACTAATTTGAATTTAAATGTAATGCTAATGGCATCATAGCATGGGCATGTTAAAAAAAAGTATTGAGCAATAGATGTTCAGAAATTGATTTCAAAGAGTGGTGCAATTCATGTAAGTTAAGTGAACAATTTCTTCTAATTGATTTATATAATTCCATCGTATACTGTAAATTGTGAGCGAGCAATTAGTTGTATGAATCTTGTAAAAACTGGAATTAGGAACCGCCTTTCAGTAAAAATAGTTAGCACTCTGCTAACCTTGAAGAGCCTACTAGTAAAGAATTTCAATGTTTAGAGTACCCATAAAATAACAAATTTTAATGTGAAGTAAATTCAGTAGTAATTTATTCTAAACATACCTACGTCTAATGATTTACTTACATAAGTATATCTAGAATGTGGTAAGATATTGGAAGTAATAAAACTCCGACAAACAAATTACATAACTTTTTGTTTCCACATATTTTATTAATTTTATATTTCTGCACAATTATTTATAATATTGTATAAGCATTTTGCAATTTCCACAAATATATTTTTTTTCATTTGTGCGTTTTTGCGACAGTTATTTATTTTCTAGCTTGAACCCCGTCAGTCTACAAGCCAGTATGACATCAAATTATAAATAAATAATTGCACTTATTGTTTACATCTAACTTTGTAGCTATCTCCTTCCATTTCTTCTCCTTTTCCATGCCACGGATTTTCCTTTACGAACTCAATAAAAAATTCCACGTTCGTTTACAAGTCATCCGAAATCGCAATCTGTGAGCACAAGTGATATACACCTGTTGAAGGTAACTGGTCTTTGCGCTGTGACTGGAAAACTAAAATCCGCATATGTGGTCACCCATTACAATACTCTGATTGACTGGGGACGTTAGAATATCGTATGTCGCGGACGCGCCAGTTTGGGCACCTCTTCGCGATAGTGCGATATTGCGTTATCGCGAAATCGTAACGCTATCGTAACGCATTCCGTATCGCGTCTGTTTGGGGAGACCTTAAACACTGGATCGTATCGTATAACGCAGCGTCATTGCCTTTCTCGAAATCGGCAATCATTCATGCAACGAATTATACTGTACAGATGATGCCATACAGGCGAAAACGTTTGTACTTTTCTTTTAGTAACATGTTGTAGCAAATGTTAATTTGCAATAAGAATGATAAGTCATATGATTGAAAATGTTAAATAAATATATTTCATAACTATCTACTGCTAACCACCATGTTTCCTTCTTCCCAATAGCTTCGTATCTTGCCAATATTTACATAAAACAAATGACAAAGTGTCAGTAATCACAGCAGCATTACAGCCAGAGCTGTCTGATACCATTCGAATCGCGTTCCTGAGAACAGCAATTACTGAAACTGACAATCTTGGAAAAGAAAGATTGCAAAGCCAGATATTATAGTTAGAATACACCACTTCTGTTAGTATAGGATATACCAACATAAAATTAACTTCAACTGACACTCGTTGCTATAGCTTCTTTGGGAAATTTAACTCCTTGCCGGTCGATAACACAAAGAATAAAAAAGGAGCTGCTCACAAGCAACGCAACCTCTCAACTCTGTATGGTGAATACGTCCTTCAAACACGCAGGCGGACTTGACAGTTACTAAAGAGGAGCGGTCACCATCCTTACAGCATCAAAACCAAGTCTGCCGAATATAGGCTTAAACCGACCTTCCGCTAATAGATAAAAGTTATATAGTGGGAATTGATATAGCTTTAATTATTTCCTTTGCTTGTGAAGGATAATAATAATAATAATAATAATAATAATAATAATAATAATAATAATAATAATAATAATAAATTATAACACGTGTTTCGTCATATCAATATTTCTTCACACCTCATATATTCATGAATTTAAATAATTTACGCCAAATATATATTTTATAACTAATTGTGCCAAATAGTCCATTAACGATAAATAGTATAAGTGAATCCATAGTTGCAGAAACAATATCAGTCCAAAAATACTAAATTTTACAAGAGAGATATAAAACATTTTTTCTCCTAAACTGTGAATGCATGGGTGTCTTCAATTGGTGCATTATTTTCCTTTCACATTAGGCTATTTTAAGCAAAAAATTCGGGATGATACTGTCTACTTTTCTTCTGCATTTTTTTTTATATTTTTGTCGACTCATGTCATTGTGACATAGAAGCTTTAAAACAAAAATTGATATAAATGCATATTTTCAATAGGGTGGCAAGACGTCCGGATTTAAACCGGAAAGGCTACTTTTTATTAGCTTTGCTCAGGTTCGGACGCCCTTTTGTCCATATTTCAAATAAATTGCACTTGAATTAGAAATCAATTTCGCCAAGTTCTGCAATTCGACATTTTCAAATTTCAAATTTATTGACAATTTAACATTTGAAATGATAATATGAAATAGATACCCGAAATTAGAATATGCTCGTGCTCGGGTACAGTCCAGTAGAGTCTACATAAATTTTACAGAGATCAATGATAATGATGATGATAGAAATAATAGTAATAATAATAATAATAATAATAATAATAATAATAATAATAATAATAATAATAATAATAATAATAGAATAACCGTGACGGAGATGATACAAAGATAGTAATAAAAATTAATTCAATAATAATAATAATAATAATAATAATAATAATAATAATAATAATAATAATAATAATAATAATAATACTAACAGTAATAAAACAAAAATATTTACAATAATAAAATAAATACTAGGACGGATAAAATAAAATATAAAACCACTTAGTGAGAGTTAACACAACTTAAATAAGCATACAATAATCAGGAAAAAAAATGAACTTTAAAATCAACAGAAAAGTTCGTTGCTGCCTACTCTATAGAGCTATTACGTCAATCTCAGTTGTCTGTATTTGCCTGAGGTAACGAGCACAATAAAGTAGGCGACCCCTTCTGCTTACCTATCTTTTCTGATGATTGAACCTGTAAGTAGTTCTGACACACTGGAAATGTCAAGTGCCTAGAAACGGTGGAATACCAGAAAACGGAATACCTGAAACCTAATTATGATAAGAAATGAAATCAACTGACGAATGTTCAGTTCTAATGAAGGTGAAGGACATGTTTTGTAAGACTTTTATTGCTGTTAAATGGAAGAAGAAAAATCTGATTCTTCCTCATGTTTTATAAGAAAATGAGCGCGTTTATTGTTTTTTTAGGGAAGTTGTAACAATTTCCGTTGGTAAAGATTTATATAGGTCACTGCGTAGCTCATGTCCTGTATTTCCTTTAGTCAGGGGATGTTTTTAATTAGACTGCATTAATTATAATAAGTTCATCGAAATTCTTTATTAGAAAGAAGAAATTGGCTTAGTTTGTGCCACGAACTCTTGACATACTTTTCCGTTCTGCAATATCGAAATTACTATGTAGACCTGCCGTCATTACTGTTCATTTAATGAAGTGTCACAACCATACTTCCCTGTTTCAATATTAATATTTAATTTTAGTTTTACGTTGTTTCTTCAGCACTGAATAATTAATAATCGGATTCTAGTTTTCAAGAAATGAAACTTGTTTCTGTTTACAGCGGGCATCTTAATTATACGAATATTTACCGCTCTGTTTAGAGTAGTTACAGCGGACCGAAAATTGTTCTTTAAAAATTATAAACTAAATTGAAACTTTAATGAATCTTTGTTATTTTTCCCACTGTATATATGATATGAACATTTCCTACATATAGCTTTTATGGTCGGCCTCGGTAGTGTTGTTGGTATAGCGCTGGCCTTCTGTGCTGGAGGTTGCGGGTTCGATCCCGGCCCAGGTTGAGGTGTGTTTAAATGCGACAGACTCATGTCAGTATATTTACTGGCATGTGGAAGAACTCCTGCGGGACAAAATTCCGGCACACCGACGACGCTGATATAATTTCTGCAGTTGCGAGCATCGTTAATAAACCATAATTTTTTGATAGTTTTTATGTCTCTTTATAACTTTGCTTGTGAATGAGTTGCTATTTCATGTAATGTTATGATAAAGGACAATTTTTGCTTACATGAAATGTTATGCTCTGTGATGTCTTTATAATACAGAGATTTCTTCAACCAAGAAAATCGACAAATCGCTATCTGTTCGCGCTGCGGAATGTGGGGCGTGGAATATTTGGGTAAACGTTGTTTTAAGGTGAAAATACCATGCCTATTTTTAGTGTACCAACAAATCACACAAAACATTTAGAGTAAATATTTAAATATGACAGTATAATAAATTCAATAAGCTTTATATAGATAAACATCACAATCCAAATTTTATATCTCTTTCCAAATTCTTCGAAACTATTATTTATCTCGCTTAGGAATTCCATTTTAACAATCGCTGCAATCCATTGTTAAAAAACGTTATACTTATGTCTGGTCTGTATTTTGTACATACTACAAATAATAATTACCGTAAAATGGTCTATTTCTCTATAATCATATTCTTCCAGATGTTGAAAGCAATCCAACGAGCCTTTAATGTTTTCAGGCTTATGGAGGGTGGCGCACGAAAAACCGGCCCGATACAAACAGATACAGATACAAACAACAAATGAAAGAAATAAAAAAATAGCTAATTTAAAGGTCTGAAACGATCTTGTATTTTATATTATGTGTTGAAAATGACCTCCTTGTGCTTCAGTGCACTTTTGGGCGCGCCCTAACATGTTATTATACACTTTGCGAAACTCTGCTGCATCAATTCTCAAAATTTAATTACGACTATTGTCCTTCAAGTCTTCTAATGTGTATGGATTATTTGGGTACACTTTTCTCCTGCCCCACAGATAAAAGTCACAAGTCGTAAAGTCCGGCGAACGCGGTGGCCACAATCCTTTGCTGACAGTCCTTTCTTCTGTGAATCTTTCATGAATTCGTGAGATTGACTCGCTTGAATTGTGACAGGTCGCCCCATCCTGTTGAAGCGTTCATGGAGCGTCAACTATTCGTAAAATTCCTCAATGATTCGCATATACACATCAGTGTTTACTGTTCTTTTAAAACATATGGGACCCACAACTCGACTTGCTGACACAGCACACCGCACTCCGATTTTTCTATCGTGAAGAGGTTCCTCATTAATCGTAGCCTATAGTGATTGTTTGGTGACCAGTATCTGGTGTTCTGGGAGTTTACATGTCCTGTCAGATGGAACCAGGCTTCATCACTCGTAAAATACAGGAGCGGATCCAGCATTACACTCTCAATTGTTTGACATAGCCATGTGCAGTAATTCACACGTTTTGCCTTGTCTTCCTCCTTCAGTTCCTGAACACATGTCATTTTGTAGGGCTTCATCCCTCTATGGTGTAAAACACGTTGACAAGACCTACGCGAAATGTTCACTTGTTGCGACAATTTACGTCTTGACTTCTTAGGACTCTGGATCATTCGTGCTCGAATATCCGCGATCACAGCAGGTGTACGAACGGACGGGGCTCGATTCTTTTTTGTGTTTGCAACTGACCCTGTAGTATGCCACATTTTCACCAAATCCTGTATACTGCTTTTTGCTGGTATGGGAACGCCAGGAAGCTTATTTGCAAAAATGTCCCGCGTTTCCTGAAATGAAGCGGTAGACATATACGCCTCCACTATTGCGATTCTTTCTTGAAGACAATACATCTCGCTGAGATATTTACTTCACACGTCTGAACCAAGTCTTTGTGGATTTTATACTGACAATGTGACACTGCAATAAAAATACAATACATACACCGCTCCTTCGAAATAGGACAAAGTCAGTGTTCACCTACTTAGATATAACACGCGGAACAAGTCCCCTACAATCAGAAAGTCTCATGCTTATATAGAGTATGAAAATCGAGACGTATTGTGGACAGTAAAAAATCGATCATACGGAATTTGGTATTTAAGAATTGTTAATTCATTATAAAAAGTGAATATGATACAAAGTTAATACAAATTAATTTTATTTTCTAGCCTATAAATATCTATCTATAGAATACTGTACAATAATAAATAAATACATAAATAAATAAATAATAATCCGTGGCGCTACAGCCCGTGAAGGGCCTGGACCGACCAGCCGGCTGCTGGCCTCACGCCCACATGCCGAAGCAGAGTTGGACGATCATCCAACCAGAATCGAGGTATCGTTAGCACGATGATCCCCCCAGCCGTTATAGCTGGTATTCGCAACCGGATTTCGCTACTTATCGTAGGTCCCCAAGTGCATCACGATGCTGGGTGGGCACCGGTCCCATACACTGGCCGAAGTTTCATGAGAAAATTTCTTCCCCCATGAGGACTCGAACCAGCGCGCATTCCGTAACGCGAGTCCTGGGCAGAATGCCTTAGACCGCGAAGCCACGGTGCGGGACACATAAAATATATATATATATATATATATATATATATATATATATATATATATATATATACATTAATTAATACATAAGTAAATAAATAAATAAACACGTACATAAATACATAAGTTAGTGAATGAGTGAACGAATAAATAAATGAATATAGAGATAAATGATTAAATAGATAAATAAACAAACGGGAGTAAATAAATAAATGAAAGTAAATAAATAAATAAAAGTAAACAAATAAATATATGAAAGTAAATAAATATTACCTTAAACTTTCTCGCAATATCCTTAACATATGAGCCGTTTTCTATGGGTTGAATAAAATTTAACGTAGTCAAAATACTCAGACGTGAACATTTTGAGACATGATATTTTAACGGTATGTGGGGACTTGGATTCTTGTCACAACAACATACAGTACGATTATTTAGTCCTGAGAGTCGCCGGCAATGTACGCCTTGGTCAGACGAGTCCATTAAGTTACGCCAAGGGATGTATAGGTTAGTCTGTTGCCTGCAGTCAGAGCGATCGGATGTCTCGCATGCGGTATAGAGTTGTGTTTATAGTACAGTTAAGCTGTACTGCATTCCTTTACCGACCGTTCGCCCTTATCTCTACACCGGAGCTCTCCCCACTACTCCTATTACTTCCCCTCTTTCGCGTCGCTGAGCTGTCAGAACTAAATAATCGGTCTGTACCACGTTGTATTCGTTAGACTCAAACGCATACTATTAAATCGGTGAAGCAGTGTATTATATTATGGCGTAGAGTGCTGAGATTTGAGCTCAATGGAGTTCTGTTATGACGATGCTTATAGCTCGAAAACTACAGCCAGAGATTAATAATTATATTAGTGTCTACTATTTAATTAATATTTAATTAGTGATATCAACACTTTTGTATCACCCTTAGATATCAGTTCTATAATAAACTATTCCTTCCATTTTAAATTTACATGTAGGCCTACCAGCTATTTCACAAGATTATGTGGCATTACAGATGCATCCCTGTTACAGGCGTGGGCAGATATTCTACAAATTTGAAATCGTAATTGAATATTTAAAGCTGACAGTGTACGAAGTTAGAACATTTAGAGCTCGGGTATGATACCAATTATTACGTGATCCTCGGAGTTCGGGGTAACTCATTAGCAAAATCTGACGTATTATATAAAGCTCGTACAGAACGTAGTGACCAATAATTTAGGTAGACGTGGTAACATGGTCAAAACAACGATCTGATGAAGAGCAGGAGAGGAAATTTACATGAAATACTTCAAACATTTCGTCTCATTTGAACAGTATACCGAATGTAATTACCCTTTGGCACAATTAGGAAGTGAATTTCTCACCAAGATTAAATGAGTAACTGCTGCGTCAGATGTATATAAAATGCTCTGGTAAAATTTTGGTGTAGTTTTTAAACCCAAGATCACAGGAAACACTCATATTAGACAAACACCGAATAATTAATAACTAAAGGCAGTGGTACTCAGTTTACATAAATGCAACACCCTTACTTTGATAGTCACTTCGTTCCTTAAAAATGTATTCGTGACATAATTCGGAAAACGTTTTGGTGCTTACATAATAGATCACGGGCTCAGTTCTTATAGCATGTTCGCCGATATTTTGATAATGTTTTTTTTTTCTCGTGGGCAGTGGATATGTCGTGGTGGATCTATTACGTGGCCTCCTCGTTCACCGATTCTTAACCCTTTAGAGCAGGCATGTCGATGTAGATAATGAAAATAGGTAACTTTGAATCGGCCTTGAAAGCAGATTACGAGCGGTAATTGTATGTAATAGGCCTACGTCGTAATTGACACGGAGAAGCACGTGATACGAGGTAGAAGTGTATCTGTTCTGCGAGGAATTACGGTCTCAGTACATTCATTTCCAGAGGAAAATGGTGATAAATCTTAGGTGGTAAGTTCTATTAAAAGAGTGATATTCATTTTAACTAAATACGTTAATTGAATTAACTTTGTACATTTCTGCAATCTCATGTAGTGGTTTGTATGAATTATACATAAATGCAGTTTTGCAACCAAAATATTTAAACATAAATAATAAATTTCTTTCAAGAAAAAATAATCTATTCGAAATCATTGGCAATTCTAAATAAAGAACTATATGTCAACAATTCTATACAATTAAAATATAATAAAATTGTTTAATAAATTTGTAACTTGTGTGTGACAAAATAGGTTAATAAAAAATTAAATTCTTTCTGCAAAAACAAAAAAATTAGGACTCGTTTGTAAATTGTGCATCGTGTTATTTTAATTTTATAATCATAAGATAAGCTTCTTACAGTACACAGAACTGAAAAGTTACTTCCTTCACTGATCTTAAATATTAGACTATACTGATATTATTAGACTTCACTGCTACAACTACGGCTATTTACAATGCTGCTATTGTCGTTCTACTGATACTTTTACTATTTTCTTTGTAATTGTTGTTACTACTACATTTACAACTACTGATTCTATTATTTTCTCTAATTATTGTACTTCAATCACTTCTATGATAGTCTGGTACGTCTACGACTTACGCTACTTGTACTCTTTCTCCTACTCGTACTCTTTATGCTACTTACTTTGACCGTGCTACTTGTACTAATAATGCTATTTTTATTCTTTTACATTTCTGCTGTTTAAGCTACTTGTTCAGGTCATGGTTCTCTAACTCTTCTGAAATTTTTATATTGCTTATACCACTACTCTTTCTGTAAAACAGGAAACTTCAGCTACTGCTGTTGCTATATATAAATTAAATTATTTTTTTTTATTTAACGACGCTGGCAACTGCCAAGGTTATATCAGCGTCGCCGGTGTGTCGGAATTTTGTCCCGCAGGAGTTCTTTCAGATGCCAATAAATCTGCTGACATGAGCCTGTCGCATTTAAGCACACTTAAATGCCATCGACCTGGACCGTGGCTCAGCCCGCAACCTCAGGCACAGAAGGCCAGAGCTATACCGACTGCGCCACCCGAGGCGAACTGTTGCTGTAACTGCTAGTTTTTTTTAATTAGTTACTGCTAGCACTATTTGAACAATTGATAATGCTGCTGGTACTACTAATATAACTACATCAAACTATCCATACTACTAACATTTATATGCACTAGTATATCAAATATTCATATGTATGAGGTCTCGCCCACCTCATTGAATATTACACGACTGATATGAATTAGTCTATTGTATTATTACTATTAAATACGAGAAAAATTCGTACCGGCACCGCGAATCGAACCCAGGACCTCTCAGCTCTGCGCGCTGAGCGCTCTTACCAACTGAGCCATGCCGTTAGCAGTTGTCATGAAACTGATGTTGAATATGGCCATAAAGTCATTTAAAATATGCGCTCCTGCATATATGACGTGTATCGTCTCAAGTGCAGGCAGTAAGGCCGTAAAATAACATTACGAGAGGGATTCGGCCGGCGCCGTGGATCGTGTCCCGGCATGGCTCAGTTGGTAAGAGCGCTCATCGCGCAGAGCTGAGAGGTCCTGGGTTCGATTCGCGGTGCCGGTACGAATTTTTCTCGTATTTAATAGTAATATGCATTAGTATTATTACTTCTAGAGCTGTTTGTACTGATTGTTCTATTGTTTATAGTACAGTTTATACTACCACTATTGCTAATAATCTTGCTATTGCTGTTATTACTACTACTGCTGCTGATAATATTCCTCTTTTTACTTGCGCTACTACTGTTGTTACTGTTGTCATTCCTATTACTATTGATATTGCTGTCACTGCTTGATTATTGTTACTACTGCTAATACTCTTCTAGTGTACTATTTATATATTTAATTAATGGTAGTGCTTGTGATGCTACAACAGTATGAAAAATCCTGAAAGGACACAGTTTCATTATTAAATATAAGGTTATTCAATTCAAAACATGCTCCTTTCTTTCTCTATTGTTTAGAGTAGGTTAACCAAACATTACATTTTTTAAAACTTCTCTGTTTGCTTTAAAATTATAACTTTTTATGTGCATGTTAGTCGAGTTCAGTTGATGTACTGCAAGAATGCAAGTTAATCTTTGTAAAAGATTGTTCATTTTCCTTCATTGTTTAAAAAAATGGATGTGATACCCATTCAGGTTCCTATAAAAATATGATCTTTCCATTCATAAACGCGTAGAGAACTCATGTTATGTAATCACCTTCCATGGTGAGAACTGAATACTTCAGGGTTCGTGTATCATCATTTCAAGTCTTTATAAGGAACTTTAATTTTACCCTTCCTGTAGTTTGACCTTCTCAGTGGTACATGTCTCTTAACATTGTAGAGAGTACATGTATTCTAGAAAGTTAAAAAAAAAAAAATGCAAAATGTTCAAAACTCAGAAGTAAATATATGATGCAATTGTTAGTTGTGGAATTTGAGCTGTGTAACAACTTATTTCCGAGAGACGTTTTTTTTTATCCTGTAGAATTTGTGGTTTGTTGTTTTAGTGAACGTGTAGCGGGACTCGGGAACTTTCAGGACGCGAAAAAATAAATTAATAGGAGAAAAAATTAAATGATGCCATCTCTTTAGGCGCAATTGTACTCTGAAGCACGAGTAGAGGTTAGTAAAATTTTTGTATGCACAGAACCTCTAAAGCCAAATATTTGGATATGAATTCAGGTGAATCTCCTCAATTCCCCAACGCAGACACCACGACATTCGAGATTCTTTAAAGTAGGACAAGATACACTTATTATAAACTTATTTTTATTCGTTTATAATGATTCCTTAACCTCTGATTATGTTACAAGTCAGCGATATATGCAATGGAACGGGAAAAGGATATGGCCAACCTACCTCATTATCTTCTTGGCTAACTGTCTCATGAGTAGAGTTCTGCGTTTAGTTACTTTGAATACAAATTAGATGTACATCGATCATATTAGCTTCGCTTGGGTTCGGAGACCAAGTTGCAAGTCAACAGTTCACAATGCAATTCAGCAGTTTAAAAAACATGCTTTCGTAGTGTGTTTACATCTGTTTATTCGTATACCTTTGTGTATAATTCGGTGAACAACAGGAATAGTATTCATTTATAGATTATCACTTGGATTTAATACAAATAAATTATTTAAATCTAGGCAGTTTTGATATGCAATACAAGATAATATTTGCTAGGTAACGATAAAACAAAACAAAAAAATCAGGAGACAGCCTATGTATTTTCAGGATCTACCACATTTTGTCCACACAAACAATGAGAAAACCATTCCAGCTAAGACAAAGATATACTTATTTACTTACAAATGGCTTTTAAGAAACCCGCAGGTTCATTGCCGCCCTCACGTAAGCCCACCACCGGTCCCTATCCTATGCAAGATTAATACAGTCTCTATCATCATATCCTACCTTTCTCAAATTCATTTTAATATTATCCTCCCATCTACGTCTCAGCATTCCCAAAGGTCTTCTTCCCTCCGGTCTCCCAACTAACACTCTATATACATTTCTGGATTCGCCCATACGTGCTACATGCCCTGCCCATGTCAAACGTCTGGATTTAATATTCCTAATTATGTCAGGTGAAGAAAACAATGCGTGCTGTTCTGCGTTGTGTAACTTTTTCCATTCTCTTGTAACTTCAAGATAAAGGTATATTTACTAAAATATATCTTTATCTTGAAGTTAAAGAAGCTAAAGATATGTTTACTAAAATATAAAGAGCATTTAATATCTGTGCAATGCAAACACGCTCTGAGAGACGCTCTGGAGTTATGTACGAAAATATAGCGATATTAATTTAAAAAACACGTTCGAATATGTATGATTTGAGACCTTCCCGGCGTTTGATATAGAATAACTCTTCTCGGGTTCTCAGCCAGGTGAGTTGGAGATTAGCTTCCAAGCTTTCGACGGCTAGCTCTGCCATCTTCAGGGATGAAGTGATGTGGGATCACGTCTAGCCGGTGTATATGCAAAAGTAGGGCTTCCCGCTGCGGGCCAATCAGGAGCTAGTTCCTAGTCCCGACCGCCAGGCGCATTCTGGTTGGTGGACGCGGCAGCCAATCAGGAGCTACTAGCTGGTCCCGACTGTCTGCCGTGTGCTGGTGGTCTAAGCGTATTGATGGCAGGTTTCCATGATGTACTCAGCTGTAGACCCCCCGTCTCTGTTGAAATTATTGCCATCTAGCTAAAACTAGTTCCTAGTCCCGACCGCCAGGCGCATTCTGGTTGGTGGACGCGGCAGCCAATCAGGAGCTACTAGCTAGTCCCGACTGTCTGCCGTGTGCTGGTGGTCTAAGCGTATTGATGGCAGGTTTCCATGATGTACTCAGCTGTAGACCCTCGTCTCTGTTGAAATTATTGCCATCTAGCTAAAACTAGTTCCTAGTCCCGACCGCCAGGCGCATTCTGGTTGGTGGACGCGGCAGCCAATTAGGAGCTACTAGCTAGTCCCGACTGTCTGCCGTGTGCTGGTGGTCTAAGCGTATTGATGGCAGGTTTCCATGCTGTACTCAGCTGTAGACTCCCGTCTCTGTTGAAATTATTGCCATCTAGCTGGATTTCGATGGCTTCCTTGATAACCAAGTCCCAGTAACCTGATGTCTTGTCCAAGATGGTGGTGGCGCCGAAATCTATCTCGTGACCAGTTTCTAGGCTGTGTTGGGCTACTGCAGATTTATCAGGATAATATAGTCTTATGCTGCGTTGATGTTCCTTACAGCGTTCCATAATAGTTCGTCCCTTCTGCCCGATGTAGCTTTTCCCACACTCACAAGGTATTCTGTAGACACCAGGTGTCCTGAGACCAAGGTCGTCCTTAACTGGTCTCAGCAAGTTCTGGATCTTTGTGAGTGGCTTATGGATGGTTTTAATCCCGTGTTTTCTTAGCATTCTGTTAATTTTGCCCGAGATGAGGCCGTAGAACGGGATGTATGCCATGCCCTTCGTCTCCTCTTGTTCCTCGGCAGGTGGTTTGTCCGAAAAGGCCCTTCTGAGGGCCAAGCCGATTTCCCTGTTGCCGAAGTTGTTCTGTTGGAACGTCTTACGTAAGTGACAGATCTCAGAAGGGAGACTCTCTTTGTCCGAAATCCCTCTCGCCCTGTGTAGAAGAGTCGACAGGACCGTTGCTTTCTGTGCCGGGTGGTGGTGGCTGCGTCCATTCAGATACAGATCGGTATGTGTTGGTTCCCTGTATACTCTGTGACCCAGTGTGCCATCTGGCTTCCTGGAGATGAGAATGTCTAAGAAGGGGACACATCCTTCTTTTTCCACTTCTTTCGTAAACCAGATGTTCGGGTGCATATTGTTCAGGTATTCTTGGAACTTCTGAAGTTTTTCTTCTCCATGAGGCCAGACGACCAAAGTGTCATCTACATAGCGGTAGAAGTGAGCTGGTTTCAGATGCGCGTTCTCCAGGGCTCTGTGCTCGAAGTCCTCCATGTACAAATTGGCTATGGCAGGTGACAGAAGTGAGCCCATGGCTACACCGTCGGATTGCTCATAATACTGCCCTTTGTACATGAAGTAAGTGGAGCTTAGCGTATGGTTAAAAAGTCCAATGACCTCAGGCTGGAAGTGAGGTCTCAATAACTCTAACGTTTCCTTCAGTGGGACTCTAGTGAAGAGAGACACAACATCAAAACTCACCAGAATATCAGATGGATTTGTTCTGATGCTCTATAGAGTCTTGATGAACTCTGCTGAATTCTTGACATGGTGACTGCATTTTCCCACAAGAGGATTCAGAAGAGTGGTGAGGTATTTGGCCAGCCGGTAGGTGGGAGAACCTATTGACATTAGGTCTCAAGGAAACCTCCTTCTTGTGGATTTTCGCAACCCGTAGAGTCTAGGTGGTCTCGTGGAATGTGGAGTCAAGGAAAAAAATCCTGGAACTACTAGCGGATCCATCATACAAGACACTCAGCCGTGATCCCACGAGCTCCATAGAAAGGCGCACAACAGCCTTACTAAAGAAGGCCAATCTGCCAGCCGAAGTGACGAACTCCTTGACTACCAAATTCTTCTAGTTGTCATTCATTTTGAAGCACCTAGCTTTGTTTTGTTTTAGTATGTTCTCTGAACAACAAACCTGATCTAAGTAGCGTTGGACCTGCGATAGCTGGGTGATCGTACCTCGGGTCTGTTACGCAGGCGACCCAGGTTCAAGTCTTTATCAAGTCTGGGATTTTTCATTCAACATCTACATCATTCCTTCACCATTCCTCTATTTCGCCATTAGTTCATACTATTCCCAGATCGCCGGCTGGCGACTGAAGTAGGGGGTTGGTCTAAGGACAAGGTGGGTTGCCTGCTCGAAACCTGGGTACATGGCGAACTTAGTGTAGTCAGCCGATGTGGGTTTGGGAATACACCTAGCTTGAGGATTAGCGCAATAGATCGTAACAGATCGCAGTGCTGGGCCATAGTGCCCCCACCTGTAAATTCCGTTCCACTCCAAGCAGCGTTGGATGCCGTCTAGCTATACGATATACATACGGTACCTATACTTTTGCGGGTTGCTTGGAGGCTTTAGATAACCAAACGCAGGACTTTACTCATGAGTAGGCTTCGAGAATTGAGACCTGATACAATGGGCCGTATTCATAGACATTCTTAGCGCGGGCTTCCGGTGGATTATCAGCGAACTAACGATTTTTGTATTCATAAACCAGTGTTAGATATGTGATATGATATGAATCCTGTACAAGTAACCAGTCGATAGCCGGGGCTAGTTTAGCACGCTCGTAGCGCGGGCCAGCGAAACGTCTATGAATAGCACCCAATAAGTTTACTGTGCATGTACTATGGGTTGTTGACTCGCAGCAGGTACTGAAAGGTAGAGATGTGTTGAGGTAACAATGTTGCTATTTAGAGTAGAGTACGGTAGTATGGGGAAACGCAGACATATATACATTCTGGAAGTAAATATACATTACACAATGACAATATCAAAAGAATGTGAAAATCATTTATTCTCCGCTATTTTATAAGCATTTGTTTAATTATATGCAGTGTTAATGGTGGAAATAAACATGTAGCAATTTTAATTTCTTCATTTATCCTCTTGGTCGTCTTTAGTAAGTGCAGTTACAGTACCGAATTGCAATGTACTACAAAATACATTTTCAGTGTCTCAAACGTAAATCTTTTTCGGTTATCTGCCAAACACAGTTTGTACTGTGAAAAGCTGCGCTCTACGAAGCATGACATGATAGAAGCAAAACGAAAAACCTAACATCATTGCAGTCTCTAAGAGACAGTCCTTTATTCACGGGTGACTCTATGTCCACTAATTTTCTGTTTATATTACACAATGTTCTATACCCGTTATTTTTACATAAAATTGATTTCCACTTCTGTTTTACACGTTCAGTGACCAGTGTACTTGGTGTCTCATTAATTCTCTGTGTCATTATTACAGTACAGGAAACTCAAGAAAGATTGCACATTACCTGTTCGGAACATTTGGAATAAAATATAAGCAATATAAAGTTGTTATTCTTAATAGTCCTCTATGGAGTATACATTTCAACTAAAGCCTACATACATTATAAAGACATAATATATAAAGTAACGACAGTAACACTGCACTATAGGTCAGAAATGGACTCGCTCACTTACTACCGCACTAGACACTTAGCACCACAGTTCAGCATTGTTGCTGTAACTAAACAGTACAGAAAACAATTCTATCCTCTTCCCTCTGATGTCATGTACAATATTCGAGTCACATATAAGTTGGTATCGTGTTTACGAAGAAATTGTTTATCCCTACTCATGAGTAATGCCTTAATGGTGTCACCCATGAGAATCCAACCAGTCTTCAGATTGTTGACAATATAAATGAATCCATCCACTTCACCAACGTGTTAACATTGGCATAATAGGTAACGTGCACGTTTCGAAGTTTTTTCTTTGACATTTTTAGAAATTCCACCAATGAAACAGTAACCTACGCAGTGAGACAGGTGGCCTACTGACTTCGAGCTCACATAGTTAAAACTCATAAGGACGCACCCACGCACTCATTCTAGTTCATCATGCATTCTTTGTTATGTAGATGGACATAACTTTCCAGTAACCTCTTCAATTAAAACAAACTTTCTTATTTAGTGAACAATAAAATTTGGAAATGTATTTAAAATTGAATTTAGTTTTGAAGTACTGTTTTTTTAATATATTTATTCCATCGGCAATATTTTATTTCCCTTCCTTCAAAGGTTTAAAGATGGCTTCTTACTCTGTTGGTCTAAAAATGTCATGAATTTATTAGATAATAACATGTTTTTCGATATAATTACACGCGAGACACTCATTTCACTACTATGAATCTTGTTGTCACAATTACTATATGTCGACCAGATGTTATTAATTTTCCTTTGCTGTATTTTGTGTTGCTATTTTATTTCAACTTCTGACCAATCCATCATACTGGACTAGTGCTATATTAATTAATTTTGGCTTTATTCTACCAACAATCAATGTCTTGTCAATCTCCGGATTATTATGGGTGTCGGTATATTTCTACGGTTTGTGTAGCCTACTTAATATTCCTCTATTCCACAATAACCTATCAGTACAGAGTATCAGTAGAGGTACTTGTTACTTCACACGCATCATATTACAGAACACATTTTCCATAAACATTTCATCTCTCTGATATACACCTGGGAGGAAATGAATAAATTGCATCGTATCCTATCTTTCTTGAGTTTCCTGTACTGTAATAACAGGATAATTTGTTCTGCATTCTATATGCCTGAATTCATACACAGTTCTATAGTTGGAATGTTCGTGTGTGTTACAGAACACTGGCAGACATCGTTGATATTCAAATTAGGCTGAGACTAATAAAAAGTTTTACACTGTACGCTCTCGTGAAAATAAACTCGATATAGTCAATACCAAGCATATTATATTTCTTTTGTTCCATACGCGAAAAGGAAAAGAGTTCAAATTAAAAGAATCAGTGCGTTACTTAAAATTTCCATTCTGCAAACATTATATTTTTTAGCAATTTTCTGCTTCGTACGTTCCAGTGCTTGCGTTATTTAAAATTTCTATTCTGTAAACATATTTTTTTAGCAATTTTCTGCTTCGTACGTTCCAGGGCTTCCCACAGTTTTAAGCCAGAATTTCAGAGGTCACTTTATATAGAATTTATTTTTATTTAACACATGCCATATTTACAATCTGTCTACAAGAGACAATACGTAAATATTATAAAAGAATATGACATGAGTGGAGATGTTATCCCATGACAACACTCCAAATGAAAAATAACAATGTTTCAAATAGCTGTATTAAAAATGGATGGAAAGTCAAGAGCATCGGCCCTTTTAAGTCTTCTTATTGTTTGACTGTTATCCAGCAAATTTAATGCATGATGATTGGAATGTTGATTTAATCCGTGCAGGTATTTTTTACTGAATTTAGAGATTTCTTTTTTCACAGTTAAAATTTTGAAGTCACGATGAATGACATCATTACGGACATACCATGGTGCAGTGACAATGGAACGTAAAGTTTTAGACTGATAGCTCTGCTGTACTTCAATGTTTGAGTTGCTAGCAGTTCCCCACAGTTGGATGCCGTATGTCCAGATTGGTTTTAGTATGACTTTATGAACAAGAAGTTTATTTTCTAATGACAGTTTTGATTTAGGTCCCAATAACCAATAGATTTTTTTGTTTTAAAATGTAATTCTTTACGTTTAGTTTCAATATGTTTACGCCATGTTAATCGGCGATCTAAATGCATATCTAAATATTTCACATCGTCTGCTTCAGGAAGTTCTTTGTTGTAAAGTGTTACAGGAGGACAGTTTTCAGTTCTGGTTCCGAAAGTAACATGAACTGATTTGTTTTCACTCGCTTGTATTCTCCATTTAGTTAGCTAGTCTTCTGTTTCTTTCAATTCATTCTGCAGGTTTTCAGATGCTGTTGATGGATCTTCATGTGAAGCAAGAATAGCAGTGTCATCAGCGAAAGTAGCCACCAAACTTTATTAGTAATTGGGAAATCACTTTAGATAGATTGGCTCAGAATTCATGTTAAGAACAGATGGTAATGAAACAAATATTTATTACAGTGCTTAAGATTAATTGTTGCACATTGTTTTGCTACAGACTTATGAAATATCCTATATATTACGTATGTTGCTCAAATAATTGTTGCATAATTCTTCTTCTTCTTTTTCTTCTTCTTCCATTATAGCTTTAGCCTGCTTCACGACGCTCCTCCAGTTTCCTCGGTCTGATGCAGCGTTCCTCCATCCTCTAACGTTCAGAATTCTCAAGTCTGTTTCGACTTCATCCTTCCAACGGTTACGTGGTCTACCTTTTAATCGTCTTCCCATCATGCTCGACTTATAGATGCGCTTGGGCATTCGATCTTCAGCCATTCTCTCTACGTGCCCAATCCATCTAAGGCGCAAAACGTACTATACCTTCATTATCAAGAATTTCGTTCATTTCATGGTTTTTTCTTATTCGCCAAAAACATTGTTCGTAGACTGGACTTTGTATATTTTCAGCTAAATGTTTCTTGACAGAAATCGTGATTTGATGAGCTTAATATTAGCGTAGTAAGCTCTGTTGCCAGCCATTATTCGACGTTGTATCTCCTGTTCACTTTGTTACAATTGTTAAATTTTATACCAAGATACACAAATCTTTCGACATTTTCAAAATTCATCCCTTCAATGGTGGCGCCAGTATTCCGTCTTCTTCTTTCATCTGTTGACATTTTCATGTACTTGGTTTTGGTCTCGTTTACTTCTAAGCCCATTTTCTTGGCGGCTGAATACATTTCTGAGAAAGTCAGCGTAAGTTCAGTGATATTTCTGGCAATGATTACAATATCATCTGCATAGGCGCTATGTGTTTGGATTTGTAAACAATTGTGCCATTGTCAATGAGATTGTGTAAGACTGGTTGTAGAGCTAGATTGAAGAGGGTTGTTGATAAAGCATCGCCCTGTCGTACACCTCTGCTCAGAGAGAAGCTGTCGCCGCATCGCCCTTCTATCATCACTTTAGCTTGCTCGTTGACAAAGGTCATCTTTGTGAGCCGGACAAATTTCTTGGGAATCCCCTGAGCTTCCATGTAGCTCAGAAGGTTTTCTTTAATGATGCTGTCAAAGGCTTGCCGGAAATGTACGAAAAGCATATGTATTTCAATATTATGCTCATAGCATTTTTGCATACTTTCTCGTACCACAGAAATTTGGTCGACAGTAGTGCCCCTTGCTTTCCTGAAGCCACATTGGTACTCTCCTATAACCTGTTCAGTATACTTCTACAGTTTTGATAGAAGAATGTTTGACAATACTTTATATGCTATATTGAGAAGTGTGATTCCACGGTAGTTACTGCAATCCAATTTATCGCCTTTCTTATAAATTGAGGTTATAATTCCTATGTTCCATGCATCTCGCATTTCTTCCTTTTCCCATATTTCGGCAATCAGATCGTATAGTTCTTCTTCAGCTTGCGTTGCAGCTTCTTTTAACATTTCGGCTGTTATGTTATCTTCTTCTGCGGCTTTGATATTTTTCATTCTCTGCACTGCGGCTTTCACTTCGAGCAATTGTTGCATACTCGTTTATTGCAAACTTAGGAAAAAATATGCAATATATTCTTAGTGTTGGGTAGACAATCATTAATGCAAGAGGCAGTGACAACGTGTAGCACTTTGCATTACAAAAATGATCAAAATGACTCTCACCTGTTCTACATAATACTGGCATCGACGAAGTCGGTGTTATCAAATTGCGCAACTACAAATATTCTACGTACATTCGAACATGAATTGTGAATTCGGTAAGTACATCATTACGCAATACTAACCGCAAAAGCGCGGAACTAATCCTCCGCATATGGTAGCGTCGTTACGTATGAATCAGCCGCCGTGAGTGCGGTTAGGAGTCTAGCACTGGCTGGTTCACCCTGTATCAACTTGAACAGCTTTAAGAACATGATTGAATGTAAATATATTCGGAGGTGGGCTAATAAAATGCTACTTAAGCTGACCGTAGAATGATATAACATTTTGACATACGAAAATATTCTTAATATAGGTCTATGTCACATCACTCCATCGACGAATATTATACATTATGTATTTTAAAACAATAAAAAATAAAGTTAGATATAAAAGGAAGAAGTAAACATAGACTTTCTCCATATGGCTTTTTATCTTTCGCAGTCTCCCAAGCAGTTGCATAACAATCGCATAGCTTACCTGGATAATAGCCTAAATATTGTTTTTCGCTTGCTAAACCTCCTTAGAAAAGACATGTTTATTATGTTCTATTAGATTTGCAGTTAGAACCTAACCGTTTACAAAATGACACTTTCATCAAATGTATAATATGTACTAATTTTTGTTGGCTTGAATATTATAAACAATTTTGTAAATTAATCTTCCGAAATCTACATAGTTGCGCTATGAAAATTGTATCAATGTTTTGCTCCACCTATATATGCGAACAGCTTTTTGTTTAGAACATGAAGCCGGTTAAATCAAAATCGAGATCAGAGACTTAGGGTCGAATTCATAGTCGCCACTTATTGCAGAGACGTTACTCTTTTATAATGCACAGAGCATTCTCTTGACATCGAGAGAGATATGGCAACATGGCTAGATGTGAGACATTTTGCACATTAAATTGTTTTCGAGCACCTTCAAATTGTTAAATCGGCATTATTATCGTAGACAAATACAGAAATAAATACTATAGAGCTCAGAATTATACAAAATGTAGAGAAAACATTTTACAGGAGAAGAAAGAATTGAACTAAGAGAACTAGTTATGAAATATAAATAAATATAAATCTGCACAAGTCAACTGCAAAATAATAACAACCAGAATAGCTTTTGTGCTGCCAAAATAGGTTATTATTACATTATTATCAGTTATTGCTGTATTGTTATATAAACCTACCTGAAATGATGCTGTAGCATAAAATCTCAAAGTAACCAGTATTTTCAGCAGTAGTGAAATCTCATTGTTGTATTGTGATTTTCAATGAGAGACACCAGAATATCCACAATAATGTTCTTGTTGAAACGGTATCTCCTCTTATTGTTGGTCATTGTACATCTCTAAAGGGTTTTCCATATCTCTGATGTATCTTTTGTTTTGCCGAAACGCATTTTCATTTTAATTATAGAACACAATAAATTCAATAAAATTATAATAATCATCCATTGTATACTGAATCAGCTGATCACAATGCATAATATGAGGAAACACTTGAGTAAGCTGACAATCCACCTTATTTGATTAAGTGTTCACTTCAGTGGGATTTATGGATTGAAAATGATTATAAGCAACTGCTTAAGGGTTTCCTTACGATAAGTGTTGACTATGAATTCGGCCCTTATAGACGAGAATATGAAGGATAAGCTCACAATAACAATGACTGATATTATTCCCGGTTTCAGACAAATACATTGCAGGATGGAGATGAGTAATCTGATAAACTTTATGGATTTGTTTTCTAGTAGTTTATTTCGTAATAACACGTTATTTTTAATTGCTTTCGTTTATTGTATTATTCACTTTGAAGTTTATAGTTGAAAATGTGTTTATCATTATGGTGTATAATATTTTGCAGTCCACCGAATATAGACTGGAATGAATACTGGTATTATTTAATTTATTGTAATGTAATGCATACTCTTCTACACAAAATATTACCGATCTCCTGTAGCGTGAATTGATCAAAGTTCCTTCCGAATACGCCTGGTACACAGGACTAGAGAAAGAATGTTTATTCTGCGCCTAATTTGCCTTTTTATATTTTTCTAAATTACTTATAAAGCTATAAGTATAAATAGGCAGAAAGAACAACATCTAAACAAATTAAAGGAAAAAAAAAAAAAGGGCAGTCTTGCAGTCATAACTTCTTTTTTATTACGCCGTCACTTTACCCTAGACTGCGGGTTCCGAAGTTAACAGTTACGTGTTCTTAAGAAACACTGCTAATAAATTATTGGAAATTTCCAGCTTTGTAAAACATTCGTTCACGTATGAAACGAAGATCTGACGAAGGCACACGAAATCTTCCGAAGGAAACCTAGCCTAAGATTGTCGATTACACTAGTCAACAAATTTTAACTTTTGTCTGTAACAGAACTGAAAGCAGCTGATTTTTACTAAATCGACCCTGCTGATTACGAAAATGGCAGCGAAAAATCTGTAACACGTAACATTTTTGTGTGACAGAAGGGAAAGTATTTTGATTAAAAAAAACGTTTTCGCGCATTTCAAAATATGTAATTACAACAGTGAAAATAAATAAATTCCTAAGATGCAAAATTTATACACAAAATACACTGACGTTTCACAAAAAAATAATAACGCTGCATAAATAATAATTACAATAAGAAAAAATGGCATTATGTTACTTTTTTTCCCTTCAAAACAGGCTTTTGCTTCATTAATTTAAAACTGGATCAAATGAATTAAAATTTTTAAGGTTTATAAATTAAATTGCTTACAATCTCAAATCAAATAACTTAGAAGCCGTAGATTGAAGTAAACAACCATATACAGACTTCAAGCTAGATTAAAAAAAAAGTATTTAGTTACTTACAGTTATTTTTTCCTCTTGTAGTTTGAGTCACTTTCTCTGAATAAAAACCAACAGTAGTCCCCCATAATACTAGAATCCCACCTTCCCTGATATCGTTGTTCCATCCTGTGTATATCTTTATGGAATCCTTCCCCTTTTCCATCGCTTACAGCTCCTAACTTCTCTGGGAAATATCCAGATGGAAATGTAGGAAATGTATTTTCTATGACATTCGGCAACCAAGCTTCTGATAACTATGTAGGAGTACTTGTACAAGCTGTTGGTAATTGTCACCTTTATTATTACCTAAAAACACACTAAAACACTTCCAAAGGCATTCCAAGCTTCTAGTTCCTCAACACTTAATTTTTTCGAAGCTCTCATCTTTAAAAAGTTTCCTAATTTGAAGGCCAACAAAAATTCCCTCTTTCACTTTAGTCTCACTGAATTTCGGAAACATTCCTTAGATATGCAAAACCTTCTCCATTTTTATCCATGGCTTTAACGAAATTCTTCATTAAACCAAGCTTGATATGTAAAGGAGGAAGCAGTACTTTTTTCGGTTTTACTAAAGGGACATACTTGATATTATGTTCTCATGGGACATAGCTTTCTCTGAGAGGCCAGTCTTTCACTATGTAGTGATTTTCAGTCGCTCTACTACCCCACAAACAGAGAAAGCAACAGTATTTTGTGAGTCCATCCTGAAGTCCGAGCAATAAGGCGACAATTTTCAAATCTCCGCAGAGTTGCCAGCAGTATGTTTTATATTGTACTGCATCTAGTAACACTGACAAATTTGTATAAGTTTCCTTCATATCTACTGAATAAGCCACTGGAATTGATGTTTAGTGTTTCCATTGTGCAATAACACTGCTTTTAAACTTATTTTGGAAGAATCTATGAATAACCTCCATTCCTCTGGGATGTGCTGAAATCCTAGTCCTTCCATTATGCCGTCTATATTTACACACACGCACATAGAATTCTTCATTATAAAATACTTTGAAAACCGTTCATGTCTCTTCCTGTACAATGAAATTCTAGTATCTGGTGGTAGTAGGTTCCATTGTTGCAGTCTAGACCCTAAAATCTCAGATTGTCGTTTAGTGAGATTGAGATTTCTTATTAAGTCGTTCAGTTCACATTGCTGAATTAAATAGGGTTATTTATGATGTTCTGGGCTATATAGAACGGATCAGAGTATGTTGATGGTTGAGCCAAGTCATCTGTTTGTTCTATTGGAAGAACCAATTCCTCCAATTGCGAAGGAGAATTAGGAGTAGGGAGTTTTGGTCCATGTGGTACAGGTCTTATTGCAGATGGAACATTAGGATATTCAATTTTAGATCTTGTTTTCTTTGAAAATCCCGTAATCTTTGTTAAACAGAAATAGCAGTCTTCTGCATGACTTGTCGGTTCACGCCAGATCATTGGAACTGCAAACGGCATACTTCGATTCTTCTCTCCATTCATCCATTTTATCAATTTTGAGTAACATGTTGTGCAGCACACATGGGGAGCCCATGTTTGTCCTCATCACACACATTACATTCAAAATAGCAATAATATGTTTGTTTTAACTTATCTGATAAAGGCCGACCCTGCGATTTTGCCGTAAATTCTCCACATCCGTAACAAAAGCTGTCCGGCGAATTTACACACGCAAGACGAGACTTTTTTCATTCTGAGAGAGCGTAAATGAACGCGAAGATAAAAACTTAAAACCAGCGATACAACTTGTCACAAACTCAAACAATATTCAATATTCAATATTCAATATTCAACCTATGATAATCTATTTCACTCTAAAAGCATACACTCTCAGTGCTTTCTGTCGGTCTAGCGCCATAAAGCAATAAAGTAATACAGATATATATTTCCCACTACGCGCCTTATTAATGCAGACTCATGTATTTCAAAGAACCTATTCCTTAAAATACACTTCTAGTATATCCTGAGCAACAATAAGTTATAAAACATATGAATATACTGTGTAACCATTTAAATAAAGTCCATAGTTCGATACTCGTGTTCTTTGGTAAATTCATTTTTTTTAACAATTTCCAATTTTCCTCTTAAATGGTGCGTGATGGAAACTTTTCAAGTTTAGATCTACTGTCAGCACACAAAAATTGATCTAAAATGACCATTTTCACCCTTGTGACAAAAACCTTGTTGACTAGTGTTATTATTTGTGTCTAAAATGATACCTTTCGTTTGCACCAGCCATCGCTGGTTATATTCGAACGTTACTATAGTCACGTCGGTGTTATTTCCGGCGTGGCTCCGCCTCTTTGCTTATGTCCTAGTAAGAGTAGGTTCTATAAAGAGTAGGTACATATAATCGTTCGCCATTTTAGTTCTTTCATTGCCAGTTGCGGTTAGCAGACGACGCTATTTTCCGCACCGTTAAACATTATCACGTCGTAGCACCTATGATAATCGCATTGTAAATTTTAGGTTTGATAGATAAATATCTAACGAAAGCATAGAAAACATTCGAAATCAAAATGTTTTTTGGGAAGGGAAGAAAAATTACTAACTTCGAAGTGTCATGTTCAAAATAGACATTGACACCTTCAAAAGTTTTTCTAGTTTTAACTTTAGATGGGAGTCAAATTGAGAGAAATGTTTAGAAAGAATTACTTTTAAAAGTGATTCCTAATCGAAATCTGTACCGTACTAATTTCCCAGTTACTGGGAATAACATATGCGCGGACCTCAGTTTGCAGAGTAACAACTTAGGTCTGTTAGAACCGTGGATTCTCATACAAAGGCCGGCCCTTCGGCGGGGCAAGTGGGGCCGTCACCCAGGCCCCGCGCTTTGTGGGACTCGCTGCCGGAAAAAAATTCAGTCTGTCGATTACGTTCTTGTTATAATATTTAATGTGAGAAACTTAAAAATAAATAGCTAAGTGAATGTTGAGATAGCTTTTGTATACCTAACGAAATCAATTGTTGACTATAATGTTTAATGTATGTGGATCAAATGTGGCACTGTTTGTTGAAGGTTTAATTACCGGAGTATCCAGCTGCATGGCTCTAAGTCGATTGTTGCCCTTGATTCTATTATTATTATTATTATTATTATTATTATTATTATTATTATTATTATTATTATTGTTATTTTAAACAAATACACCTAAAAGAGAGCGGAATTAAAATTTGTACTGTTGTAAATTCTCGTCTGCTTGCTGCAAACGACAAGGAAAGAACGAAAATGGCGGACGATTATACCCAGTATCTATAGAGCCTTAGGAAGTCCATGACGAAATCAACAGCGAATGACAAGACGCACATGTTTAAATGTAGCCGACTTGCAACGTGATTGGCTGCCGGAAATAATAGCGACGGGACTATAGATGATCATACGTCATGCTTGGCGGTTTATCGCAAACGCAACGAAAGGCGTAACTAGAAAATTTAGCACAGCTGCTCTAGCCACAAAGCTGCATTATTTTTAAACTTGAAACCATACAGAATTATTGTAGTCCATATTTACTATCGAAGGTTCGTGTAAGTCTAGTAACTTTTGTAGTTGACTTACACAATATTGCTGTTGCTACACGTATTGTTAATCTACATTTAATAATATGAGGCAAAGGATATAAGTGAATATTGTTAGATACAACTTGGAGCAACGCCTGTAATACAGGTAAATGCTTATTGTGGAAAAAAATAGTTCTGCGCATGCTGTTGTTCATAGAAGTTGTAAGAGTACATTATATAAATAAGTATGAGGTTAAAGATTTATAATTACACAATCTACTTAGCCCTGCAAGCCTATCTAATGGGCATGTTACTAGTAGTTATCCGAGCTGAACCCTCTGTCTAACATGCACATTTATATACACAATTATACGGACAGTTTTAAGTAACTGTCCTTGGTACTAAACGTATAATTTAGTAGTAGTAGTCTTATACTTATAGACTTTATGTAAGAAACGTATTGTTTCCTAAACATCACACAAACTTGTAAGTCTTCTATGAAACTTGAAAGTAATTAAAGTTTCAAGTTTATTAGTATCTAAATTGATTACATAGAATATTTGAGTGAATTTAAGAATATTAATATAGTAATTGGAGAGAAATTACTAGAAATAAGCTTAACAATCTGAAGGGATTTTGGATGAATAGGTTTTCCTCATTGTCGCTCATGCCACCCTAACGTCTGCAAAGGGAAACCTCTGTTAATTTGAAACAACTTTAGATTTCTCTCCTTGTACACCCAAACAGTTACATATTTAGCATTAGCTCTATTGTTAAATTTATACAAATATACACATAATTTAATCCTGATCTACAATATGATTGTTGTTACTACATAAAAGACGCAAATCTAGCTTTCAGGTAAAGCTCCCTGTGAAGCAGACTTGAATATTAAATTCAATACGCAATTGGACAGCTTCAAATACATGGAGTGTACTATAAGCAGTAAAATGAGCTGCTGCCAGGAAGTCAGGAGGATAGCTATAGCAAAGGAAGCTTATTATAGGAAAAGGAGTATCTTCTTTGGACTTCTGAAAAAGAACTAAGGAAGAGACTAGTGAAGTGCTTTGTATGGAGTGTGGCATTGTATGGGCCAGAAACATGGACATTACGACGAAGTGAAGAGAAGTGAATAAAAGCATTTGAAATGTGGATATGGAGAAGAATAGGAAGTGTGAAGTGAACAGATATAATAACAAATGAAGCTGTGTTGGAAAGAGAGAGTGAAGAAAGAATTATGCTGAAACTGATCAGGAAGAGGAAAGAGAATTGGCCGGATCACTGGTTGAGAAGAAACTGCCTTTTGAAGGATCCACTAGAAGGAATGATGAAATGGAAAAGAGTTCGAAGTAGAAGAAGATATCAGCTGATAGACAACATTAAGATAATATCGTATGAGGAAACAAAGAGGAAGGCAGAAAATAGGAAAGACTGGAGGAAGCTGGGTTTGCAGAGAAAGACCTGCCCTTGGGCAGAACACTGAATGAATGAATGAATGACATAAGAGACTCTAAAAATCTTTTGAAATATGAAGTAAGGAAAGAAAAAAAACGCACAGTTTTCATATTATTTTTAAAAATACCGTGCGTATCGGCATGTTTCTTGTGGAGAACGTACAGTTTCCCTGGAAAAGGATGAGACGATTAAATATTCTAAAGTCTCAGATGTAAGACACTGCGCATGATCGGAGACCAGAGCACTGATACACAAGATAACGAATATTGAGTTACTTAAATTCAGGCTATTTGGTTTGTTACTAGCATCGTTCCGAAATTCACTTCAAAAACTGCAAAAAATATGATAATATTACGTAAATAAAAGATAAATATATACATAAATCGTGTAGTTAAATCGACAATGGACCTTCATGACTACATCGACACTCCGCACAGAAAGCAACGCTTTTATGTCGTTTCAATAGCTCAGACGGTAAGACTTCTGCGTGTTGTGTAGAAGAGTGCGAGTTCGATTCTTAGTCTACACAACGATTTTTATTGTCTAAATAACGTTGAAATACGATGAAAGAGTAATGGAACGGAGTACAGTTTACATTTAATAACATTCCGAATAGGTTTAATTGTATTATCAGAGTTTTGTACTTTTCTATTTAAATATATTCTATTTCCGTCTTTCATAATTTTTGATAAATTACACTGTACTTCTTGCAGTATTTAAGAACATGAGGATCATTACATTGCAACACATTACATATAGATTCTTCTTTTTAATACATGAGATTTTGAAGTCCCTGCGTTATCTATATGTTTTTACTTTTGAATTTTTTCACAACAGTCGACCTGGTTGGCGGGTTGGTATAGCGCTGGCCTTCTATGCCCAAGGTTGCGGGTTCGATCCTGGGCCAGGTCGATGGCATTTAAGTGTGCTTAAATGCGACAGGCTCATGTCAGTAGATTTACTGGCATGTAAAAGAACTCCTGCGGGACAAAATTCCGGCACATCCGGCGACGCTGATATAACCTCTGCAGTTGCGAGCGTCGTTAAATAAAACATAACATTTAACATTTTTCACAACATTGAGTGGAGAACATCCACTGAAGTGATTATGAAATTAAGTGAAAAATTCAATACATTTACTCTTAATATCAGTAGTACCAGTATCATTTATGTTTTTCCAAGATTCATTTTGTAGACATAAATGTGAATGATCACTAGATACAGCATTTACGATCCTTTCTTAGTTTTTAAATTAATATTTTGAAATTGTTCAGTGACATTGGAAACACAGGATTTGTTTATCATGTTCAGACAAACCATTGATTATAGGTTCTGTCGAATAGGAATTCAGTCTAATTCTATGTAATTTATCAATGGCTATGCTACTTCAGCTTGTATGCTATGGGAAAATGACTCTGCGACTAATGTTTCCAGTTTCAAGGAGTGAATTTAATTTACTTTTACAGAAAAGTTCCGAGAGATAATCTATGTTTATGTCACTACAATCATAAATTCCATATGAGATTTCTAAAGTCTTTTCTTTACAAATTTAATGTTGGCTATAAATATTAATAAATAATGTAAGAAATATGAATGATTGTAGTTAGAAGTCTGATTTACATTATAAAAAGCAAGAAGTTACATTCCTCCGCAAGATTCGAACTTTCGATGATGGTTTTGTCGTCCAACGCACAACCACGGACCTATTCAATGCTTATGTTAATAACCTACAATTTAGCTGTAGCAATGTGGTGTCATAACTTGGGGTTTGTTTACTTAATGTAATTAGATTTAATTTGATTAGTTTCGCAACAATTGGACTTCCTGTTACATCCTGTTATTTAGATATTTAATTTAGGGTTGATTTATTAACTCTTACTATGCAAGATGGCTGTTATTTTAATAATTCCATATCACGTTAAATAGTCATTGTCTACACTAAAGTATTATCGTCATCCCTCATTTCTCATCGTAATGGCGAACCGACGTGACATGAGACAGCGAGTTATAGCTCTAGTTGAGGCTGGATATGGGGCTAGATCTGCTGGCCGTTTGGTCGGTGTACCTGGAAGTACAGTCGAGAGGTGGGTTCATCGTTACCAAAATTTACGGGAGGTCGAAAATCGCCCTATTCTTGGGCGTTCGCGGATTTCTTCATTGGAAGAGGATGCTCTCTTATTCGAGACAGTTCGACAGGACCCCTTTCGGACTGTTAACGAAATAAGAGCAGCATCTAACTTTCCCGGCTCTTCACAAACTGTGATCAGCAGGTTGAGGAACCGCGGTATAAGGAGCCGGAGGGCTGCGCAAATGGATATATTGGGGGAAGCACAAGCTGTCGACCGTCTTGCCTTCGCTACAATCGAGTGGATTTCGATTGGAGAAATGTAATTTTCTCCGACGAAACAACCATCTCGAGTGATTACGAAGCTCCTGTCCGTGTCTATCGTGAGGATGGTCTCCTACATGACCAGCGCTATGTGCACCGACGTGAAAGATCGCGGCGCTTTAGCGTATCGCGTTGGGGGTGGATGTCTTACGATGGATCTGGCGTTATAGGACGCATCGATGGCCGGTTTAATGCGGGAACTTACGAGCACATTCTGGAAAAGATATTCCTTCCCTCCGCCCGAGAACGTTTTCCCGAAGGAACATTGCTGTTCGAGTAGGATAACCATCCCGTGCACTGTGCTGCAAGCATTCAAAGATGGTTTCAAAGGAGACTCGAGATCGAAATCATTAATTGGCCTCCGAAGTCACCTGATTTGAATGTCATCGAAACTTTATTGGCGGAATTGAAAAAGAGAAGGATAGCTACCTATGCCCACCTACGCCCTCGAAATCGAGACGAATTGTGGGATCAAGTTGTTGACACCTGGGAAGATCTCGCCGGGGATCAGAACTTATTCCACAATCTCGTGACATCCATGCCGGATCGACTTAGAGCTGTAATAGAAGCTGATGGCATGTGGACAAGATTTTAAGTTAACAGGTCTCTTTTTGTTTCTTATGATTTTTGTTTGAGGAAGAATACTTTTAACTTCCAAGTAAGATTTATTTTTTACGACGTTCAGCCCACTTGTAAGACCCAGAAATTGGGCATAAATTATTCCATATTTTTCGACAAATTAGACAGTCGAGGAACTCTGAACAAATTAATTACACCTCAATAAAAAAAAAAGTTTTACCCGGGATCGAACACGAGACGTTTCGGTTATAAAGTGGAACCGACACGCTACTATATGAGCTAACGAGACAAGACAGTAACAGCAGCAGTCCAGAATGTAGATCCCTTAGCAGGCATTTGCCATTCGGTACAGTGAAGCAATGATATTTTGTGACTCGAGCTATTTTTTTTTTTTTTACCTTGGGGATTTAGTGAAGTGAATTTTTAAAGGCAGGCAGAGTAACTATCTCATGCCCCCATGTTTTAGATTGCTACCAATGCACTTCATTAGAACCAGGTACCCAGCTTCGAAGCCGTTAGCCCTGTGAACTTACAGTATATTTATGTTCCCCTATTATCATAATTCAGGGTTGTTATCTAAGAAATTAGCAAGTTCTTTGTAATAGTAGAAGAGAAAGAGTGGGGGAAAGGAAGTGGTCCGTGGCCCATTTCTTTTAGGGCTCATCCCGAAATTTGTCTATTGCTCAAGGGAAACCACGGGAAAACCTAGAGCAGGATGAGATGTCGTGCTGACGACAAGCCAATTGGCTATAGTGTGGTCGGAATATGTTCAGGTGGGAGGTTGTCATTTAATCATAATTTGAAGTACAAGTACATTAAAATACATATTAATTTGTTACAAAGAATTCAAGGCATCTATACAGCCAATAACGTGATGACCCTGGAACAGAGAAATAACATTATTAGTGCATTAAGTGACATGTATGTCTGAGGAGTCAAATTGTTGTTTATTGTTCAAGTTAGTATTAGTCTTGTACGTTGCCGTGCCAAGCTAGAGGGTGGAGTACACTCTTAGGTCGTTTATGTTTATCTAACGCAGGATTGTAATTTTCTAGTGAAGAAATTAGTGGGTTTGTGCTGCTGTACTACTTGGTGTACGTGCAGAAGGCTTGATTTGAAATAAATTCTTGAATTGTCGGTATTTCTAGTTCTTCATGAATCAATCTAACAGGAGTTACTCTAGGAAGTCCTGTGATGAATCTTAAAATTTTGTTTTTGAAAACTTGTAATTTTTTACGGACTGTAATGGGCGCATGTCCCCAAGCAGGACAAGCATATAGTATTACTGACCTAATTAATGTTTTGTACAAAGTTAGAGCTGTGTGTATATTTAGATTTCTGCTTTTATTTAATATTGGGTAAAGCTCCACCATTCTAGCATTGGCAAGTCTGAGTTTTTGTAGTACGTGTTCGGAGAAAGTGAGCCGTCTGTCTAGTGTTACTCCGAGATATTTAACTGAAGTTTTCCACTCGATTTGTGATCCATTTATAGCTAACTTCGTGTGATTTATAACCGGTCTATTGAATTTATTTCTTCTGCTAAATAAGATGGCTTGTGTTTTAGATATAGGCTATTTATTTTGATTCTCCATCTGAGGAGCCATGGTTCAATGTCACGCAGGTGACCTTGTAGCCTGGTAATGGCGACAGTTGGCTTCCACGATGCCGTGAGAAATGCCGAATCGTCAGCGTATAGTGCTAAAATACTATTATTGAAATTTTGATTAAAAGGCAAGTCATTAATATATATTTGGAAAAGTGTCGGTGCCAGAATGCTGCCCTGAGGCACACCAGCGTTAATACCTCGCGACGTGGAGTGCACGACGTTGAGTTTAAGCTGGAACGTTCTGCCCCGAATATAATTTTCTAACAGTTTTACTAGGTGGCAATTTAAATTATTGTTAATTAATTTGTATATCAAGCCCGCATGCCATACCCTGTCAAAGGCTTGTGTATAATCTAGGAATATGGCCGCTACTGTTCAATTTAAATTGAATGCGGTGGTAATGAATTCCGTTGTGCGCAGCAATTGCTGTGTGCACGAATGACCTGAACGGAATCCAAACTGTTCGTTTCGGATTAGATCATTGTTTCCGAGTTCGGATTTCAATCTTTTTTGTATGATCTTTTCCGCAATTTTACCTAAAACATTTAATAAACTAATGGGGCGATAATTACGTGGATCAGATTTATTCTTTCCTGGCTTAGGAATTTGAATAATGTTCGAGTGTTTCCAAATGTTAGGAAAATATCCTATCCGAAAAATAGCATTTATGATATTCGTAAGTAATTTAAACGATTTTTGTGATAGCTCTTTCAGTACTTCAGCCTGTATGCCATCGGGGCCAAGAGCTATGTTGTGAAATCCTGGCCTTAAATGGCAATCTTCTTCGTGATCCTTATTCTGGTCCTTGTCCTTGTTGTGGTCCTTGTAACAATTCTTGTACTATTTGTCATGTATCGTTACGTCGATATCGAGTGAACCGCGCTGTAGAACTTTAACTTCCGACGACCAAGAATCGTCTCATTCTTTTTCAGGGTAACTGTACCTAAATACATACTTTGTATTAATTCCGGAAAATAAAAGCAACAGCGAAACTCACAGCAATATGCGGAATTAGAAAGTAATAGGAATGTCTTCAACTCTTATACTGTCTTTAACTATATCAGAAATAAATATGCAATAAATGTAGAAGATTAGACAATTATTGTAACTCTTTTGTAGGGATTATTCGGATTATGATTGTCTCCAATTTTGTATAGAATTGGCGCTTCTATTCTGAGAAACCGGAAGACGGGAATTCCGTTTTTATGAATGATAAATCAATTTTATTTGCATGGATTTGTTAGCTGTGAAAGAGCTTTTACAATTGAATAGACGCCCAGAACGAGGTTGTAACCCTCAATTTCTCATAAGTCGTCTTTTACATGAATAATGGTTGTTAATGGTGCTGTAGTCTATATGTAATGCTTTTCCACGAATTAAAATCAGCACACATGTCTGATTGTCAACCTTGCTCTAAAAAATTAAAAGTATGTACAGTACAATGTGTTTTCCCCCATTTCTTTAACAATTTCTTATTTGCTAATTACAACCTTGTTCTGGGCGGTTATTCATTTGGACTACAGATAAACTTCTTTGTAGAATTAATAATGAGCACTTTCATTCTCCAGAATTCATCCTTTCCTTTGACATCTCGTGTCGAGATCTTATATCGCTGTATTTTTAAAGAAATTCTTATTCGGTTAAGGTAACATCGCACTGGGTTAACAAAATTCTAGACATTTCAAGGAGTCAGAGGAGTTTAAGGAAAAAATATCTACTACTCTCGATGCTAGGGCAGACTAGGGGATCTGTGGTATGTCTACACCTCATGCAAATTTGAATTTAGTTACGTCAAAAGTTGGAACTGTTTTCTTTCAAGCGAAACAGCTTAGGACATGAGCTGTTCAAGTTTATTACATGAATTGACATAGTTATTACACGGATAATATCTACACCTGTATGTATGTTAATAGACTCCTTCGGTAGCTTAGTGGTACGGCTTTCAGCCTGTCACGTTGGCAGTCCGGGTTCGTGACCCTGTCAGGTATGGGATTTTTCATAGGAAATCCAAAGTGACACTTATGGCTGACAAGGTCGCAGTAGGGGCTTATCTCTGATTTCTTCCGTCTCTACATATTAGGCATTTACATCAACCCGTCAATACTTCTTCAGTCTGTCATAATTCCATAGCATTCTCCGAACGCGAACTGCCGACGGACGGAATGTACTGGCTAGGGACGAGAGAGGTTGTCTGCTCGAAACCTGGATACGAGGTTTTCCCCAACCAAAAGGCAAATGCCGGGTAATCTTTTGGCGAATCCTCGGACCTCACCTCATCTCACTACATCTCGCCAAAATAGTGTAAAAAAATTGCACAAAATTGTAAAAATTGTAGAAAATTACTAAATTGTAAAACTGTAAAAATTTGTAAAAATTGTAATTGTAATATTGTAAAATTTTTACTTGTTCCACATCTTAAAGCTTCATTACTCATGTAAGATCTATGGAATATAATGAATGTATGAATGAATGAGTGAGCGAATGAATGAATGAATCAGTACGCCCATAAGGGCTGCTAGTCTACAGCCCTAGCTAATAATAAGCCATTCCTTAAAGATATGGCTATGAATTGAATATATTATTTATTTCTGTTGTCTTCGTCTTCAGCAAAACGCCGGTAGATACTTCTGTCAAGCTATACGTAGCTCACTGCCGCTGGATACTTTTGTCAAACTCTACGTAGCGGCTCGGGCTGTGACTACATACTGTTCTCCAACCAGGAGATTAACCGTGAAAGGAATGTGCTTACTATTGCGTCATCTATTGCAGCGATGTAGATAGATAATATTATCCTTATAACGTCAGTGTAAAAAACATGCGCTCCTGCATATGTTATTTCCTGTATGGAGGGATTAAAAGACCAGGAAATTAACCGCGATCTAATTTTGTAGCTAGGGTAGTATAAATATGTGTATAACAGTGTTATCGTTTGTGCTTTGAGAGTCAGTCAATGAAGATGCGTGTACCCACGTGTGTGACCTTATGACATCAGCATTCATTCACAGCATCACCCCGCTGCGTCTCATTCCCCTGAGACTTTCTCCTGATTGGAGTACTGTGTATGGGCTTGTAATCTGACTACTGTTTGAGAACGGTGGGATGGGGGAATTAGTGTTGTGAATACCAACAGCTTCGGACTGCAGGCAATGCAGACCATACGGCACAGCGTGGTGGTGCAGGTAGCGATTTCACATTTTTCGTGGTCTGTTGTGTTGTATTCTTTTTATTTTACCAAAAACATTATTTGGTCAATGAATGTGCTGTCATATTATTGCGTTTTTAAGACTGTACAGTGTGCTTATTTAATCTGCTTCAGTTTTAAGACGAATATGAATAAGAACAGTATTAAATAGTTGCAAAATAACAATTTTTCATTGCTGTAGTTTGCAGACAAGAGCAAAATAAAGAGTTCAGTTCGTAACACTTCACACTTAGTTAGGAGAGAAGTGGGTACAGTAAGACAGGGAGAACACTGAGACTCATTTTTTATTAGATGGTAAATTTTGATGTTGAGATGCTGGTAACAGTGGAGTTGTATGTTGCATGAGTAAAGTAACAGTATTTTCATACTTGATTTGATTCTAGTTATAAAGGTGAGTGATGAAAAAATAACTCGTAATTTTTCACTCTAGAAGTAAAATTTGGCTTGTGTTTAATGAAGATTATATTGAATATACAAATGAGATATAAATATGAATGTTTTGTTACCTAATACTATGGTATTTGAGATTATGTTTGGTAAAGTTTCGTCTTTATTGTTTTAATTTTGAAGTGATGGCGTTATTTTTAATTGAACTATGCGTAAAGGGAACAGTGAGACATGCCATTGAAGGGTACACTGAGACGTCTCACTGTTCCCATGTACTAATGATTTGCAAAAACAAACTACCGGTATAATTATATTACATTTACCAGTAACTAATATTAAAAATGAACATAATAGTAACCAATTTAGGAACTGTAGCTTAAAATAATGGATACATTACATTTTAATGGTTTCATAAATAAAACATTATTCACAAAATTTAAGAAAATGTTAAAGAATAATAAAGAATTACATTAAATTCTTATAATCATAAGCTTTGTTGTCACCAAAAATTCATTTAATTTTTTCCCAAAAGTTTGAAATGTCCTGGAAAATTCACTTTTCCAAATGTTCCAGATGTTCCAATGCTTTCGAAGTCAGACATCAAAATGATTCTAATTAACCTACAGAACATGTCAAGATAAAGAGATAGCAAGTTTTTGTTTTTTTTTTTAAATAAATGTAAATCATTTCAATGTCCGTTAATAGACACTGTAGTGTCTCAGTGTACTCTCCTGAATGGGAACAGTGAGACATTTGCATTTTTTTTAAAAGCACATATTGTATATTATGTCCTTCATCTATTAATATTTTTGTTTATGTATTATTATACTCCATGTTTTAATGTCTATTTCTATTGCACTTGATTTTAAAAATACTTGAATTATCACTTGCATACATATGCCTTAATATTTTTGTGTCTCACTGTAACCACTACTCCCCTACTTCTCAGACACCATTAATAGACACCGGCAAATCAGACAAGACTCACGCCCGTAACTGCCTGCCGTCTGGCTTGGGTTTCGGTGAAGCTACAAAGCAAGTTAAAAGTTAAGACTGGCCCGTTCAGCCCGGGTTTTATAAGCTCAGTCCAGGCGGAACCCGAGAAAGCCTGCCTGTGTGCTCGTATTATAGAGTGACTTGCATTCATGGAAGCCAGTCTACGCTGGTTAAGATGAAAAACAGTACTACTTTGAAATCTAAGTTCGTTGGCTATTTAGTCACTTCTAAAAATCTTTATTTTCTAGTTCAACAAGCCAGAAAATTCTTGATTAAAGAAATACAGTTTTACAATTTATTTCACTACAGAATTTCATAAAATAATAAGATAAATATTATAAATTTCATTTTTATACAAAGTGTATCTGATTCAAGAAATAACAGCAGATAATTCTTGATTAAAGAAACACAGTTTTACATTTTATTGCGCTACAGAATTTCACAAAATGATACGACAATATTATTCATTTCATATTTTATTATTGTCATTATTGAGTGTAATTAGTTACCACTGCCACCGGGTATATACCCACTGCAGTGTGAATAAATACATACACATACATACATATTCCTGCAAAGTGTAACTGACTCAACAAAATAGTAACATTTCGTAATTTGTGACTACTTGGGAAGGAGAGGAGAGGAGAGGAGAGGAGAGGAGAGGAGAGGAGAGGAGAGGAGAGGAGAGGAGAGGAGAGGAGAGGAGAGGAGAGGAGAGGAGAGGAGATGTTGAACAGATACTGATAACAATTATTATGAATACAACTATTATAGGAAAATATTCCATTTTAACTTTTTCCTCATCAAGAATTAAAAGTTTCATAAAGACCTGTAAAGTGTAAAAAAGTTTTTGTTCTTCAGAATATTGATTTGCTTTTTAACTCCTGAGGGACATGTTTCTTTTTGTATGAAGATGAAAGTTTGAAAGATTCGCATTAAATTTATATTACTATTATGAAAAGGAAAGTGCAAGTAATTTATAATAACTGTTGGCATAAATTGGATATTATGTTGACGAGAAATAGTTTTCTTTGCATTTGTTAATGGTACGTTTCAGAAGACAACAAATTAAGTTTTCAGTAGTTTGTCTATATCTGTATGCTTCCTATCAGGTTTGAATTCCTTGGTTGATATTTATCACGCATCTGAAAGCAACACAGTCTGGCGCAGGTCGCCAAAACACAACAGTCCTTTCGGATTACTAATAAGACTCTTTGACGTCACATACAACGACACTACCTGTCTGCTTGTGAGGGAAGGTTGAAGGCAGGCGAGTGGTAGCTTGCGTTAGACCACTCACGAAGTAAAACGGTTATGGGCAGGCCTGAAAGAGGATTTGGCGGTCTCTGAATATCAAACAGACATCAGACTTACTATAACCAAATTAATTCTTCTATTTATTATAAGCATAAATTGTTGTGTGACTGTCCTAAAAAAAAAGCGCTATTTTGCTTTCCGTGTTTATTGTTCGGAGGTGATGCGACTTGGGCAAAGGTAGGAGTAAATGATTTAAAACATAAGAAAACCGTCCATTTTATTGAAACACTGCAGAGGGATGTCATTTCCTATCAGTTTCTCCAATGACAAGAGTAAAAATAAGAATCGTACTAATGGTACTTATCGAGTGAAAGTGTTAACATTTAGGGGAAAATTATTTTTATTTTGAAGAAAATATTCAATTGGGACTAATATGATATTAGAATATTTTTTGTATAGATACGGAAATAAAATGTTGAGGTACCTCATTTTATAAGTTTCATTTTTTGTTTACTGCTCATGTACAGTAAACAAGAGCCCCTGTATATATGCTACTTGTGGACAGTCGTGTTGAATTGTTGCCTACATACAGGTGGACTCCCATCAAGACTCGCTCCAAATTTTAATTCTGTATCTGTACGTTAAAGAAATAAGTTGTTAAACCTGCACAGTTACATTACTTTCATTATATATGTGACTGCAGTTGAACTGGTTGACGACATTTAGAAGTATCAAAGGAAACGATCGCAAGAGTTTATATCTTCTATAGAAGGCAAAATTGAAATATTACATTAAGTTTCTCTTCCATGAAGGAAAGATGTGGATGATGGTAACTATTGAAGAAAATATATTTTTGGAGGCAGACAAAAAATTACTTTACGCGAATAGCATGCCACCACACAATGTATCTTGCTTTTTCTTTGAACTTCGAAGCAAAACTTTGTCAAATAAAAGAAATGTAACGTCTATCGCGAGCTTTGTGTGTTCTGTGATTTCTATTCCAGTGCAGTATATCCTAAAAACTCGGGTAAAAATACGTCTTCAGAGCGGAAGAACCCTTAAATGGAAAATAATCAATTAAATATACATTTCTTGATTACATATTTTTCACACTTGTAAGTCAATATTTATATATTAATTCCTTAAATTAACTTTGTGTTAATATTGAAAATATTAAGGTACGGTATTTTACCTCAATGATTAGTTTCGACTGAAACTGTACGCTATCTTCAGATTTCTGGTTTGCTAGTGAGGTCTTGCGCTTTCTTTTGGTTTCTTCTTACTGGTGTGTTAGTGGGAGTGTGTAGGTAGAGGTGCGGGTGTGTTTATAATTGGCAGTGTTGTGTCGAAGATGTGTGTGTTCTGAAATTCAATTGAGTGATGAGGATGTGTTGTGATGTGATTTCGAATGCCAATAGGCCTATACAGGGTGTTTCCGAGGTGGTGTTACAAACTTTCAGGGATGATGGTGAAGGGCACATATATCAATTTGAGATAAGGAACCTTGGTCCGGAAATGACTGAGTCGAAAGGTACAAGCAAAAATAGTTCTTTGGAAATGAAATAATTTTATTCTTCTGTAAACCTTATTTATGTGTATTTATCTGTACATCTTACACGTACTGTATTCATCTGACGTAGCTTACATTGTCTACTTACAGTACCGTAGTTTTCCCTAACTATGGTCTGCATTTGTCACATTTTTCTTTGTATATTCAATACTATTCATCCAGATTAAGTGAAATTTTGGCGTCGGACTCTTGTAAGTGTATATTAAATAAATATTGACATGCTGTATGTTTTTGAAATTATTTAATTACAAGTGTTAAAAAATAATAAGCATTGGTACATAGTTGTATTCTGAGTTGCCAAACTATGGTCCACTCATATATTCATGCTTGAAAGCATGAATGGACTATAGCTGGAGCTGTAATTATTCGTAAATCAATACAATGAGTTTCTAATTTAAGGGTAGAAACATAATCTAGCACAGAAATATTACAAATAAATTAAAAGTACATGGATTCTTTTTATTAGTACACATTGCATAAACACACAATATACAAGTGAAATGTGAAAGTCATTTTCCTGCAATAATGAACAACTACACTCACCGGCAAAAATACCGGGCCACCTAAAGTTTCTAATTTTTTTTTTTATGAGGTGAGAATCAGAAAACCCTTTATGAAATGAAGAAAACATTCCTTCCCAGAAAAAAAAAACTCTTTTTTATTATCACTTGCGCTATTATTTTCAACGCCAAACAATGAATATAATTAAAAGGTGTAAAAACTTACAAATTGTTTCAATTTCCTTCCAAATGTTTAACGATTTGCTGGAGCAATTCTGGGCCTTTAGCTGGTTCTTCCGGAATTCAGCCCACATTCATCCAGACGTCTGCTTACAGTTCTCTCACTCACGTTAACTTGTCTTATTTTCTGGAAGGCTCTTCTGGTCCCAAGAACTGCAGCCACATAACGCTGACTATTCCCATCTTCTATCAATGCAGCCATTTTGCTCAATCGGTAGGACTTAGTGACATTTGTATACAATGAAGTACTCCAATACTGCCTCAAGAGAGCGTACCAGTCTGTAGACTTCTTCAGCATAGCTTGAAATGAGTCCGAGAAGTTCAGACACAATATAGCAAGAAGAACGAATCTTCTTTTCAGATCATTGTTGGCTATTACGTATTCAGCATTACATTGTTACGTATCACAAAATAGATGAATAACAAAATGAACCTCAGCACACCTACAATTATTTAAAAAATCCTACAATTTTCAAAAATGTTAAATAAAATGTAGTTGGCTCGATTTTATTTTGCCGGTGAGTGTATATTAAAGAACAAAAGTACGGTATCAAAAAAAAAAACTAACACATTCTTAGCAAAATATTATGCACATAAATTCACTGATAATGTTTATTTATCATACAGAGAACTATATTCAGTAGGCTTATTTCTATCCTTTGAATCTCCACTTCTCTTGTAATTCTAAAATTGAAAATAGATCTCTCTTTTTCGAGAGGCATATGGGGTCTTCAATTTGTTTTATTATGTTTTCCTTTCTGTAGAATAAAATGTCTTCCATTTCTCGCCACCTCAGTAATTGCCGCTTCTTACTATACATGAAACAACAGCTCCATTGTTCTTCTCTTCTAAAACTTTCCCTGGCCACAATTCCTCCTCATAAGTAACTACCATATAACTATGTGTCTTTAGCATTATTTTAAGAGATTTCGTCTTCTTTTCCACATCTGACTACTATCTGTAAATACGGAGAGTACACCGGAAACATCATAATCTGTATCCAATTCAATTTCATCGCTCTCATAGTCACTTACAGGGACGGTTGTGATCCTTCTACCCTGAAGTTTTCGTTTTACCGGACCATTATTCGTGCTAGTACCATTTATGCTGGAACAGCCTGTTTCTTTATTTACTGGACTATAATGTTAAATGGTGTTTTAGAATATACTGAGATACAGTATTTGCAGAAGTAAATAATCAAATTGTTCACATTTCATTAAAACAAATATTTCAAAATGAAATACACGAAAAATTGTACATAGTTGAGGACTGACTTCTAGCCTTTTGGTTAAACATTTTTCACGCAGAGCCCTTAACCTCTGTCAATCTAATTATTACGTGAAAGTAAACACTATATAGCCAGGTATAATTGTACAAAGAATCATATATCTCTAACGTACCAGTTCTACAGAGGAGAGCTTAATAAAACAGACAAACACAAACTGAATGATATCGTGTCTTCACACATTCAATAGAACGATGCACACTGGCCTTGTTAAGCATCCATATCATTGCCACGTGTAATGGTAGATAGAAGCATCTATGGGGAACATAATTCCATCACAGTGGCTCCTTAAATGGCAAACACCTAACTCTTGGGGAACTAAGTAGTACATAATGCGTTCTGGACCATAGTTGGGTGCCTGGACCATAGTTATGGAAAATTACGGTATTCCGTTCAATGCGCTGTCTGAGGGATGGGGACAGGAAACTACACTAAAGCAATGCAGATAGCGTAATGTGTAACGGACATGGTCGGTAGACAGCAGTGTATGTGTACAAGTTGCAGGGTCCAGTCGATCAGTCCTAGTGAAATGGAGGAGTACACGAGAGCGGAATAAGCAGACCTGATTTTCGAATACGGATGATCCAATGGGAACAGTAGACAAGCTCACAGATTGTATCGGTTACAAGTACCCACGTAGGAGACATCCGGCCCATACCATTTTTCCACGACTGTTCCAAAGGTTAAGGGAAGGAGGGCACGTGGTGCCAAATTACAATTCCAATTCCACAGAACTATTTTTGCTTATAACTTTCGATTCATTCATTTCCGGACCATTGTTCCTTATCTCAAACTGATACATGTACCCTTCGCCATCAACCATGAAAGTTTGTAACATCACCTCGGAAACATCCAGTATATTTCCTTTCGCGTTACGTGTTTAGTTTCTGGCTTCTATTTCAATGTGTAGAATATCAATGTCTGTTTCTAGATTGCTATAGTTGTGATTGTAGTTTATTATTTGTTCAGTATAAGTGGAAGTATTGTCTCATTTGATTATGTATTTTGTATATGATATGTTCTTTGTATGTTTTGAAAGGATCTCCCAGTCTGTCCAATGTACATGTTGTTATAATTGCTGCATAATTGTTTGTAAACACCTGTCAGATTGTATGTTTTTGTTCTTCTTGTTTCTGTGTCCAGATACCTTTTTGTAGTATGTTTTGTTTTCTGTATCCAATTTCCTGAAAAAAAAAAATGCAATGTATTTTTTCTTTTCTTTTGTTAGTATTATTTATTTATCTTGTGCTTGTGTTGTACTTCTTTGTTTCTTGTGTTTTGCTCTTTTATAATGGTTGTATTATGTTGGAATTGTATCCATTATTTTGTGCTATATGTTTGATACTGTGCGCTTCTTCATTTAATCTTGGGAAATACACTAAGAGTCTCCCGTTCAAGCTGACAACACTTAACATGTCTATAACATGTTGACTGCTTACTCAGGGTCTGGGTACACGACTCGCAATAATTCTCTCCAATTTCAGGCAGTATTTTCAGCGTAGAAAAGTGTCATGACCTCCGGTTATGAAGACCTTTGTACTGCATTTTCTACCACCGCTAACTTGATTTTGGCGTTAAAGTCACGTCAATAACCTACAGGCTCCACTACACGACAGTTTCAACGGGAGGAGGGCGGGAACAAGCGCATGATTTATTCCTGTCATCCATCAGACCCCCCAACATCATGCGGGGCCCGTGACCTATTGACATTCACTTCATAGAAGACCAGACAGTAACATTGCGATTGTAAAGTTTTTAATAGGCTACATGCTCTACGATCGTCAAACTCCATACTATGAAGACCAAAATGTTATAATAATATATTTAGGTGACAGTGAATTATACTTCGTTCCACATTGTACATTCTGCTACTTTTTTGTCCATTTCAAATTAAAGTGAAGCGTGAACTTCACATAAATGATCTAATGTGAACAATACAACCGACAAAGGTGATAAGTTTTAAAAGCTCTACATATTATAGGCCAGCGGTTCCCAATTGGTGGTCCATGTAACCACTCCAAACGATCCTTGATACTACTGGGTGTTGATTTCAAAGTGTGTCATGACGTCACTGTTGTAAGTCAGCAATTTGAAGCGAGTTTCAGTTTTTATGTCAGAGAAGTTGCCTATTAATGAAGGCGTTCAATCAGAACTTGAGAATGTGTACGGTATAACTTGAACGTCGTAGCAACAGATGGCGGTCTGTAAGTCTGTGTGCTACCATAACCTCTTTCGAACTGTGTTTTGCGCGGGCAAGTCGTACCCAGGACATTTGTTATCATCGGTTGTGTACGGCAACATTCCACAACACAAATCAAATGCTCCGTGTCCATGTTGACTGTCGTGTGAACAAATATGTAAGTAATCGTCTTAACCTGCTCCCCATATCCCGACAGTAAGAAAAAAATCACCTCAGTACGTGTTTCCAAACAGTTTACATTCCTGCAGCTACCTGCGTTAACGTACGTATCGGTGAGTAATTTTTAGAATGAACGCCGTACTTGCCAGGCAACTTCTCTGGCACATAGGTAATACGCCTTTGCGGAAAATTAGGAAGATAGAATTCTCTAGGCTCATCGGCTAGCCACATGACGGCATACAGCAAGCCATGGCACACTTTGAACTGAACACACAGTATTCACAAGGAATCAATTTTCTATAGGTGTAGTAACATTTTTTATGCTCGTATTTTCAATATTCGTGCCCTAACTGCAATCTGCATAGTAGAAAATACATCGGAAGTCATAATAAGGATATTCATATGTAAGACTTACCGGAGAAACTATACGTGTGCTCTGGTGTTCAAGGATAAATATCTTGAAGAAATATTTTTCAGCTACATGGTGAAAGATTATTTCTCCAGGTAGATACTCAATTGATATGTGATCAGTTGAATACGTCTGTGTATGTTAGCCTACTCAGTAGATGTGTTCGCATACTTTAACGTTCTCAAAGCTAGTCTTCAAATAACAATCCGTATATTTAGGTTCAAGGTCTGATTAAGGCAGTGATTAAAATGTTACTCTTATGAACAAGTCGAGTTGAAGAAGGTAGCCTCACTAATATTCCTACAACGTTCTCAGGACTTACTAGGTTTTACATTTATGGCAGCGATATTTCATGAACATGTTTCTTAGCTTTATTCTATATGAAAAACAAACATTGGCTCAGGAATTGTGTTGCATTGAAGTATTTATGAATTATATTAACGGTTTTAATAGTTCGAATCTGATTTAATAATAATAATAATAATAATAATAATAATAATAATAATAATAATAATAATAATAATAATAATAATAATGGCTTTATTTAACCTAGCAGAGTTAAGGCCGTGAGGCCTTCTCTTACACTCAACCAGGATTAAAACTTGCTTACATAGTTGAAACATAAAACTGGATCGGAATTAAGTAATTACATACTGATACAATTTAGGTACTTAATGAGATCAAAAGAGGTAGTTAGATCACTATAGGATGATCAGCGAACTGACGTTTTTCGTAATCATAAACCAGTGTTAGCGATATGATATGATATGAATCCTGGGCTAGTTTAGCACGCTAGTAGCGCGGGCTAGCGAAATGTCTATGAATAGCACCCTTAGTGTATTTCCCAAGACTAAAATGAAGAAGCACACAGTATGAAATACAGCACAAAATAATGGATATAATGCCAACATAATACAAACATTATAAAAGAGCAAAACACAATCACAAATCACAAAGAAGTACAACACAAGCACAAGATTAACAAATAATACTAACAAAAAGAAAAGAAAAAAGAAACTGCTTTTTTATTTTCAGGAAACTGTATACAGGAAACAAAACACACTACAAAAACTATCTGGACAGAGAAACAAGAAGAACAAAAAATACAATCTGACAGGTGTTTACAAACTAATATGCAACAGTTATAACGACATGTACATCGGACAAAATGGGAGATCTTTTCAAAACGTTATACAAAGAACATATAATATACAATAATTTATATAATCAAGTCGGACAATACTTCCACTTACACAGAACAAATAATAAACTACAATCACAACTACAGCAATCTAGAAACAGACATATGGATATTCTACACATTGAAATAGAAGCCAGAAACTAAACACATAAGACAAAAGGAAATATATAGGCCTATAGGCATTCGAAATCACATGCACAACATATCCCCATCACTCAACTGAATTTCAGAACACACACATCTTCGACACAAAACTGCCAATTATAAACACACCAGTACCTCTACCTACACAATCACTAAGACACCAGTAAGAAGAAACCAAAAGAAAGAGCAAGACCTCACTAGCAAACAAGCAACCTGAAGATAGCGTATAGTTCCAGCTGAAATTAGTCATTGAGGTAAAATTTCGTACCATAATATTTTAAATATTAACACAAAGTTAATTTAACAAATTAACATATAAATATTAACTTACAAGTGTTAAAAGTGTGTAATCAAGAATGAAATATATTTTTATTGATTATTTTCTATTCAAGGGTTCTTCCACTCTGAAGACGTATTTTACCCGAGTTTTTAGTGTATACTGCACTGGAATAAAAATCACAGAACACATGTAAATAGTCAACGAAACTTCTTCGACATGGTGGAATAAATTACTCTGGATATAACTGGACACCTATACATATTTCGAGATTCATTCTCTTGTATATCTGATACCACTACAGGTAAAATCAAAGAGTAGTGTTGAACTGTGTCTCCGTTAGTCCCATTCTCCATTCAGTGTCAGAATTGACATCTTCCACGAAACTGAAATTTGCTGATGGGCATCTTCACAGAATGGAGAATTCAGAGAATGCAATGCATTCATACATCGTTTGCGAGGATGAATTCATAATCAGATTGTGTAGGACTATAGACGTCCTGCCATCGCCTACCTGTGTAAGAATCTGTTTTAACTGATGGCAACAATGTGCAAAGTGAAATGTTGAGATTAAAAGTGACAGACTTTACGTAGGAAGCTATGTATATTAATTTTAGCAAATCTGTGAAAATGACGTAAAATACTTTATGCATTCAGTCACAGAGAGGGAGAGGGAGGGAGGGAGGGAAGGAAGGAAGGAGTGAGAAGAAGGGAGAGGGAGGGAGGAATAGAGATTTGCAGGAATATATATTAAAAAACCCATATGTAGAAAAATGATATATTACATAGGGGAAACTCGGCTAATTCCGCAGTACGGGTAATTCCGCAGTAGTGCATATATGATTTTACTGCGGTTTTACAATAGTGTGAACATAAGGTATGAGAGGCTGTCAACAGGAGGAATGTCCTCTGCAGTACTTCAGGAAAAAATGAAGGATATTGGTCGATACCTCTGTCGGCAATACAGTGAAACATCGAAAGTTGGCTGTTTTGCTACACAACTGTGAAGCAAGTGAGCATTGTTACATATAAATTGTTCCTTTTATGTTACTTTCATAATGTATTTCAATATTATTTACGACTGCGGAATTAGCCAAGTCCTATTGCAGATTTATTCGCACTGTTGCGGAATTACCCGAGTTCTTTTTCAACTGCAATGTATGTACAACTAAATATATTCGCATTTTAATAGGTCTCTTTATCTTAATTGGTAATGAAAGGTTTCGTTCATGTCTACATGCCTTGATAATATTTTTCAATGATCATTTTGATAAAAATATGATAAATTTACTTCTTAATATTGCGGAATTAACCAAGTCTCCCCTATAATGAAATGTTATATAAAACACATATTTTAAGAAAATCCGTGAAAAATACACTTTGAGAGACTATTATCTAACAATGTAAGTAAAGTTCATTTCTTCGTTTAATTTATATTAATTATTATTCCTTTAATGAGAAGGTTATATTTTTTTGTTCAAAACAGTTTTTCTAGAATTATTTATTACATAAATACGTCCATTTCGGAGGATCATTCGAGAAATCTTGGTGACGGAAATGGATAACGGAATAACAGAAAAAAAAAGTGTAAGACTATTTAAATAAAATGTGTTAATTTTTGTCTGCTGCTAAACTGCACTTGACCACGAGGGCCTATAAGTTACTGCGTTCCGCATTGTCTGACAAGCGATGTAAAAGTTGCCGGTAGAGGAAGGGGAAAGATGAACCAGTACGTGGCAGAAGTCACATTCAATGTTTATCTTGAATTTGGGCAGTTTGAAGCGTTCTATCTTCGAGATAAGCCTGGAATGTGACCTGCATTTGGTTGATTAGCAAGTATCTATCTCCCTTCCCCTGCCGGCAATGTTTACATCGCCTGTCAGACATTATGAAACGCAGTATACAGTACGATTGAATTGCGAAACAAGTAAACAATTTAACAATGAATTTAACAATTATATAATAAATTCAGATATATAAAACTTTCAATTTGTGGAAAAAGGACATTAGCAATAAGGAATAATATCAATATTAAGTAAACAACACTAGTATTAAATGGTGGTGAAGAATATCTAAGGAATTTTATCCCTATTATTATTATTATTATTATTATTAATATTAATATTATTATTATTATTATTATTATTAGTATTATTATTTCAACCTAATGCACTATCACCTTTAATTTTTAACTTTTCTGTAGTATATACCGTTAAAAAAGTCCAGGAAAATATGGAGGGTTTGGAATTGAACGGGTTACATCAACTGCTTGTTTATGCGAATAACGTGAATATGTTAGGAGAAAATTAAAACAAAAACTATTAGGGAAAACACGGGAATTTTACTTGAAGCAAGTAAAGAGATAGGTTTGAAAGTAAATTCCGAAAAGACAAAGTATATGATTATGTCTCGTGACCAAACTTAGTACGAAATGTAAATATAAAAATTGGAAATTTATCCTTTAAAGAATTGGAAAAATTCAAATATCTTGGAGCGACAGTAACAGATATGAATGACATTCGGGAGGAAATTAAACGCAGAATAAACATTGAAAATACCGCTAATATTCGGTTGAGAAGCTTTTGTCAGCTTTCAGAGAGGATCAGAGGTTAACAGTCTTCGAGAATAAGGTGTTTAGGAAAATATTTCGGGGTAAGAGGGATAAAGTTACAGGAAAATGGATAAAGTTACACAACGCAGAACTACACTCATTGTATTCTTGGTATAACATAATGAGAACCATTAAATCCAGACGTTTGAGATGGGCAGGGCATGTAGCACTTATGAGTGAATCCAGATTTGCGTATATTCTTAAAATTTAAATGCACCGATATGTTAATTAAATTACAGTTTGGTAGGCTATAGATGATTATTTCACGGAAAGAATGTACCGTCAAACCTAATGCTTCAAGATTGTATGTATAGATCCAGAAACAAAATTTGGGCCACCTGAATTTTCCAAGTTTCAATTATAACATTCTGAGCAAACTCAGTGCTTACTTAGCATGCGTAGTATGATATAACTGAAATTTGGAAGATTATGGTGGCCCAAATTTTGTAGCTGAGTCTGTACAAATTTTGTAACACCTCCCGTGGCTCCAAACAGTAAACGGTATATATTTTCCAATTGAAGGGGTGAGAATGAGATAATCCAAAACCGCAGTTTTAACAAAAATTATTTCTTGTGCGAATTCATTTCTTACACATTTGGGATAGCTACTAGTAAGATATTATAACATTTACTCAATAAGTAGCAGAAGAATTCACTTAAGAAATGTTCATACCGCACCTAACAGCATTGGACTCTAAACTTTCAGTACTCTCTCCTGTGACGGACCGAGTGTACTTATTGGATTGATGTGGCAATTAGACAAAAATGACTGACGAGCCGGTAGGCAGGTATTGTGTTCCTTAACTATTATGATATATTCCCATAGAAGAATTGCTATTGCTTTTATAATAATATAGAGTTACTAGGGGTGGAGTGAATCTACAGGGTAGAGTTGGGTAGTATCGGACATCGGGTAATATCGGACAGTGAGTTTCTTTCCTCCACCACCTGATGATAGTACCTTAATGATATGGTTACGTTTCTGTGATGCCGCATACAGAAACGTAACCATGTCATTCAGGAACTACCATGTAGTGGTAGATGAAAGAAACGCATTGTCCGATATTACCCGATGTCCGATACTACCCAACTCTCTCCTACATGAAATTGTTTTTATCGGTTTTCGAAATATAATTTTTACAAAAATCTGTATTTTCACTTAACTTAGGAATGTGAAAAATATGGAATTTGTTTTAAATTACATAAGTTAGGTCAGATAAAACAACAGTGTTCATGAGTAAGATAGTTATATATAATAGAAGTAATATAATACAGTTATATGAACACTTTTTAATGATTGAATAAAATTAATAAAATCGGTTAAAAACCATACATGTTTCGGAGGAATGCTCCTCCATCTTCAGTGGTAGTACCATGACGCTGGTAGAGATGTTCGACCGCGTAACGTAGCTTAAGGAAGACTGACTACGATGGAGAACATGACGCAGATTGCGTGACCAATACTACGTAGATCGTTTCCTGTTCAACTTGGAAGTGATGTAAAGATCAAAAAGGATGTTATTATCATAAATAGCTTTATCATTTAAATTTTGAGGGTTAACAAATTTATCTTCATAAATTTCAATTGATTCCTAATATACCAAAACACCACTTCTCAGAATTTACTAGACAATATCAATTCCATACACACCAACATCCAATTCACTAAAGAAGATGAAATGAATAATTCTTTGCATTTCCTTGACTTGACAATAGAAAGGTATGACAACAAGTTTTATTACAAGATGTATAGGAAACCAACCCAAACTACACACTTGATCCCCAGTCATTCCAACCATCCCATTCAACATAAATAAGCAGGGTTATATAGCTTAATTAATAGATTACTCGACATTCCAATGTCCAAATTAGACTATGATAAAGAACTAGGTATAATTTATTCCATAGCATTAGACAAATGGCTACAATACGAAAATAGTAGACAAGATCATTTATCAGACCAATCGGAAAAAACAACTAAAAAATTATACTCATCTCTCAAATAATAAAGAGCGAAAGTATTACGTTAGTTTTGTTTACACAAACCCACATGTTCATAATAATATTGCTTCCATTTTCTAAAAGCTTAACTTTAACATAGCGTATAAAACAAACAACTTTTTGGGCAAAACCTTGTTTAATAAATTTCCTACAAATAATTTCGACAAATTTAATAATTCAGGTGTATATAAATTAATGTGTCAATTTCCAGAATGCGAGGCCGCATATATAGGTCAAACAGGCCGTAACTTTAATATAAGATACAAAGAACATAAAAATATTTCTCATGAAGTCTCGCATTCAGCCTTCAGTGAACATATATTTAACAATCAACATTTCTTCACAGACATTAACTCTGATATGGATATCTTACACACTAACAGGAAAGGAAAATTATTAAACATCTTGAATCAATTGAAATTTATAAAGATAAATTTGTTAACCCTCAAAATTTAAATGATAAAGCTATTTATGATAATAATATCCTTTTTGGATCTTTACATCACTTCCGAGTTGAACAGGAAACGATCTACGTAGTATTGGTCACGCAATCTGCGTCATGTTCTTCATCGTAGTCAGTCTTCCTTAAGCTACGTTACGCGGTCGAACATCTGTACCAGCATCGTGGTACTACCACTGAAGATGGAGAAGCATTCCTCCGAAACATGTATGGTTTTTAACCGATTTTATTTATTTTATTCAATCATTAAAAAGTGTTCATATAACTGTATTATATTACTTCTATTATATATAATGGAATTTGTATATTTAATTTTTGAGGCTCCCGAAGGGCTTTGAAGTTTCTTAAAATTATAATTTTTTTGCCTCTTTGTATATTTGTTCTATTATTTTGTTTTTCATTACATAGCTAATGAATTGCTCTAAAATCATATATTTAAAATTTATTTGGAATACTCTAAATAGGAATAGCAGTACACAGTATTTTTGAGGGGATCCAAAGGACAAAATGTATAGTCTTTTACATAAAATGTGACAAAAATTCCATTTCAGCCCATTTATTTTTTTAGTTAGAATTTCCTTCTGAGTGGTAACTAAATCAACAGGTCCAATTATCAGCCTTCTTTCTGTTTTTTGCTCTAGTAAGACATTTTCTTTTTTTGGAACACGGCGGTCTTTATCACAATTAGGCCTACAGTATTAAATTTGTTTCAATTTGCAACTGCATAATATCAAACAGTTTGCTTCTTCTTTTGATTTTGCAATGTTGTCATTTTAGTTGTCGTCACTATGTCGTTTCTTACAAGGCTTCATTAAGTTTGTATATTGATCATGGTAAGCAGAATCAGTTGTAATGTTTTTGTACGACAGACTTTGGGAATTTACACCTTTACCTAGATTTCCTTAGTTTTGATAGCAACTCTTTCTGAAATCTCTCCAACAGTAGATTTTATTTGTTTTGAAGTCGGATTTTAATTCATTTTTGACCCACAGATCATATTTCATTACGTCACGATAGATAGGTAATTGTGATGGGTTCAGCCCCTCTGGCATTGCGAATACAGGATAGGTAGTCAGATTTCTTGTATTGATATTATAAATATTCTGATTTAAATACTCTGCAACATAAGAAGAATTAATTTCCATTAATTTTATTATATTAATTATATCATACCTAAGAGTTTTGTGATTATTCCCAATTTTCTTATAAATTGAGGTTTCTGTGACACTTCAAGATGAAAATACAGGGGACCAAAAATATGCAGAGTTTTTAACATGTATTTTTTTATACATGTTCCTGGTATTCTCTTCAGATTAAATCACTGGAGAACGTTCTCTCGCTAAAAAATTTGAACCTCCAAATTTTGTGAAAATTTCAAAGTATAATGCTCTTGGGACATCTCTAAATATTAATCTAGAGAAAATATATTTTGCATTGATCATTATGATATCACCCCATAACTTTCGCCTGGTATTACATTTTGATTCCATAAACTTCATATTTTCAACTCCACCCTAATAGTTACTTCTTCCTTGCTTTGTCGATCAAAGTTGTAATTTCCTTTGAAACTCTTACTTACAACCTTTGAGAATAACTTGTTGTTCAGTAGTAATAATGAACTACACAGGTAGGTAAATAATGCCTCTCTTTGAAGTTGCACCTTACTGAGACAGTGGGCGATTATCCCAAGTTCCACGTCGACCAGATGAGATGCTCTTTCATGTCGGATGTTCTAACATCAAGTTGTCGATTCTTAAAGTTTTCATTTCCACAGAATTCTCGCCTCGCTTGTCAGAAGTTCCTGAAGACTAAGTCGGGAAGTACTTTGATGCTAGTACGTGTTTACTCGCCATAGCGGTAATTGCGTGGGAGTTACATCTCTCCACTTTACAAGAAACATAAAATAAAACTGAGAGTTGAAGCATAACTTGTTCACATACTGTACTGATTAAAAATATATATGACTTTTCTTCGATTTACTCCTATTAGTTATACAATTGTGGTACCAACACTAAAATACTTATCCATCATTTTGTGTTCTTATGTTTGTGTTGTATTCTTATGCTTTTTGTGATTATATTTTTCTTTCTTATTATGTTGTTTATTATGTTAGGGTTGTATCCGTTTCCTTGTACTGTGTATTTGATTGTGTTTAGCTCTTCTTTGTAGTCTAAGAGCTAAGAATAGAATACAAATACAAGAACACAAAAAATACATCACACTAACATACGAAAACAAAAACACACACAAAATAATAATCTCATTCAAGAAATTAAATTGCAGCATCGCATATAGAACAAATAATACTCTACAAAAGCATCTCAACACATAAACAACAGAAACAAAAAAATACAACCACACAGGCGTATACATACTTAAATGCAGCATCTGCAACAACTTCTACATAGGACAGAAGGCAGATCATTTCAAACACGTTACAAAGAACACATCACAGCCATAACAAAATTACAAAAGACTTGCACATATACATAACATATCACAAATGCTAACCAAACCTACGGAGACATCGACAGAGACATGGAAATTCTACACGTCTAACCAAAAAGCCAGAAACTAAACACACTAGAGCAATACGAAATATACAGACACGCAAAAACACATTCAAATGAAATTCTGAACACAACTCAATTTCAGAACACACTCTTTGACTCCACACTACACTACACAAACACACCCCCACAGGAAACAAACAAAAGGCGCTAAGACCAGCACCAACCAGTTCTGAAGATGGCTCATAACAGGCTGAAACATGTTAACCAGATATGGTAAAATTTAACACGAGAAAGACATAGGAATGTATTTTCCGAAGTGATGTACTGTTTTTTTTAGTAGGTTATTTTACGACGCTTTATCAACGGCTTTGGTTATTTAGCGTCTGAATGAGATGAAGGTGATAATGCCGGTGAAGTGAGTCCAGGGTCCAACACCGAAAGTTACCCAGCATTTGCTCATATTGGGTTGAGGGAAAACCCCGGAAAAAACCTCAACCAGATAACTTGCCCCGACCGGGAATCGAACCCGGGCCACCTGGTTTCGCGGCTAGACGTGCTAACCGTTACTCCACAGGCGTGGACCGATGTACTGTTAAAAGTTGTGTAATCAAGATGTATAATCATTAGTTTTATTTTAATTACTGTAAAGTTATATTGCTTATGAGTTTATGAACGACACTATCATCACCATCATCATCATCATCTTCATTATCATCATCAGAGCAGCAGCATCATCATCAATATAGCCATCACAGTTGTCATTACCACCAATACCGATACGATCATCGTCACAAATAATATTATCCTTAATACCACCATTATTATTACCGCCGCCATTTTCACCATTATCAGTACAACCAATTATTATAATTATCCTCATCATCATTATCATTACTAGTACAAGGAATTACATGCAAATTGCATATTATTTTCAATGACTTATTGTTATGTCAATTAATTATATGTGCAGATCACACATTACCTAGGCTTTGAAATTAATTTTACTGTCCATACAAATGCATATATTTGCACTTTTAAATAAATGCGTGACACTTAATGAATATATTTCAACACAGCATATTTCAACGTGGGTCTCAATAATGAAAACATTTCTTGAACATTTTTAAGAGTGAATGTATTTGTGTACCAGCGATAAGACTTAAAGTAGCTTACTAACGGATTAAACCAGAGACGCGTCGAAATAAAAAAAAAACAATACTTTCATGGGAAGAACGATATTTTTGTTTGCATTTAGGGGAACATTTGTCTCGCAATGTGAAACAAAGTAATGCGAAGAGTCATTATGAAACGTTCATTAGGTTGATAAGAAAATTTAACGTAATTATATTTTACATGCAATATATGGAATTCATATTTACGGTACACACATTCATTTAACAATGTTTGCTCTTTGTTTCAAATTTTCTCATTACGTTTCCTATCATATAATAATATTTTATGAACCCCCTTAATATTTTTTGCGACATTTGTATATTTCTCAGTTATATTGCTATTTTGTTTCGAGTCGTTTGCGAATTTAGCCCTTAATTAGTGAGTGTTTTGCAGTGCCGTCGTTACTAACAGTGTTTTCAAATTCTATTACATAAGGATGTTAAATAATAATTGATCACCAATTAAGCATTTGCTGATGATATATCTTAAAATAAAATACTCTTCTAAACGAATTTTCATATCCATCTGGATGAGACGTGCAACAGTGTTTGTTGTACGAGAACTGCCACTTGGGTGGCTAACTTTGAATCCGGAAATGAGACAGAAGCGGGGTAGAACCAACGAGATTAGATTCACAATTTTTTTATTCAGTATACATAGCTTCGGACAATACACTTAGCAAACTTGAATTAGTGAAAAATCAAGTGCTGCTAATATTAACAGGAGGAGTTGAAACAATACTTAAGGAAGAATGTTAATCCTGCCAGAGGAGAAACACGTGAGAAAACAGAAGAAAGAGCACTTCTTCTTCATCAGAAACTTCTTGAAAGTTTAGATAAATTTTGGAGCAGTTATAACAAAAATGCAAGGCGTCTAAAAACACAAGTAGAATTTATTCAATCTGTAAACAAACTTAAATCGAAACTTCACCTACAAATAGCCAGCCAAGCGTTGCTGAATCTGTAAAACCTTCTTGAAATTACTGATGTTAGATCGTCCACAGATCTCGAAGTTTTCACTGAGAGTCAAACTGACAAGGAAAGTTTAAGGCTCATGGCCCATGAGACCACCCACACCAGATACCCAGGATCCGACTTGCTACACATCTACACTGATAGATCACAATAGCTTAACACTTGAATGCTGGCACTGGAATCTATAGTAGCCTGTTTTCATTTTATATTTCTGTAGGCCAGAATATACCAGCTTTTGATGAGGAATTCCAAACAATTAGTGTATTTCTTTAGTTGGTTATTTAACGACACTATATCAAATACTCGGTTATTTAGCGTCGATTGTATTGGTGATAGCGAGATGGTAATTCCCGAGATGAGGCTGAGGATTCGCCATAGATTACTTGACATTAGCCTTACGGCTGGGGAAAACCTTGAAAAGACCCCAGTCAGGTGATCAGCCCAAGTGGGAATCGAACCCACTCCCGAATGCAATTCCGATTCAGCAGGCAAGCGCCTCAGCCGACTGAGCTACGGTGGGTGAGTGACATTACAACAGCTCACAGCCCACTATTTAAGTAAATTCAATAATTCTGTGCTCTTCTCCGACTATAGAACTGCTATCCAATGAATAAATCAGACTTTTCGGCTTGTTCATCAGAAATAAAGGACTCCACAAGATATGCTCAAAGAACTTGCAACAAATAATAAAACAGTTGCTCTACAGTGGATACCTGGTCACTACTCAATTTATGGTAATGATCAAGCAGACTTCTCGGCTAAGAAGAGATCTATGTTCCTACTAGAGTAGAGCGTCTCGTTTAGGCATAGTGAAAACGTAAACAAAGTGCAGGTAACGTGTGGGGGAGGACGAGCCGTACGATAAACACGAGGGATGCACAAGGTTTTAGTTACAACATTTATGGCGGAGCATTAATTGAAATTATATTTTACAAAAACACTCAAAATAAAAGAACGCAAATTGCATAACTTTATCATATACAAATTTTAACAAACAAGAAATAAAATTTGTAACGTTGAAATAATTCAATATAACAAATCAAATTTTGCTACTTTATATGATGTTGCTTTCAAACAACACTTTTTTAACGGTCATGAATTTCATTCTCTGTATGACTAACATAACATCACCGTCTTCTGTGGCCGAATTAACAAAACTGTAGTATATTGGTTTGAAGTGACAACACTATTTCCTAACATAATATCTCTTCTCAAAGTTCAATTCATTCAGGTGTACCTTGAGACGGGATAATAATGTCTAAGAAAATATAGTGTTATCACTTCACACCAATATACTGCAGTTTTGTTAATTCGGCCACAGAAGACGGTGATATTATGTTAGTCATACTTACTTACTTACTTACTGGCTTTTAAGGAACCCGGAGGTTCATTGCCGCCCTCACATAAGCCCGTCATTGGTCCCTATCCTGAGCAAAATTAATCCAGTCTCTATCATCATATCCCACCTCCCTCAAATCCATTTTAATATTATCTTCCCATCTACGTCTCGGCCTCCTCAAAGGTCTTTTTAATTCCGGCCTCCCAACTAACACTCTAAATGCATTTCTGGATTCGCTCATACGTGCTACATGCCCTGCCCATCTCAAACGTCTGGATTTAATGTTCCTAATTATGTCAGGTGAAGAATACAATGAGTGCAGTTTTGTCTTGTGTAACTTTCTCCATTCTCCTGTAAATTCATCCCTCTAAGCCCCAAATATTTTCCTAAGCACCTTATTCTCAAACTCCCTAGACCTATGTTCCTCTCTAAAGTCTTTTGCTGTGGTCGTGCCAGAGAATCAGTCTCATTACGTGGCTTATTTGAAGGTTTCGTAACAAGCTGTTTTTTTACGGTGATGGGTTGCTAGCCCTTCGCCCAACCCCCAAGCTGGAGGACCACCCCTCATCGGCTGTCCGCGACTGCTTATTCAATATATTCACAGCTACCCTCCATATCTGGAGGCCGTCTCCTCGATCCGCAACTTGAGGACGCGCCATGCCGTGGTGATAGGGACCCACAATACATGGATTATGTTAGTCATACAGAGAATGAAATTCATGACCGTAAAAAATACAAAATTTGATTTTTTGTCCTTATCCATCATAGCTAAAATGTGATTAAATCAATATATTTGTCATTTTTCTACCATCGTTGACGCAGCAACCGCGATCACCACTACTAATCACTACTACTGCTTCTACTACTATTACCACCACCACCACCACCACCATCATCATCACCACCACCACCACCACCACCTTTATTAATTTGGTTCAATCATCTCTCTAAAATTTAACACTGAGTCTTTTTCCCAAGCGTGCAGCATTCTCTTCATGTATTCTCTTTCTCTCATTGAAACACATTTATTAACTAGATGTCTAATTCGAGAGGGAGGAGATGCGTAGTTCTCTTGCGAAAGAAAACGAGAGCGGAAACGCAGCTCGCGTGGCGCCGTTGTTACATACGTCAGTTTGCAGACGTGACGACATCTCTCAGCCAAGAGAATCTGGAGGCAAGACGGGCTGTAATGGCCTCGGCCTTCTTGCTGAAACCCGCCTCTGCTTAAAACTTTTGTAATGCCGTTTGACAGACCACTTACGTCTCGAATCCTCTTCATTCCTTTAATGATTCAATTAAACTCGATGAAAATTCAATTTTCTCAAGTGTCGCGCTGTTGTATGACTCTTAGTGGCGGCAGGTTGTCGACACTGCTGTTGTCAAATGCCTCCTGGGCAATGAAAATTCCTGATTATTCTGCTGTCCTCGTATACTTCACTCCATTTACACTTTTTAAAACGTTAAATAAAGTTCATTTGCGAGCCTGAGGTAGACATAAAATGTAAGTCACACTGACACATAATATCGTTCACTACCAAACACTCAGTACCTACTATAGAAAACATAAACCAATAATCTTATGAAAATAAAAGAGCTTTGTCTACGTAATTTATCTTGTTCCATAATGGATATTTTACAAATTGTTACCCATTTGCTGAAAACGTGCAAGAATTTTCGTTCACTACGTACAGTCTTAGAGTAAAGTTCCAGAAAGGCGGCAGTTCGTATGATCGGAGGACGAGAGACCTTGTTCAGAAAAGGACTTGTTGAGATATTAAAAATTAGTTTTGTTTCGTTGTATGTCTTATGCGTACTGCTCGTTTAAAGTTTCGAATGCTTATTACCGTTTTAGCTAGCTTGTATGATTTATTCCAGCACTTGTCACTATTATGAGCATTTTGCTAAGTATCAAATTCGAATAATAATAATAATAATAATAATAATAATAATAATAATAATAATAATAATAATAATAATAATAATAATAATAATAATAATAATCGCACGAAAATGCAAGGGTTTGCAAGTTTACTCCTCTTATAACTTACTTTATAAGTCTTGGCTATTGCCTGGTAGAAGAATTTTCTTCGAACAATATACTCGTATGGTACGCTGAAGAGAGAATATTTGTCAGACCAGTAGCTCAGTTATGATGAATTAATTACTGTCATATAGTACAAAATGCTTGTTGTTACAAAATACTCGTTCACTTTGGAACTACATTATGACAACACCTGTTCCACAGCATGGAACATCTTTGGCACTATTGGAAGCAGAAGTGGGAATCCCTTCGTCACACTGAAAGAAATATCAGAAACTTAAGTAAAAGATAAATGATATAAATAGGCTATCAAAAACTTATTTGAAAAATTTACAGATTATCTTGAAACAGATGTTACTGAAAGTATAGGAATCTGTATAATAATGATAATAATAATAATAATAATAATAATAACAGCTGCTGCTGCTACTCTGCTACTACTACTACCACCACCACCACCACCACTACTACCACTACTACTACTACTGCTGTTACTACTACTACCACCACCACTAATACCACTACCACCACCACCACCACTACTACTACTACTACCACCACTACTATCACTACTACCACTACCACTACTGCTACTACCACTACTACCACTACCACTACTACTACTGCTACTACTACTACTACCACCACTACTACCACTAATACCACTACTACTACCACCACCACTACTACTACTACCACCACTACCACTACTACTACTGCTACTACTACCACCACCACTACTACCACTACCAACACCACTACTACTACTACCACCACTACTACCACTACTACTACTACCACCAAACCACCACCACTACTACCACTACCACCACCACCACTACTACTACTACTACTACTACTACTACCACTACTACCACTACTACTACTGCTACTACTACCACCACTACTACTACCACTACCACCACTATTACTACTACTACTATTACTACTACTACTATTACTCAGGGGCGTATTTTGCGGGCTACCGGGGCTACCGGCGGTAGCCCAAGGAAATTACAAAAGAAAAAGTTTATAATATAACATCATGTAATAATTTTGTATTATTAGTTTTACCATAGTAATTAAAATTAAAGTAATTGTTAGATATATTTTGTGTAATAATAGGGTCAGCGGTAGCCCAAACCCTTTAACCAGTATACGCCCCTGCTATTACTACTCTACTATTACTACTACTACTACTACTACTACTACTACTACTACTACTACTACTACTACTACTACTACTACTACTACTATTAACATAATACGTGTATTACAGTATAGTAACTGTATTGAAATTTTATCAAGGAAGGATGAAAATAGCCTTTATAGTTTGTTTTATGTACAAAATTTTCCATTTTTAGTTTCATTACCAATTCTTGAAATTAAACTAAATTCTGTTCATACATGACTGTACTGTAACCTTTGTGAGACACCAGAGAATGTGGAAGATTTTATATTTAGAAAAACTGTTACGTAGTCTGCTTTGACGTCATCCATAGATAAGCTATCTTGTTATGAAAATAATTATATTTACTTTCACATCCAGAGGCAAAGTGGAGGTCTACAGACACACCTGCTGGCAAAACATAAAATTTATTGAGTGAGAAATTTAAGCCCTCTCATCCAAGAACACAGTTGTTTCACTTACTGGGAATTTACGAAAACAGACATACTCTCTGCAAGAGTGACGCACAGTAACTGTAGATTTGTTGTCCTCGTAGCCTTTTCCTGGGTGCCTAATAAGAGGCGATCTACTTAGCACAGTGATGATGATCATTAATGGAGGAATGGTAGGGGAAATTGGAGTACCCAACTAAAACTACCATCAAGCACAGTCTTCGTACAGCACAAATTCTACTTTGACAAGCTGGCATTCGAACCCGGGTTACGAGCGTGGATAGCTGACGATCTAGCAGTTCAGCTGATGGTTAGTCTTTAATAGTGAACACAGAACAGCTAGTCTGAAGAAAATAAGTTCTTCCTAAGAAACATGATTCTTAGAAATCGATGGGATGTAAACTTTCTGTATTCCAACTTTGACATCTGTCTAAACTTAAATCTTACTCGTAACGCTAATGTATAAATGTTATACACCCTGATAGATTTGTAAGGGATTGTATCTCGGGAAATTCTAGAAGTTGAAACTATGTGAAACTGTATCACTGTAATGCGAAAAGGATCAGTTCCGAAGAGACGCCCCTCAAATACTCCTTACCACGGATTAAAATAAGTACAGCATATGCCAAAAGAAAGAATACTAGAATTATCGCTCATCTATATGCATGTCTGTCTAGCAGCCAAGTATTTATTTATTTATTTATTTATTTATTTATTTATTTATTTATTTACTTATTTACTTAATTTTTATTTATTTATTCATTTATTCATTTATTCACTTATTTATTTATTTATTTATTTATTTATTTGATAGAATATTTACACATAATGTAGATTGTGTGTTTGGTTTAGTGTTTCATTTATTGTTCTCACACCTGAGGAAAAAGATTTTATTGTTGAGTATTATTTCCTTTCATATGGAGTCGTAAGTATAATAGGTTATTTTACGACGCTTTATCAACATCTCAGGTTATTTAGCGTCTGAATGTGATGAAGGTGATAATGCCGGTGAAATGAGTACGGGATGCAACACCGAAAGTTACCCAGCACTCGCTCATATTGGGTTGAGGGAAAACCCCGATAAAACCTCAACTAGGTAACTTGCCCCGTCCGGAAATCGAATCCGGGCGACCTGGTTTCGCGGCTAGACGCGCTAACCGTTACTCCACAGATGTGAACGTCGTAAGCATAAATGACCCAAGTTTGAGATGTGTTTCATGTAGCTTTCGTGAAATGAGTCATAAGCCATTCAGGAATTGTTACCAGTCACAACCATAAACAGATTCGTTTTTCTCCAGGAACACTTAGGGAAACCTATTACTTACAATGCAACACAATTTCCTTATCCGTTGCAGCACCTGGCCTGGCACCACTCGATATGCCTACTTATGGGTTATTTTGAAGGAGTCTGTTTTTTATGGAGAATCCGCCGACAACAATTTATTGTGGAATTACAGGAAAAGGATGGCTTCCTTTCAGAAACTAGAATAGCCTACATTTGCAAACATGTCTCAGCATGTAGGTGAATGGTATGAATGTTATAATGGGAGGCATTTTGAACATAATTATGTTTTATATTTAAAAAGGCCATCAGTGAATATGGAATTTTCTTTAAGTACATATTATGTTTAAGCTAAGGTTTATTAAAACGCTCTACTTAACTGAAATTTGTGGATTACTACTGTAGTTACATGAAAGAGCAATATACACTTTCAGTACTATTTGTTTTGGCACATTCCGTGTAATCCCAGCAAGCACGAGTATTGAAGTTTTATTCTATCCCTCAAATAGGACATATCAAGTTCATAAAGAAGTGAAGTTTTCACTTCAGGATAAAATATTTGATGTCTATCTCTTTGGCCATGATCTTTACAATTTACACTACACTCTTGATTCTAAGATTAGCTGCTTCATGTTATCATTCTCCATTTTCTCTTCTTTTCCCCTGATTTCCTGATAGCAGCCATTCTGAACTGAATTTACTATTCTTTTGCAAGTTTCTGTATGAAAACGTGGATCTCTGTGGATAGAAAGTGAATCCTTTGAATTTTAATAATGAGATTCATGCAATATGATCAACATTCTTAATTTTTAAACCTGTATATGTTTATATTTTTATAATATAAATTAATATAGAGCTTACAACTAGTAAATGAGCAACATTACTGATAAATATGACACTAGAAAGGCAAATTTTTAAGGTAGCACTTACTAGTTTCATAAGTAACAATATTATGAATCACATTTCGTTCTTCAATAGCCTACAATTGTCAAATAATGTAAATGTGGTAGCTACTATATTATTTTTTAAATCGTCGGTGATATAGAGCGTATTCCGAATCTCAGCGCTGAGCAATCTGATGGCATCACGGTGTTCCGAATTTCAGCGATGATGTCACTGAAGCTCCACCAGTGTCGCACCGGTTCCATCAGCTTGCAGAGGTGGTGGCAGTATCCATCAGCCGCCATCAGTGAATCTGATTGGTTCTTGTATAGGGCGAGAATTAGCAGACGAATGGCATCGTGCACTGTTGTGCCATGCGGTGTGTTCTGCTGTATTGTTTGTAATGTGCAGAACGTAAAAGAAATATCTTAATGCTTACGAACGAACATGTTAACGGACCAGTTACAGTATTTATTTATTTTATTTATTTATTTATTTATTTATTTATTTATTTATTTATTTATTTATTATTTTGCTAATATGTAACATAAATTATAAAATATGCAGAGAAACTTTAGCTCGCCCCTGAAAGAGTAGAACTCGTGCTCAGGGGCGGATTCCTGAATTGAAATTAATAATTATACAATACAATTATAATTAATAATTATACAATACAATTTGCAATTATAGTATATAAATTTAAATTTACAATTTTTCAATTTTTATAAAATCCATACATAACTTTTTAAATTTAATACTAGAACTATTAGAACTGACAAGATTAGGATATTTAAATATAAATTTGTTATATATTTATAGATTTAATTGGCAGTAAATATATGAATGTTCTCCATGAATATGGTTTTGTAAATTATTTAAATGCCATCACTAGGCCTTCAATAATTTCTGGCACATGCATCGACCATATATTTCTAAAAACTCAAAATAATTATAGCTTCATACCTGGCGTTCTATCTAGTGCTATTACCGATCATTATATTGTTTTTAGTTTATTAAAAATGTCTAACAATGAATACAATTCCAGGCCGTCTGTTACTCTCTCATCACAAAATATGCAACAAATTAATTATCCTGATTTGATTACAGATTTGCTAAAAGAAACCTGGGAATCGGTCTATAATTGTAATGATGCCAATGCCTGTTTTCAAATTTTCTACAATTTAATCATAAAGTATATAGATAAACATACTATTATAAACAGTAATCAGAAAATTTCTAATAAATGCAAGAAAATAAAACCCTGGATCACGGCCGGCATTATTAATTCTATTCGTACAAGAGACAAACTTGCTTTAAAAGTTAAAAAGAATCCAAGTAACGTACAACTAAAAAATTACTACAGAGCATATAGAAATATGTTAACTCTTATCATTCGAAAAACGAAAATTAAATATTATGAATCCAAATTTGATAGATACAAAAATGAACCTAAAAAAATTCTGGCAAGTTATAAATGAAGCTACAGATGTAAATGTACAAAATAAACAGCCAATCAAGGAGTTAAAAAACGATAAGGGTGAAATATTAAATTGCAGAAAAGAGATTGCAAACGAATTTAATAAGTATTTTTCAGAGATAGGACACAAAGTTACTTCTAACATTAATAAGTCAAATTTTAACTCTTCTCTACAAAATGAGACACAAGATGAACATTTAGCTTCCTCCATGTTTCTTTTCCCTGTAACTGAAGATGAAATTATTATTTTGGTTAAGAAGTTAAAAAATAATGTTGCTCCTGGTATAGATGGAATTAAGAATAATACTTTCAAAATTATTATCAAATATATATTAAAACCCATGGTTCATATTTTTAACTTATGTTTTGTGCAAGGTATATTCCCAGATGTTTTGAAATGTGCCATAGTAATTCCAATATACAAATCTGGAGATAAAAATAATTTAAATAACTATAGACCTATATCTTTACTTCCAATATTTTCCAAATTGCTTGAAAAATGTTTAAAGAATAGATTAATAAATTATTTAGAAAAACATAAAATCCTCTCTAAAAATCAGTTTGGTTTCAACAATAATATTTCTATTGATGATGCTCTTATTAATGTTACTGGAAAAATTATCATTGAACTAGATATCGGAAACAAATGTTTGGGTATTTTCTTGGATCTACGGAAAGCTTTTGACACTATCAATCATAATTTACTTTTGGGCAAACTACATACTATTGGAGTTAGAGGTATAGTTTAAAAATTAGTCCAATCATATTTTAGTAACAGAAGGCAAATGACCAAATTTGAAGATCAATTTAGTGAATACAAATATATTGATATAGGTGTACCGCAAGGAACAATTTTGAGACCTATTTTATTTCTAATATATGTTAATGATCTGCTAAATATAATTTTAGAAAAATTTAATGGATCTGTATATTCATATGCGGATGGTACAGTAGTTATTTTCAGTGGTTTTTCTTGGCAGGAAGCATATAGAAATGCTAATATAGGTGCTAACATTGTTAAAAAATGGCTTAATTCCAACTTCCTTTCTTTAAATATATCTAAATCAACTTTAGTTCCTTTTTCGTTAACAGCTGCCAGTGTTCAAAATTTAAAATTTAGCGATAAATATAGACTAATAATACACAATTACACAGTGAAAATTGTTTAGATCCCAAAAGTTGTAAATGTCCACCTTTGAAAGAAGCCACGTATGTCAAATATCTGGGTATCATTATTGATCAGAATTTAAAATGGCCTCATCACATTACTTATCTTTGTAAGAGGCTTCGTAAAACAATTTATAAATTCGTTAATCTTCGATGCTACTTACCTATTAGAGTTCTACGAAATGTTTATTTGGCCATTATTCAGTCTATCATTCAATATGGTATAATTGTTTGGGGTGGAAGTACAAAAATTAATCTTAGTCCGTTAAATTTACTACAAAAACGAATAATTAAAATTTGTTTGAAGAAACGTTTCGATTATCCAACTAAATTAATTTATTCTGAATTTAATGTATTTAATATTTAACAAATTTATAAGTGTACGCTGTTAAAATTTTATCATAAAAATCGTAATAAGTTTGTATTACAGACACACAATTATGACACAAGACGAAATATTAATTCAACATTAGTAGAACCTAAATGTCTCACATCTGCTGGTCTAAAGCATAGCATAAATTTTGGCCCTCGGTTGTACAATGCTTTAACTAAATTACACCCAGAACTTCTAACATGTAACCCACTAACATATAACAAGATAATTAGAAACGTGTTAATAGCTTCAATTTGATTAAATAAATTTATAGCCTATGTGTATGAATTAATCAACCTATATTATATTTGTATTCTATAATTTTGAAATATATATTAGTCCTACTTTTCACGTACGATATTATTCTTCTATAGTGTTAATATTATATTATATAATTCCATTGCCGCTGTAATTATATTTTAGTTCCTATTTTATTTTACTTATTTATTTATATTATTATTTTTATTTTAATATTATATCTGAACTGCGACCGAGCACGAGCGCTGCTCATTCGGTCTCAAATTTTGTTAATACTACTGTATATTCTTTTATATTGCTTGTATTATTTTATTTGTATTTCTCTTTGTTTGTTTTGTAATTATATTTCTTTATTCTGTATATCTGAAATAAATAAATTCTTGGGCCTAAATTACTACTGTGATTAAATACTGTAACAGTGTTGCATTTTGGTTCAAACAATCTTAAAGAATTCATATCTTTTGTTTTATAACTATGAGAATACAATTCAAAATTATTTCGATTTTTATGTATGTATTTTATTAATACAATATAATAAATTTGTCTTACGTTAAGTACATTAAAGTCTATAAACAAATTTTGAGATGGAAAATCATTAGGTTTATGAAGACATATTTTAATTATTTTCTTCTGTAATAAATAAAGTGGGTTAAAATTGGATTTAAATGAGCTACCCCATCCTATAATTCCATACATAATTACGGATTGAAATAAAATTAAATATATTGTACGTAATATACTTATTGACAAGTAATTCCTCAAGAAAACAAAATAATATACTATTTTACCTAATTTATTACAAAGGTAATTAATGTGTTGGTTCTATTTTAAATGATTATCGAAAATTATACCTAAATACTTAACTTCAGAGGACTCTTTAATAATCGGACATTTACACTGTACCATACAACAATCAGAATTATGTAATTTTATGCTTAATATAGATGTAGGAGGTTTGTTACATTTTTCAGATAATGAGAATGGAATAATTATGGTTTTATTTTTGTTGATAGAAAGATAATTTATGTCAAACCATTTTTTATTAATTTAAGTCAATTATTTGAATTATTATATGCATCATGCCAGGTTTTTCCACCAAAAAGTAAAACTGTGTCATCTGCATAAGAATAGTGAACACCATTGTATTGTTGTAAGTCAATTTTTAATAAGTCATTAATGTATATTAAAAATAGAATAGGGCCTAGAACTGTGCCTTGGGGAATAACTATATTAATAGTTAAAGGTTCACTTGAATAATTGTTAATTTTCGTTATTTGAATTCTGTAGTTAAGATATGATTTTATTAAGTTTAAAGCATTACCTTTGATTCCTAATAAGTCTAATTTCTCATTTAAGATGTCATGTTTCACTGTATCAAATGCATTCCTTATGTCCAGGAAAATACCAATATATTTATTACCTTGATCAAATTCTCTAACAATTCTTTTAGTAACTTGATATATTGGACTATCTGTACGGAATTTTTTTCGAAAACCAAAGTGATTATCACTTAATATATTATGTTTATCAAGATAGTTCATTAATCGAACTTTAATACGTCATTTTTCTAGTAATTTTGAAATACATGAAAGTAATGATATTGGTCTATAATTGTTCAGATTTCTTTTGTCTCCTGTTTTAAAAATAGGTTTCACAATTGCATGTTTTAATTTATTTGGGAATTTGCCATTTAGAAAACATAAATTAAAAATATGAGTTAGAGGTTTGGCAATATAATGTATAACCATCTTAAGTATTTTAGCACTTATGTTATCAGGACCAGGTGATACATTGTTTTTTAAAGTTTTGGCTATATTGATTATTTCGTCATCTGTTACGGGATAAAGATACGTACAAGCATTTACTGAAGTTACATTGCTAAGGAAATTGTTATTTTTAATAGACCATACAATATCCAAGCTATTGTTTGTAAAATATGAGTTAAATTCTGTTCCAATGTTATTTTATCACTTAAGATTAAACCATTTCGAGAAACAATCTCATTAAATTGTTCTTTTTTATTTACTTCAATATTTGCCGCTTCTCGCACAGTTTGCCAAAACATTTTAGAATTATTGCTAGGCCTATATTTTTCTAATTTGATGGAGAAATAATTAGCTTTCGCTCTCTTTATTACGTTAGATAATATGTTATGTATTACTACAGGTTCAAGAAATAAATTGTGTTAGCTCTCTTTTCTTTGAGCGAGATGACAGTTTCGAAAGTTCTCAAAATCTTGCTAGCGTAGCACAATAACAACTTGTACAGCTGCCATGATAGCCATTGAACCTTCCAGCGGTTTTGTTCCTATTCCGCTGCAGCGTGAGATCATTGATGTCCACCGGTCCGGTCAGACTCGGAATACGCTGATAACGATTATGCCCAATTATTTTTATTATATAGGACGACTCGAAGGCTTGCATTGCAGCCTGAAGTTTATCGTGTTTACCTCCTTTGCAAGGATGTTCCTTTTAAGTCCGCAGGACCGCATTCCAGTAAGTATCATGATTTCCTGTGTGATTCCTTCTACCAACTCACCTACATATCACCTATTTCTAACAGAGTCTGCTACGAAAGCTCCTCTGTTCCTCTGGGATTTCTGTAGCTTTTTCAGATCGGTGCCATCTGTATGCAAGTCATGGTACAACATCCTGTTGCATCTTCGGTCGAGCTGGAATTAAGATGAGAGATGAATTTGAAATTAATGAAAGCGAAATGAGTCTCAAGTTCAACATCGATTGTTACGCAGAACCTCATAAAAATCCATCGCGATAAATTGTGTGAACCAAGATTTGAAGCCGGACCTGCTCGTTTTACAGTCAGACATGCCAACAGTTACATACACCGATGGACTCTAATCATGCTTACTTTTGGATCCGAAGTTTGCCTGTTCAAACACGGCGGAGGATGGTAAAAATCCTTAGCACTATTTCCTTCGAAAGAGAAGCAAAGCTTTGTACTTATACTGTGAATTTATGGAACGTAAAACGACCGTCTCCTTGAATAAGAACACTGAGAAAAAATACAGTAAAAGTTTGATAAGACGCGCCCGCTTATTACGCTATCCCGTGTAATACGCTTTGTTTTACCGGTCCCTAAACATTTCATACACCCTGTTTGTTGCGCTCAAGTCCCGCATAATACGCTGATTTTGTGGAATAGTTTGGATGTAATTTTCAGCAATGTACTGTAACAACAATGAAACATTTTGGTCATTGAACTCACTGGTGCCATTAACCTGAAAAGTATTGGTATTCGTCCCTTTACCTGCGCATTTAAACCTTCATACTTCATACTTTAGTATACCCCATACTCTTGTTACGCTCTCTTATTCGACTCCTTACCTGCGCGGTTAAAGCCTACATACAGTTACAATACCCCACCCTCTTGCTAACCCTCTCTCTCAAACAGCATTCCTCACTCGGCCGTAATAAAATTCTGGAAAATTTTGCTGGGAAGTTTGTTGTCCTTTATTGTATTTAAGTATCTGCAAATGTGATTACAATGAGCGTTAAACAAAAAGCGCTTTCTGTGTCGGAAAAATTGGAAATCTTACGAAAGTATGATGAGAACAGTACTCTTACTCGGAAACAACTCTCTGATCCATTAGAAATCCCATCATCGACATTAAGAGCGATAATAAAAAAAATCGCGACTCAATCACTACAGCTGCAACTTCGGGAGGATGTGATCGCAGGAAACTGAAATGTGGTAAACATGAGTACTTGGAGAAAACGCACACGGCAAACAACTATAAATGACTTTTTTTTAAGAATTAAGTACAGTACATATTGTAAATGTCTTTGACGTACAGTACAGCAATTAAATTATGGAGTAATACTGTATTACCTTTCATGAGTCATGTATTTGAATAAAGAAAAATGCTAATAGATACTGCATATAAGTCAAAATTAGTATACCCGCCTAATACGCGATCCCGGTTAATACGCGGTTTACACTCAGTCCCTTGAAAAGAGTCTTATCGGGGTTTTACTGAAATATATTTCCCGACGATGTGAGATTTTGGGATAGTTTTATCTTCAATACGAATTACTAATGAGCCTAGAATCGTCCCAACCTTCACCTATCGTTCGAACCAAATATATGTTTGTCATTTTGTATTGTATCATAGATGTAGTGTTCCGTTTGTCTGAAACTGGATTTGCTTTGTTAATACTGTTGGACACGTACGAAGTCTTCTTTTTCCTCTAGATTACATGCTGATATAATCAACAAGAATGCAAGAATGATTACCCTGTAATGACAGGGATCTTAATACCAGAATAGGAAACAACGCGGTCAATAATATAGCAAATGATCCGAACAGTAAATTAGAAACCAAAGGAAAAAAATTAATATATGTTATTTCGTTCAAAATATGAAATCTTTTTATTTTATGTCTGTGTACAGATTATTACTCCAGTTTACATGGGAGTGACAATCATTCCAATTGAAGAGTCCACTGCAAGAATGATGGATGTCACTTTCTTGTCGAAAATGAACCAAGACTGTCAATGCATAGCTTAAGAAATATAGATTGTACATAGAGAGTTATATGGCATTAACACTGATAGTCATTGTCCAGTAATGATCGGAAAATCAAGTTAAGCTTTGAGCGCTAAGCATTTCAAACTTTCAATTGTTTCTCCTGCAAAATGTATTCCAAAATGACATCCATCATTCTTGCAGTGGACTCTTCAATTGTGGTGTTACTATAACGCGGGGTGACTTAGCACTTCTGCACAAAACTGGAGGGACGATAGGGCTCGCATGGAGAACCACTTTTTATTAAACAATCCATTTTCTCAGAGAGATAGTTTAGGAGGTATACGCCCCTGTTCAGAACACATCGCTAAGTACCTACTTTGGTTTGAGTGCGAATGTTTATAGTGTTCAATAGAGTCATGCCCCCTTTCCCTTGTCCCTACTCGTACGTCTGTGTATACTAACCTCACAAGAAAAATTTTGAAGCTGATAATGCTATAATTTGGTTGTTATGATCGCATTAATCCCCACTCGTCTACCTACATCAGTGCCTGCTGTTCTTTCTGCCGAGGTCATAGCCTATGTTTGAGCTTAGTGCATGTACAGTGGATTATCTGAGCAGCTGAACGGATCAGCTTATCTTCAGGTTTTTCAGAACATAATGCCACTGCTTACGGAGAATGCACCCCTCGAGATGCAAAGGACATGTGATTCCAGCATGATGAAGTCCCGTCGCATTTTATTTTTACTGTGCGGACACATCAACAAGACCTATAGGGAGCGGTGAATCAGGGCAGGTGGACCCATTGCGTGGCCAGCGCGTTCGCCCGACTAACGTCCCTTGATTTTTTTGTTCCGGGACATGTGAAGAGAGTGGAGTGCACTATTCCTGTTGGCACCAGAGAGAAGCTGATTTTGCGGATACACGCTGCTTTTGACCAACTTCACCAGAGACGCCACATGATAGATAGATAGATAGATAGATAGATAGATAGATAGATAGATAGATAGATAGATAGATAGATAGATAGATAGATAGATAGATAGATAGATAGATAGATAGATAGATAGATAGATAGATAGATAGATAGATAGATAGATAGATAGATGGATGGATGGATGGATGGATGGATGGATGGATGGATGGATGGATGGATGGATGGATGGATGGATGGATGGATGGATGGATGGATGGATGGATGGATGGATGGATTGATTTAATGTCATTCAGCAAATTAATAGCCATAGACAACGTCAGAGTACAAATATAAAATGCATGGCTACTACAATATGAATAAATGTAGAAATAAAATAAAAAATAAATGTACAATCACCAGATAATCACAAAAACAAGTTAAAAGTGTTAAAAGAAATAGTATAAATCAGGTTAGAATGTACAGATTTGTTAATTACATGAGGTTAAAACAAAATAGTATCTAAAACGTAATGTTGCTAAATTCATTGACACTGTAGAGTGGATTTGCCATCAATGTCCTTCTCATCAACCTTCTGAAAGTAGAATATGACGTGTTTCTTATATGAAATGGCAAAGAGTTACGAGTATAAAGTTTATAAGATATGGAAATAAAACTATTGCTTGTAGCACTATATTCAGTGGTTCAGTGGTGTCATGAATGCAATGCTGTTTCAACACGGTTTGTGGACCTTTCGTCCACTACGTTTTGTCCACAATTTGTTTCGTCCATTACCTTTCGTCCACTCACTTTTGTCCACGTTCTCTTGTCCACCACCGATTGGCCCACACAATTTACGTCCATCCATACATTTTGTGCACAACTTTTATGTCCATAAGCTTTCGTCCATCTTAGAATACATATTTGCGTTTCCCACTTACGATTACAACAGAAGGTATTGTCATCATTGTCGTCTGTTTCTTAGATACGTTTCATTTTCCTTTGGATATTAAATAGTATGAATACATATGTTTTCCATTTTCGATATTAAAAATTATGGCATAGGTTGTATATACACGTCGGAGGCAATCAATGTTACATTATAATGAGTACTGTTACCACTTCCACTCTATCAGCAAAGATGGAAGAAGAAAATATTGAAGATATGAAGATCGACAAAATTGTAATTGAAGATGAACGACTGGGTCTGTCTTGGATGACATCGCTATAAATAAAAATGGCACTGCAAAACATCAACAAGTTGTAAATGGTATGTAGAATTGTAAACTATACATGAACACCTGCTGTAAATTGTACGGAAATAAATTAAGTAATTTAAGTTGTCGTAACCTAAGATCGCGCAGCTCATAAACAACGACGTACAAAATTGTATTATTTAACGAGAAATGGTCCTCCATACGACCCCTATCATTTCCCAGAGATTGGCGAATAGACCCTGAATCATTGTGTCTATTTTTCCGATTATCTAGATTAGTATTTTATTAACAGTATACTGAAATATATTGCAGCGCCGTGACTTCGTAGTCCAAGTCTAAGGCTTCCTACCTGAGATTCGGTTAACGGAATTCGCGCTGGTTCGGTTCCTCATGGAGAAGAAATTTTTTTACGAAATTTCGGCCGGCGTCTACCCAGCATTGTGATGCATTTGAGAAGCTACGACAGATAGTGAAATCCGATTACGATAACCAGCTATAACGCCTGGAGGAATAATCGTGCTAACTGCACGATACTTCATTGTGGTTGAATGATCGTCCTCCTTTGCCAGCAGTTGGCTGACTGGTCTAGGCCCTTAGAGGGCTGTAGCGATAAATATTATTATTATTATTATTATTATTATTATTATTATTATTATTAATTATAAATAGCTTTTAGAGAACCCGGAGGTTAATTACCGCCCACACATAAGACCGACATGGTCCCAGTCCTGAGCAAGATTAATCCAGTCCTAGTATCAAAACCCATCTCCCTCAAATTCATTTTAACATTATCCTCCCATCTACGTCTCTGCCTCCCTAAAGGTATTTTTTCTCATATCTCTCAACTAACACTCTATACGCATTTTTGGATTCATCTATCCGTTCTACATGCCCTAGCCATCTCAAATGTCTGGATTTAATGTACCTAATTATGTCAGGTGAAGAATACAATTCGTGCAGTTCTGCGATGTGTAACTTTCTCTATTCTACTTTAACTTCATCCCTCTTAGCCTAAATATTAGCCTATAGTATTATTATTATTATTATTATTATTATTATTATTATTATTATCATTTAAAACACAATCTCATAAAATGTCTCCACTTTTATTAATGCTTCGAACTTACAATCATCTATCAAATAAACAGGATTTAGATTTTTCGTTATCGTACAATATGTACAAGAAAAAGTTATATACAGCAATAGTTTCATGATATGTTAAATTCTAGTTGCATGTTAGTTGTAGTTATAAAGAGATATCCTACTATTTGGAACGCATGTTCTGTACTAGTTAATTTCTTAAATAAATAAATTTAGCCTATTAGGCTGCATATTGAATTTATTAACATAGTGTTATATTTACTCTGTAATTTGCCAATTACAGCTACATTTTACATTTATGGCTATCTATACTTAACTCTTTTCAATTTATTTTTATTTGGTATTTTTCTTTTATATCTATATCTGTGTCTTTTATTTAGGTAGTATCTATTTGTTTTTTATTTTTTTTTTCATTTTTAATTTTTAATTTGTAATTACACTCATCTTGCATTTGTATCTGTTTTAGCTCTTTTTTCATGTTATATGCAATTCTATGTTTTTTAAACAAATATATGTACTGTCTATTGTAATTGGGGCTTTGCTCTATTATAGACATAATAAATAAATAAATAAATAAATAAATAATAGTAGAGTTTGTAACTATAAACTGATACATTCGAGCCTAGTTAGCTCGTCTGTACAGCGACAAACTATATTTCTGAAAGAGCTCTTGTTGAAATTCAGACGATGGCGAAATTATTCGTCTTCCCTTCGAAAGGCACCAGAGGAGGAGTAGCAGGAACGTACAGGTGTTACAACACCCACTTGTAATGCTGAGGCCAAGAACATACTATGATAATACAATATATTGTACCTTCCTACCGTCCGTCTCAACGAATGGTACGCGAACACCTCACCTTATTTCTTTATTGATATTGCAATGCCCGCCTCGAAATCGATAGTTCTTCCACTTTCCTTACAATTGTACTATTTAAATTCAATCATTGCTAGAATTCTTCCTGAATTCATTCCCAGTAAATTCGGTGGAGTATAGAAACTTGTGGCATACAAAACCTCTTTCTTTGGCTGTAATAATTTTGCTGTCACACAGTGGTAGCTACATATCTATAGTTCTTAGAAACATTTTCTCATATATTTCTTCTTAAAGAAGAACTGCTCAGATTCTGAGCTGTGTTTGTGATGTAATCTTGTATAATAAATTATGTTTTGTTTACATGGAAGTGATGAACGTGTTTCCTTCTCTGGACCCATGTGAGGGTGATGTGGTCGTTATTGTAGCCCCACGTTGTGCGCCATTTGAGGGTGGGTGCGTCTCGGTGTTGCGTGATATTCTCTCAGGGTAGCCGAGGTACTGTTGTGGTATAGGATGATGTCGGGAATAAGACCAAGCCGGCTACTTATATAAAAGGCAGTGTAAACTCCAAACTATAAGTTTATTGTCGTATTCACTTGGTAAACCCTAGAGTATGTATTTCCGGCTGACTTATAATTCAATCGTTGGTCGCACTTCTGTATCGACTCTATGGCGGCTCTGAATAAGCTCTGTCCGATACTATAAATTCAATGCTCTGTCCAGTACACTATGATCGAAGCTCCTAAACGTTGACGAGTGGTCTCGCCGATGACAAAGTTCTATCTATCGAGTCTTCGCCGGAAGAAAGACTATTAAGTTGGGCCGCCGACAGGAAAAAAAGATGTCGCGCCGTCTACACGAAGAAAAGTAGTTATCCTGTCGACACGAAACGAAGTAGTTATTCTGCCCTGTATGTAGGGCCGTCGACACGAAAAGGAGTAGTGATTGTGCCCTTTATGTAGGGCCGCCGACACGATGAGATGTTGTCATCCTCTCCGCTCCCCGTCACCCTTATTTATAAAAACCTATCCTATGCTAAAACTAACTATCCTATTGGTTAAAAACTACGTCACTCAACCGGCCTAAAATCTATTCTCTATTGGTCCAAAGTGACCTCATAAGCTAAACCAAGAACTCTTCTTATTGGGCGCGAAATATGTCATCTCTAAATTTAGACTTTTGGATTTCCCACAACATCTAATTAGTTCGAAGATCTTGGAGAACCCCGTTCTTTGGAAAACCCAAGCTTGCAATTGCTTTCCCACGGGTCCAGTCTAACTCCGGCTTTTACGCATCGCCAAGTGTCTATATACAATCACGCACAAGGTGGCCCTAAATCTGTCCGATGCTGACAAGTGACGAAACACCTGTGTGGGAAGCTAATTCTAACGAAGTCGCCAGAACATCCCCGCGAATACATGTAACAAAAATATGGAGATATCACTTCGCTAATAAATCGGTCTCTCCCTCTCCTAATTACTGCTTCACATGCTAAGATTAATGTGTTTGTAATTACAATGCTTTCTTACTCCTTAGAAACAAACAAAAGCAACGAAAATTAGTATTTGAGAACCTAGTAGAGAAAGAATCTTAAAGAATGTGTCCGTGCGTGTGAAAAACTTGTACGTGATACAATAATTATTTTAATTGTTATTTAAAAGTATTATTATTTTTTATTATTATTCTTATCATCATAAGTGGTGCCTTCTTTGTATCACTCGTGAGGTTCAGACCTGTCTTCGGACATTTGACTAAACAACATCATCGCCTTCATCATCATTATCATCACCACCACCACAATTAAGTAATAGCGTTTCTCATTACATGACCAAAAGGAAAATTTTGTTTTATTCTTGGTACAGAAATTAAGATTTATCACTTCTATTGGAGTTCAGAATTAATTTGTCCCATGTTTATGTATTAGTCCTACATTGTACTAGACCACAGTATAAGAAGAATCAGTAGGGACAAATCTTGTCGGCACCTTTAATGTTGTTGGTACTAAATTCAAGCTCAGTAAGGTCTAGTTCTCAGTGAATCAAACTATGCCACTAGTATCAAACCACTATCAAAATATTAGTAAAATATTTATTTATTTTACTGGTCAGTAATAGGAATAATCTTGTATGTATATTATCTATCACTAATATTATGTCGCTAGAAAGTCAAACGGACGCCATGATGTATTATGTTGTACTTGGGTCAATTTTACCAACATAAGCCTCAAACAGTGACTTGAACGTTAGCGTCAATTAGTGAATATTTTCATGATGATTGCATACGGAAGTAATTATTATATTTATATTGCCATTCCTTTGCCTCATGTCTTTAAAATTATTAAAATATGAGTAATGAATGTTTTCAGTTAATATTAAATTATGCCAGGCCTGTCGTAGATGGAGATCCAGCTGGTGGAGGTTCCAGATAATACACCCTGTTTCGTGATATGCGCACTCAGAATTTGTTCCCACGAAATGGCTTCGGTGTCTTTACTGTATGTTCTCTATACTGTGACTAGACAGTAATCATTTGGGATGCAAATTTTGTGTTCAAACGAGAGTTGCCAATTGATTTTACCTAAAGTCGCCAAATCTTATTGCTATTGTAGCACAATGTCGCCAATTCCTACTTTAAAAATAAGTAGTCTTAATTTATGCGTTTCAAAGATAATATAATATCATTATTTTATGTCGTATTTATGTAATATATTCTGTAAATTTAGTATTTCTGGCATACGTTTTGCATTACTTCTTGTACCGGTCTTCTAAAATTTCTCCCACTTCTCCAATTTTGCACAACACAAGTCACTGCTACAACGCATTACAGGTTAAACCAATCTCAATTAACATCTTTCAATGTATGAAACATTTTAGATTGTTAATTTTTACATTGCTAGGAAATACTCTACAGACCTTAGTCTATAAGTTCCATTTTTGGTATGTTTATTCATCCTCACATTAAGGAAATAGCGCAGTAGGCCTACTTCCTGGGGCGAGGAAGAAAGAGTGATACGTTTGTTTTAACAATTGTCAAAAATCGATGACAACTTCCGGCATGTCAACAATGATAATATCTAGTACTTCATGTCGGTCATTGGATTGGATTAGCGATGTATGAGGAATGAATTGCATATTAGAATTAAATAAAATAATATAAACGATTATGTGAGTTTATGTCGCCCAAATTTCGCAAAATTCCAGGCAAAATACGTCCAATTGGCGATTGTGCAATTATTTAAAAATAGGCCGCCCAATCTGGTGCAGGTAGCTTCTTTACTGGGAAAGGCTTCTGGTGTATTTTACATGTTTATATTGCAGATGTTCGCCCACAGTTGGTAAAAAATTAATTCTTTCGCCCGCTATCGGTATCCATAAAAAACATCAAATTAAACAGGGAACCCTGTAATCTATTTTATAATGTGTGACTTGTATTTTTATCAAAATATATTACAGTATTTCCACGTATAGACTAGATATGCTTCCTTTGCGCCTTCATAATATCCTATCTGTACATGATGTCACAGTGGAATATGAAACCGTCTTCTGTAAGATAACAAATCTTTATTTAGGAAACATAAAAGTTACAGGTTTGACAAGTTCGTGTTAAATTACGTGTTTTACTTGCAACAGTGAACAGCAAGTAATGTAATTAATTTCAGGGGTTTATTATTTGAGATATTTCATACATAGAAGTTTAATATTTGAATCAAAACAGATTTTTAACACTAAATTATTTAATATGCAAAGACGAAATAATGGATAGACAGAGTGGCAGATTATATGTAGATGATAAGGTATAATCCAATTTCCTGTATAATGGCCGTTAATGATATCTATTTATTTAAAGAATCTCGAAATTAACCTTCATATCACACAATGTTTTCTTTTAGTATCGTATAAAATGTAACGTCAGAATACAGTAGACTACAGTAAAATAGAACTAAACAATTATAATAAAGTAACGTAGGATAAAATAGAAAGGAATGGATTAGTAAGGAATATAACGAATTTAATCGGAAGTGGAGTTCAACGGAATTCAGGTGAACTGATTGGAATTCAGTAGTGGGAGTAGAGTTCATTACAGGAGATTGTAATAAATGGACATAAAATAAAATAGAATGGAATGGGTTAGTAAGTAATATAACGAATTTAATTGCAAGTGGAGTTCAACGGAATTCAGGTGAACTGATAGGAATTCAGTAGTGGGGAATAGAGTTCATTACAGGAGAAGAGATTTGAGTATAAGGGAATAGATTTGTATGAAAGGAAGAGAGTTAAATTGATGGCAGATAGAGTCAAGTGCAGGAATTGAGTGAAAAAGAACAAAGCTAATTGAAGAGGAAAGAAGTTGAATGTAGGGGATAGAGATGAGTGGAGGAGAATAGAGTTGATTACAGGAGAAGGATTTGAGTAGAATGGAATACATTTCATTGGAGGGGGATGAATTGAGTGAATGGGTATATATTCGAGTGGAGGGAAATAGGGTTGTGGAGAGAGATAGAGTTTCTTAGAGGGGAAGAGAGTTGTGTAGTGTGGGATAGAGTTAAATAGAGAAGAGTTGATTTCAGGGGAAGATAGTTGAGTGGAAGAGAAGAGAAGAGAAGAGTAGAGGAGTACAATTGGGTGATGGAGGATCAAGTAGAGTGGGGGGTCTAGGAGAGTAGTGGGATAAGTTTGAGTTCGCTGATAGAATTGATTAGAGGGCAAGAAAGTTTAATGGAGGCGAATGTAATTGAATATAGTGGGATGGAGTTGATTAGAGGGGTATATAGTTGGATTTGTGTGAAAGAGATAGAGTTGATTAGAGGAGAGAGTAATTGAGTGGAAGATAACAGAGTTAAGAGGGAATACTGTTGAGTAGTGCTTGGTAGAATTGAGAAGGATAGTTGTAAATAGTGCGGGATAGAATTGAGTAGATGAGAATGTAGTTGAATGGAGGGGAATAGTGTTGATTGAGGTGAAAAAGAGTTGAGAGTATGTAACTGAGTTGAGTAGAGAGGGATATAGTTGAAAAGAAGGGAAGAGTTTAATGGAGACTGTAGAATTGAAATGAGGAGAAGAGTTGAGTGGATGCGAATAGAGTTGAGTGGAATTGAATAGAGTTGAGTGAAAGGGAATAGAGTTGTGCGAAGGGGAATAGAGTTGAGTGAAAGGGAATAGTTAAGTGGAATTGAATAGAGTTGAGTGGAGTTCAGTGGAAGAGTACAGAATTGAGTTTATGGTAACGGAGCTCGATTTATGATAATGGACTTGATATGAAAGTAATGAAGCAGAATGAAAGGGGATAGAGTTGAGTGGAGTGGAAAAGGATTGAGTGAATAGAGTTGAGGCGAAAAATTTGAGCTTAAGAGGATAGAGTTGATTTGAAGGAAATAGAGTAGAGTAGAAGGGAATGAATTTAAATGGTTGAAGACAGAATTGAGTGAAGATAGAGTTCATTGGAATGAGTAGAATTAAGAAGATGGGAATACAGTTGAGTAGTGGTGATCGAGTTGAATGGCGGTATAAATTTGAATTCGGGGATAGAATTGATTAGAGGAAAAGAGAATTTAATGAAGGGAATATAGTTGAGTGGAGAAGGTTAGAGTTGGGAATAAGAGGATAGAGTTGAATGAGGAACGGAGTTGAGGGAATAGAATTAAGTTCAGGGGATTAGAGTTAAGTAGTGGTGGATGGAGTTGAGTGGAGTGAAGGGATAGAGTTGGGCATAAGTGCATGCATATTTTCAGTGTTCCGATTCCTAATGCTAATAATAATAATAATAATAATAATAATAATAATAATAATAATAATAATAATAATAATTATTATTATTATTATTATTATTATTATTATTATTATTATTATTATTATTATTATTTCATTATCATTAATCAATTTAAATTTATAAAATATGAGCATCTTTACTACAAGTGGTATCTGTCATATATTGTAGTCAATATATCAGAGTATAACCCTTATCGCCCAGACAATAACAGCAATTAATAGAGCTTGTAATGCTGAACAGCATGTCAGCTATTATGCAGTGAGGCGACGTGCGTCGAATGCTAGCTGGTACTCTCTAGTATATCACTCTACATGATTGCTACATGAACTGTGAAGCGTCGGGTGATGACTTGAACACGGACGGGGAAGACAAGGCTGTAGACATGGAAATGATAATCAAATGCAGATATTTCCAGTTGATGAAGTAATCATTTGTTCGTTGAAATTGGTTTTGTGTTTACTTATCCCGCGGTTATCATGCCACACTAAAAATTATATCAACTAGTGATAAGGTCAAATTCCTGTCGGTGTCATGAGGTAATCAGAGATTAGTCTGCCATGTCATATCTCTCTAATTTTAAGTCTGAAATATGAATGCTGTTGTAATAACTGAACTTTGAACTTACATATGACATTAGGGTTAGTCTCGTTCGTAACTCCGAGTATAATGTGGTTAATTCACTAGACCTAATACTAAAGGTACATCGCCTTCAAAGGCCTACAGAGTTGTTCCCGATCTCTGATAACAAATTCGAATGACATCATGTGCGTCAGGAGTTACACACCACCTGAACTTGAACTGTGGCACGAGGTGACAGACCAGTAGTGAGTGATCTCATAGTCGGAGTGCACTGCGACTCACACCAGAAATTCCCAAGAAAATCGAGCCTTTTTGAGAAGCATACATTACTACCCTTTCCGATGCCAAGTACAGTAAAGTGAAAATAAAACAAGCCTGCAATAAACGAGGTTTCGTTATTTCCAAGAAAGGCATCTTCTGTGTACTTAATAAGATTGGTAAAGCTCGAATGGAATTAATTTGTATCATCTCGTGAGGTGCGGCGATTTGTGACGGGGGGGGGGGTGATTTGCTTGCTTTTTCCACTCTGGAATTAATCTCATCCGAGCTTTGCCAGTCTTATTAGGTACACACAAGATGCATTTCTTGGAAATAACGAAATCAAGTTTTTTGCAGGCTCCTATGATTTTCACGTAACTGTATTTGGCATCGAAAAGGGTTGTTATGTACCCCTCCCAAAAAGGCTCGATTTTCTTGGGCATTGCTACTGTGATAGATCTTGCACTCTGATATGAAATCACTCACTACTGGGCTGTCACCTCTCGCCGCAATTCAGCTGTCTGTGTGATTCCTGACGCACTGACGTCATTCAAATTCGTTATCAGAGATCGGAGACAACCCTGTAGACCAGAGGCAACCAATTACAATTGAACTAGGTACCCTTTAAAACACTATATTTTCTGATGTCCAGGATTAATAACGAAATTGTTGAAGGAAACTATTATGAATAATAATATACAGAACATAGTACTTACAAATCCGTAACGCCACAAAATTATTCAGTTAAACATACTGTAAATGTAATAAATTTCACAGATTATATTTTCACATTTACTGAAAAAATAGAGTACACACTGGTTAACTCACGTATAAACTCTACAACTTATAGGCTACTTAAGAAAGGAAAATAATGTCCGGTCAACCAGTGTGAGAAGTGTGGATGTAAATTAGTGCAAGCTAATTTCACGAGTCTTTCAAACGCTCAATTGTTAGTCGCGATCTAAGTTTGTTTTATAAAGTTCAGTTTTGAAAAGCAAATTAACTAGTGCGTTTTGAACCGAGAAGAATACTGTACATAAATTTAGCACCAAATTCTGAAGCTCAGAATATTTATTTGCAGATACACATTTAACCCAAAATCCTCTTGTAGTTCACTGAGCTTTAACTGTGCAGGACCTTTCTTGCTTCAGGAACAGCTTCAGCTTCACTGCTCCATTTACCATCGGAGCCCATAAAAATTGTATTAGCTTTTACCACATTCCTGTTTTTTTCTTTCCTGAATCTTTCCTCGAGTTCAGCTTTTAAATCTGCGATGAGCATGATGAAATGATTACTGTCTGTTTCGCTGTTGTTTTAAGAAAAATCTGTACATTCTCAAAAGTTCTGTTCATTGCTCAATTCACTTATGGAAAATAAATTTTGTTAGTGAAAATTCTGGTTTCTGATATTTTTCCTTCTTCGTGTAATTTCTTGCTTAGTTCATGCATGTGTTCAAGCAGGTATGTCGGGAAAGTTATGGTAGACCTGTAGATTTTACATTCCAGAAAAGCTAAGTATTCCTGTGCCGATGAATATTATGTAAATTTTATTTTAATTTTTTATCAAATCTGGGCTTTGCGATATGTCTATCGGTGGTCACTGGTCTAGCTCTTCATTCTGAGGATCGCGAGTTTATACCAAGAGAAATTGCTTTCTAAGAGTGAAAAAATCTCTAAATTAGCTTTCTTCGAGACGGTAGTAAAACCATGAGTACCATGAAAGTTAACGAAAATTGTGCCCATTCTTGTATTTAGCAACTAAATTTAGTAAACACATAACTAATTTCACCTACGAAGACTGTTTACCAGTGTAATTCATCCTCCTCCTCTTCTTCTTCTCCTTCTGCCAATGCAAGTTGGACCTACTGGTTGGTTCCCATCTCATGGATAAACTGGTCTTCCCATCTAAAGTTAGGTCTTCCTCATTCTCTCTGTTCTTTTAGTCTTACTTATAGCTTTTAAGGAACCCGGAGCGTCATTGCCACCCTCACATAAGCCCGCCATCGGCCCTTATCCCGTGCAAGATTAATCCAATTTCTATCATCATATCCCACCTCCTTCAAATCTGTTTGCAAATTATTCTCCCATCTACGTCTCGGCCTCCCCAAAGGTCTTTTTTCCCTCCGGCCTCCCAACTAACAGTTCCCCTAGTCTACAATTTACAATAAGTTTGGGTAATCTTCGTGATGGCACTCTCTCTTCATGTTGTTTCCAGTGAAATCTAATGCTTGTAATTTTTCACTGATGTTGAATATATTTATTCACTTCCGATATCGATGTTTCTCTTTTTATTTGATATTTTGTAGCCAGTAACCTGTCTTAAGAAGGACATTTACATAGATTGTATCCTTTGCTGTTTTCGTTTTGTAACTGTCCATGTTTCTGGACCACCAGTGTTGATACTGCAGTAACCTTGTGCAGTTTTATTAATGATTATTTTCTGGCTTTATTTTTCATTGCTCTTATAATTTTACCACGCACATATTGAAATCTACCGTAAGCAGTCCGACTGTTTTCTTGAAGCTTTTGAGTTTATTATAATTTCCCCATAGGAGGCAACCAACCATCTGATGGGTAAGTCCAATATTGGAATTGCCACTTCAAAGCCTTCCATTTGTGAAAATCATATATATATATATATATATATATATATATTTCTAAGCGATATATTGTTAAAGTTGTGTAATTACGATGTATAATTAAAACTTTTCCCATAGTAAGTAATGGTAGTACAAGAACTGAAAGCGGAGGACCACAAACGACGATTAAGCTACTGCAAAAGGATTCAAATTTCATTTGGTCAAGAGAAGTGTTAAAGTTCTTGATGTAACTTTATACAAGGTCTTGCTACATCAATGCAAAGACCATATGGTTATGGTCATCGGATAGTCCTCTCAGTTTTATGCCACAACAACACTTTTTTAATTTAATTTAATTTAATTTATTGAATACTTTACACTTGAGCTACATTAGGCATTGCAGCCCGAAAGAGCAGAAGCTCGTGCTCGGGCGTAGTTCAGATCAGTTATACAAAATATATCACAAACTTAAGAGAGGTCATTGACCACAATAACATTAATAAATGGTAAAATACATACAGCATGTAATAATAGGGTCTATATACTAATAGAAAATACAAAAGTACATAAATATTAGAGTATCAACTTTTAACTCAATTAGCTTAAACAATTAAATAATTAATCTGATTTTTTTCTTAAATCTATGTGTGTTAAGTGTACTTAGCTCAGGATAAGCTCTAATACATACATGATTAGAAACTTGGAGTTTGAGTTGAAATTTCCAGGAATCGTAGGCCTTCTTCTACTTTATTTTTCTGAATGAAACAATCAGTAACAAACGATATTGTACAGACCAGTAAAATTTCATTCACCAATTTGAAGATGAAACCAAGTACGCATGGTTCCAACAAGACAGCGACACTGCACTCACAACTGACAGATCTCTAAAATTTTTGGCTAGACTTTGGGGAACACATAATGTCTAAACTAATTCTATGGCCCACGTGCTCCTTCAACCTGACGCCACCACACTTTTATCTACGGAAAGCAGCAAAATCTGCATACTTAGTGAAACACAAGCTCTAATAAACTTGTATGTGGAAAATTTCATAAAAGAGCAGTTGAAAGTGTTTTAAAATATAATGATATGGGTCCAGGCAATGTATTGATAGTCACGAATATCAACAGGAATTCTGCCTGTCTTCCCAGTGGAATTGCACTTAAACTCGTAACTATTAAAAGCAAAAGTATTGTCATTGCTACAGAACTGAGGTGAAAAACTTTAGAAGTACTAATATGATGACATTTGTAAGAAAATAGGCATATCCTACGCGAAATATCCGATGCGTCTGGATTATATGCCGCTCGCCGCATGATTCTTAAAACAAACATTTTATGCCAAATAGTAATGATATGAATTGATTTCAACTATGTTGTAGCAGCACTGACCTCTGTTCTCGTTACAGTAAATACACAAAGGGAGGGGAATTAATTGTTTCGCTGTTTGCGTGCCATCAAAAACCGTCATTATTCTACTAATAAATCAGGGGGCACAGGTGCATGGCGGAATCTTTGTTTCCCCTCTGGTTTATGTGCATAAGCTAACGTCGGCATTTGCTGTAGTTTGTGTTAATCGGATATGCTTTTAATTGCTTGAATTATGTACATAATCCTTTGTGTACCAACATATTCACAAAGGCTGGTCACTATCTGGCTTTGTTTACCGATATAACCTTGGTACTGTTATACATCGCAATTCAAATAATCTAAATATAGGTCATTATAAAGGAATGTTTTCAGATATTGTTTTCAACTGTCATTGCAAGTTACTGCACTAGATCCTAGATCATATATAGATAGATAGGTCGGCCTTATAGGTTTTGAAGTTAACAAATTTTGTCAGGTTTACTACGCTGCCATCTAGTTGTTACATAAGGAGTCACGTCATAATTCCCATTTGAATTGCATTAGCGACTGTACTGCCATCTCGTGTTCGTTTACGGTGGAGGGGGGGGGCGATCCTGGCGGTTCTCTTCAAAATGCAAACTATTTTAACATAGCGATGATCTATCTGTTACATACATGATGTAGGACTGATTTCGAATTATGGCGAAGTTTGATGTAAGATTACTAACTTATAAAGTATCTATCGTTCACGATGTACGTAATTATTTCATCTAGATCCAGATAACTCAGTTCGCAGGACAACTGGCTATGTATTGAAATGTTCTGGGTTCATTCTTGTTTGGTAGCAGGAATTTCCTCGTTACCGAAATGTTTAGAATCACCGCGGCGTCCACTCTGATTCTAGTCAAATTGAGTACGGTATCGAGTCTCTTCCGAGGTAAAAGACGATGATAGCGTGGTACCGATGACATCATCTCCTTCTAGTCCCTAGGTCATGAAACTTAATGTTCTTCCATTCCCTCCATGATCTTCCTTTTTATCCCCTTATACAAACTAAGGAAGAGACAAGTGAAGTGCTTTGCGAGGAGTGTGACATAGTATGAGCAGAATCGTGGACATTACAAAGAAGTGAAGCATTTGAAACTGTGAATGTGAAGAAGAATGGAGCGTGTGAAGTGGACAGAAAGAATGACAAATGAAGCTGTGTTGGAAAGAGTGGGTGAAGAAAGAAAGATGCTGAAACTGATTAGTAAGAAAAAAAGAAATTTGTTGGGTCACTGGCCGAGAAGAAATTGCCTACTGCAGGATGCACTGGAAGGAATGATGAAAGGGAGGAGAGTTCGTGGCAGAATAAGATATCAGATGATAGACGACAGTAAGATAAATGGATCATATGAGAAGATTAAGAGGAAGGCAGAAAATAAGAATGATTGGAGAATGATGAGTTTGCAGTGACCTGCCATTGGGCAGATCAATATGTATGATTATATATGTATAATATTATGTATATATATGATATGAAATATGAATATGAAAAGCCTGAGATCCCATAAGGGTAACGGCTTCTCACAGCAGGTAAAGTGAGCTGAAGGTCTACTACACTTAATAATAGTAATAATAATAATAATAATAATAATAATAATAATAATAATAATAATAATAATAATAATTCTGTAATTCTGACCATTATTTGGTAATTAGAGAACTAAGAGAAAGACTGCAAATCAAGATTTCAGGTATAACTCCCTGTAAAGCTGATTTGAATAATTTCGAGGGAAAAATTGTTCCGGGGCCGGGCATCGAACCCGGGACCTTTGGTTTAACGTACCAACGCTCTACCAGTGGTTTAATAGATACTTATAATATTGAAGAAAGTAAGGAAAGTATGTTTTTCTCCACATACATTATAATACCACAGTCTAGTATATACAGTCACGAAGCTTGAGTTGTGAGGGTGTTAGGAACAATAGACTGTGCAGGTACTATTTCGCATTGTCGGTAATGAGGCGATATTAGCGATCCTAGTGGTTAGCAACTATCTATAGATGCATATTTACTACGTATTGAGCTTCGTGACTGTATATACTAGACTGTGATAACAGTCTTCTAAAAACGTGCATTACTACTATCCGTCGGAGTGATTATATTCATATGTATTCAGTCTTTTTTCTTAAGGAGGGCGACGGTTGAAATTTTGGTAATTTTCAGTCAAAAATCGCATTTTCGTTTTCTTGTAAAAAATAAATCAGCAATCTCTTATTGCTTTGTTGAGCAATTTTCAATGCTCTGCGGCGCTCGAAATATATAAATGGCTACACTCTTGAACTTCAATTCCAAGCAAATTGTATAAGCTGGTTTCTCACACTTCTTTTTCAGCACATTTCGTCAGGTTTGAAGTGTAAACAATCTTACAATTTAGAAGCTAGAAACATGAAATTTTTATTGCATGTTTTATATACTGTGGTTAACAAAATAGCGCGTGGGTTTTATGGTTAAATGAATACTTTTTAAATAAAAATTGAAATATTTATAATGACAATGGAAAATTTATATTTTTAGTTATGCAGTGGTTATACAAATTTTTTACCTCTTTTCTAGTAAAGATATAAGACCCTGATGCGTGATATATTCCTAAATATACCACTGGTATTGTAAAAAGACATTTTATTTTGAAATATGTAAAGTTTTCAGAATTTTTTGTTAATAATTTAGAAACTAATTGATTTACAGAAATGACACTTCACCATATTATTATCTATACGCCGTGATTATGTGTACCAAGATCAAGGACGTAGCTTGAAAAATGCGGAAAATATATATTTCACCCATCATCTCCCTTAAGCTAATACTTGTATATGTTTTTTTCCTGATTTGCTTCCATAGTGGTTGAGTGGAAGGGAAGGCCTGACGGCCTTAAACTGCCAGGAAAAATAAAACTATTATTATTATTATTATTATTATTATTATTATTATTATTATTATTATTATTGCTGTTGTTGCTGTTGCTGTTGTTTGTTAGACTGTTGGGCTTTTTGGTGAAAATATTTGCTGTACTCAATTGGAAGTCCAAAAGTAAAAGAATTTACATATCTCGGATCAATATTGACAGCAAATAATGACCTAAGGAACGAGGTACAAAGAAGAATAAATCTGGCTAACAGGGCATATTATTTACTTTTACCAATTGTTAAAAATAAAATAATACCTAGAGAAATCAAAATCAAGATTTACAAAACCCTAATGCGATACCCATTATAACATAAAGTACAGAAACATGGGCCCTAAATAAAAATATATGCAAGCAACTAGCAGTATTTGAGAGGAAAATCTTAAGAAGGATTTTCGGAGCAATTGAAACAGTGGATGGATGGAGAGCCAGATATAATAATGAAATATAGGAACTGTATAAATAATCGGATTTGGAGACGCACATAAGATGTCAAAGATTGAGATGGCTGGGACACGTCACAAGGATGGAAACTACAAGGAAAGTGAAGATTGTCTTCAATAACAACACAGATGGAACCAGATTAAGAAGAAGACCGAGAACAAAATGGTGGAACTGCGTACGAGTGGATGTGAATAGATTACGAATAAGGAATTGGGGTGAGTTGGCGATGGATAGAGAAAGATGGAAGAGAGCCATAGAGGAGGTTAAGGCCCACTTGGGCTGTAATACCGAAGAAGAAGAATTGGAAGTCTACGTAAAATAATTTAATCTTACAGGAAAGGGTTCTGTTAAGTAACGTCAACGTGATTTCCCCCGCTTCGACGACCCGGCGACTTAACTACTCGGACGGACAGTAAATTCCACTAATGTGTGTCGACATTTTCATTTTTTCCTTATCTACATGGAATAGCAATGGAGCTCAGAAAAGACACGAAATAGCACAATAAACTACAATACATCCAAACATTTACCGGAATTATTCATAAGGTTCCTGAAAATGATCAGGAAGAGAAAAAAATATTGGCTGTCACTGGCTAAGAAGAAATTGAAATTGCCTACCGAAGAATGTACTAGAAGGAATGGTAAATGGGGGAAAAAATTTCGAGGCAGAAGACGATATCAGATTATAGTCAGCATTAAGTTATATGGATCTTATAATGAGACAAGTGGAAGGCAGAAAAGAGGAAAGATTGGACAAAGCTGGGTTTGCAGTGGAGGACCTGCTCTTGTGTAGGATACAATGAATGAATGCAATTCATAAGACCGTATATCACAATTTCATTACGTTAAGAAAGTTTCATATAAAATATAATTCATAGATAAATAGGAGATTATTAAATAAATGGACGTAGTGTAAATATAGCAAATGACCACATATAGAATAGTATTTCAAATTATAGAATTAAACTTTTTGCGACACCTATCAAATTATTTAGTCACCAGTCCAAATTCTGAATAAAATGGGAGCGAAAATTTTGTCTACTGTTACCTGTTCTTTTATTATGCTAACATTTAGTGGTATTTAGGGTTTGTGTTCACTCTTTTTTGTCATCTTACGTATCATTGTCTTATACATTTTGTATATGTCGATTGCAACTGTTGTGTTCAGAGACAGTAAATAAATCCAGATTAAAATTAAAAATTCAAATACAAAACAAGAAATTTCCGATTCTGTGATCGGAATCGATTCAAAACCTTCTAACAATATTCCAGTAAATAACAATACCTACTAATCATGAAAGGATAGAAGCAAAAATATGTAATAAATTCGAGCATTATAAATGAAAATATGGCCTTATTTCTAAAGAATGGTAAAAACAACTACTGTAACTATTTCAAGAAAATAATATACTCTCAAATACCTTCGCTATTATAGGAGGAAACAAGATTGGCAATAGGGTTATCACATACGCATTAAATTCTACCACTCAACTGTTATTAGTGGGACATAAAAACTCTTTCTGGCCAGGTAGAGTATTGTATGGATTGTGTTTCGCGGTATTAAAATTAATTAATAGCATGAAGAGGAAAAACCCTGACAAAAATTTAATAAAGCAAAGCATCCCCCTACATTTAATAAGCGTGATACAACGCTTATACAAAGTAGACCTTTATTACAAACTAAGATTAAAATGACAGATCACAATAAATTTACATGCATAACACAAGAGGTGAGACTAGGTTACACGTGTCACTCACTCACCCTGATATCAATTTAAGTCATAATAATATTTTTATTTATTTTCTAATTTATTTTAAGAAGAGAAAACTTCGATGCATTTTTAAATTTGCACACGATATTATTAAAAAAAACGACTACCCTATATTGCACGTAATGAGGAATGGTTTTTAAAAGAGTGTAAACATATTATGCGCTCACCTGAAAGTAGTGATGGAGTGTGATTAGAAGACCAGTGATTTTGTCGCTGTGATAACTTTGTGACTGCTTCAGACTGTGACTACAGTTCCAAAATCACAGCTTCAGGAAATCGTCATCTCTGCCCAATGTTACTCAAAGAAAGGTAACTGATGTACTTATATGTGACAGGTCCAGAGTCCAGACAATGTAAGGAAAAATATTAACTTGAAGGATAACATAACTGGAATATAATTAATTTTCGCCCCACTCTAAAGGTTAAGGAGACACTATACTAAGCTGCCTTTGTAAAGGGAGCCTTTGCCCAACATGGGACATCATGGCTACATCATTCATTCTATCATCAATCTATTCTATCTTTATGATCCTACCTATAATTTTTTCGGTATTTAGTAGATTAATTTTAGTGATGCCTGGAAACTGTGCTGTTCGCTCTAATTTATGTATTAATTGTTCTGTCAAACAGCGTTTCTCCTTGAATATTCGTTGACATTTTCATTGAACTGGTGCTCAATTGTTTGTTAATTTTCCCTGTATCAGCTCTTGTTTCTGCTTCATATGCTAAAATTGGTCTAACTGCTGTTTTGTAATTTTTTACTTAACCTTTAAATATCAAATATGTGTGTAGCCAAATGATATCTTTAATTGTTTGTATGCATCTGAAGTCTGAGTAGTGTGTTATGTAGGTAATCGGTGATATATGTAATGGAGGGGGAAAGGAACTGGCCACCCTAGTTTCCTCGTAAGTGATGACTTGTTGGTATAATGTGTGTAGTTCAGACCTGTCTTCGTACAGTTGACCAAACAAAAATGATATATTTCATGCACCGTGATATTTTTGCTGGCTTGTCAGTTTGCTTATATAAATTGAAGACTGGATATAAAAAGATTATTAAGTGCCAATATTCTTGAAAATAAAGTTTTTTTCCAAAATAGCTTCTATATGCCTGGCTCAATCCAGTAAGAAAAGAGGATAAGTGTCGTAATTTCATTTAGAATCTAGCTTCTTCCATAAATGTGCAAAATGTGTGACATTTCATTACTATTTGCACAAGGATTTTTCTCTTTGTCACTTAGGGTGCTATTCATAGACATTTCGCTAGCTCGCGCTACAAGCGTGCTAAATTAGCCCCGGCTATCGACTGGTTACTTGTACAGGATTCATATCATATCATATCGCTAACACTGGCTTATGAATACGAAAAACGTTAGTTCGCTGACCATCCACCGGAAGCCCGCGCTAAGGATGTCTATTAATACGGCCATTAGAGACTTTTTTATGTCCAGTCTTCAATTTTATTTTTGCTGTTTGATATACGAACTCCTAAATGACCAAATTCTGATATGATGGGGTCAGAAGCAAAGGGGTACAAGTGACATTTCTAAGAACATGAGTGAAATGCATCCAGGGCAAGCTAAAACATTTAAAAGTTTAGTGGCAAAGGGATACATCTTTCAACCACACCACACACTAAAGTTGAAATAAAACGTTTCACGGAATTTACGAAATCTTAAGTACTTTCAACCACATATTCTCACAAATAACTTAAGTGGACTTATACACCTTTGCTTCTGGCCCCCTCATCTATTCGATAATTTTGCCTTCAAATTCTACTTTGTATCTTACTATTTCTTTGAAAACTGTCATACATTTGGTTTTATTCTGATTAATTTCCATTTATTATAATTTAATAGATGTGTAGAAGCGACGCAACAACATTTGTATGCCATTTTCTCTTAAAATATACAGTACTGTTATTATCCACAAGTAAAGTGTAATTATTTACATATACTGTATTTGCTTTTCGGGATGGGAATAAAACTACCAACATTTTATGAATAACATCGTGAAGTTTTAAACAGATAATTTCTCCTTTACAAAGCACATAATAATGAAAAAGAATAACTTTACTCGGACTATAGATTCCAACGTTAAATATTATTTGAAATTAATTACAATACTCGCAAAAAACGTTTCATTTATGAGTAAAAATATGTACGAGTACGTCCATTAACAACATATACTCTCTATATAAAATAGCAACGTTGAAAATTTTCGTATACTGAAAATACGAGTTTTAATACTTTTTCTTAAATTCTAGCTTTCAATCCTGATAGGACACATTTTTATAAAGTATGAAGGGAATTCGCTTTTCGTTATACCAGTGACCGCAAGTATGAAGTTTGGCATGTGAGCAATGTTGACAGTAACCATGAGGGTAAAACTTTCAGGTAGAGGTGGGGTGTGACAGTGTTTTGTCGTCACAGTTTCGAAAAATCACTATGACAGATAATAGTGATTTTGTCACAGTGTGATTTTTGCGTTCGGATGATTCTTGGTCATTGTGAAACTCAGTCTACAGCTCAATTTCACTTCCATCTGTTTATCTCTGAACCAACCATACGAAGAATGCTCATGTTTCTTATCACGAGCCGACAGATATTAGGCTATGGCAAATACATACTTTAAATTACTCTCTTGAACAATTTGCTAAAGAGGACAAAGCTCGTTCTTTCCTATACCTTTCGTTTATGTTCATCGCTCTTCTGCTAATTGAATTGATATGTCTGTGCCATATCTAATATAAAAAATTTCATTCCTCTATGATAAGTGGTTTGCATTTTATTAATACCTTAATAAAATATTGTATCACTTCATATAAGAAGTCCTTTACTCCACAATTTACAATGTTTTAACTGATATTCACTTACAACAATAAAATTACTAGGAATTTTTTATGATTAGTAATATTTTTATTTTTTATTCTTTTATAATAACAAATTCTAATAATTTATTGATTAATTTTACAGCAAAATCCTATAGTAAGTTTTGATGCCATATATATAAGAATCCATATAAGTGAATATCAGTTAAGAATAATTTAGGGGAGACTTTGCTAATTCCGCAATATTAAGAAGTAAATTTATCACATTTTTATCAAAATGTTCATTGAAAAATATTATGAAGGTATGTAGACATGGACGAAACCTTTCATTACCAACTGAGATAAAGAGACCTATTAAAATGCAAATATACTTAGTTGTACATATATTAGAGTTGAAAAAGAACAACTCGGGTAATTCCGCATTAGTGCGGATAAATCCGCAATAGGACTTGGCTAATTCCGCAGTAGTAAATAATTATGAAATACATTATGAAAGTAACATAAAAGGAACAGTTATATGTAACAATGCTCACTTTCTTCACATCTGTGTAGCAAAACACGAAAAACAACCAACTTTCGATGTTTCACTGTATTGCCAAGAGAGGTGTCGACCAATATCCTTAATTTTTTCTATAGCACTGTAGAGGACATAATAATAACAGGGAGCATCCTAAATTAATTGAAGCACGATCACACAAAATAACATTTAAAGCAAATCTAATTTGTATCTTAACCCTAAGTTTGAACTAAAACCCACGAGTATGATATGTTCATACAAGTACCTTTCAGCACTACACTCATTTCGCTGACAACTCACTCAGTGCACTGGAACTACGACACATTTCACTGATTCTATCCTGTTTTCACTAACACTTCAAAAACCTTTCACTGTTCAAATACTTTGCACTGCCACAATAAACTATATAACTTCACTTACACAACACACTTCACACTTCACTCACACATCACACTTCTTTACTGGTACAATACTTCAAATAGCAAAACATCAATTACACTCTTTAAATAGTGTGTATAATATACTACCGTCTATTAGTAAAGTCCTTAAGCCTATTTCTAAATACATTTTTGGCTATTGGTAAAGCCTTTAGTAAATCTGCAGGTAAAGCATTCCAGTCCCTGATAGTACGATTGAGAAAAGAGTACTTTTCAGTGTCCGTCCTCTGTCTTCTTTCCCTCAATTTATATGAGTGGTCGTTCTTTGAAGAGTAATTTGGCGGCTGCAACCTATTTTTTATTTCTCTCCAGGCAGGCTCACCTCTGTATGTTTCGAACATTGCGCATAATCGAATTCGCGTTCTCCTGTCCGTGAGTGTGTCCCATTTTAATGTTGTATTATTATGACAACGCTTGAGAGCCCGTTTTTTAATCTTTTTCAGTATCTTAATATGTTCTAATATGTAAGGATCCCAACATGCAGCACCATATTCCATTACTGGACGAACTAGTGACTTATATGCAATCTGATATATGGCGATACATGCGGAATAAATTGTTACATGCGCTATTAACACAAATTGGAATTTGTTACAATGAGTTCGTAATGTGTCTTAATAATACAAGGTGGAATTTTGCGCAAGTTCATAATGGCTCTTACAATTTTATAAGTTCCATCACAGTACAATATATGAGATCTGGCTAATTGTTCCAACGCATGACGTGTATAAAATATGATATGGCGACTAGGATCATTCACTCAACTATCAAATAAATTGAAAAAAAAAGTGTTCAAAATGCAAACAGGCCTCCATTGTCTGCATCAATCCAGTAGTGCGAAATGCCGCCATATAACGAGGCGCTGCAAGATTGTTATTTTTGTGTATAATGTGGGCCTTTAACCGTATTCTCTCCATCTTCTGGGTCGATACTTCCAAATATTGTGAGGAAATTGACAGCATTCATAAGATCTGGTCCATTCATATTTCATAACGCTTCCCAATGCCTTCAGATCTATTGTGTATTTTATGTCCCCACCTTCATTCCGGATATTTTCTGACAGAAAACAGCCCTTCAATGCCGAGATAGTTATCTTACTTCACACATTTTCATTTTAACCCCTTCTCCTGTGTAGTTGTAAGTTCATTTCCGCAAATTTTCTAATCTGATGTCAACTTACGAACGAGTCGCTCATTTCCGCGTTAACATATTCATTGTAAACTTGTTCCTTTACATTTTCAAAAATATATAACGCTTTAAGGCATATTTGCCTCTGAACAGAAAAGCTCTTATTGAAAAAGGTGCATAATATACAAATGTATGCAAAGCGATTTTCACTTTGGACTCTCGTTTTCAGTTTATAACAATTTCTATGGAAAATATACAATTAAAAATATGAGTAAACAAATAATTACATTATGATTATAAACGCAACTATATTTCAGATCATATTTGCTGGAATAAATAGAATTTCTTTGAAGAGAGTTCGGCATTCGATTCTCCACGATTATAACAGTAAATTTACCAGCGTAAGACGCAAGATGATAGTGCATTGGATTTTAGAGAAAACTATGATAATATAAAAATCTGTATGTACAATATTACTCAAGAAATCCATCTATTTATCTACTTATCTTCTCCTTAGTATTCTGAAGTAGGAATTCGTCCTGTTTGTAGTTCCTATTAAGCTTCTCTCTATGAAGATTTGCATCCACTCTCCTCCAATTTTAGGAGAACTTTCTCTTCTTCTCTTTCCATCTATGGGTCTGTCATTTTTTGGCTTTTCTCACCATCATATCGAACTTGAGTCAGGCCACAAAGTAAAATACACTGGAGGAGAGGGTTTCGATCCGGTGCTGTGGATTGAACTTCGGCGTAGCTCAATGGTTAGATCGCTTGGTACGTAGAACCAAGGACCCGGGTTCGATCCCGCCGACGGAGCGAATTTTTCTCCTGTATTATCAATTTTAAAAAGTGTTAGGGCGTAGTACATATGAGATGAAAAGGAAGTGTAATAATTATGATAAAGATGGGGCTATTATAGTTTAAGTTCAATAAAATTCCATAAATAAAACTAACACAAAGTGCTGGATTCAGGAATGAGGTCGTCCACGTCTACAACTACTGTAAAACCTCTGCTAACATTTCTGCGGCTTTGTCCAATTCCCATGTATTCAGTTAAGAGAATCCCCTGATTCTAATGAAAAGGGAAACTGCAAATGAATTCAGATGACATTCCCTAACGATCCTTAACTTCTATTGTAAACCGTCCAGAAACGTGGAATCAGCATGCAGATTGAGTGAGCGAAATTGGTCTGGGTACAAATGAATTGAAATTGACTTTTTTAACTTAAACTCTTAGATTTAATTTTAAATGTTAAATGTTCACAGATGTAACGCTATTGCTATGCAAGTCATTAAACAGGGAATATGACTGTTTCATTAAATAGAATGATTAAAGCATTTTTGGAGGAGGGATTCAAGTTACAGAGATATGCATTTCCATTGCAGTATAACGATCGTGGTAGTATTAAACAAGAAAAGATGGTTTTCTATTTAGAGTGTATATGCACTTCAGGAATAATACGGAAGGGTGAAACAGGAGGTGAGGAATATAGAAATATGGAAGAAACAGAAACCAAGGACACTAACACGTAATGAAAAGAGAACAATAATCGGATTAAGCTATATCAGAGACAGCCGCAAGTTATATACGTGAATACGTCGCTGATAGAATTGCTGTTAACGTATACGTCAGCAGTGATACTCAACATCTCTTCTTTCCAGATATCCTGAAAATCCGGTAGGCTATGTCTTTGCTGTACTGGAAATCCTGGCAGTAGCCATCTTATATGTCGGTTGCTGTAATATTAACATCGTGCTCTATTTTTTACTATCAGTTGATTGTACGTCCGGATCCATTTGCGCTGAAAATGCATCTACATTGTGAATTTTATCAGTGCACTCAGCTTCACTAGCGAATTTTTTTCCAATTGAACTTGTCCACTGCTGATTAATTCCCAATTGAGATTGTAGCCTAGTTCGTTATAAATGGTTTGACATCGCTTTGAACGTTATATCGCTTCGCATTCTCGAGTTACACTGCCTCGGCTGCCGCGCTACCCGCCAATTCGCGCCTTAACTTCCCCCAACTCGTACCGCTAGATGTCACTCGCTCTAACATAAGTGCACGTTGGATACATTGATCCTTCTTTCCTCGACCGCCTTTAACTTCATTGGAGTATGTCGTGTGCAGTAGTTTAGAAATTATTGACGCGGAAAAACTCGCTTCAAAATGTGACGATCGACTTTCTGGGATAACATCGAAGTATTGGACCAAACTTTCAGACGTATTCATGCCAAAAAGGATATAGACGAATATCAAAACGTAATATTTAATTGCTGAAGGAAGAGACATTAAACATATATTGAAACAAATCTATCAAATTAAAAAGAGAAGGATGCTGCGGCATTTTGTTAGTTCAGTTGGCAGCGCTATGGTTCAATAGATCCCAGTTTAAATCCTGATTATAACTAGACCTCGGATTTTTAGGCACTTAAAATCTAACTAATAGGCCCTGAATTTATCAAAATAGACACTAAAAATAAAGATTTTGGCACCTAAAAATAGAATTTGAAGCAGCTAATATACTATTTTATACAGCTAAAATGTAATTACTATCCACACAAACTACGGTAACAATAAATGTGCAACTAATTAATGAGTATTAACCATTGCGGTATACAGTGACAAAAACAGTAAAAAAATATTGCTGTTAGAAACTTTGTTTTTGTTAAGTTGTTTTAAATTATGAATACCGGTACGTATTTTTTAATAAATTCATCGGCCTCATTGCTCTAAGGCTCCTAGTACATAAGTGCTCATATTACAATTAAATTAATTAATTTACCAATGAATTTACAATTAACACATTGTTCATAGTTATTATTGCATTACATAACGTTTTTCTCTCATTTTCTATTGTGAACTTTGCCTTTTCTTAGACAGAAACATTTTATAAGCGAAATAAAATTCTTCTCGGTGATACCAAAGCAACGGATGCATATTTAAATCTAGCTTTGGTTTAAACATGCATTAAAACCAGACGTCAGTGCAAGTTTGAACCAATGAATTATTGAGATTTGCGATAGATTAATTAGTTTAGGAAATAGTATATTTATTATGTAGAACTACATTTGTATATAGACCTTTTGTTAAATTATTAAGTTTTGTACCTTTGTGAACTATATCAATAAATTTATCTATCTATCTATTTAAATCTAGCTATATTTTACATGCATCCTCCCAATTCATTACATTCGAACTGTCTGGTAGGTGCTCAACAAAACCAGACATCTTCCAGGAATTTCTTCATTCCTACAACCAAAGTATTAAAGGATATTTGAACTAAACACACTTCAGGACATTCCAAACTTTCTCTTTCACTTCTACACAAAAATTAAAAAATATATACGTAACAAATAGAAATGTGCAATTTTGGCTCTAAAACCTTAAACATAGATGTCATGGGCAAAATTGACATTTTTAGGTCTCATAAAACAGCTTTTAAACTTTCATATTCTATATAAAATATGAAGATATTTCACTAGTTTTAGTTTATCCCTACAGAAAAGAATAGACATATAACCTAAAATCCAAGATTTAGTTATAACAGGATCGTATTTGTGGTAAATAAAGCAAGTATTTCTGAGAGGTTTATTTATGGTTCTGTCACTTATATCCATTATTCCATCATCCCATTCTATTTCTGCATTCTTCATCATAATCATCATCATCATCATCTTTACAATAGCATCGACCCTAAATCAATCTGTATACAGCTGTCCAGAAGTTGAAAGGACACTCTATTAAGACTTCATAGAACTTAAACCTACATGTCTAATTAATCAGATATCTGATTCACGATATAATAAAGAAAACAGCTATTTTGACTCAAACATTCCTACATAAAGAAAATGGTAAGTTAGAATAAGTCCGTTGTAGGCTGTGGTGCTAGTCTTCGGACCCATTCTCTCCTACAGAGGAAGAAAATGAGAAAATATATTTAAACACTTAAAACTTGCATTAAAAACCCGTAGTTGATACAGTAGGAGAAATAAAATGATATTGACGATGCGCTGCAAGATTGTTATTTTTTGTGCACAATGCGGGCTGTTTAGCAGGGCCTTTTGTTCATTATAGCATAATTCCGCCGTATTCTCTCCATCTTCTGGTCGGTACTTCCAAATATCCTGAGGAAATTGACAGAATTCTGGTCCATTCATATTTCATAACGCTTCGCGATGCCTTCAGATCTATTGTGTATTTTATGTCCCCACCTTCAACCCGGATATTGCTATTCGTTTGATTTGATTTGTAACTGTCCTCACTCCAACCTCTGCCCTTAAACCCGCATTGCATATGTCGCGCGTTTCAAATCTCCAGTACTTCCTGTTACCATTTTTACTGTCAGTATAAAAGTGATACATAAAAGGATTGTGGATTATGGGATTACGATTTTGTGTAGTTGGAATTAATCACATAATAATTTTTATAATATGGAAGTGCATTTGAAAAGTTGACTTCCATAGTAATGAACAGTTCATTCCCACAATAATCGAGATATTTATAGTTTAGAATTGTTGGATGACAAGGAATTGAGTTCATGCTACACAGTGACAGAAAATGCCTGTTACCTAAAGTACATGCCTATGCAGTGTTGCCATATTTAGCGATAAGTCGCTAAATCTAGGGAATTTTGAATCAATCTCGGCGACAAATTTTGTAAAATACGATTAGCGACTTTTCTGCTGATTTTTATATTCTTCTTCCACTTTTTCCTTTCTTTCAATTTAAAACATTCAACTGAAGTCATGCACTTCTTGGTTTTAGAAGAGGCATGGGTGTATGACTGAGTGGTCTAATGATTCATACGTGAAAGCCCTGATCTCATATAACATGTTATGTTTTATTTAACGACGCTCGCAACTGCAGAGGTTATATCAGCGTCGCCGGATGTGCCGGAATTTTGTCCCGCAGGAGTTCTTTCACATGCCAGTAAATCTACTGACATGAGCCTGTCACATTTAAGCACACTTAAATGCCATCGACCTGGCCCGGAATCGAACCCACAACCTTGGGCATAGAAGGCCAGCGCTATACCAACTTGCCAACCAGCTCGACTCTGATCTCATATATTTGTGATCAGAGATCAGGGATGAAAGATGCTGATTCAATTATTCTCACGGCCTAGGTATCTCTCTCAATCCTACTGCTCCAACATTGATAAACGGTGCGCGGTGGCAACTTTGATTGGCACGTGACGAGGCGCGAGCTCCAGCCAATTCTTGGCTCTTCCCCGCATCGTGGAGATTTTCCGCTCCGAACTGACTCGAGGCAATTGAATTTTGTAATTTTGTGCCGACAGTTCGTGTAAAACAAATGAGACTGTAGTTTTTGCTGGCTTTAATGAATTTTAATATATGAGATTTAAAATGTATTAGATTTCACAAAAAAAAAAATTGTGGTCAAACGCATGGGTGAAAATTTCCACACTTACAACTTGCCAGGAACTGTAGTGTCACAATCAGCTGTTCCTACACCTTCCATCTCAACGTCACAGCCGTCAACAAAACAACCAGACTCCGCATAAGAGGGTGATGACGATATTTTCCTCATATTTATGTTTTTCTTATTTTTATTTAGTGATATGTATTATTAATTTTAGCGACATTTCTGGGGATTTTTAACAAACTTTGGAGAGATTTAGCTAATTTTTGTTGAAAAGTTAACGAGATTGTAGAGCGATATGTTGGGAACAGTGTGCCTATGGACATTATATTCAATGACCCTAGATGACGCTGGACGTAATGTGTGTGGACTTATAGTCGTGGACGATGTGACGAACGATAACCGAAAGGTGTATGACCATATTTGAGATGGACAAAGGGAATTGAAAGAAGTGTGGTGGAAGCGGTTAAAGGGATTAAAGATATGCATGTATGAGAGAAATGTGTTTCATGCTATGGGGAATCGATTAGGGAAGTTTTATAGTGCATATAAATGCGTATTAAAGAGGTTGGTGCATATTCCACAAATATTTGTATATGGATCCATATATTACACTTTTTACCCAGAGATCGTTCAAATATAAAAATTACCTCATAACTCTGAGAATAAAATTTAATGAAACTGAAAGCACAGCTTCAAGTTCCAAGGCAATTCAATATTTTTTACACCGAAGCCGTCATCTCTTTGTGTATAAAATACTTTTTCTTTTGCACCGTAGTGACAATGCCGCGCGTGGGTTAGGTAGCTCAGGTCAGTCTTTACAAGTCCGTAATATAATCCGAACAACACAAATGCCACAAGGGAAAGCATCTAGTATGTGAAAACAATTCAGTTCTTATTCTGCGAGTGACATAGCCTCTTCGCGGTTACTGCCCTGTAGCTTCATGTGACATGGAGAGGTATTTTATTCGTGCAAAAATATTTTAAGTGACAGAAGGAAATGTTTTCTGACAGAAAATTTAGAGAAATATTTGGTTGTTTATTGTAACAAAAACAATTGATGATGAAATGATCGTGAAATAATTGATGAATGATATTTTAAACTGGATTAATGACAACTATGTAAGAAAGAACGATTTAATTGTTAAATAGCATCAATGAAAGAATAACACCGTTTTGTCTTCATCAGTACATTTATTACCTAGTGCACACCTGTGGAGTAACGGTCAGCGCGCCTGGCCGCGAAACCAGGTGGCCCGGGTTCGAATCCCGGTCGGGGCAAGTTACCTGGTTGAGGTTTTTTCCGGGGTTTTCCCTCAACCCAATACGAGCAAATGCTGGGTAACTTTCGGTGCTAGACCCCAGACTCATTTCACCGGCATTATCACCTTCATTTCATTCAGACGCTAGATAACCTAGATGTTGATACAGCGTCGTAAAATAACCCAGTAAAATGAAAAAAATAAATAAATAAATTTAAGAACTGGTAAAAAGCAATAAGTTAAGGAGGAAATTGTTCAATTTCATTAACAAAACAAAACGTATTTTTGTGCATATTTCTGAAGTTTTAGAACAAATATTCAACTTTTTTACTGCATAAACGCATGCATATAATCACTACTTTTAGTGTATGTAAATCTATCTTCTAATTATGACTCAATCGTACAATTTTTACGAGTCAAACATGTAAACAATAACGCTTACAGTAGCAGGCATATACATTTCAGCGCTATATTCCAATTAAAGTCTTGTTTTAAACTTTGATATGTATATTAAAATATTCTTAAAGACGTCGTCATTGCTAGAGTTCGATTTAGATTAAATTGGATTTATAAGATTGAAGAATAGTGTCAGCGAGTGATTGACGCAATTAGTGACTTCATTTTTGATTGAAAACATCATTGAATACTTCATGACTTGCTTGACTCATGGTTTATGATTACATGATCAAATAATTCTTGAATAGGTGATTGAATTATTGATGTAGCTATTACGCGACTGAATAATTGATGGCTTTTGCTGCTGATTGATTTCAGTTTACGTTGTTAGTTTCGTTGCATAATAATTTATATATTCATTATACAATATCCCATTCAAACTTCTCACGTATCGGTCAATTATTGTGAAAAATTCACAAGAAATTTATTAATTTTAATTGATATTACAAAAAAGAAAACTCAAATAGTTTCAATTCGCCATGATGACAGTGAAGTTCGTTATTATTTTCGATGCATTGTCTTGCATTGTATTTATTAACATTCCATGGTATTCATACATTGCTTTACAGCTAGAATGTGGAACAAGTCAAAAAACTTAATACTATTATAAAGTCTTCATTTATAGTCGCAGTCTAGATGAAATATATACAGACGAGATTTACAATATAGTCTACTAGTACAACACACAGTTTTAGTATCAATTTCATGAAGTGTTATTGAATGTCATGAATTCACCTACAGAATAGAAGGCGTGAGAAATTAGATACTTCTTTAATTTGGCCCTAAATAATTTTATGTTTTGAGTTTCATTTTTTATATCGATCGGGAGACTATTAAAAATTGTTACTGCCGTATAACGCACTCCTTTTTGATAGCATGATAGACTTGCCGATGGAGTGTGAAAGTCATTTTTTGACGTGTATTTATGGTATGAACTGTTGAATTAGTTACAAAGTTTTCACGATTACATACGAGGAAGATTATTAATGAAAAGATATACTGACAAGCCATGGGCATTATTTGTAGTTTTTTTAAAATAGTCCTACACGATTCCCTAGATTTGGAACCTACTATTATTCTAATTACTATTTTTTGTAATAGAAATATACTGTTGCTATCTGTGGAATTTCCCCAGAATATTATTCCAAAACTCATTACCGAGTGGAAGTATGCAAAGTATATTGTTTTTAAGGTATTGATATTTACTATCTTATGCATAGATCTAATAGCAAAACAAGCTAAATTTGTTTGGGGGTAATTTCTTTAGTATGATTTTTCCAATTTAACACATTATCGATTTTTAAGCCAAGAAATTTGGTTGTTGTTGTTTCTAATGGGGATCTATTGTTAATTATTGCCCTAGAAATTTGAGACGTTGAATTTGGACAGAATTTAAATTGAATTAAGTTAGTTTTGTTACAATTTAATATCAATTTCTTGACTGAGATCCAGTCACATATTTTGAAGAGAATTTCCTCTGTTGAAGATTGGAATGTGTTAGAGTTATGGGCTGTAATTACTATACTTGTGTCATCTGCGAATAATATGGGATGACCTACATATTTTCACTGCTCAAGGACGAGTACAATACTTTTTATTTAAAGAAATGATTGACGAATGTACAGAAGAGTTAGTTGTTCCTGATGTAAAACATATGCATGTAGAAGTTTCTAGAGATAAAATATCTTTTGAAATAACCTGGAGTGAACATGGAAAAAAATTAGAGGAGGGTACAGGTACAACTACTCCCCATACATAAATGTAGTTTAACATACTGCCAACAACATTTAATTGAATGTTACACAAGTGGTTTTCACAGAAACTTAAGCTATTATTTGATTGTATTGACTTTAAATCCGGAAAGGGTAAGGAGAGCTCTGTCAGTCAGATACCTTTCACTAATTGCAGAAGTGATAAGACGCAAGGGGAAGTGACTGTGTATTTCTTCAAGAAATAAATCGGCTGTCATTCCTAGACATCTAGACAGCAATCCACCACTCTAGTGAAAAAGTAGTGTTGTCAAACAATTAATGAAAATGTTCTTACGAAACAGTACAGTTAAACCTCTCTTTATGGGCACCTCTTCAACGTGATCGCCTTTTATGAGGGACGAAGTTATATTTATAAAGCCCCTAGGCAAAGGGATATGAAATTTCATACCGAACTACCTCTTTAAAACGGACACATTGCAAGACGAACACGACCATTACGGTTATTTCTTAGTGACATTTACTGAAACTTCGTTCCTATCGAGTACTCATAATGTCAAAAGTTTTTAATCGTAAATATAAAATTGCTCTTATAAAATTGTAAAAATAATGTTCTTAGGAAAATATTTGGGGCTAAGAGTGATGAAGGTACAGGAGAATGGAGAAAGTTACAACAACGCAGAACTACACGCATTGTATTCTTCACCTGACATAATTAGGCCCGTAACACACTTGAAGAACTTTCGCTAGCGAGAAACGTGTTGCGAGAAAATTCAAAGATTGATAACATGGATTAAAATGGACGTCCACACACTGGAAGAGATTCTCGTTCGAGGCAAAAACCTCGCGCGAGTTTCTCGCTGGAATCGGCAGCTCAGCGAAATTTCTTGACACATTTATCAAAGATGTTTGACATTTATACTATTTATGACGATTGAATGTAGAAAAAGATATCACAGGTGGCGATGAATTGTATTGTTTTTATTTGAAAATGAGGAAAGATGGCTGATAATTGCAGTCAGAAACTTATCGAACTTGTACGATGTCACCCGTAGGCCTATTTATATTATACACGGGATGAAAAACTATAAAAACACGAAACTTCAAGAAGAAATCTGGAGACAAATACCTATCAGATTATCTGAAAATAAATAGGGTTATATTTTATTTTGATGAGATTTAATAGTATTAATTAAACATTTGAAATAATGTATCTATATGCCTTAACAGTTTGCGTAATTTTAATCAGAATATAGCAAAGAATTCTCTATCATATCATGAATAGCAAAAGAAGTGTGGTCTATTGAACCTAAAATAACACCTAAACGTATCATCATTCAAATCGAAACCAGTGTCCAAAACTTGCCCTTGTTTTCGTAAGATACAGTGTGATTTCAGATATTTCTAGCTTTAATTTTAGGCCTACTTCTTCTTTTCATTAACAAAATATGTTCATGCAACTCCATTGCCTCATCATCTGAAAACTCAGATTCAACATAGCGTTCGTACGTAGGCTAATTTGTAAAGTACGACAATATACTTACAGGTTATGTATTTAAGTACGACAATATACGTAAATACATAACCTATAATATTTCCCCCAACGAGTCATTACTATAATCAGAAAAATGCTGTCTGCATGAAGGCAGTGCATAGATGATCAAGCGAGGTGTGATCTGTGATAGCGAGAACTCGCCAAGTGTGTGGAGAAAGGCTCTTCGCCTCTTTCTCGCAACACATTTCTCGCTAGCGAAAACTCTTGTGTGTTAAGGGCCTTAGGAACGTGAAATCCAGATGTTTGAGATGGGCAGGTCATGTAACTAGCACGTATGGGCGAATCCAGAAATGCATATAGAATGTTAGTTGGGAGACCGTAGGGAAAAGAAACCTTTGGGGAGGCCGAGACATAAATGGGAGGATGATATTAAAATGGATTGGGGGAGGGTGGGATATGATGATAGAGAGTGGATTTATCTTGCTCAGGATAGGGACCGATGGCGGGCTTATGTGAGGGCAGCAATGAACCTGCGGGTTTCTTAAAAGCCATTTGTAAGTAAGTAAGTAAATATTAAATTGTTGTTATTGTATTTGAATTTTTAACTTTTCAAAAAACTTGACAAAAAAATGCGGCAGCCTTCTTATTCTTTCTGTCTCACACAAAGCTATGTCGGTATATCAACTTAAAGATGGTCTGCTATTTTGTTTCAGTGGTGAAAAGTTTACAGAAGTTGGTTTGGGGATGTTCTCTAGTTTCTTGTTTGGTAGCACTCTTTTTTATTAATGTGACTCTTTTACAGCATAATAATTTTGAATAATTCTCAGAATCACACACATTGTAAATTGAATTCAAGGACTTCAATTTTCTTACAGATCATTTTCCTTGAGGGTTTAATTTTTATCATGCATATTTGCTAATTCTGACCATTTTATTATTTTACATATCGTCGATTCAGCATTATTAGTAGCAGTGGCGCTGCTTGATAGCATGGTCAATGGGATAGTCCAGTTTTCCGGTTCAATTTTCTTTGTTAAAATACATTGTTACATTTCTGTTTATTTTACAACCTTCGCTGTGAATATTAGGCCTAATTATACAATGGGCCTATCATGTTCTCTTTTGAAGGTCTCAGAATACTAAAAGGAGAATATTATATGTTAGAAAGGAGAATATCTGTTCAGGCTGTAAACCATCGCACAATCCAAGTAACAGGCCTAGATAAGCTCCGATTCTCAACCTCATCTACGCTCATTGTTAACCTCTGGCGATTAATTCGCATATTTTCCTAGTGTTTTGTTAACGTAGCCGCGCAGTAGAAGACAAACCACGTCGACAAAGATTTCCTACGAAAATATTGTGTTTTATGGAAAACAACTCTGAATTTCTTTCAAACACCTAGGCTAGTTCTACATTTATAATGAAATTATACACTATCGACCAAAAAGTAATTGAACACTGTTTTTTCCCCTTTAGAACGTCGTGGTACCACCTCTTGCTGCTATAACAGCAGCCACCATGTCAGGCATGCTCTCCACTAGTTTGTGTAGGATATCCACTGGAATGCGTCGCCATTCCTCTTGTAACATGGCACTCAGTTGGACAATGGAAGTTGGCCCCATGTTTCGGCGGCAACTATGCAGTGGTATATAGACAATAATGTTCACCGGTTCCATGTTGCAAGAGGAATGACGACGAATCATAGTGGATATCCTACACAAACTAGTGGAGCGCATGCCTGACAGGGTGGCTGCTGTTATAGCAACAAGAGGTGGTACCACGAGGTTCCAAAGGGGCAAGAACAGTGCCCAATTACTTTTTGGTAGATAGTGTATTTGACTAGGCCTATTTGAGTCACTGGATTCGTCATGGGTTTACTTGATATTCGACTTATAATTTGAAAAATCTCAGAAAACCCATTACCTGGTAATCTCTCAATCGAAATTTGACGTCACTCCAGAGAACAGTCTCCAAACAGGAGTCTCTTCCTTTCTATTGCTTGAGCTATGCCAGTAACCGGAAGACGAATAATTGGCGATCTGTTGTCAGATGGAGCGATTAATAAATCGCTCAATTAAACAATCAGTCAAGTGCTGACTATATTCTACGTGCGGGAGAATATGACTAATTGAATGATTGATGTATAAAGGGGTTGATGGTTTATTTGAACGTGCGATAACCTAAGTGTGGTGTAATCTGTTTTCAGACCCTTCGACTTGCTACATAACCTTCATTAAATTATCCCGTTTCTTGTACGCGACTTCCCCATTTCAGTTATACAGTTGGACATAATTCATTCATAAAGTACTGTATTCATTTAGTCACGCAAGTCATTAATTATTCCTTTACGTAATCCGTCAATTCAAATCAATCCATTCAAGGTCATACAGTTCCTGTCTATGAACTGTTTAAGTAATTACTACAGAAGGGGTACAAAATGAGACAGTTAATAGACGTAAAACCTACAATATTATTTTTAACGTACCTTAATGAAGAATATTGAATTCAACAACCATTAAATTACCTAAGCCACAACCAATAAGTCACGTAATTAATCAAAGATTCAACCATAAAATTTAACAATAATTTGGTCTTTAATTCTGCGATATAATCCATTACACATTCAGCCATATAGTCTACGAAACATTCAGCTGCAATTCATCCAACATTCAATCATAATACCACCTCACACATTTAATAATATATTCTGCTAACTATTCAGTCACATAATCCATCAACTTCTCACTTACATTATAAATCAATCATTTAGTCATAATCCGTCAAGCAGTGTAACGAAATCCATGAAAAATTCAGTCATATAATGGATTAAACATTCGGTCACACAACTTATAAACCACTTGATTATATAAGCCATTAACCACTTACAGTCACATAACCAATCAACGCTAACCATTCAGGCACATGACACATAACCCATAATCACACAAGCCGTGAACCATTCAGTCATAAAACCCGTCCAACATCAGTCATACAATGAAAACAACTATGACATAAATCACCATTCAGTCGTACACTTCAACATTTATTTACTTAATTAATAATTCAGTGACACAATTAAACAATTCAATCATAATGCATCAAATATTCAGGAATAACCAATCCCAAACCGATTACCATAATCTGTCAAATAATCAGTGACATAACACATCAATCACTCAGTCACAATATCTTTAAACTAGTCAGACAAATAACCCATCAACAACTCTGTCATGTAACAAATCAACCATGTGAGCAAATAGTCCACAAATCATACAGCAATATATACCATAAAATTTTCAGTCACGTAATCAGTCAGAAATTCAGTCACATATTCCATAAGACATTCATCCGCATAATTCATGAAACATTTAGCCATGTAATCAGTAAACCAATCCGACACATGTCTATCAACCATTGAATCAAGTTATGTAACCAACATCAATTATTTAGACAAATGATCTATAAGCAATACAGCCGCATAAAACATTGTCACACAATCCGTCATTCAGTCATATAATCCGAGAAGCATTGAGTCTTATAGTCTATAAAACATTGTTACATAATCCAAAAACAATTAGGCCTATCGCATAGACTAATCCAGTGGTTCCCAACCTGTGTGTCGCGCATTCCCATGGAATGTGTCGCGAAATTGTGGAATTGGAAAATAAACTTTATGCCCTCCATAAAGTCTCTTTACAACGCATTTTTTATTTACAACAAAGTCTTTGATGTGGTACATTTTATTTTGAGACAGACTTTACCAATGAAACGTAAATACCTGCAACAATGCTCAGTTTAATTTTTCTGCCTGGCGATAATTCGAATGAAAGTGAATACTGCAACAATGCTTGGTAATTCGTTTATTCTTTCCACTTAGTAATAAACAGAGTTTAAAATCGTCCGAATATATTGGTCAGTTTCAGTATATACAGTTCGTGCGACTATTTTATCAAAAGTGCTTTATTTAGATTTTATCAGGAACAAATTATTAATTCGACAAAGACAATCTGAATCAAGTTCTGGGTTAGATGACAGTAGTGTTAATTCAATAATGTGAGTGAATGTTCCCTGCGTTTCGTTAATATATTGATGAATACTTGCAATATGGCTTTACGTGGCTTGGAGAGGAATATAAACAAAATCTCGAGTGTCTTATATACGGAAATGTTTCGTCAAATCAGTCCATGGTGCCAAATAAACTAAAAATACATTTAAAATTGCCGTTTTCAACGTCTTACTTGTGTGAATCAGCATTTTATACTATAAAAATCGTGAACTCTAAACAAAGGAACAGACTGTTGCATCTTGAAGATGATTTACATATTGGCCTGTCAACCGAAAAGCCACATAGGCTACAGAGAAACTCTGTGCAACCCACAAAGCGAGACTTCACATTAATGCAAATGGGTGAGTTATCAAAAACAATAATAAACATCTTTTATCGGACATCCAGCATATATAGGTTGGGATTTTTACACATACCTTTGTTTTTTTCTAATACCAATCAAGTTGCTGCTTGTTATTTATTTATTTATTTATTTTTTTTTAGATTGCGTGTTAACATAGATCTATCTACAACACTGCATGTCCGACACTACATGTGAGTATTCAGTGCTTTTTTTTTCTCGCGGAATGCGCTGGAACGGCGTTCTGGCACTTTCTGTTGCATTCTTCATCATGGAACCGAAATATGTATGGATATCTATAATTTATCTTTGAATTCCGCTTAGACCTTGAAAGTCTTAGTTGGATGAAAAGGAGGATAAAAATGACAAAATTCCCGTGCGGTGAACAGTAATCATCTCCCCGTCTGCTATAAAATATTCTACACAGAGTTTCATCACCTTTTTCTCCAGAAGAAAAGCACTCCTTGTTATTATTATATTATTAATAAAAACAAATAAGTGTGTCGCGATATCGTGGGCGTTCAGTAAAGTGTGTCGTCAGTCAAAAAAAGGTTGAGAGCCACTGGTCTAATCGATAAAACAACCAGCCATTAAGTCATTAAGGAGCTGAATAATTGACGGATTACGTCAACTATTCAGTTACATTTTCAACCATTGAGTCATATAATGCATCAAGCATTCAGTCACTAATTCATCAGAAATTCAGCCACATAATTCATCAGTCATTTTGCCACATTATTAAACATTCAGCTATCACATCCACCCACATAGTCTATAAAATAATCTATCATATAACAGAACAAACATTGAGTCATGTAACCAATTAAATATTCTACCACCAAATCCATCAATCATTCAATTACAATACTTCAAACAATCAACCACATAATACAGCAAGCATTCAGCCACGATTCCCATCAATTACTCTATCACCAGTTAGTGGATTGCGTAATGATCCTGTAAAACAGTCAATAGGGCATTCAATCACGTTATCCGTCAAACGTCCATGAATCACAAAGTTCCTATCTTCCACAGTCCGTATTCTTCAGTTATGTAAGAAATCCATTAAATTAATACATATTTAAACTATCGAGCTAACCATCAACAGCTTCATACTCACGTAAACTATATCAGCGCTCAATTGTGTCACTGCTTGAGCGATTCATTGATTGTTTCAAATAGAAATAGATGTCCAGTCACCATTGGTCACCGCTGTAGTAGCTTAGGTTCGTGACCTGAGGTTGTGCTCGAGTGTGTGATCAAATTTTCGCTTGAGTTTGGATTCTGCCGAGAATATTGTCAAAATTAAGTATGATATTAAGTATTTCTATGACGAATTCTTTGATTCATCACAATAAATACCATTTCGATATCAAAAATTTTACCTATGATAGATAATTGCGCAGTTGATACGGATACCTGATCTAAGAATATTATAAAACCAGTTGTTAATTAATGTTGTTAACAAAGAACATAATAAAACAGTTCCATATTACTAAACATTTAACCAACTACTGCCATCTAGCATGCATCTAGCGTAATATTTGTAATGTTGAGATGGTACAATAATACATTTGAAGACAGTTCTATTTTCGTAAGTCAATTAATATTTCATTGTATTGGAGTACTTCGTTACTTCTAATCTTTAGGCCTATATACTTTCTTCTAATCGTGTAATAGTTAAATCCCACTCGAGTTTTGATTTTCTCTAGATAAATCAAAACGTCTAGTGAGATTACTGTTGACAAATAATCATAATATGGATATTTAAATACATTTTTGAAAATGGTGGCCGTTCATTTCGATACAGACTTCAGTTCTTTTGTGCATATTATCACACTATAGACTATTGTACCTAATTCCAATTACTAGTTCCCTCCTTCCTTCTAGTAACTCATGTTGAAATAATTCAGTACCTACTCTATAAAAGAGTACCTTATGTACTGTAAATTCATTCTTCACTTCTGCCCGATCCGAAAGATAAAATTACTCAGAAATGCTATCTACTGTCCGTTCAAGTGGTTTTGTCGCAAGGTTGTAGAAGGGGGGGTCACGTGACAGTTAATTACTTAACGAGGCCCTTTTATTTAAGTTATTTTAAACAGTTGTATAATATTACGTAGACATCCAATTCCTAACAGAAATTAATGTTTTCAGAAAAGAGCTAAGACAGCCCAGCTACTAGACTTTACAGAGGGGCGAACAGAAGCAGGTGGGGGAAACCGGGATACGACGTAGGCAAACGGACGACAGTACCTGTGCGAAAATGTAATTCAATATTGAAAGCTCTTTCGTCACTGGAAAACGCGAACATATTACTGGAACGTACTGTACTCGCTAACTCAGTACTGCTTACGCGCCCTCTGCTCTGTGTCGTGAACGGTTGGAAGTTTACTAGTAGAAGGGGCGGGAGTGAAGTACATTCAAAAACTCAGGTACAATAAAAATTGAAGCAAAAATAAAATGATGTCCCTGTAGTAAAGAAATTTCTAAAAATGTCTTCCATTAAAATGAAAAATCGACAGAAGACTCTCTGATCATATTTTACTCTATACCTTGGACAGATAACTCTGTAGTCTACAGGAGAGTAGAATATACAGGATATTCAGGTATGGATTTCTCATATGTATAGAAGAAAAAAGGTTATGTCAACATGAGTCTTGAAATGCTTGTTTTCTGAGTAGAGCTTGAAAGCATGATCATAGTACGCTCCAGTACGTTCATTTTCTGAAATTATTATTATGCATTCTGATTAAGTTTTCTTAGGTGAACGTTTCAAAATATCCACCTCCTGCCTGAATACAAGTCGCAATTCATCGTCTCATCTAGATCCGAATACGCTTGGCCTCCACGTTCACCAGATTTCAACCCATTGCACTCCTTTCCGTGAGGGCACTTAAAATCGTTAGTGTATTCGATTCCTATGGACAATGAAGGAACTCTCCATCGGCAGATTCTGCAAGCAATAAGAATTACGTCAAGAATTTAGGAGCATGTTCGGATATTAATTAGACGACGAGCTGCAGCCTGCATTCAGGAAGGAGGTGAACATTTTGAAGAGTTCATCTAAGGAAATGTAAACAGAATGCATCGAAATAATTACAGCAAACATACTGTAGTGCACTACGATCTTACTTCCAAGACCTGGATAAGAAACCAAGCATTTTGGGAACCATGTTGATATAACCATTTTTCTTCTTTACAGTTGAGAATTCTTGCAAGCTTTTTCATGACACTGTGTATTTTGTACTTGGAAGCCATTTGAAATAGAAACAATCCTGCACTTCTACCACAGCAGCGCACCTTATTCTGTCTGTATACGGTACGTACCCAGAAACTGAATCCCTTCTAAAAGCCCCGACCAACTGTTCTCGGTCTACAATCGCCGTCCTGGATGCTATTCACTTGCTATCACAGTCTGAAATCATTATATGGCTATGCTAGCCGAGTAAACAATTATTCTCCGGATCGTCTCATAGAATGGAATGCTAAGGTATTCCCCCTCAACCCCAACTCCATCTCTTTCTCTCTCTAACCTTCCCATAGAGATCACAATATATTTCAAGACTACCGCTGTGTGCTTGCCACTTTCCAATGAATTCTTTTGTTACTACAGATTTTAACTTCAGAGATGTAAAAAGGATGCAAATACAATTCTTTTGTTATACTGTTATATAAATGTATCTCTGACACTGCTCTTCCGGCTGAGTTTTTCTATTAAAGTAGATGATTCGTTGAAAATAATTAAACTTGTTTCTTCTTTCACGTCCGTATAAGATTTGACTTATCATTAGAGCTCGGATTTCCATGTAAATATCAAATGTTGAAACATACACGCATTAATGCGCTATCATATTATGACAAAACATGCACAGTGAAGCGAAAGAACAGTAAAAAAAAATATGCACTATCAATTTCATTGAGTTCTGTATTACTATGTTAAATCTGTATTTTATTTTAAAAGAACGTATGAGGTCTACATCTAATTTATCAACAGTTTCTTCACTTAAGCTGTTGTGTCTATCTGAAGCACGTTCTTGAACACAGAAAATTACCTTTCTACGTCACAAGAAGTGACAGATGCAATACTTAAGTGAAGAAATTTGACATTTCCGCAGCCCATAATCCCACGGGAAATCGAACCCACGACCTTCGATCTTGCAGCGTTACGTCTTAACCGGGACTCAATCGCGCGCCCCAAAATACATAAATACTTTACACCTTTGTTACAACAATCAAAATCTGTCTTTATAAATTCCTTTTCCTTCAAGCATTTTGATACAAGATCTCTTCTTGCAGTTCTAAGAGGAACTATAACAACACTTCACAATTCGACACAAAAGTATACTAAATTTCAGTTCGCAAGCATGCTGCTTCTGTCTTTCTTTCAATATTTTGACCCCCGGCTTGTAACGAGCAAGAGTTGGGGGTTGGAAATTTCTTGTGTAAGGAAGGGAGTGTTTAGTAGAAAATCCAGAGACTAATTTTCAGGCAGAATGTCGTGAAATCATATCAACTGTAGCGTTCTTTTATTTTTCCTCGATGGGCAATAACTTGGAAATAACCGTTTCAACGGAGCAACATTCATAAAAGATATTATTGTGCAAGTTAATATATCGTAGGCTTACAAGGAAGGAAATATGCGAAAAATGAGTTATTAATGATAATAAGTGTAACAAATTGTGCTCTCTTTACAGGGAAAACATATTAAATCTTAGCTCTTATAGTTTCTTTGTAATGAAACCTTCCCTAATTATTAAGTCCATTACAAACAAAATTTTGACTGGAAAAAATATTAAGTGCACTTAACACCCTTTTTCTGTACACCTCAATACAACTTTTAGAATATCTGTAGCCTACAGGCAGAATTATTTTAGCCCTTACCATTATTTATGCTAATGATTAACATTGTGATTCCACATGTTTTATCATAAACATGAACAATTATATGACGAGAGGAAGGAAATTGTTGCAGCTAGCAGTGCAGAAGAATGTTGAAGTGATTGCTGGTAAGTGACTCTTCTTAAATATGCATGATAGCCAAAACAAATAAATATTGTAATTACTTTAATATTTTGAGATGAAGTTGCTATTTTTATGGCATACCTAATCATTTTTTTAATCTTGTTCTGGGATCCAGTAGATTCATAATTAAGAGTACACTAATATATAACATTAAAAACAGTAACTCCTAAACGTAGACCACCTAATGACAAGGTAATAAATATTAAAAATTGTACTGTGGATATTACATTTCTTATTAAAAACGTTTGATTAATAATAGAATTTGATATAATCTTACAATACAACTGTAAGACAGGTGTAACCAAAATAATAGAATTATACTCGTCTTGCATGAGTGAAACTGCAGATAGGTGAAATAAATTAAATAAACAACATGATGATTTAATTGATTGTCACAAAAATTATTTTTCAAGATGCATTAAACAAAATTGTCATTTGCCATCACAAACCTCATTAGTCATAAGTGAACGGGATTTCTTGGAGAAAGTAGATAATGTTTTCGGAAGGGATTTTGCAGATTTGGATTCTCAAGACCAACCAAATTCTGAGTATTCAGAAGGCAATAAAAATGTGCGGTACCTGGAGAACCAACTTAATAAAGTAAAAGTAGATAAATAAAAAGGAATCCAAGCAAATGGAAACGCAATGTGAAAAAAATTAATATAGGCATGGTTTGCCATAAAAAATGAAAAGATGCTAAAATTCCTAAACCTCTAAATTGTAACTTGTGTGGATTTAAGTGCACTGAAAACGTTTCTGAAGAGCGGCGAAAGGAGAATTGTTTAACCTAATGGATGGCAGAAAGACTTCATTCCCCATTGTGTCTCAGCAGCACATTAGAAAGAGGAATCGTAAGAATCTTGATTAGAGCCACTGTTTTTACGGTTCCTCCTCCTTTGTATTTGGAAGCCGTCAGAATTACCTTGCTCCTGGTACACACACAAAAAAAAACATGATTTGCAAACTATGAACTTTGTTCCTGAAAGAAATTCTTTAATCTACAGCAGGTGGCAAAAATATTGGTGAAAAAAATGCAGAGATGAAAATGATGATGTTATTAATTGGCTCAAAGTGAAGTCTTTCAGTTACACGAAAAAAACACCTTGGGTTCTGCATTACAAGTGTGGATATTCTACGGAATATGTAAAGTAATCAAAATTCGCAGAGAGGCACGACCATTTGTTTGTCCAAAACAACTGCCAGCAGAATACTTAAATCCGTTGCCAATAAGCTCAGCAAAGAAGAATAATCTTCCAAATGTCTGTCGACCAAGTATCATTCTTGAAGAGTTGCATGGCTGGTACAACACTCTGCCAACATGTGACACTGCAGTTGACAAAGTTCCAGAACGTACTGTGGATGGTAGTGGAAATTATAGGTGATGATTCTGAAGATGACTCTTGGAAGCTTGTGATTTAGCTTCTAAGAAAGATCGATCACTTCACGCACTATTTATATCATGAATTTAAAAATCTGTGAATATGTAGTTTGATTCAATTCAGCCTTAGCTGTGTTAAAACCATAATTCAATCTAAAAAATGTGCTAATATGTAGCTTAATACATGTATTATTTAACAAGAAGGAGTAAATGTGTTTAAATACAAAGCCAGATTTTTTTTATAAACATTCAAACTTTCAAGTCGATTTATCTCAATACTATCTTTTTGGACTGAACACATTTTCCTAGTAAGCCCACGATATGCACAGAAGTAAAAGAAAGGGCATAATATGCAATATAAAATTAATAATTAATATTAGAGAAGAAAAATTCGCTCCGGCGCCTGGGATTGAACCCGGGTCCTTTGTTCTACGTCTCAAGTGCTCTCACCATAGAGCTACGCCGAAGTCCAATCCACAGCACCGGATCGAACTTCCCTCCTCCAGTGTTTTTCCCTTTGTAGCCTGACTCCAAGTTGGGCATGTATGTTGACATTTTATTAAGTTAACTACCATTATATATAAGGAGCACACTCAGTTGAGTGACTTGGTGGCCGGGATTCCACAGTAATGTGCACAGTAATTTGTACAGAAATATGCCAAACTTTGAGTCAGGCCACAAAGGGAAAAACACTGGAGGAGGGGAGTTCGATCCGGTGCTGTGGATTGGACTTCGGTGTAGCTCAATTTTGAGAGCGCTTGGTACGTAGAACCAAAGACCCGGGTTCGATCCCCGGCACCGCAGCGAATTTTTGTCCTCTAATATTAATTGTTACCATAACATATATATTCTGTAGGATCAAAAAAATAATAATCTTTCGTAAATGCAATATAAAAGTCTAAATATGTGCTATTAGCTCTGAAATCTTCAAAATACAGCCAACTCCGGATATAGTGAACCTCTGCGGACTTGCATATTTCGTTCGCTATATCCGAAGTGTCTCTTCCCTAACCTTAAATGACAAATGAAAGAAATTGTGAACAATAAAATAAAATATTTCGTTTTTGTGGAACGGATTACACTGTATACTGTTAAGGCTGGTCCACAATAAACCGGGAACGGAAACGACAACGAGAACGAATACGGAAATATTGTTAAAATATATTTAAATGTGAGCATTCACAATAGTTAATTGTACAGTAAATGCTCACATTTAAATACATTTATTTTAACAATATTTCCGTTCTCGTTCTCCTTGTCGTTTCAGTTCCCGGCTTATTGTGAACCAGCCTTTACTCACAGTTGATTTACTTAAACAATTCTGTCGACCCACGTCCGCTTGCGAAAGGCCACGTTCAATGTCACTTATAATATTCGCCTTATCTGCCAAAGAACACACTTTACCCTTCGACATTTGTATACAGTACATTCACTGTTGGAACACTAGATCAGGTAGACATGACAAACGCTGTTATGGAGTAACTGCGTACTCAGCCTTGGAATTTCCCGGATCACTTAATGAAAACTGGGAGAGTGTTGAAGGAGTTTGAAAGCCATCGAAATCTTACCTTCATTTATGCTCTGGACATAATGTCCGTTCCCTTTTAATAAAAGGTGGCAATTTCATTTTCCGTTGTTTTGATGCTATCAGTCATAATGGAAATGTTTCTGAAAACAAAAGGCAATCCTTTGATGGTGGAGGATTAGAAATAACATTAGAGTAGTGTGCCTGAGAACAGAATGTCAACCCTTCGACGGTGGAGTGAGGCAAGGTCGTCACGCGTTGCCTGGATTTACAGTACAGCTCACTGTCTAGGAATCACTAATCCTACCCTGTCTTTTGACTAAAGGAGTAAGAAACTTAGAATATTGTTTTCAACACATTCTTTCAATTTTATACAAGAAGGTCTGACTTGAAATAAGAATCGTCAGGATAGGCTACTATGACCAAAGTGAGGGTTCACAATAAACGGAAATATTGGGGACAGGACGACTATACAAATATTAACAACAGATAAGAGAGGATAGAACTAGCGTGGTGGAGATTGGGAATTTGGAAGCTAAAAAATAGAAGAGGAGGCGTAGGAAAATACATAATATGTCCTTTATGTAATAGAATAGAAGACGCATTCGGCATTACACATTTTGCTATCTTGTCCAGAAAATGAAAGAACAAGAGAAATTTTTATTCAGGAAGCATTACTAAAACTAAATGTAGAAATAGCATATACGAAATTGTATAGAACAGTAAACGAAAGAAAATTGAGGGAACTCTGAAAATTTTTGTATATAGGAAAGAAAAAATTGGGAGGGAAAACTAAATTATAAACATTTATATAAGAAATATTAACCAAATGGAAAGAGTTTTTGTTAATTTTTTTAATTGGGTTATTTTACGACGCTGTATCAACATCTCAGGTTATTTAGCGTCTGAATGAAATGAAGGTGATAATGCCGGTGAAATGAGTCCGGGATCCAACACCGAAAGTTACCCTGCACTTGCTCGTATTGGGTTGAGGGAAAACCCCGGAAAAACCTCAACCAGGTAATTTGCCCCGACCGGGATTCGAACCCGGGCCACGTGGTTTCGCGGCCAGACTCGCTGACCGTTACCCCTAAGGTGTGGACTTTTGTTAATAAATAACTATAATAATATTATTACATGTAGTGTAGAATATATAGTAATAGTTATGAAGAGTAGAATGTAGTTAAAGGTGGTTTCCTGGAAAACAGAAATGTAACAGGATCACCATTAACAAATTATACTCAAAATTGTATATCATTTTGGTGATAAAAAATATACACATACACATATTTACATTACATCAGTTGTGTGCGTTAATGTATTCGACACATTCACCATTATAAAAAATGATCACTATATTGCTAATAACTTTAAACATATAACTATACATAGAATCAGGTTCGGCTGCCACACCAAACCTGAACAAGCCACTTTGGTTTCTATATTGATCGCCTGAAATTGGATTCATTAAACTTTACTTGACTAAATCTCTTGAATAAGTAAAACTGATTGATGTCCGAGGCGAGTTTCTACTCCCTCAACTCGACTCGTGTCATATCCTATTCTCAGCGTGGGAGAACTTAATGAACGTTACAGCTGTGTGCAATTCCGTGTAATTAAAATATCCACGTCTTCACTATCTTACATATAACTGGATATTAAAGTGAGAAAATAGTCGTGAATATCTGTAACTGTGGAAGACTACTTATAGCTTCTTTGCTTCCACCTCAAGTTATGAAATGAATAATTCGGAACAAATTCACTACAGATTATCACATTGAAATCCCTTACGAAAATGAAGCAATAAATAAACGAAATTGGCGAAGTCGAAAAGCTGAAAATTTTCAAGTGCTATTTTTATTCTCCCTTACAGGACTGGCAAAATGAAATCAATAGAAATATATATTCGTTAAGAATTAAGACGAAGTAGAATTGTGGAAAAAAAAAAAATACATATTAATCCAAAAAAAGTACGTTATCATCTACAATTAATTAACAACTATAATCTACCCAAAATAGGTATAATACAATATTCCAAACAGAAAACATGACATGGAACTCAAAAAATTGAGATACAGGGACTAGGAACATTTTAGCACTTAAGGGAAGGTCTCGAGATGTTCCGAATTATGGTTTAAAATAGCAAGGTACTTAGGATGATGCTATGTTTTTGATTCAGTGAAAGTGTCGTTCCATCCTATCATGATAATTTATAAAAATATTACAAATTTAAGAACCCATAAATAGTTTCAAAATTTGTTAACATTTGTAATTACAGTTGCACCTCAAAATGATATTTGCCCTCATGGGAGAACATAACCTATAAAAGCTGTTGCTATTGTTAGAAATAAAATAATTACACCTACTGATCAGGTATGTAAGAATTTATATGATCCGTAATATATTCCTCGTCCAATGTGTAGATAAATGCAAATGAAGAATATAGATGCCCCATTTGCATGTAAAGTTCGTAATAATCAACATCTATGTCAAAGTAGTAATATAAGAAAATTAAAAAATATCTACCTTGATGCTTTATGACTCATTTTGAAGAGAGAGGGAATTGAAAGCATGAAATATAATAATAATAATAATAATAATAATAATAATAATAATAATAATAATAATAATAAATCCGTGGCGCTACAGTCCGCGAAGGGCCTAAACCGATCACCCGGCTGCTGGCCTCACGACCATATGCCGAAGCTGAGGTGGACAATCATCCAACCAGAATAGAGGTATCGTGTGGTTAGCCGTTATAGCTGGCTTTCGCAATCGGATTTCGCTACCTGTCGTAGCTCCCAAGTGTATCATGATGTTGGGTGGGCACCGGTCCCATACACTGGCCGAAATTTCATGAGAAAATTTCTTCCCCATGAGGAATCGAACCAGCGCGCATTCCGTAACGCGAGTCCTAGGCAGGATCCCATAGACCACGACGGCACGGCTCGGGACAACAATAATAACAATAATAATAATAATAATAATAATAATAATAATAATAATAATAATAATAATAAACCTCTGACTGAGGTTAATTGGGGTTCTGGCTGATGTATACAGTCCCCTCCAAAGAAAATACGACTCTAGAATATTGTAAGTCCCAGACAGAAAACATTGCGCATGATCGGAAAGTCGGAGCAGTCAATATAACGCGTAATTGATTTGTTTAAATTCACTTTATTTGGTTTCTTGTTGGAACTAGTTACGAAACTCACTTGAAAAAACGGCATAAAAATGTAGATGTGTTGTAAAAATAGATAAAAATATATAATAATCGTGCAGTTATATCGAAATTTGGACCTTCATGACGAGATCGATAATTCGCGCAGGAGACACGTCTTCTCTCTCATCTCACTTGCTCAGGAAGTTGTTATCTGTATGTAATGCGGAGGTTCGAGCTTTATAACCGAGAGTATTTTTTATCTTCAAGAACGTTAGAATTTAGTTTTACAGATTCCTGGGATTAAGCACGAATGGAAGCACAATGAGGTTGATTTTAGATAAGGTTGATAGTCGCAGACAATACAAAATTACAAATTACAGTATTATAAAAATAATAAATACATCAATTATGATAATATATACATATTAAAAAACGGGATTCTGCTTCAAATTTTAACAGATATTATAATTTAGATCTTACAGTGTCATTGTAAATGGGGTAATTTCCCTTTTTAAAAATAACAGTGAAATTCGGAATGTTTTTAACAATAAGCATTAATACTCTTTTTAAATAGCAATAACAATTACATTTAAATACCATGAAATGAGTGAAGATATAAGAATTTTTTTCCTGTCTTTTGGACTCACCGTAGGCAGATGTTATTCCAAAATACTGACAAACAATGCTATATCACAAGAACTAAGACAGTGATCACAACAGGGTCGACGACAAATAGTCCTACAGGAAGGTCCACGATAACGACCACAACAGGACATTGGTGCTTGTCGTGTTCCATTTCGTGAATTTGTCTTGGGTAATGTCTGGTCATTATCATGATTCTTATCGTGATCTTTGTCATTGAGCTTATTGTGGTCCCAGTTGTCTTTATCCTTATTCCTTTTTGTCGGGAACTTCATCGGTCCTTATCGTGGTATTTGTTGTATTTTTCATGATCCTAATCGTGGTCTTGGTCCTTATCGTCTTATTGGTTCTTATCGCGATCCTTACCGTGGTCTATACTTCGTGATTATCATACTTATTGTGGTCCATGTCGTGTTCACTATCTTGATTTCTGTTGTGGCCCATGTTGTGATTCTCATCCTGGTCCTTATGGTCCATAATATAATACTTATCGTGGTGTTTGTTGTAGTTCATATCGTGTTTGTTTTTGGTTTTTCCTGTTTTCTTTTTCCTCATAATGGTCTGTGTTAACTTATTGTTATTATTGTGTTCTTTATTGCCTTTCTCATTATCTTTATCGTAGTCCTGGTCCTTATCGTGATCCTTACCGTGACCATTGTCATTGTACTTGTAGTGGTCCTTATCGTGACCCTTAACGTGGTACTTTTCGTGCTGGGTATCGTGATCCTTACCGTGACCATTGTCATTGTACTTGTAGTGGTCCTTATCGTGACCCTTAACGTGGTACTTTTCGTGCTGGGTATCGTGATCCTTACCGTAGTGCTTTCGTGATACTTGTGATCATTATCATAGTCCATGTCTTGGTCGTTATCGTGATCCTTGTAGTGGTCCTTGTCTTTGACCTTTTCGTGATCCTTATAGTGGTCCTTGTTGTCTTTAATCATGTTCCTTATCATGGTTCTTATTGTCTTTATCGTGCTATTTATCACGGTCCTGTTTATTGTAATGTTCCTTATCTTTCTTCTTGGTGTCTTTGTCATGGTCCTTCTTGGTACCTATTTGTTATTTTTGTCGTGGTCCTTATCGTAGTCCTTTTGTGGTTCTTGTGATACATATAGTGGTCCTTGTCGTGGTCCACGTCGTTGTCGTTATTTTGATCCTTGTGGTCCATTTCTTGGTCCTTGTTCATATCATGGTCCTTGTTGTCCATATCGTGATCCTTAGTGTGGTATTGTGATCCATATCGTGATTGTTATTGTGGCCCTTACCATTGTCGTCTTGTCCTTGTCGTGGTCTTTATAACAATTGTTGTCTTTGCTGTGGTTCTTATAGTGGTCCTTGCTGTCATTCTCATAATTCATATGATGGTCCTGGTTCTTGTGATCCTTACCGCAGTCCTTGTCTTTGTCCTTTTCGCGATCCTTGTAGTGGTCCTTGTCTTGGTCATGATCCTACATTTGTCATCTCATATTAACTTTGTTTCCCCCTTTGGTAATTGACTTTTCGCCACACTGTTCCTTCCATACTTTTATAAAAGATAAAATATCACGGACGTAATCAGGAACCTGTACCAGAAATGGAAAGATAACTGATAAAATTTTTACTGGTGTGTACTTTGGAATAGGGTGAAAATATGCATGCACGGGAAAATTTATTCGTTTACGTCGATATCGTGTGAAATGCGCTACAGAACATAGACTTTCGCATCAGCAAGAGTAGTGTCATCTTTTCTTCGGAGGGACTGTACGTTGTATTTCTAGAAATCTATGGTCTTGTAGATAGTTAGTGCGCTTCCCAAGCAAGTGCTTTATGGTCGATTTCGGCGTAGACGGATTGATCTTCATTCTACGAAACTGTATTTGTCCTTTGACATCGGCAAGGCTTGGACTTGTGATTCAGCGTTTGCTATTACTGAAAAATCGTTCTCGCAGAAATGTATTGTGATGCGCGCACTTTGACACATAAATCACTGTTTCATATACGTAGTATGAACAAGAATTTCATAGAAACCTCTTGAGTGGTCGCTCTTTTGCTCCGTCCTAAGCAAAACGACGAGTCGGCGTTATTTGGTACATCCGATTTCAAGCCAAGGACTCGTGAAAGGTCAGTTCAGTTCAATTCAATTTATTAAGCCATTAAACATACAATGATAGGCATCGTCACAACTACAGAAGGAGAAAAAACATACATTTGAAAATACAAATAAAACTGAAAACAGTAAAGTTTAATCTGAATGAAAACACAAAACATCTTGAACCGCTAATGAAAACACTTCACTCTTAATATATTATTTGTAACTACAAGTAAATAACATTATTTATTAAAGAACAATTTCGTATGAATTTATGTTAAGGAACTTATGTACAGAGTAGAAAGGATTAATTAAAAGCCAATTATAAAATCTAGTTTTGAAACTATTGGTTGGTAACTTATATTATTGTCTGGGAAGCTTATTATATAATTTCATCCCCATGACAGAAACATTTGTGCTAGTTTTATGTAATCTACGGTATGGAATATTAATTTGCTCACTATTTCTAATTTCATGATCATGTGTATTGGCTACTAATGAGTAATTGTCTTTATTTTTTTGAGTGTAAAGGACTAGGTCGTATATATATATATATATAAAACTTTATGACAGTTAATATCCGTGATTATTTGAAAAGTGGTCGACAATGTTCAAGATAGTTTGATTGACATAGAATTCTAATGCCTTCTTTTGCAAAATCAAGACATTCCCAATTTTCCGGGTTTGAACCCCCATTGAACTAAAAAAAGAAAAAAAAATACATATACTTAGATCTGAATATTTTTGTTATATGTAATCGTTTTCTTTTCTCTAATTTTTCACTGTCAGACTAACAAAATCTATATCGACATAAGGCCTAATTCTCATATCCCTCCTTAATATAATTTCTGTGCTTGGTGCTGCGGCACGTTCGAATTATAATAATACTATCTTTATTATAAAGCCAATTGTAATAAAATAATCCTAACACAATTTGAAATTTAACCTGTTGTTTATTAAAAATTGGTTGGCTGTAAAAATTACGTATCGAAGATATTTTAGGATATTAATAAATACATTGTAATACAATAATAATAATAATAATAATAATAATAATAATAATAATAATACACAAAATTTAAAATACCCATCATGTAACTTGAAAATAATTTCAGTAATAATCCACTACCATCAACAAAATTCTCCATACGCCAATGTAGACACAAAAATTACATCAATTAAAATTTGTTCACAGTTAAAAGAACACTTGAATCTTCAGTATAAAGAAGGACAGATTGAATTTTAAACATTAAATTAGCATGGCACACGAATTACAGTGATGAAATAACAGACTATATTTTACTGATATAAGGATTGAACGTCACTTTGTCCAGCCTTACATTAAAGCTGTACTAGTGCGGCTTTAATGAATTCGGCAGGATGATCCGTTAAACGGACATTGGCTTTTTATGTTGGAACAAAGTTAAGAAGAAAAATAGTCGAGCAAGTTCAAGTAAATTAAAGCCAACTAGAAGAAAGTACTTAATCTAACTTCAGACTACGGAATCTTGAAGGAAGTTCAAGGAGAGCGAATCTCGTCTGAAAAATTAACAGAATGGTTTTAACGGGAAGTTAATTCATTTCCGACTGATGTACTTAATCAATTAGAGATTGACAGATTCATACCGACTCGCTCAGTCACTGATTCACTAACACAAAGATTTTCCATTTATTCATTCATTGAATGTGTGGTGGACTATTTTATTTCTTGAATGGTTAACGGACGCCACTATCACTAACATACGAAACAAGTTAAGGTACTCAATAGATATAGTATATATAGAAATCCTCGGTATTTACTTCCAAATTATTTTAACACATTTCAAAAGTTGATAAAACTCGGACCAATCAATTCTCAGCAGATTTTAAGAGTGTTTTTTCTATTAATTGTTCAATGAGCGGCCCTGCAATGGGCATCATGCAAATAACACTATCATTCTTATTAGCAAACAAATGCGACATAATAAATTAAAACAAAAATAAGTTTAACATTGATATATTACTACAATATTTTAGAATCGGCCTACAACACTATAGATAACATAAGCACAGTTTTTATCAATAAGTTAGTCGATGTCGTGCTTCCCGTAATAACTCATATTTGCAATTCTTCAATTATAACGTCTTCTTATTCGCAGCTCTGGATAACAGCTTTGGTACGTCCACTTCCTAAAGAAAATTCATCTACTTCTGCCAAAGATATAGCCCCATCTCCATTCTTCCCGTTTTATCTAAAGCCCTGGAACGCATCATTCGTAAGTAGTTGTCAGATTATCTAATAGAATTTAATCTTTTACACCCTTCACAATCAGGATTCGGAAATGGCTATAGCACTTATACTGCTTTGTTGAATGTTACTGAGGACATACGAGCAGCCATGGATAAACAACAGGCTACTGTACTAATTTTATTGGATTATAGCAAAGCCTTTCATTGTTGATTTCGATCTACTATTGACTAAACTAAGCTACGTCTTTCTGACAGTGCTATGACCTGGATGCACTCCTACCTTACTGGCTGCCAGCAGCGTGTCGTATCTAATAGTTTCTCATCCAGGAGGACTGTAGACACAGGGTTCCTCAGGGTTCAGTATTAGGCCCATTGTTCTTCTCTATTTATATAAACGGAATTTCTAAATCATTTAAGCACTGTGGATATCAAATATATGCAGACTACGTTCAGTTGCATATTTCAGCCCGTCCTGATGCACTAAGTGACAGCATTAATAGTCTTAATGAAGATCTTGACTCCTCTCTTCCTGGTCTCAACAATAACCTAAGCACATGTAAATCACAGGCTATTCTGTTCGCATACCATAGATTAATTCCTGATATCAACGACCTGAATATTCTACCTGTGAAATTGAATAAAATAATCATCCCGTTTAGCTGTGCCGTAAAAATCCTCGGAGTCCATTTCGAATGTAATGTCATTTGGGTTACATATATTAAATATACATGTAAAAAGACATTCTCCATTCTCCATCCACTAAAAAGATTGTATTATTTTCCATTTAAATTAAAACAGACGCTGGTAGAGACACTCATTCTACCTCACTTCGATTATTGCGACGTTTTGTTCATGATCTCAGGATTGATTCCTCTCAGAAACTACAGCGTGTTCATAACGCGTGCGTCCGCTTCATTTGTAATGTTCGATACTATGATCATATCTCACCTTTCGAGAAGTTATTGCTTAGGTTCCATGAGAGGATAAATCTGCACTCGCTTCCTCTCTTATATCTAATTACGCACACCTCATCACCCTCTTATTTATTCGCCCGTTTTCATACTCTTTCTCGCTATCATAATATTAATACTCGATCACAACGCGATAACACGCTATTGTAGATGCCTAATATAAGACGTAAAATTGGAGAACCCCGAGAAAATCCAACTGTGATCTTGTCCACAAAATCCCAGGCCTGACCGGAGCTCGAACCCAAACCACCTGTATGACAGGCTGAAGATCTGACTACTCAGCCACCTAGAGAAGTGATGGCACATGATTAGTTTCACAATATTATTTTATTTTATATAAAATGTAGTGACTTACAGTTTTATAAGTATGACGTTAACAAATATAATAAATGGACATAATAAAAATTTGTAGATATTAAACTCTATAAAGTGTTGCATGCTGAGTTCAACTTGCGGCAGCTTATTCATTCATGTTCTTGGCCATCATCTGTGTAATCAGTTGCAGCATCTGTTGTCCGCAGATTCATATAGTGATCAATTGCCGACATTTCTGTAGCACATGGTACATATTTGTTTGCTTTTATCAATAAATAATAAACAATATGATTGAAAATGCAGTTACTGTACTGTATTACAATCGTAGTTCATTTATTTTGCAAGTAATATGAAGTTCATTGATGCAGTTATATGTGCTCTAAAATATTGTTTGCTTGTCTTTAATGATTACTGTGTTTAACATGCACATAACATTCTTTCTCATGATATTATTTGGTATTATATTTTGACAATGTATTTTGTATGCCAAACAAGTAATGAAAGTAGCAATAAATTCAAATTAACTTGGGGTTAAATTATCAAACGCACTTCCTCACTTTGATTAATTTAATATTCACTCAATCTGTTCAAAGAGAGGTACATAGTTTATACAAACAGCAAATGAGATATAAAACAGATATACGAGTTTTATTAATATCAGGAAACCGTGTTAAGTACAAAATGAATATCCAGCACACGTAGCGGTAACCTAGTCGTGATTAAAATAATGTCATTGTCTTTACCGGTGTCTGACGAATGGGTTTGGGATGCCAGATCACGTTCACATATGTACACACACAAAGCTAAAATGTGAATACACTCAACGCTATCAGCATCAACGTCAACATGGGGATGTCATTCATGAGTCCTCACTGAATGGCCGAGTTTGTAGTAGCTTGTCAGATCCAGTAGTGAAAATCGTATCTTTTATGCGGGATGAAATGAAAGATAAAACAGAGCAAGAAATTGCTTTACCTTCGTAACATGATAGCTTCGAAATATCATTGCTAGGATGATTTCAATATTAATTATTATTTAAAAAGTAAAGTTAAAATCATTCCAAACGTTACTTTTATTTATAATTACTCGGAAAAGTCTTTACTATTATTATTATTATTATTATTATTATTATTATTATTATTATTTTAGAACCAAAACTAAAATCTTTCTAGATATTACATTGGTTATAGATCATACCTACGCAAACAGCGCTCAACGAGCGCGCGCGCTCCTTCGGAGTGGGAGAGCTGTGTTTACCGCTCGCGGAAACGGAGAGGAAGATATGTCAGAATGACATAGACTTGCTATAGGCAGAGGAGAGGGAAACGACCACTCAGTTGTCTAGTGGAGTGCAGTGTGTAGGCCTATTCTCAGTGACTGTTTCACGTTGCTTACCTACTGCTACAGTACAGTATGGAGGAATCTAAAAGACGGAACATAACATTTAACAATTTACAGCTCGAACTTATTGATCTTCAATGTGACCTAAGGGCTAAAGATCGTTTGAATAATACTACTAGCCTGGTTGAGTTTTACAAGACTAAACATTAGCAATAATATCCACGACTACACAGGCTGGTTGTGAAAATGATTGCTATGTTTTGCTCAACATTTACGTATATTTGTGAGCAACTGTTTTCTATAATCAACTTTAATAAAGGCAGACATAGAACATCTGAAACTGATGTTTCATTACGATCAGTAGGCTACTGTTCCTTTCAGCTGCCAACAGCATAAAACCTCGTTTTGATCTACTGATAAATAAAAATATAACAAAATGATATTGTATATTTAAGTACCGTAGCTATAGAATTTCTATTATTTCTGTAAAATAAATATTTCTTTATTAATTAATAATAGTCCAAGATAGTTTTGCAAACACTGAACGGGAATTCATTTCACAAACACTAGTAATAGTACTTCCTTTTGTGTACATTTTGTACGAGATCACCCCTTCTTCCAGTCCACCTTTATACAGAGCGCAACTAATATCTGCATTCCGCTCATGAGCTGTGAGCCGGCTCGGAGAGCGCAAACCTTGTGCAGGCCTGTTATAGATCATTATTTATAAAATTTATTTCATATTATTATGATTTATTATTGTAAACATATTAAGCTCCCAGTTTTCTAAAACTTGTACAGGGACATCATTGTATTAGTACTTAAAATTTTTATTGTACCTGACTTCTTGAATATGCTTCAATCTCACCCCCTCTACTAGTAAACTTCCATTCGTCCTCCACATAGAATCAAGGCCACGTATACAGTCAAAATCGCCTTACGGTCATAGTAAACAATACTGAGTTAGTGAGTATAGTACGTTCGAGAAATATGTTCGCGTTTTCCAGTGACGAAAGAGCTTTCAATATTGAATCATATTTTCGCACAGGTACTGTCGTCCGTTTGCCTACGTCGCATCCTGGTTTCCCCCACCACTTCTGCTTGCCCTTCTGTAAAGGCTAGTGGCTAGGCTGTCTTAGCTCTTTTCTGAAAACATTAATTTCTGTTAGGAATTTGACGTCTACGTAATATCATACAACTGTTTAAAATACCTTAAATAAAAGGGCTTCGTTAAGTAATTACGTGATTTCCCCCCTTTCTACGACCCTGCGACAAAACCACTTGGACGGACCGTAGATAGCATGTCTGAGTACGTTTATCTTTTCGGATCGGACAGAAGTGAAGGTTGAATTTACAGTACGTAAGATACTCTGTTATAGATTAGGTACAGAATTATTTCAACATGAGTTACTAGTAGACTCCGAAGGACGAAACTGTTAATTTTAATTAGGTAGAATAGTTTATAGTTCGATAATATGCACAGAAGAACTGAAGCCTGTATCGAAATGAATGGCCACCATTTTAAAAAATGTATTTAAATATCTATATTACGATTATTTTTCAATTTAACTTCATTCTCTATATTGTACGCTAATGTGCTGTAGATGGTATAATATACACTGCATAATGAATACGCCCGAATGGATATCTCAGTTTGTGAGTAAAAACACTGTTAACACAGTGCTGTATTTTGATTAAACAAAAACCTAATTAAAATTATCAAGCTCAAATTCGCGATATTTCCTAGTTTACGTAAATGGATGAATTACTTTTCTTCCCTCCTAGACCTACTAAAGCGGTTTGTTTGTATTTTACTCCAGTATCGTCGAACTCCAGTCGTGTAAGGGGGTAGCAAACGATGTTTCCAAAGGTATAGCAGGTTAATATTAGAAATGTTAGTAAAATTAAAATGATGACCCTGTAGTTCCACTAGCTCTATACAAAGCACAAGCCCAAGCAGGAACAATGTAATCATATGTATGTCTTTCTGTAACTGTCATTGTAGGTGTTGTCGTGCTTGCTTGATTTCGTCCCGAAATTTTGTTCACTTCTATAGGGATATTTCTATATTTAATATGTCAGTACCTGTCCTTATTCTAGTTCTTGTTCTTTGTCTTGTCATTGTTGTTATTGCTCTTGTTATTCTAACAACTATGAAATCTGCATCGACATGGGGAACTATTAATAATGGAATTCCTCAAAGATCAATATTAGGTCCCCTACTTTTTCTAGTGTTTATAAATGATCTTGCCCCCCCTAATAAAAGATGTAGGTCATCCCATATTATTTGCAGATGACACAAGTATAGTAATTACAGCCAATAACTCTAACACATTCCAATCTTCAACAGAGGAAATTCTCTTCAAAATATGTGACTAGTTCTCAGTCAATAAATTGGTATTAAATTGTAGCAAAACTAACATAATTCAATTTAAATCCTGTGCAAATTCAACCTCGCAAACTTCTAGCGCAATAATTAACAACAGATCCCTATTAGAAACAACGACAACCAAATTTCTTGGCTTAAAAATCGATAATGTGTTAAATTGGAAAAATCATATTAAAGAAATTACCCCCAAACTAAATTCAGCTTGTTTTGCTATTAGAACTATGCAAAAGATAGTAAATATCAATACCTTAAAAACAATATACTTTGCATACTTCCACTCGGTAATGAGTTTTGGAATAATATTCTGGGGAAATTTCACAGATAGTAACAGTATATTTCTATTAAAAAAAGAGTAATTAGAATAATAGTAGGTGCCAGATCTAGGGAATCTTGCAGGACTATTTTCAAAAAACTACAAATAATGCCCACGGCTTGTCAGTATATCTTTTCATTAATACTTTTCCCCGTATGTAATCGTGAAAACTTTGTAACTAATTCAACAGTTCATAGCATAAATACACGTGAAAGAAATGACTTTCATACTCCATCGGCAAGTCTATCGTGCTATCAAAAAGGAGTGCGTTATATAGCAGTAAAAATTTTTAATAACCTCCCTATCGATATAAAAAATTAAACTCAAAACATAAGATTATTTAGGGCCAAATTAAAGAAGTACCCAATTTCTCACACCTTCTATTCTGTAAGTGAATTCATGACATTCAGTAACACTTCATGAAATTGATACTAAAACTATGTGTTGTACTAGTAGACTATATTGTAAATCTCGTCTGTATATATTTCATCTAGACTGTGACTATAAATTAACACTTTATAATAGTATTAAGTTTTTTGACATGTTCCATATTCTAGCTGTAAAGCAATGTATGAATACCATGGAATGTTAATAAATACAATACAATACAACAAGGATTAGGCTGCATGGCATGTCAGACAAGTGATATTATACATGAAGTTTCTAAATTAGACGACAGACTTGTGGATCGGATAAATAACCTTCTTTCAAACAGTTTTTGTTAAGGAACCCATGGGCTGCGACACTTGCTTTCAAAGCAAGAGAGGTTTCTGTCATTACATGGTTCGATCGGACAGGAAGAGATTGAAGTAATTATCTTGAATCTTGCGTACACTACTTTTAACACTTATATATAAATAATTGGTTGATTGGCAAAGTTACTCGTGTTAATTTACATAAGCAACTGTGGCTTATGTAATTTAACACGAGTAAGTTTGCCAATCAACCAATCATTTATGAAGTAATTAGTTACGTGAAAAATGAATAAACAAATCATTAATATTACAGGCACAATTTATTGACCCAAATATAATAATAATGATAATAATAATGATAATAATAATAACAATATTCCTTTATTTATATATTGTCATGAGGCCTTCTCTTCCACTTAACCTGAGGAAGGCCTTCTCTTCCACTCAAAACCACAAAAAAAAAAAATAAAAAATCGAATGAAAAGGAAAACATTCACTTCAGGATTAAATTAATAGTATGGTTCCATTGCATTACTACCTCACCACTAGCCTAAAGCAAGTGCTCGAACACACGTCCATTGACTTCCAGACAAGCATTGCATCGAAGTGTCACACTTTGTTGTACCCTTGCAAAGACGCGAGGCATTTTCCTGATTTCAGCTGCTGCCCAGACTATGCGTGCTGCAATATCTTCTTTAAAGTCAACAGGGCTTCATAAACCAAAACGTTATGTGGCCCCACGAAAAGGAATCAACCGATAATCCATTTCATCCTACATGCGTGTCAGCATATGACGATCGATCTGTGCCACAGCCGCGGTGATACAGTCGTGAAGATTAACGGAGGTGACGGTAAAAAACAATGTCATTCACAAACCACCACAAGAAAAATCTCAAGGTGTTGAATCCGGTGACCTGGATGGCCACCACATTAAGGCGTATTCTAACACACGGAATGCTTCTAACTCATATTAATAACTTTTTAGGTCTAGTCCCATATACTTTTAATTGAACAAGTCATGTAAACTCCAGCAGGATCAAAGAATGATGCATTAAGATTTCGATCGGTTAATAATATGGTAATTGCTCCAGCAATTAAAGGAAGTGATAATAACATTAATAATGTTTATTTAACGGCATATCGACTTACTGAAATGTCTCTTAGCAACTAATTCGCTTCGTACTCCTCCTAGTGGCAAACCACATTAACTGTGCGATACAGGTTGTTTTTTCTAACTAAACTAAATCACTAGTACTACACCTCGTAGCGACAACTATGCTTTACAGGCTTTTTGCTAACAAAGCTTGAGAGTTACTCGTTCTATCGGCATAATAATTACAATTATCCGTCGCTAAGTTTCCTTGTGGTGAATTTCTAAAATGTTTCACTGACTTAAAAAATACGGTCGGTGTATTTAATGAAATTGTTCGATGAAATATATTTTTCAATTTTTGCGTTATCCTCCACAAATTTATTTAATAAGCAACAAAAGTTTAACACCAAAAATATAATATAGCTGCAGGAATAAATCTTCCAATAAAAAGAGTATACCTGAAATAGCAATCTGAGATAATTTTTCGGGATGTTTTTCAGGAGGAAATACTCTAAATTTGATTACAAAGTACTGCAATACACGAATAATTGGGTATGTATAATATAAAAGAAAAAAATAATTTAATGCGTGGAAGATTATAGAAAACTTTCATCTAAAACGGAATAATGTTCCTTAAAAAGCTAGATTTGAAACAATTGAGATGTGGATAGAAAAGAAATTTCAGTAGCAAATATTCTTTCGATCATAGTAAGGTAAAAGTACAATAAATTTGATATGCTGGGATTTAACGCTATAAAATTATTTGAGCTGCATTAATGTCAAAAGCCTATAATTTCTTTATTCCTGTGCATCTTCAGATATTCCTCTACATTTTTTGCACTGAGATATCTTTTTCTTTTAAAGTCACTTGAAAGACATAGTCTCTATCGCAACGCTGAACAAGAATTCTATGTAATGTCAAAGGAAATACATTACTCGAAGCACTCTCAGAGCGGAAAATCTTTCTTTCACAAAGCAGAAAAAAGAAACTGCTTCTGTGGTTCTTTCACAATGCTCAGCAAAGTGACACATTATTTAGTGAAATATTTCTTTCTTTAGATCAAAACGAGTAAAGTTTCATGCACGAATGAAACTTCTAGAATCCTTGGCTGCGTATTTTTGTCGTGTACTTATATAAGGGTACGATTTACAGTCACGATACCGACATTCTTGTAATCCATAATGACGTCAAATAACATATGAATAAATTATAATAACTACGGACGACACTTTGTCCCAGTTCGCCACGAGGTTCACTGGTACTGGTGTATAGAGTACCTATGTTTACTAGTTGATAGGAGCAGTCCAGCGACAGCACGCGACTGTTTGCTGGTACAGATCGGCGGAACGAAAATGCAACGTTTCTACAGGTTACCACTGCCGTATAGTATGTATGCGCGTAGCATATGCCTTGATTAGTTACATCTTTACAATATTAGTTACACATATTTATAACAACGACGAGTTAGTCAAATTACACACACGTATTTGCAATCGAGTTACGTACATTATTCTGATACAAACTGTAGTCCGTTACAGTATACTGTATAACAATGTGCATTTTTAAGTGTGAAAAAGAGAAATTCCTTTTGTTTTCAATAAAAATATGCTTGTACTGCGAGAAAGATCGCTCAACATCGCACGATGTTATACATAGGTACATCTCAAACAGATTAACAATAGTTGCACTGTTTACTTTTTCTAGTATTTCTGATGCCAACAAAAATTTCTTTCCTGGTTCATTGGAGGACATCACTCCTACAACAACGTGAGCTACTTATCGTCCCACAGCATTCGATGTTTCATCTATAGATACAAATATTTTGTTACTACTTATAGCTGTTCGAATGGGTTCAGAGTTTTTTCATATACAGACGATAAATAGGTTGTACGCATTGACGTTATACTAGGCAGTTTTCTAGACGTGTATTTTTCCATAAACCGCTGAAAATGTGGATAACTGAGCTTGTGTATTGGACTATTCGCCGATACCATCATCTCGCACAAATCATTATAAACTCAGAGTTTGTAAACCGAGCAGATGAGAGAAATAATGGCAAACGTTCACTGTGCTTTTTCGTTGACAATGCTTTTGCAAATCTTCACGAACGTTTACCTTTAGTTATGTGTTGTACACTTTACAGCTTATATTATCGCCCTCCACACTAAAATACTCACTTCCAAACGCAGTTGCAATTGCATTCAGTTTATTGCTCTTGTCTGACTGCATTGTATTATGTTTACACTACTGCACACAGAGTCACGATCACCACCACCTTACCATTAAGTAACAACGGCACCAGTAGTACTTAGGAACTACAGGTAAGCCACTACAATGAAAAACAAGCAGGCAGTGGCAGAGAGCAGCATAGGTTCGAATCCTAAACAAATCAAACGTATGTTCGTTCTCCGGCGCAGCACACACAGGTTGCCCTTTCCTATCACAGTGCAGTACCTTCGGACCCATGGCCTCCGTGACGTCAATATAGACAAGTAACAACCAACGTAAAATCCGTCCATGCTGGGACAAAGTGTCGTCCCTGATAATAACCAATACAAAGTGACGCAATTGTTGTTATAGTTATTATAATTTTCTTTTTGTGTTATCATTCAAATCATCCTCATCTTAGAAATTTCGTCATTCTAATCGCCTTTCTCTTGTCTTTTCGTCATTATCATTATATTTCTCCTTTAGTTATCGTAATTACAATCAACGTTCTTTAATTATCTTCATTCTCATCTGCTTTCTCCTTCTGCTATCGTTATTGTCATAGCTCTTCTTCTTGAGGTATCGTCATTATCATAATTGTTCCTGTGTTATCATCATTACTAGGGCCAGTAAGTTCATGCATTTTTATACTTTTTTCATTGGCTGTAATTAATTGCTGATTAATTATCTTCAAGGCTCATCAACAATTGAGCTTATCAAACCAAACTTTTTTTTCGTTGTTGGTAACTCTATAGCATCTATTAGATGCTTTATGGTTCTGCTAACAGATGGATTTTTTTTTATATTTTTGATGATTGGTTAATTAATATTAACCCGGTACACTCACAGTCACACTCACATTCATACAAATTTCCAGATTCTAGACACCCGGGGAATTTTTCTTTTTCAAGAAAAACCAAACATTATGTTGCATATATTTACATATTTTGGATTTTTTATAAGTACATAATATTTCATTATATTTGTATTATGGTGACATATTTTCGCGTTTAAGCTCATTCTACCTGATTTTATGTTGCATAAAACTGCGTAATTTGGATTTTTAAAATAAAGCTTCAAATTTTATTTTCGAAAACTATTATTGAAGTATTGAAAGTTTCGCGACACATCTAGTGAATCTCACGGCACAGTAGTTTGCCGATCTCAACAATAAATGTAAGTTTAATATCATATAGTTTGACCTATAACGTTATTAAATTTATTATTATTATTATCATTATTATTATTATTATTATTATTATTATTATTATTATTATATTCTACTTTAAATACATTCTTCGATTGGTCACAAGATTTTCCTATTGTTATTACATTTTTTTTCTTCTTGTGGTTCTGAAGAATACGATTTAACATTGTATGATTCTCAAATGCAGATTAATGTTATTAGGTTGGCAATAAATTTGATTCCTCCAACAATAATTTTGTTCTACTTACCATTGCTTCAGGATGCACCGTTTTGATAAGGTAGGGGAGATTCGGCTAATTCCGCAATATTGAAAGGTAAATCTATCATATTTTTATCAAAATGTTTATTGAAAAATATTATCAAGGTATGTAGACATAGTCGAAACCTTTCGTTACCAAATGAGATAAAGAGACCTATTAAAATGCAAATATATTTAGTTGTACATACATTACAGTTGAAAACGAACAACTCACGTAATTCCGCAACATTGCGGATTAATCCGCAATAGGATTTGGCTAATTCCGCAGTCATAAACAATTATGAAATACATTATGAAAGTAACATAAAAAGAACAGTTTATATGTAACAATGCTCACTTTCTTCACAGCTGTGTAGCAAAACACGAAAAATAGCCAACTTCTGATATTTCACTGTATTGCCGACAGAGGTATCGACCAATATCCTTGATCTTTTTCTATAGCACTACAGAGGACATGCCTCCTGTTGACAGCCTCTCAAAACTTATGTTCACGCTATTGTAAAGACGCAGTAAAACCAAATATTCACTACTGCGGAATTACCCGTAATGCGAAATTAGCCGAGTTCCTCGTATCGGATGTTTATGTACCCCGTGCATAACCGTAAAATTTTGTTTGGATTTTCGAATGATCGTTTTGAATGTGTTCCAAAAACGTCAAAATGTTCGAATGATGTGTGCTAATGATCTTCTGGAAACGGAAGTGCTACCCTTCCACATACTGTAATTATTTGTACTCCGTTCTGTGTTCGTCACTTGATCAGAGACTTTCCACAGTGCTGGCGTAAATCTTGGAGGAACCGATATCTTTTGCCACTTGTTAGACGGTCTCTTACATTATTATTGTCTCGATGTATATAACAAGATCTTGAACATCATCATGATTTGCTACTTGGTCCAAAACATCTTCTACATCTTCCAATGGAACAAGTGTAAGGGCCAGAAGGTGACGATTTTCAGTGCAAATGACGTCATTTAGGAATAGTTCAGTGTCTCCAGATGTACTGTGTGACACCAAATGCTCTAACCAAAAATAAGTAGAATCTAGTTTGAGCAGCATTTATTGAACTGATTTCGAAATGTAGGCCAATAATATGATGAGTTTTGGAAATAAATCAGAGTTGAGTTTTATAATGTTGAATATATTTCTAGTATAACTTACGTAACTTTTCTAAGGGTTAAGTTAATCAAGTGGGAAAATTTACTCAAACACAATTCCATTGTCTATGTTTATTGAGCTGCCAAATATTTATGAAATATTTTTATAATTTCAATGATTTAGACAGCTAATAAAATAGACGAAATAGTGTACCAACTTTATTGTCAGTAGATAGATTTTTTAGGAGTAGATAAATTTATTGATATTAGTTCACAAAAGTACAAACTTAATAATTTAAAAGTGATCTATATACAAAAAGTAGTTATACATAATAATTAATCTATCGCAAATCTCAGTAAGTTATTGGTTCAAACTTGCACATACGTCTGGTTTTAGTGCATGTTTAAACCAATCGTGATAACCATTAAAGCTTTAAAACTTATTTTTCTGTTCCTTTTGACAATTTTGTACCATATTGATTTTTTTAATTAATTGTTCTTTTTCTTTAATCTTCTAAATCTATTCTATAACTTTCGTATGCATGTTAACTAATTATTCCGTGTCATCATACTGCATCCAGGTTAACAGTTGTTGACATATAGCCAGCAGACTGCAATAGCTGACTCGGTATTTTTCAGTCTGTAGGTCAGTCTCAATTCCTGCTACATGCTTTCAGCAAGTTATTTCCGTAACATTTATACATCTTGCAGCATACGTGTAAACTCACTTGACATATTAATTACGTAAATCATTATTGCCAGTAATAATTTAGTGTGGACAAAATATCCAGAGACGTAACTTGTTTTGGACGAAAATTGGAATGGACGTCGTACCTGTGGACGACACAAAAAGTTGGACGAAATTTTAGTGCACTAAAGACTTTGGATGAAACGTTCTGCAACGGACGATGACGATGATTGTGACGATGATGATGTTTTATAGTTTTACAATAATGCTATTAAACCTAGCATTCCATCAGAATCTATGGCCTGTGTGAAGATATTTAGTGTATAGATGTCAACAAAATATACGTTACATTGAAGAAACATTTTCATGGCTAGGATTTTGTTTTCCAGAGCATGATAGTTAAAGAAAATATACTGGCAACACATAACCGATCATGGCTTGCTATAATTTACGGATATAGACGCAATGGCTGCGTTTCGTGTGTCGCAGTGCAGGGTATGAGTGTTAATCTTGGCGTATATAGAGCGTGGGAGATCAGGGGCGCATCGTACCCCATGCTTTGAAATCGCTCCTGTCACTTACACAATGTAAAGCCCGCATCTTTACGGTTGTTTTCTTGTTAATTTGCCTTGAAAGGTTAGATAAACCTCATTCGGTATAATAGTCACGGACAATAGCCAATTTAATGCCATTTAGGCCTACATATATGAGGGATGTAGCTCAGGTATTACGGTATTACTTGGATTTGTATGGATTATATCTCCATTTGCGAGCCTCAAGACTAAGTTTTAAATCTTTATAGTGCGTATTAATGGTTGCTTCCTTCTGAATTAAATTTACTTTGGTTAAAATAATGGCGTGTTTGTTGTGGCGGGCATGATTTCGATTGTATTGTATTTATTTACATTTCATGGTATTTGTACATTGCTTCAGAGCTAGAATATCAAATATGTAAAAAAATCGTAATACAGTACTACTATACAGTCTTAATTATAGTCACAGTCTAGTTTCAATATATATAGAGAGAGAGTTTTACAATATACTAATACAACACAAATGTTTAACTTAATACAATAAATAAAAAATATTTATTCAGCGTTGTTGAATAAGTTCACCTGCAGAATAGAAAGCGTGAGAAATTAGGCACTTCTTTAATTTACTTACTTACGGCTTTTAAGGAACCTGGAGTTTCATTGCCGCCCTTACATAAACCCGCAGTTGGTCCCTATTCTGTGCAAGATTAATCATCATATTCCACGTCCCTCAAATCCATATTTTAATATTATCCTCCCATCTAAATCTCCGCCTCCCCAAAGGTCTATTCCCCTCCGGCCTCCCAACTAACACTCTATATACATTTCTGGATCCGCCCTTACGTACTACATGCCCTGCTCATCTCAAATGTCTGGATTTAATGTTCATATTTATCTCAGGTGAAGAATACAATGCATGCAGTTCTGTGTTGTGTAACTCTCCGTTCTCCTGTAACTTCAACCCTCTTAGCCCCATACATTTTCCTAAGAACCTAATTCTCATACACACTTAATCTCTGTTCCTCTCTCAAAGTGAGAGTCCTAATTTCACAACCATACAGTACAAACAACCGGTAATATGACTGTTTTATAAATTCTAACTTCCAGATTTTTTGACAGCAGACTAGATGGCAAAAGTTTCTCAACCGAATAATAACAGCCATTTCCCATATTTACTCTGCGTTTAATTTCTTCCCGAGTGTCATTTATATTTCTTACTTTTGCTCCAAGATATTTAAATTTTTTTTACCTCTTCGAGGGATAAATTTCGAATTTTTATATTTGCATTTCATACAACATTCTGGTCACGAGACATAATCATATCTTTGTCTTTGCGGGATTTACTTCCAAACTCACCTCCTTCAAAGGGGTAGTTATTCTTATACAAACGTAATCAGAGTTTATACACAAAAATAAGTGCCATTTTATCTCCTGTACAAAGTTTCATAAAATTCTGTTAGAAAAAGAGTTATAAATTTTGTCTAACTACACACCCTATAAAGAGGTAATTCCTGTAATATAAAAACGTAATCAGAATTTGTACACAAAAAATATAGCCTATGCCACCTGGAACTGCTACACAAATTCCTTAAAAATCTCTTATATAGGAGAGAAGTGTTAATTTTGTCCAACCGAACGCGTTTTTTACACACTGTGGCGGCAATGCAGTGGTAACAGTATTGTTGATCGATAAATATATGCAGCATAAGCGATCGGCGAGTGTTACTGGTTCGTAAATACTGGTGAAGTGTTTGCTTCAAAGCGTGTTAAAAGGCATTTCGGATTACATTTGCTGTAGGAACTGATTCTTGAAATACATGAATACAAAAGCCTGCTAACAAGAATACTACTGGAATCCGTACCATCAGCATTCAGGTATCCGAAGACTGAATAGAGTATACAAAATATGTGTGTATTCAATCCCTAGCCACTTCACTTGCGTGACTCAGATTCACCATATTGCGTATTGATGGCAGTTCTATGACTCATTTTCAAGTTGCACACCACTTCGGCGAGCTACGTTATGCATGATGTGTATCTGTGGAGAGTTATATCGTGTACTAGACTGAGTGTATGTGAAAGTTTTCGTATAAGTGTAATGTAGGGAATGGGTGAGGATGATGATGAAGCTGAGGAAGGGAGAATGGGAAACCCGGTGCCTGCATATAGCCTAGTCCGTAGAATAGCCCCAAGGGGGCCGCCAGCCTTAACATCCCTGTCACAGACGAATCACTATCAACAGTAGAAATGAACAACGATCGAGAAAGCGAGACTAACAGCGCCCGCAATGCCGAAAACCCGCACGACATTGTTGTGTTTCGTCGCGTCCTTGACGTAAAGACTGGTTGTGAGTGTTCCGAGACTCGATATTGATGAGTCCCGAAGTCAAGCAGTCTTGAATCGCCACAGCTGTTTATACCTGACTGAACTTTTATCTACTTTGGCAACTGTGACATAGGTGTAAACAATCAAGTAGCCTATTTTTTAACATCTCTACCTTTCAGTGTATAATAATCCGTTCCCCAGTTTTTATTTAATTACTAGGACTTTATTAAAAGGTTAGGAATTTCTTTTCATATGTTTTAGATTAATTGTGCGATCTCAAGTAAAAATATATTAATATTATATTTCATGTTTCTTAGAAATCCAAATTTATTTGAGAATTTTTTTCTATTTATATGGTATAACAATAGGTAATATCATATAATAAAACCAAACATTTTGATAACTAAGATACTGTTCCATTTTGTCTTTTTGTCTCATTTAAACATTTATAATGTTATTTATTTCAATGATGTACAGTACGTTATTCAAAGTTACGAAATCTTTCCACGCCGACCAAATGCTATTTCGAGAATGATGAGCGAGACTTGAAAGACAAATGCAACGAACACAGCGAGCAAGAGCGGCAGTTGGTTCTGTTCATTTCTAATCAAAAGTGACATAACCCTTCTTTTCATATGCACTGCGGAGAGATTTGGAATTTAACTCAGGCATATTTGCGCACAATCTATTGATTAGAATTTGTGCACCGCCATCTCTCCTAGGTCCGAGGTAGAAATTTTACACGAAAATTTCTGACTCCGCTAGGAATCGAACCCGGACCGGCTGCATTATAAGGAGTTTCCCGAGACTCTACGCTTTGAACATATCGAGAACATCACATTTCGAAATTTAGTGGTCGAATAGAAAAGTTTTCTGACGCCGATCGGTGCTATTTTGTACATCAGCTGAGAGCAAGTCGTATTTTACACAATTCAACGTACGTAAATATAAATTTTTTTGAACTAAAATAAACAGATTCTGTTATCAAGACAAACGGGAAGGCCAGAGCAGGCATCCTCTCAGGTCTTACGTTTCACCCTGATGGTGGAACCTGTATCTATATCTTTTGTAATATCAAGTTCCAAAAAACTGTGAAATACTCATAAGTATAATATGTTCACAGTCACCGTGTATATCTAAAAAAGTTATATAAAAAGCAGCGATTATGTAAACAAAAACTTGGGGATATTAAATGAACAACTACAATTTATTCATTTTCCAGACAGTGACAGGATGGTGAAGTTCTATAATGGTCATCAGTGAACCCGAGACTAGATGAAAGAGAGAATTACTTATTTCTAAAAAGAAACAGCAATGGAATAAATCAGCTAAACAACCAATGTTCTTTGTTGCTGAGTTAAAAGAAGTTTATTTGCCAGACAACTCGAGGATGTCAGTTTCTACTGTTTTTAGTTCACACGCCATTAAATTCATGAGTTGTTTTTTTTTTTTGTGCCTTGGCTGGAAATTAGGAAAATCAATGTAGAAAGCTGATCTGGGAACATGTGTCTTCACTGGACTTCGTTCGTTAATAACGGTCCGCCTGGACAGCCACAATTAGGCTGCAGGCTCGACGAGCACGCCGAGGGGGTGGCGTCCTGCCAGAGTCAGGGTCGCGACTCCAATATGAGGGACAGTGTCGCACTGACCTCGTCTGCGACTGTTTTCAGTACAAAGTGCGTCTACTCATGTTATTTGAACTTTATTTCCGTTCCTGCCACCAAATTGTTCTTGCTGAGATAAATGGCTATCATTCCAGCCTATGAAATTGAATTTTGCTGGTCAAACACCCTGTGAAATAGGCTTTAAACGGCGATAAATTTCATTCCATATTTTCTCCAGTAGGTAAGTAAAGCTGCGGGTCGTCCACCGTTGTGGCTGAGGGGTTAGCGAGTCTAATTCCGAACCCAGCGGTCCCGGTTTCCTATTCCCGCTCAGGAAGAGTTGCCTGGGTGAGGTTATTTCGGGGTTTTCCCCTCACTTCTATGGATGAATATCAGGTACGTTTATCAGGCGATTGGAACCCCGCTCATATTCGCCACTTCCTTTCCTCCCCCCCATCATCCTTTCCTTATCGTTCCGTTTCTGGTTTTTCAGATCACTCTACCGGCGGCCTCCCGAAGCTGCTGACTCTCTCAACCGGCCTCCGTGGAATGTAGTAAAACGATGTAGGTTGGCTTCTGCAATGGCACCTGAGGCGGACCTACTCGGGGAGGACTTTGGCCTCGGACCGACAGGGAGAGTTGGGGGAATTTGCCGAAGCAGGAATGGTATCTGGATTCTGTCGGCTGTAGGAACCGGTCGTTAAGGGAGTCATGTGGTTAGAGCGGTGGCGTAGGGAATCTGTTACACGCAACTCATTCCATATTCAGAATTAGCGCAATAGATCTCAATAGGTCGGAGTGCTGGGCCATCCGTGCCCCACTCAGTTAAATTCCATTCCATTCCAAAGCTGTGGGTCTCGTGTAGTAAATGTACGGCACTTAAAAGAATTCTGTCCCTGATGGAAGATTCCTAGCAGAATTGTAGATCGTTTATTGTTAGCGTTGGATTTAGACGTTGTTTTGAGTCTGCAGTTGGATGCGTCGTTGAATATCGCGAAAACTGTTAGCTATATTAATTTTGGTTCAAAATTCCTTTAGTAAATATTAACAAAAATATCAAGTACAATTTTTCTATAGTTTTGATAGTTTTTCAGATGTACGTGCAATATTAAGTTCACGCTAAGCTGATTTTTTGTAAATGCATCATCTTGAAAATTTTATTTCTGGAATGTATTACAACAATACATAGCCCTATTTACAATTTTTTATTATTATCTTTGTTGAAAATGTGGCCAGAAAATAATTATTTAAAAATAATGTCTGTTTTTTTTTTGTAAACATTTGTCTCGATCTCTCACATGACGGTCATCAATTTCCTGAAAGTTTAGAATGAAGCTAATACCCTGTACAATGAAGTGATGGATTGCTTTTTCGTGATAAATATACTTCATTACTAAAAAAATGAACTTGAACAATTTGATTATTTTTCATTTGTTTTCTCAACTTCACTGCCCGACATATTAGATCACAGGTTTCCTAATAATAATAATAATAATAATAATAATAATAATAATAATAATAATAATAATAATAATAATAATACTAATAATAATAATAATAATAATAATAATAATAACAATAATAATATACAGTGGACTCTCCAAAGTTCGACAAAACAGAATTGAAAGTTCAGTCTAATAAGGGTGGTGGGTGTGGCAGGTGAAATGAATACAAATACTTATTGGTTATCCATCAACGAATACAGTACTGTACTTGCATTTCCTGCCCGCCCCGAGACTTGTGTATGCGGTCTAGTACCAGAGTGGGTTTCGACAATTCCGTCTCACAAACGGCACAATTCTCAAATAGAAAAAGAAGAGTTCATTAATTTAAAATCAGTGATCCTAATCAATAAAATACTATGTTTTCCTTTAACAAAAGTATCACTACAAGACACAGAACCAATTCCCATTCAAATGGCAAACCCATTACTTAGTGCCGTATAGGGGCGTGTCTAATTCTCCTACGTAAGCAGTCGTACTATGGGATGTAGAATTTGATTTCTGTCAAATTTAAGAGCTTCCACTGTATGCATATGAACGCAACATTTCATGTACAGACCTCTTGTCAATATACAGTGTGATCAGTTATGCTTTCCCCACTTTCCTATGAGCTCATATGCTCGTTAGCCAGTTAGCCGGGTCTCGATGATTAGCGGGAGAGTAAAACAATAAAACACACCAACCATACAACAATACACAAACAAATTTAAGCCGCTCTTTAGCCGGTTAGCCAGTTAACTCATAAGAAAAACCCTGGGCCGTGGAGGAAAGCATAACTGATCGCATTATATATGCAAAGTTTCATTACTCTATGTGTAACCATTTAGGAGAAGTATTATCAACTGAAATATCAATTACAACAGGTAGAAGTAATAGACTTGATGGTCGGAACAAGAGAATCCATACCGAAACGGTTTGTTGATTTTTGTAAGGCTTTTCATTTGCGATAACCAATAATTACGAATGTTTGTTTACTTGCGTTAAAAGGGTGGATTGGATTTGTTAAGAAATCACCTGAGATAAGACATTGCATTGTAATTTTTCTCTCTCTCTCTCTCTTTCATTGGTCTATTTTTCATAACAAAACTACCTATATAATATTATGTAACTTCAAAGTTTGTTTTATAAATGATATGCTAGGAAAACTTTGTTTAGGTAAAGTATTTAATAATAATAATAATAATAATAATAATAATAATAATAATAATAATAATAATGGAGAAACATTGCATATACATAGACACCATGTAATTACAAGTAAATTGGCCTGGCCGATGTCCTCAGAAGATTAAAATACACCGTCTATGAAGATGTCCACGGAACTGCCGACAATGGTAGTAACAGATGCATTGACATAATCGCAATTAGTGAATCCCTGTCTCAGGGTACGATCATTGACACCACCATCAGATTTGAAACATATAAAGAACAGTCTGAAGACGTACACGAGGAGAAACGAGTAATCTACGTTCCAACCATACCGTATTATAAATATAAATACCAACTTCACGATATCAGTGTCACGGGAGTGATGTTTGGAGCAAGAGGAACGATACCTAATTTCTCTTCTCAATTCTGTAAGACCCCAGGGCTGCATAAATATTTTCTAAAAATGAACTGACCTTCCTTATAATTAAAGAGGCAGTCAAACTCTTACGGAACCCCTATATGGACTCTAATTCAGTGTACTGAAAAAACTGTCGCACCATTATCATTTTCTTTTCTTGTTAGCTTTCATTGTTTCTTTACTTGTTTGTTACTTTTCTTACTCTGTTAACTGCCATTGTTTGGTTTTCTTTGCTTTTCTGTTTGTTTAATTGTTTGTCAATTTTCCTACTCTGTTAACTTCCATTGTTTTTTCTTTGTTTATTTGTTTGCCATTTTTCTTACTCTGTTATCTTTCATTGTCTATTTGTTCCTTTTTGTTTTGATGCTTTGTCTAGTGGCAGCCTCTGATTTGAGGAAGCTGTGGTAAATAAATAAATATGTAGAAAACTCCGATTTACAGTAAAATTACATTAAAGTCTAGAATAATTGTGTATTCTGGATATAATAACCAATTATATGGGATAAACTGGATTTCTAACTTGGACATCGCGATGAAAATATTTCTCAAGAATCGCTAAGGTTAAGATTTTTTGCTTACTAAATTAATAAAAAAGTTAAGAAAATGGATAAAATTGAGTAAAACTCATTAGTACGTCCTCTTATTCTCGAGAATTGTGCCATCGTGCAACACCGTAATCAATGGCCGAATGGATAATAGTCTGTTGCATGAACAATCCCTTTACCGAACGTATTTTGAATAGGAGAGCAACAGGTCATTGCCATGTAGATTGTTTTTAGTGTCTTAAGAAAAATACAGATAGTGTATGTTTATTTTTTTCTGTTTTGAACGTTTAGAGAGAACCTGCAAGCAGTGCTTTCCTTCATACAATTAGAAATACTTGCCTTTCACTTTTATTTTTGAAGTATGGTACTTAACCTTTACTTAAGAAAAAGTAAATTTTCGGAGCTCTTTTAAAACCAAGTGTTTATTTACCAACATTTACGTTTGAATAAACATGTTCTTTTTCTGTGCAATAGATTAAGTAAAGTTATTCACTATTTTGTTATCCTACGAAATTACTTGACTGTATATACCAACCTTGGCATAAATGTGACTCGCGAGCACATTGTGGCTCGCAATAATAGCTATGTATTTCTCTTGCTTCCTACCTCTCCCAACCCCCACCCTCTCTCTCACTGGAGTCAATCTCCGTTCCATTTGTATTTGTCTCTGATATGCGAGTGGAGTATCGTCGCAGTGGCTGTCTCAAAACCATGTACCTCTACAAAAACGGAAGTTTCAAGTTGGATGGGAGGACGCATTTTTTTTTTTTTTTTTTTTTTTTTGCTGCCAATGTGATGAGAATATTAAATGTATGATTTGTTCACAAGTATTAGGAGGAAAACGATTGTATAATATAAAACGGCATTACACTACATGTCACTCATGAAACATTAAAAGGTTAAGTGTTATATTATTATTATTATTATTATTATTATTATTATTATTATTATTATTATTATTATTATCCGACGCTTCGTTCTTTCGCTTGCTCTGTTGAAGCCATGTTAGCTACAACTTACGTTTGTGAAAAATTATTTTCAACAATGGAAATAGTAAAAACCAAATTTTGATCACGACTGACAAGCAAAATGCATTCGTGATCAACTACGGCTGGCAGTAAGTGACATAATTCCTGATTTTGTAATTCTGTCGCAGAGACATTCTGAAGACAATTAATTTTAGGTTGCGATAATGTATCCTATGTTTTCTTATTCATATCTTTTTTCGTTACACGTACTAAACATTAGTTTGTCACCTTATACGCTATAAAATTATATTTAACTGCTTGAAGTAAGGAAAATGAAAATCCGTTAATAAGTCAGACAGATGCTTCACTTCCCCTTCGGGTGTCCGCCTCCCTCCATAGGTGTTATGCACGTTGTAGGTTACACAGTGGCTCGGTGCACGATCACATTTTCGCCACGGCTGGTCTACACTTTACGACTGAATTACCTCGCATTAGTACAAGCTATATTACAATACGGCATTATAGGATGGGGTAGTGCTTATAATAGGGAGCGGATTTTTATGTGCTAAAAAATTAAATATATTTATTTTTATGTGCTACAAAGTACAAAAATATTTGCTAAAAATATAAAATAAATATTTTTTTTATTAAATATGGCAGAAATACCTTACTCAGCTTGAAAAAAAAGTTACTAGGTACTCACCAACCACACTTGAGTGCTAGTAGTTGGCCGAGAATGTCAGTGAACAACAAAGGTCATCTCCAAATTCTCCATCACAAATGCATGCCGATTATCTCTGAACAACGACTTATACTGTGAAAACGATCTTTCCACATCTCAGGACATCAGACGTGCATATTTAAAGAGAGGAATGTCACAAACACATACACCGTCAATTTCACCTACAGGCACATATTCCAATACTTGAGCAAATTTACACTTTTTTTGTATGCACTGTTTTTCCCAAACACATTCTGGAATTTGGCCCTTAGTAATTGTGCTTCTGAACCTGGTAGCGAATCTACTTTAATTTCCACGACACGCACCTCCCTGTTTCAGACAACAGGTTTTTGGATGTTTAGAGTTGTTTTATGGTGTCACACATGAAGCTTAAATTTGCTAATAGGAAAGTCAAATCGATTTTTTAAATAACCATCTTTCAGTATATCTTAAAGGATATCGATTGACGAAGCCCGATAACAGGAAATCAGAACAAGATATATTGCCTTACTTAAGTAAGGCTTACTTGATAGACATGAGGGAGAGGCGAGAGATTTGTTTAAATGAAATAATGTTCATACCCGAGCTCTTATCTGTTGTATTTTACAAACAAAGCTGGAATGAAATCATCTTCAGCAACGATAAACATTCCTAATTATGTGTTGCAAGATTTCTCCTCCTTGTCCATAATAATTTATTCTCTAATAATAACACTGATATGCTGTCTAGCATTTCTCAGAACTTGTGGCGATACAATTACAAAAATGGATCACGGATACACCACACAGCGCTTAGAGACACGAAGCAACCAAGAATTATTAAAAAAGAACCAAGAATTCTTAAAAAGATAACATACTTCTGAGTGATATAATTGATTTAGTTTTAAAATATTTACAAGGTCTTGTAAAAATATTTTAAGTAAAAAAACTCCAACATTTATGTGTTTATAATAGATTTCCTGAAAATAGTTATTTATATAATTTTTTGTGAAAATATGTGTTTTTACGTGAAATAAAATTCGGGTTTTAAACTTGAAACTTCATGTTCGGAATTTTTAACTTTGTTAATTGTGTTTTATCACACGCAAAAACAATATTTAATTACATAGGAATCCGTTCCTTACTTATATATAATATAATTTATTTATATATAATATAATTGATTTAGTTTTAAAATATTTACAAGTTCTTGTAAAAAATATTTTAAGTAAAAAAACTCAAAGATTTATGTGTTTATAATAGATTTCCTGAAAATAGGTATTTACATAATTTTTTGTGAAAATATGTGTTTTTATATGAAATAAAATTCGGTTTTTAAACTTGAAACTTCATGTTCGGAATTTTGTTAATTATGTTTTATCACACGCAAAAACAATATTTAATTACATATGAATCCTCTCCTTACTTATAATACCTTCCTCATGTCAATAATTCTGCTATAGAAAAGAATAATAAAAATATGTCCTAATAAACCTCTTCATTATCCTTCATACTCTGTGGTTTTCCTCATCTGTTTACCTTAATTCCTATCAGCCCTTTTCTGTGTTTCATTCTATGAGTGTGTGGGCCTGTCTTCTATCTGTCCGCTCGTTTGCCCATCTATTTACGTCTGTCTTTCTGTCTGTCTGTGTCTGTGTCAGTGTCAGTCAGTTCTTTATTATCTTAATTTTCCCATCTACCTTGTGTATATCTTTCTCTCAAGGTATGTTTACAAACTTCCCTTTTAAAACATAGGATAGATTCAAATCATATGAAATATCTACGCCATTATTTTTAAATTGTGGTCGTATTTTGAGTAACATAAATCTGGTCACAAACATTGAAATCTAAAACAAAAGGTATCTTCCAATATATCTGACAATAAAACTTTCTATGTCTTTTTTTATCTACGAATGTAAAGAAACTTTCAAAAATAACCATATCAGCGAAGGAAGTGAAGTAAGACTTCCGTCTTTATCGACTAGACAGAACATGTTTCATGGTCCCATTTTCCACAGTAAAATTCCTCCGCAAATACGTGAACTCCTATCGGGTCTGTAATCTCAGTAGCTATCACATTACCTTACATCATCGAAGTACAATGATAAATCACTGCTAGATAAGGAGAGACATTAGATAGCAGAACAAATGGAACAGCAATTCCGCCTGAAGGTTACTTCAACCATTAACGTGCAGGGAATTGTTACGAGAAGAGGGAAATATGACACCTCTCGTGTGGAACAGAAAATTGAACGAGAGTGAAGAAAAGACACGTAGACCATTAGAAACCCTACGTTATAGACACTTCAATATCGCTGAATGAGATATAACTACCGCAATAATAATAATAATAATAATAATAATAATAATAATAATAATAATAATAATAATAATAATCGAGTGCACGTCCTACATTAATTAGCTACATTAAGAGAGAAAAAATCTCTGTAGGCCCTACTGTTAAGTGTGAGATGAGAGAAAATTAAAATTATAGAAATTACATAAAGAATTTATTATCCGTGCCCGGTGTAGCAGAAAATTATTAATATATATTATAAGAAGGATTTGAATATAAATTATTTTACTTGATATAATATTTGGATTTCAATCAAAGACTGAAATTTATTACAAGTAGTGACAAGATCTTATAGCATAAATGTTGCACCAACTAATCCTAGTTGGTAGAAATATCTTTTTTTCACAGTTAATACCAAGAGTAGTGTTCATTTAGCATTACATTCACGATCAGCGTAGTTGCCAGTAAATATATCTGAAGTAATAGAATAGCATGAGTGGTACTTGTTTAGAATTTTTCAGAATTATATTAATCTGTATAGGCCTAACTACATTAATAAGCTAAGCATATAATGAGAAAATGCTGTTGAAAACAATTAATTAAATACAATAACAAACCAACGATCTATTCCATTATCTCCTAGCTTAGTTTCCTTATAAGTGGTGCCTTGTTGGTATCACTTGTGTGGTTCAGATTTCATTTTTCCCTACTGTTAATACACCTGCAATACGAATATCTTATCTCTTTATTATTTTAATTCAACACCAGTATAGGTCTCGTAAGCAGGGAATACTGACGGCAGGAATGCGAACGAAACAATTCGATAAGGAAGAGCGGGCGATAGGAAAGGTCACGAGATAGCTTGAATGATGTTCAAGAGTACAGTAGTAAGAGAAACTATGTCGATAGAATCAGTCTTGCGTTGTGATAGTTACATTACTGTTTTAGTTTCAGTTCCACTGTATGTGATGGGTCCAACCGGCTCTTAGGCGCGAGCTAGCTCGTCAGCTCGCTCTCCCAAGAGAGAGTCGTTCAAAAGAGTCAGTTCGTTCACGAGCTGGTTGACAGTTCCTTCGTTCAAGAGCTGGTTGCGTAACATATCGGAATGTCAATAATAGTCTAATCTAATGACATTAGAAATCAAGAGGATAACAGGGACAATCGTATTATGTTAAACAAAATAGATGAAAAAACAAAGTCTGCAACATAAACGTTATACAAGTTCCACATCCGTCCGCTACTGGCGTATGGCGCAGTCTCACCTTCTCTGTCTTTCTCAAAGTAACTGCAGATGCCACGTGATCATGCATTGAATGCGATTGGTTATTCGAGAGCGGGACTCGTGAGACGAGCTGTGAGCTGGAAGTGCCTCGCGAACGACCAACTCTCAACGAGCGAGCTAGCTCGTTACTAGCTCGAAGGAGAGAGTCGTTCAAAAGAGTCAGTTCGTTCGCGAACGACCCATCACCAATGTGAATACGTGTCTTGTTCCAAGTGCGTTTATTTTGTTATGTAGTGATGGAGCGTTCCCCTCGCAGAGTATCATTATTTTATTCGTAAACATAATGTTGCGCGTATAATTCCGTCCGAATTGTTGTCTTGCTACTCTATTTCCACAGGCGATGTCCCCATCTCTTCATCTTCTTGGAAGAGGCAATACTTCCATCGGTCCGCATCTCTCGCTCCCTCGGTGTGCCTACATACACACGTCAAAACAAACAGTAACGCCACCACTGCTTTTGGGTAATTGTTCCTTGCGCGATCTATACCTGCTTCAAAGCAGTTGATGATACTCGCTTTGCGTAGGACGTAACAGAAACTGGGAGAAATTGAGATTTCTCACTGCTCAATCACTACTGTACGTTTCAAATTGGAAACCAATTACGCAACAGCCAATAGACACTAATATTAGTGCAACCTTACCGCTTTATGCATAGAGGACACCTATTCCTTTTCTTTCGCTCCTTCTGATTGGACATTGATCTTGAGACCCTTAAGGACAAATCGTTTGCCATTTGAAAAGGGGCAGGGCATAGTTGCGCCCCACGGTCAGATAAGATGCAGAAGATAAAAAAGGTCGCTGTTTTGTGGGCATAGTTGCGCCCCGTTCCCATCAGGTAGAGAAAAGGTTCATGGCATTGTTGTGCCCCGATGAAATAGGTAGAGAAAAAGACATTACGGGAACTCGAGCCTCGTAATCAACCAACATTATTGATTTCATATTCGATTTAATATTCATTATCGTTACCGTTAAAATGAACACCATGAAGTTGGCGGCGCTTTATTAATTGATTTTCTACTGTTTATGCAGTGATTATCAATAGCCAACCGTTAAAATGAACACCATGAAGTTGGGAGTACTTTATTAACTGACATATTCAAATGAGTGAGCCGTTGGAATATGAGACCTTAGCTGTCTTGACATTTTATTAGTGATTTTCACACCGTCTGTGGCGTATAGTGAAGTTAATTTAAAATTAATGTTAAGTTTAGTGAAAAGGGTAAAGAGTTAAAAATTCATAATGGTTCTAAGTTTCAATTTTCGAAACCCTGTACCGTAGGGTTAAGATATCGATGTACAAACAAAAAATGCAGTTCATTTATTGTGTGTGATCGATAAAAAGTGTTATTTTAAATAGCAAAATTGATCAGATGCTAGGCCTACAAGATTTCAATGCAGCTATCACTAATATTTTTAAGTAATTTATTTATTTTATGACAATCACTTTCGTGTGTCCTATGCTCATCGGGGCGCAAATATGCCATGTCCATTCTGCTACCTGATTTCTTCGGGGCGCAACAATGCCATGACCCTTCTGCTACCTGACTTCTTCGGGGCGCAATTATGCCATGCCTAGGTCTCCCAATTGACCGCGGGGCGCAACTATGCCATACCGTTGAAAAGAGTTATAGATCACTGCTCTACTAGCGATCAGCTGATCAAGACCACCTTTCTTTCGTCGTCTTCACTGGAACTCGCCTCTAATGACTGAATCACTAATTTAAATCACAATGATTGAAAACGAACTATTACAACTTCACCGGTAAACGAAAAATCGCGTTTAAGCCCGTCTCTAACTAACACAATAAACCGAAAGGTAGCGGCTCCGATCCCCGATGGGTTTATTAATTTTCTCCATTGATCTAATTCTTCCTGTCTCACCATGGTCCTGGGGTTTACTCAGCCCCTAATAGAAATGAGTACCAGGGGTATTTCCTTGGGGGTAAAGGCGGCGATCACGTGAAACAAACATCCCTACTGTCATTAACGCTAATTGTCTGCAGAGATGGGAGACAATCTCCTGGCTAATGTGGAATTTCATGGCCTGCAGTGGGCATGACTTTAAATTACTTTATTTTAATTAAATGCCCGTACATCGTGACTTCATATTTGTTTAATGCCGGAGATTGTTGAGTACTAGCAAATCGGCATTGTAGTTCGTGATAGGAAAACATTTCGTTTCACAGTCAATAAGTAAATCTTTTTTAAAATTGTATTTGAATTTTTAAAGCCCTTGAAATCAGAGTTCGTGAAAAGACGAGCACAAAACAATAATAATGTTTTTTAATTAAAACGTAATAACTTCAGCAAATATTACGCACTTTAAGAAAACTTTATTGCTGTTAATGGATGTTGTCCCCTTACACAACCGGAATGATGTCATTCAAATGTAGGACTAGGAAGAACATGCATAATGAAAAATGACACTTTAGTCAGATATTTTTGGATACTTTAATGCTGGGAGTCTAGAACACTGAAGGTTGTCGCATGTTGAAAGTAGACCTAATTACACACTTCACTTTCCCCTCTACATCCGCTTTTAAAACTAAAGTGTATCTATTTTCCGAACAATCTTCATAAAACACAAAGCACTTAAGTGAAATTCTACTGGTCATTAAAGCTGAACTACCAGTATTTTGGATTAGTTCCCTAGACCATTCCGCAATCATATTAACCATTATGGACTTTTGAGGAAAAGATAAAAGTTACATGTATATTTATATTCGATACGTAGACTATGTTACCGGTATTCATTTCTTCATTGTCTTCTCTATGATCAAATCTGTAATTCTTGCTTACTTATCTTACACATGCGCGTGGAAATAAATATTGAGGAAGGTTTTCAGGAATGATGAAAACCCACATTATAAATATTTTTTCGTAGAAAAATGAAACGGGAATCCTGTTTGCAAATACGAAACTGTTTTAATATTACTTACGTAATAATAATAATAATAATAATAATAATAATAATAAATAATAATAATAATAATAATAATATTATTATTATTATTATTATTATTATTATTATTATTATTAATTTTCTGCTTGTTCTTGATTTATCTCTTGTTACTAAATAAGATATGGAGGTGAACTGAAAAAACCTACTGATTTTTTCATCTCAAGAATTATTTTTGTTAGACTTTAATGTTCTTAAATTCAGAGAAATTTTTTGATGTTATATTAATAAAATAAAATTCATACATAAAAATCGAAATGATTTTGAATTGTATTCTCATAGTTACAGAATAAAAGGTATGAATTCTCTAAAATTGTTTGAACCAAAATGCAACACTGCTACAGTTATATATAAGAATATATAAGAAATTTGTATTTAAATTGCCTATCCTAATATTGTCAATTCTAATAGTTCTAGTATTAAATTAAAAATGTTATGTATGGATTTTATAAATATTAAAAATTGTAAATTTAAATTTATATATTCTTATAGTGTAGTAGACATAAGACAAATTATATCATATACTTTTTAATTCAGAATCAGGAATCCGCCCCTGAACACGAGTTCTACTCTTTCAGGGATGAGCTAAAGTTTTATCTGTTTATATTATATTTTATGTTACAGCTATTAGCAAAAATAAATACATTTACATTTCCTAACACCATGTAACCAAGTACTACCGCTACTATTATATGATTATGTTACTGTATGTTGTTATTACCGACTATTAATTTCAAGCAATATCCCCCTAGTATTAACTGCAACGTAATTACTGCTACAAACATTTGCTACCAATATTACTACCACTATCACCACTATTATTAAATCCACCACTACCAACCACCATCACTGTCACTGCTATCACCACCACATCACTACTACCACTCCCACTACCACCATCACTACTACAAACACTACCACTACGATTGCCACTGCCACCACCACCACCACCATCACCATTACCATTGTCACCATGACTACCACAAGCACAGCTACAATATAGTTACAGCTGACTAATAATACCACTATTGACTACTGCTACCATCTAGAGTATTTTATTAAATCTAAGAATTACTTATTTTACATAAAGAAAATACATGAACAAACCAAAAGAATATTCTTCTCTATTGCTTATGACTGACTTCCAACATTCTGGAAATTTTTCGGTACAACTTTTAAAGAAATCCTGTGGTTCGGGTTGAAGAATCATCAAGCCAACTTTGGAAAGAAGCTTCGTTATTACAGCAGATTCCTCGAAGATTTCTGAGTAGAAAACGGAAAAGATAAAAATCTGAGGGAGCAAGATCAGGAGAATAGGGTAGGTCTCTTAAACTGATTTTGTGATGTCAGCAGTAGGCTATGCAGACTGGCATTATCATGCCGCAAAGTCACTTGGTGCAGTCTTGTCGGTCGTTTGTCTTGAATTGCAGCTGCTACCTCAGGGTGACTTTGTTGTTGGAAATAAATCTCAAACGTGATGGTTACATTTTTCAAAAGAAATTTATAGTATATGACGCCCTCTTTGTTCCACCAGAAGAACAACATTATCTTCCGTGGATGAATATCACAATTTGTCCGGAGAGTTGATTTTTGTTAGGGCTCACTCAATCCTTTCTATTCTTGATGTTGATGCAAAGGCACCATTTTTCGTCATTAATAACAGTCTGAGACAAAGACGATTCGTGTTGAAGACGAGCTAAATGATAAGGGGCAAGTAAAGACACGCTGACATTTTTTGGATCAAAATGTGCGGTAGGCTATCGATGCACCAAATGAATGAATATATTTCACGATGATCGATCTGTCACAATAATTACCATATTGATTTATTTCAAAGTTGAATGACGTGGATCTTCGCGAATTAAAGCGTTTAAAGTCTTCATCAAAATCGGACGGTCTTTCTGAACGTGGAGAATAATTTATGTGAGGAAGCTCATTTTTGATACGAGAGAACCATTTTCAAGCTGTAATTTTGGCCAGGGATAGAGAGTATTCCGAATCTCAGCGCTGAGCAATCTGATGGCACACAGTGTTCCGAATTTCAACGATGACGTCACTGATGCTTCACCGGTGTCGCACCGGTTCCATCAGCTTGCAGAGGTGGTGGCAGTCTCCATCAGTGAATCTGATTGGTTTTTGTATAGGGCGGGAATTAGCAGACGAATGACATCGTGCACTGTTGTGTCATGGCGGTGTGTTCTACTTTGGTTCTGTTGTATTGTTTGTAATGAGCACAACGTAAAAACAGTGTGTTAATAGCTTATGGGCGAACATGTCAACGGATCAGTTATTACTACTGGAAAAAGAAATTGTTTATGCTCTCTTTTCTTTGAACGAGATGGCAGTACGGAAATTTCGCAAAATCTTGCTAGCGTAATACAGACAACTTGTACAGCCGCCATGACAGCCATCGAACCTTCCAGCAGTTTTATTCATATTTCGCTGCAGCGTGACGCCATTGTTGTCCACCGGTTTGGTGAGATTCGGAATACGCTGATATAGAACTGGCGAGAGAGGGGTGAAAAGCATGGGGAAAGCGTTGGTTCCCCGTCCATAGTCCACCGACGTTGAATGACGTATCTGTGGCCCGTACGCAATCACATAAGACAGACAGTGAATACAAATCTCCTTCCCACCAAGTCAATGATGTGGGGTGGAACGAAGAAAGGGTGAGTGACGTATTCCGATGAGTGACGTAACGATACAATTGGTGCCCAGTACTGTAAGCCTGCTATAGACATTGGCGATCTCCCCATAAATTGGACAAGTTATTGTTGTGAATTCCGACGCTTACATTCATTCCTATATTAAATACGAACAAAAGAATATGTTGGAAATATTCATAAGTTTTTACTTGATACTCAGTTTTTTTTAACCAATAAATAAACACACTTTTTAAACATTAAGAAACTCTAACGTATTTAGTGGTTCAGTATTACAACATAAAAATCATACGACAAAAGACAAAGAAATTCCTTACAATGTCCTGAAGAACAAAAACACTACAAACTTACGCATCAGACTACTGTTTTCGAATAGTTCTAGAAGGAAACGTCCACACCTGTGGAGTAACGGTCAGCGCGTCTAGCCGCGAAACCAGGTGGCCCAGGTTCGAATCCCGGTCGGGGCAAGTTACCTGGTTGAGATTTTTCCGAGATTTTCCCTCAACCCAATACGAGCAAATGCTGGGTAACTTTCGGTGCTGGACCTCGGACTCATTTCACCGGCATTATCACCTTCATTTCGTTCAGACGCTAAATAACCTAGATGTTGATACAGCGTCGTAAAATAACCCAATAAAATAAAAATAAAATATAAGGAAACGTTTGTAATAATTTGAGATCCATCACTGGTTTTAAAGTTCGCCACTGCTCACTGCACGATCGAGTGAATCCAATTTCCAGCATCACAGCCTAACCCCATCATATCCATCCTAATTTTATCTTCTCATCTGCCTCCCGGTCTCTTCAATAAACTTCATCCTCTGGCCCGCAGAACAAGAATCCGCAAACACTCGTAATTCCTGCTAGGACCGAGATTTCAGCCGCTCAATTCTGGCAGTAAAGAAGAGCGGAATGTTTGTCGTTAGGGAAATTTTCTTCAGTCAGCCATCAAATTATTCCTTTATGTTGAACTATCCCTCTAAGAATCTCATTATCAAAGATCTTCACCTTCCTTCTCTTCCTGACTGAGGTACAATGTGCGACAGCTTCTGTAACATCAGCGTAAGTTATTGACAGATTATAAGCTTTACACAGGAGCCGCAAGAAGCTCAACAACGTTAAACGTAATATTGATGCTCTTTTACACATTTTCAAAGGTAAGAGACACAAAAAATGTTTCACCCAAAAACTTATTTGGGCTACATTAGAATACTTATCATAAATAGGCCTACAGCGTATAAGCTTATCAGCAAATTATTTCGTATATCCGCGCAGTCGCGGTGTTTCGTTGCATTACTGTCTCAGAATATATTGTCTAGTAGTAGTAGTAGTAGTAGTAGTAGTAGTAGTAGTAGTAGTAGTAGTAGTAGTAGTAGTAGTAGTAGTAGTAGTAGTAGTAGTAGTAGTAGCAGCAGCAGTTACAGTGGTAGTAGTAGTAGTAGTAGTAGTAGTAGTAGTAGTAGTAGTAGTAGTAGTAGTAGTAGTAGTAGTAGTAGTAGTAGTAGTAGCAGTAGCAGTTACAGTGGTAATAGTAGTAATAGTATTATTAGTAGTAGTAGTAGTAGTAGTAGTAATATCAGTTGTAGTTGTAGTAGTAGTAGTAATAGTAGTAGCAGTTACAGTAGTAGTAGCAATAGTATTATTAGTAATAATAATAGTAGTAGTAGTAGTAGTAGTAGTAGTAGTATTAGTAGTAGTAGTAGCAGCAGTAGTAGCAGTAGCAGCAGCATCAGCAGTAGTAATAGCAGTTACAGTAGTAGTAGTAGTAGTAGTAGTAGTAGTAGTAGTAGTAGTAGTAGTAGTAGTAGTAGTAGTAGTAGTAGTAGTAGTAGTAATAGCAGCAGCAGTGTGATTTGGGCCTTAATATAGGGCCACCAACTTTTTATTACCGATTGGAGATGATATCGCTATTATCGCTACCAACAGGAAACAGTAGTTCGAACTCCTGCTGGCCTACAGCGGATACTGGTAAAAACAATGACGTGGTTGCATGAAAATTGTTAGCTTGTGTGATAAGTTGTGTATTGATAGGCCACGTTTAGTAGCTCGTAATGAGATCGGAGAAGCGGGGCTAGGAGAAGGTAACCTCGCGACATCTCCGTGCTATATTCCGACCTGAGATAACATTCAGTAGTCTATTATCCGTTCAAAAACATTACCGCTCCATACTCTGTACAGATCTTTTATTAAATATCCACCTCTGTGCAACGTCACAGTTTGAGTTAATCGGGAAGAGAAATAGCAATAGGTTGTAATGTTTTAATACTAGGCCTAGGCCTATGCTAAAAGGCATAGGATTTTTGGGGAACAGATTACAGGATCGAAGATTCCTTCGAGAACGACCAAACATTATTGATTGACGTTGCATGAATATTACAGAACCTATACGCTTTAGAGCAGAGCAAAGACAAATAATTTATGTATGAGTCTTGGATTGACATCGATTTGACTTTTCAAAAATGTTGGCAGAAAGGAAAAGATGTTAGAAGGAAACAAGTCCAAAAGGCTTACAATAGTATATACAGGGTGGAAGGTGAAATAGTACATTAATTGACAGGACCCATAGAACTCATTATTTAGAGTAAGTTTTGTCAAATAAAAAAATTATAGGACTTACGGATAGTGAGATAATTACAAGTGTTTCGAAAACGCTGACGGCAATTGCAAGATGTCTCAACGCCGCATAAGTAGTACCCCACATCTCATGCGGTCAGCGACTTGAAGGGGGTGGGTTAAGTTCAACTGCCTTTCACCGTGTATCTTGCAGCAGGTGAGGGGAGGACGGCAGCAAACAAATGTACTGGGCTTCGGTGCAATACTTCGCGAGCTAATCTGGGGATAAATCTTCGCGCAAAAATGACCTACGTAAACTCCGGATAGGTACGTAACTGTTATTTGTTTAGTTTGTGTAATTTAATGTCAGAAAATGTAAATTAATAACCCAAATTAACAAAATAGGTCGTGTCCGGCGCAGTTCAACACTGAATGCAGAATTATCAACTTACAATGCAATACACTAACAATTCAATACTAAGTATGGCGTAATAATTTTAATGTAAGCTATAAATACGTACAGCAATAACAAGAAATAACGTGAAAATCAGGATATTAAGTCCAAATTAGTGAAAACACTTAGGATTGAAATTTCAGCTACAATCAATGAAAAAATAAAACTGTTGTGAACAAGATGTAATTAACATTACAGTTTGTTATTTTACGAATCACTAATTCTGGGCGTTAGTAATGAAATAAAGAGCAATAAACTCTTTAAACCACATTCCACTCACATCTTACAGCTACTGTTCAAAATGTCCACCATCAGCGTGCGTGCAGCTTTCACATCTTCTAGTCCAATTATGACGAAGTCTGGCCAGTAGTTCTTCACTCTTCCGAATTTCTTCCGCGGCTTGGATCTTATCTAAGACTCACGATTTGTGACCTCTGGCATCTCGTAGTTTTGAAATAAACTAAACTGTATCGCTGTACGTCCAACTGCACACTAATGCAATTTAAACATCACAACAGCTGATCAGTTGCGAGTACTAGGCAAACTGTCTGCCGTCCGGACAGCGATGCCGGATTTTTAGACCTTCCGCACGTGACCCGACAATCAATATTTCTAATGTTTCTTCAATCGATTAATTCGAAATCTGTGAATTTTCTAATGGAAAATACTGCTGCAACGTGGACATAATAAACGTTCTCTTCGTTGTTATACAAGAAATTAAACCGTATTTTAAAAGTATTCGTAAAATTCGCGATCGAAATGTCGTCATAAAAGTATTATTTCTTCAAAACCTCGCAGATACGAACAAAATGGTATTATACACTTTTGCTCGTTATATTTCAAGGAATCACATTCTACAATTAATGTACTACCTTACCTTCCACCCTGTATAGATTCCGAAACTGCATTTGTTGATGGTGATCTTCTCATTTATAAAGGTGACTCAACTACTAGTAACTACCACCGAGAAATGGTTGAGGGCGCGAGTAATTCCAAACTTGCCATCTGCCTCCGTAACAGTGCAGTATACTATAGACAAAATAATTCGGTTAAGTGAAGATGATGGAAGTGCTAGTGATGATGGCGGTTGTGGGATGGAATGAAAGTGCTGGTGCTAGTGATAACTTTGTCTTAGGAGTGAAAAACACACTGTTTTAAGAGAGTAATAACATAGCGTTAAATTTTAGGAAAAAGACTTTTTATTTCGAAAACTATAAACTTCCCACAGATATGGTATTAGACTTTTTTTGTTATAGGCCTACTCAATATGAATAATTCGCTCTGCAAAACTAAAGGGTTATTTCACTTCCACCTTGTATGGGTACCGCCAGAAGGAATGTTAATAAAAAACGAATGATGGAATACTGGAAAGAAATGTCTTCTATTTCGAGACTGATTAAATAAATACTGCAAGACCAAAACTGAGATGCTGACATCAATTTTAAGCGTTAGATGTTGAACAGGTTTTAAATTTTAATTTTGTAATAAATACTAATGGAACAGATTCAAAAAGCTATTGTTATAGTATGTGGAAAAACATAAAAAATACACTTAACAGTAGCGAGAATAAATAAAGATTCTTCGTAAATGGAATGTTGAAACATCATACTGGAATGCTCAAAAAGGAATTTCATTAATTAATTAGCGTATAATTGCATTTGAATGGCATTCTCAAAGCAGACAAACATTTAACACACGTATTTAATCGCAGTAATTCATGCAATGTACTTCAATGACCATTGAAATTCTAACAAAGGTATAGTGAACTGTTACATATGCATTCCTCACACGAGAGGTAGCTCAAATGGTACAATGAGTATTGCCGACTTCGAAATTCAATAATTATCATGCGGATTAACACAATTTGATACGAGTAGGATTAATTAATATTTAGCAGGTACTTAATTACATGTTAGTAGTAACATCTGTGTGATTACAGGCAGGGTAAAATGTATGTTACATTTTTAAGAGTTACTGTGTAACTTTACGGGAAATGTTCGTGACATTATTCGTATTTAATTATGGACTAATCTCTGATTGAGGTGATATGTAAGTTTGTATGCATGTGAAGTCTGACTTGTGTAATATCATAGATCATATACAGTATATAACAGATAGCTCATTCCTATGTTAAAATCGGTAGCACTTTGAAGAGAACAACCGTCAGGGTCGCCACGCGTTCGCCCTAAGCGAACACGAGATGGCAGTACAGTCGCTAATGCAATTCAAATGGGAGTTATGATGTACCTCCTTATGGAACAAGTAGATGGCAGCATAGTAAACCTGACAAAATTTGTTACCGTGAAAGCCTATAAGGCCGAGCAATCTGGGTATATATGATCTAGGGTAATATGTAGCTAGTCGACGATGTATGCAATGGAGGGGGGAAAGGAACTGGCCTCCCTACATCATTATCTCCTGGCCTAATTGCCTCATAAGTGGTGCCTTCTTGGTATCAGATCTGTCTTCGGACAGTTGACTAAACAACTACATACAACAATTATGGACTTATCCGTCAGAACTGCGTGATCAGTGAATAGAAGCGCAAATGGAGAGGGGAATATACAGAGTGAAAAATAATTAATTAAACCGACAAACTCCGGGAGGTTGTATGGGACACCAAAATAAACACTTTTCTTTAATGTCATATTGTGCTGTGAGGCACTATTTCGCAAGGACACCAAATCTTAATGTAACACAAACAATTGTCATGTTTTATTATTTTCTTATAAAACTTTTACACACCAAAATCACTGTAAAAGATGTTAAAAACATTTACATACCAAAATCAATGCAAAAGATGTTCAAAAATATCTCCATTGACCTGTTCACAAATATTACATCGGCGGAACATGCATTGTCTAACGCGGTGATAGAATTCAGGATTATCGTTAATTTTCCTGTTGCAACAAATATCCGGGCCACCAGATAATCTTCTGTTTCAACTGGGGTTGCGTAAACAAGATTACGAATGTCCCCATACAAGAAAAAAGCCAGAAGGATCAAATCAGGAGATCGAGGAGGCCAAGGTACGGACCGCCTCTGCCAATCCACTTCCCTGAAAATTGTTCAAGTAGTCATGCACACGATGTGAATTTGTAGAGTAGTCATGAGCTGAAGAACATATAGGCCCTCTGCCGGTTTAATAAAGCACTGCACTGGGTCAAGACGTGGAACAAAATGTGAATTTGTAGAATAGTCATGAATTGAAGAACGCTTACGTCCTCTGCCGGTTTAATAAAGCCTCTGAAGAAAATATATTAGAGAAAACAGTTTGTTTTGGTATCCCATACAACTTCCCGCAGCTTGTCGGTTTGATTACTTTTCCCCCTGTTTGTACACACACACATTAAATATACAGAGTGTTGTGAAAAAAGACCCAATATTAGAGAGGAGATAGTATGCATCAAAACAAGAAATAATAGTCCTTCAAATACTGTGTCTTAAAATTAACATCGTCTGAGAAATGAGCAAATGTTTGCCATTACTGTAAGAGCAACATATCTTCTACTGTGACTTCTTTCGCCAGAAACAAAACATGCTCCGATTCAACAGATACGAAACTAACATACCCTACTGGTACAGTAATAATTACTGCAGTGTGGAAACAGAATACGTACAGTAGCAAGATTACGAACTTTAACATACTGCCTTCTGCTTAAGCGTCCTCTTGATAAACACAAAGTATGCTGTGTAATATACGGTGACAAACGGCTGTACTTTCTTTCCTCATTTGTTTCTTGCCAAAGAACTCACAGTGGAAGATATGAGTAGTTATATTCTTAACTACTATAAGAATTACTGTAAAACTTTGTCAAAAGTTATTAAACGTGCAAAGAGAATCCTCTGTCTCACCTCACTTCATCCCCGTTTGGTCTTATTACTTGGTTGGATGTTTTCAGAAGTTTTCCCCAACCATAAGGCAAATACCAGGTAATCTGTTGGCTAATCCTCGGTCTAGTCTCACTACATTATAATCTTGTAAAATTTTGAAATTTTTTCACATCTTAAAGCTTCATTGCTAATGTAAGACCTATGGAATACAATAAATGAAATGACATGAAAAAAGAAATGAAATATACTGCTTTTACAGTGGTGGTAAAATTTCCTAATTTCTTAAAAGATATTAATTTTAGGACCCATGTTTGTAGAATTACACTACTCAACAAATTTGAACTTTTTTTCCATAACATTAATCAAATAGGCTGATCTTAACTAATCTGCATGCGCTGAACACGAAAATGACAGTGAAAAGTTCGTAACATGTCACGTTTTTGTGTTATAGATACTCACTTGATATATTGAAAAATCAGGATTTTTTACCTATTAAAAATTACTTCGTTCTCATTTCTTGTGTGAAAATTTCCAAGGGTACCTTAGATATGATAAAACTGTTACATCAATAACTGACCGCTATTAAGACTTATCAAAACCACTCTTCGTCCTATAAAATAGAGAAAGATAAGAAAATATCTTCATTTTTTCTCTTATGAGAACTGGAATCTTCCCTTTCTAAAAACTAGCAATAATCGCTCATCATCGCTGGATCCCATATTCCTTGATACCATTGCTCCATTATAGCAATGTCTTGGTGAAATCGCTTTACCTGTTCATCACTTATAGTCCCCAAGTTCTCAGGAAAGAAGTCCTAATGTGAATGTAAGAAATGGATCTTCAGTTTCATACTGCAGGCCATTTGTTTTTTTTTTGTTTTTTTTTGTAGTTTGTTAGTAACGTCTCTATTAATTGGCGATAATTTTCTGCCTTGTGATTCCCTAAAACCCTTGAGGTCAAAAGATTTCCTTTGGTAATTCCTTGGGGTTAAGTTTTTTTTTCTCAAAAAATGCTGTCCTTAAAAAGTTTTCTAATTTGTGGACCGACAAATATGCCTTCTTTTAATTTAGCATCAATGATTTTAGGGAACAGAATATTTAGGTATTGAAAGGCCTCTCCACTCTTATCTACAGCTTTTACAAAATTTTCCATTAGCCCTAGTTTTATATGTAGTGGAGGAAGAAGTACTTTTTCACGTTGCACTAGCGGAGGATATTTAATATTATGCTCACCAGGAATATAACATTGTCTGATAGGCCAGTTCTTCACCACATATTGTTGTGCTGTTGCTCGACTGTCCACAAACATAAAAAACAACATAACTTAGTAAACCCTCCTTGTAATTCAAGCAACAAAGCTATTACTTTCAAATCTCCACAAATTGCCAAGTGATGTTCATTACAATTTACTGTATTCAATATTAGTGACATGTTTTCATAAGTTTCTTTCATAGTGACTGAATCAGCCACTGATGGAAGGTTTTGTACTGCCATTGTGCGATAAAACTGCTTTTAAGCTTAGTTTTGATGAATCGATGAACAGTCTCCATTCTTCTGGATTATATTGAATATCTAATTCATCCATAAGCCTGTTCACATTTTTGCAGGCACAAACAGAATTTTCATTACAAAATAAGTAGTCAGTTCATAGTTTCGTTTTCTGAACACGAAAATCTTGGTATATTTTGCTAATAAGTCCCAATTTTTGTAGTCTAGAACCTAATAGTTCAGTGTGTTGCTTGGAAAGACTTAAATCCCTAACTATGTCATTAAGTTCTGCCTGTCGTATCAGATGTGGTATTCTATGACGTTCGGGAATGTAGGTGGGATCAGCGGAAGTTGAAGGGTAGTCTGAGGATTCTGATAGTTCGTGTTTCTCTGGAATGACATAATCTAAAAGACATGTTATTTTTCCCCCGTAACCACTCTAGTAACTTCACGTAACATGTTACACAACACACGTGTGGTGCCCAATTTTTGTCTTGTTCGCCAACTCTATAGTCAAAATACAAGTAATATGCCTTTTTTACATTGTCTGTTATTTATCGACGTTGTGATTTCAAAGTCAATTCCCCACAAACATAGCAGAAATTATTTGGAAAAGTTTTACTGGAACGACGATTGCTATCCATTTAACACTATAACAGAATAACTAGTACCGCTCACAACACTTCCACAATGAGAACTAATCGCTGAATTGTTCATTTCTTGTCTAATGATATAATAGCGACCGTATTTCCTCCTTTCCCTTAGTCAGTTATAGCCAGATGTGACCTACCCTCCGTGCAGCTGCATAATAAGGGATATAAAACAATAAACCATCGCTAAGGATAACACTCATTCAACCCACAAAAGTGAAAGTATGTTTCAAATAGTACCTTAAAAGAACGGAAATGATATCTAATTGTGTAAAAGATCTACGTTAAAGAAAAGAACCTCTTTCAAAGTGACTAGGTTTTAACACATTTTTATACGATTCGCTAACTAAAAAATATAACTTTCTGAAAAAATGTGACGTGTAGGAACTTTTTCAATGCCATATTCGTAATCAGAACATACAAACTACATAAAATAGTTATTCTTGTCCATGTTATGAAAACCTTGTTGAGTAGTGTTATTATTCCTTGTTTTGATTCACACTACCTTCCTCTCTAAATATTGGAACCTTACTTTTTCAGAACACTCTGAATGAATTATACGATTTTTCGAACCTTATTTCGTGACTTCCCCTTCTAACGAATAATATAAATCGAATTGAGTTCTCATAATTTACGTGTAACTGTGAATTGTCTCTCAATTTTGTGAGCTAATCCATATAGAAAATAGGTAATCCAGAGCTCTAATATGTATAATATACATAATTACACGTTACGTAGGAAGGATTCTTAGTGGTGAGGGATTTGATCTTAAGGAACATAACAAAATGCAAACTGGTAGAGACAACATTCAGCACAAGATGTCAGCTTTAACACGCTTCTCTCTCCAGCATTAAGCCGTAGTTTAATAGAAGATTTTAAGATTCCATCAGCGCGTTTATCTCTGTAAGGAATTTTGCCTGAAGGCATAAACCAGATTTTCACGAAACTGAAATCTAGTTATCTCTGTATGTAGCCTACTCATATTGAATGTTAAAGTCGTGTTACTTTTTTAATATTCTTTATGGTAGCTACAATATAATCAAATATATATTTATAAAATTTATATATATTAAACCTTTTAAATTATTTTTATTAAGTTGGTAATAATAATAATAATAATAATGATAATAATAATAATAATATTATTATTATATTATTATAATATAATATTATTATATATAATATACAGTAGGCCTATATTATTATATATTATTATTATTATTATTATTATTATTATTATTATTATTATTATTATTATTATTATTATTATTATTATTATTATTCGTGTTTTGTTTGCTGAAAAAATGATGACTTTTTACCAGTTTAACATAACTACAAAAGAATTTAACATGACTATATTTTATAAAAATACTAAAGATGTGACAATTCTTCGATTCGCCATAAGATGTAAATTAGTTATAGTGAATAATATTAGCCTATTGAACAAGTGTCAAAATTCAAATTTATTGGAAGAAATATAACTACTAGCTGTCCAATTTCTTAAAGGAATTAATTTGAAGATAGGAATGAAACCAATAGTGTTGCGATTATTTCAAAGGAAAAAAATTGAGAAATAAACATTTAATGATTTATTCAGGAGTTAGAATATATAAATAAATATTAATTGGTTTATTTTATGACGCTTTATCAGCTGCGATGGTTATCTAGCGTCTGAGTGAAATGAAGGTGATAATTACAGCGAAATGAGTCCAGTCTCTAGCGCCGAATTTTTCCAACATTTTCTCTTAATGGGTTGAAGGAAAACCCCGAAAAAAAACTCAACCAAGTAACTAATCCCAACTATTGAACCGGGGGCTTCCAGGTTAAATTGTCCATTTCAAAATGACCGGAGAAAAAATGGCCACAAACAAAAATGTCCAGAGCAATATGTCCAAGGGCAAAGTCCAGTAAGAAATGTCCAAATACAAAAATGTTCAGTATAAAAAATGTCCAATAGGAAAATGACCACTTACAAAAATGTCGACAACAAAATGTCCAGTATAAAAAGTCCGCATTCAAAAATGCCCATAAAAAGTCCATTATTGGAAAAGAAAAATCCACAATAATTTCTTCACAGAAGCAGTAACCAGGAGAAAGACTACAATGTAAAATGTTTTATTGAGATTGCTAAGCGACGTACCAAATTTTAAATCAGGAGTGACAGAATGGCTGAAATTATACGTTCACAAAAAAGGAAAAAAAAAAATATTCTAGTACACAATGGCTTTTCATATCACTTTCATTCAAGGAGCAAAATTGGTAATAAATTAGGTATATTAGAGGTGTGTGATGCGAGATGTGTGACCAATGCTGATATGAATTACTTACATGTAGATAAACCAAATGTACATCTAATTTTATGGACATTTATATAAGTGGACATCTAATTTTATGGACATTTATATAAGTGGATATCTCATGTTATGGACATTTATATAAGTGGACATCTAATTTTATGGACATTTATATAAGTGGACATCTCATGTTATGGACATTTATATAAGTGGACATCTCATGTTATGGACATTTATATAAGTGAACATCTCATGTTATGGACATTTATATAAGTGCACATCTAATTTTATGGACATTTATATAAGTGGACAATGTATTTGTGTCCATTTAATTTTTATGGACATTTATGTAAGTGGACATTTTGCTAATGGACATTTCTGTTTGCGGGCATATTGAAATGGACATTTTAACCTCCAACCAACCGCTGTCTTCTCGATTCACGATCGCACATGCTAACTATTACTCCACAGCGTTGCCTGGACCAAATCACTTGTTAAGCTTGATATAAGTGAAAGGAGATAGACCTATTATTTAGAAAAGTGGGAGATATAAGTTTTAAGAGCAATAGCATATATAAAATATTAAGACATTCTGTTAGAAGTGGAAAAATAAGACAGTAAACCAAATATCATGTTGGTTTGAAAATTAAAAAAAGAATGCGATGATTATGTAAGTCTTATCGAAATGAAGGAATCGTAGAAATAACAAGACGTAAGACTCCAATATTGGGTATTACGTATTGTAATAGGAATACAGTAATAATATAATATGGATAATAATAAGGTAATAACAATGTTGCGATTTATTTTGTTAGCTCTAGCGATTTGAATAGGTGGCTGTCTATTTTAAGTCGTAGGCCTATATATTTTCAGGAAGGATCGCATTTTTTATTATTATTATTATTATTATTATTATTATTATTATTATTATTATTATTATTATGTAATAATTATAAACATCAACATTGCAGTTTTATAAATTTGTATGTATATCTGCAGTGATATGATTAAATATGTTACTTTACACTGAAAGTAGTGAACGAAGAAATTCTCACGAAGTATTAGACCGGCGATGAATATGTTACATGTTTCGCTTTATAATATATTCGCCTGCTAATTTCATTTGAATCTATATCAGTTTTTAACGTTGAAAATCATCTGATTGTTATTAAATCGGCTTTTCACATTATATTCAAAGATAGGTAAAAATAATCGGAATTAAACTCTAAATAGATAAAATTAATTGATGTTATTTATGTCTGACCACACCAAGTTTCCTTGCTTTACACACACCGTTTCCGCTACACAACTCTGTGCAGAGAAACATATCGTGAAACCACACAAGTCTCTGACGACCAAAGGAGGAAACATTAATACAAAAAGTTAGAAACTCTCAAAAGCTGTACAAGTGAGCTTCGCTAAAAATTGTATAAGCCTACTAGAGACCCTTTATGTTACAGTTCCTATTCACAGAGAATAAGATGACGGTAACAGAAAAAGATGAAATGGGATTTGGAGAGACAAATTAAAATATTGAAGAAAATACACACATACATTTGAGAATGTAAACTTTACAAATTTTGACCGAGATCGAAAGATAATCCCTTTTAGATGGCGCTTTCAGCAGACAGAACTGTAGCTCTCTGTACTAGCGTGACAGCTGTATTGTACATATCTCACTGTTGAAAAGGATTTGAAGTTATGATTTAAGTCAAGGTTATGTGTCACAAATGTGTATATATTTATATTTTTATAAGATGAGCATAAGAGATTAAGTACCGTGATTTAATAAAGAAAAAAATGATTGTGATGAAACCCGTGGCAGATGCGTAGCTTGAATATAGGCCTACTCCTATCTTTACACAGAAATAAGTGTGGGTGCGATCGCCTGTTCACAGGTGCATATTTTCACTAGCTGCATATCTTTACGTAGGAGGGTTCACGATCAGCGCATGGTAAAAGGAGAATACAGGGAGAACAAGGGGAATTCTAGGAATACACGGAGTATATTATACAAAAGTAGTATGCAGGAAGAATAAGGGCAATGGAAGGGGATGAAGGGAAATTCAAGGAGAACTAGGAGAAATACAAGGAGAACAATGAAGAAAAGCGGAATACAAGGAGAACAAGGGTAATGCAAGAAAAGCAAGGGGAATATAAGGAGAATAGAAGGAGAAAGGTGGAATACAAAGGTAACAAGACAATGCAAATGTTACAAGGGCAATACAAGGAAAATAAAAAGAGTGCAACAAGACGAAGGGGAGTCAAGGAAAAGGGAAGAAGGAAAACTAGGAAAATATAAGAAGAACTACTTCTTGTTCTTGTATTGCCCAAGCTGACACAAGTGGAATACAAAGAGAACAAGGGAATCGAATAAGAATGCGAATAGAATGATTGCAAGAGGAATTCGATAAGAACAAGTGGAAGGAAACAGAACATGAAGAATGCAACGAAAACAATGGGAAAACGAGGAAAATGGAAAGATGAGGAAAACAAAGGGACAGACTGGGCGAAGAAGGAGAGAATGAGAACAAGGGAATACGAGAACAAGTGGAATAGAAATAAGACAAGGGAAATAGAACAAGAGATACAGATGGATAACAATGGCTACAAAATGAGAACAATGGGGGTACGTAAGGAGAACAAGATAAATTGAATGGGAATAAAGGAAAATTGAAGGAGAACAAGGGAAATTGAAGAAAAATAAAGAGAAATTGAAGGACAACAAGGGAAATTGAAGGATAACAAGGGAAATCGAAGGAGAATAAGGAAAATTAAAGGAGAATAAAGAGAAATTGAAGAAGAATAAGTGAAATTAAAGAAGAACAAGGGAAATCGAAGGAAAAAAGGGGTATGGAATGAGAACAAGGGGAATTAAAGGACAACTAAGGGAATAGAAGTAGAGCGAGGAAACTAGAAAGAGAACAAAATGAATAAGCTACAAGGAGAACAAGTACAATAAAATAAAAATAACAGGAATGCAAGGAGAAGAGTAGGGATACAATTTTCAAGTTATCCCTCATATCTAGTGAACGAAAATGTGTACGGTAATTCATTATAAATTTTACTTCTTATGAGCAGAACTTTCTACGCATCCCTAAAACTAAAAGAGTAGTTTCTCAAATATCGTTCGTCCTTGTCCAGCTCTCTATCCTATGATATTGTATGGAATTCCTTCATATTCAGTAAGCTATGTAATAGTCAATTCAACCGAGATTGGTTCATAGACACATAAATATAGGTATTAAAGTGAATAGATAATTAGGAGAAACCCGGGCAAAGCGGATAAGCTAAGAAAAAACAATGCCACAGGCTATATTTTGGTGATCCGGAAACAAACATTTCATGACTTTGGTTGTGACACATGTTGTCCATATATCTACAAAAGAGCAATTCGTTTCTCTTACCTACGGACAGTGATATGATTTGAGAAAGAAATATATTGTACATTTATTTCAACTCCAATAATAATTCCTTTCTACAATTCACAATTAACGCTCTCGGCAACAATGGGATTTGCTCTCCACACAGTATTCGTTAGTGCACTCCACTGACGACAATGACAATTTACTTGGACTATTACGAACAACAATGAACTATTAATCTTAACTAATATTTACAAAGCACTATTTACAAATCAGAACTGTCGCTTCTCAGTTCAAAGTTCTTCTAGCTCAGTCACTCGAGTTCACAGTATCTCGAACCACAGACCTTAAGAGACAGTCCACTGTACTCGAACTCAGGTCCCTCCAACTGCGGTCCACTGCACTCGAACTCAGGTCCCTCCAACTGCGGTCCACTGCACTCGAACTCAAGCCTTCGGATGCTGACACAGTTGCGGACGCACACTCAAGTCGAACTCCGGTACACAAGACTGGCTTGCTCTCTTCACTGGCTTACTCACTGAACTAATCATGAATCACACTCTGTCTGAGTTCCCTCGCGCTTCTTCTTTTATAACCACAGCGACGTAGCCTGGAAAGTTCGAGTTATTTCGACGCGTGTGTCCGTTCTCGAATCATCTCGCACGCTGCTGCTCTTCGGACGGACATCTCTAGAAGATTCGGGAGGGTCCGTCCCTCCCTCACTCCGCAAGTAGCAGCTGCGCGCGCACTCTCCCCTCGTCGCGTTGACGTAATACACCCCTCTCTTCTCTCCGCCGCGCGCCGGGTACACGGGCAAAGCGAATAATTAACCCGGGCAAAGTGAATATCCCTATAACATTTTCACCTTTCTATTTAATTTCTATTCACTGATAATAAAATTAAATCAACACATAAACACGATTTTAATCAGTCATATTAGACGATAGGAAATGTTATTACAGCCCTTTACAGCACGTTAGATTAGTACAAAATACAAATTTGAACAAGTCGACGTTTCACTGGCACTGAAGACTTGGATTTCTTCTGCTTTTCCTCCTTCCCATAAGTTACTTCTTTTTCAAAGTTTTTAATCGGTATAGATGTAAGAGCTTCAGAGCGCTGACATTTTCTTTATTTAACTAGTATCTTTCGAGCATCCACTTTTGGCACTGTTCTAAATCAAAAGAACTGACTTGGGTTTTCCTGCTGACGATGTTGAGTGTTTTGGTGTAACCGGAACTGAAAATCTGAGTGTAATTGATGTATTGAATATTTTTTAAATCTCTGAAGATGCCGACATCACAGAGGTGGTTGATTCTGAGTGAGCATTAACTATTTCTTCAGCCGCTGAAGAAGCTGACACCGCATAATATGTTAAATCTGAGCCAGCTGTCGTTTTGCTGATTTATGTCTCAAGAGCGCGATCTGTAAGTTCATCTGGAGCAAAATCTTCATCAATAAACGCATTATGGTTGTATGGCCAGATAGCAGAACCAGTGGAATGTTTTATTTCTTCAAGTGCTTTCTTCATGGTTTCTTCAGACCATTTGGCTTGCACCGTCTTCCTCTTGAAAAATTAAACCATCTGAAAACACATTACGACCTTTTTAAGTAAAAATTAAGATCAGTGTTGCTGATTTATTATTTAATTAGTGTGACTTAATGCCTCCACTATGTAAAATGATCTAACACGCTTTATTACAATAGACAAATACATACAAAAATACAGCTGACACTTATATAGTCAAATAAATGTGGCAGGGCAAAGCGGATAAGTTATCCACTTTGCCTGCAGACCCCACTTCGCTTTTCATTTAAGGTTATACAAATATAAACGTGAATAATATTCTTCATAAGTACGGCACTACAGAAGTAATAGTATCGCCTATATATTACTATCACATAACGAAGAGTTTCTGCATTACTGTATGTTGTACATATATTTCTCTTACCTTGAAATATTTTAAGAAAACAGTCAATTTTCTTCAAACACACGCTGACTTCTTTTCTCACTAGCTAGAATGACGACAAGTCAGTTCCAGCAGCAAAATCAGGTTGGGATTCTTCCCCAACATGGCAGAAAGCGCTAACTATTGGCGTTTCTAAGAAATAGACATTATTCTCTTTGCCCGGGTTTTTCGTTTTGCCCGGGTCTCCCCTATATCAAGTGTGTGCGGGTTCATGCCTGGAGGAAGGCAATGAATTACTAGGGTGGTATATCCTTAATATGCCTTCCTACTGGAGAGAAGTATAGATGTGAATCAAGTGTCCTTCAATTACAGCAAAATTTGTAGACCATGTCTGACATTGAATTTAGACGCTGTATAAACTCTGCAGTTTAAAGCGTTGTTAAATAAAATACCATTAGTCGTATACAATTTTGTACATGTGTGTGTTCCTACGTTATAATTGAAATTAAGTCAACAATTTGACTTTTCAGCCCACAAAATATTTGATTTTCCGTGGAACGTATAAAATGAAAATCTGTAAATTGATTTGGGGATTTATTTATTTATGTATTTATTTATTTATTTATTTATTTATTTATTTATTTATTTATTTATTTATTTATTTATTTATTTATTTATTTATTTATTTATTTAACCTGGTAGAGATAAGGCCATCAAGCCTTCTCTTCCCCTCTACCAGGGGATTACAACTACAATATTAAGAATACAATTATAATTCTGCAGTGCTTTGGAAAAGTGACATGTCAGTTTCCACAAATCATTTTTGATAATTTATTGACGACTTACACTGGTTTATGTCGGTTTCATTTTTTTCTGTATGAATTATTGTAATGGGAGAAATACTTAATGTATTTTTTTTCCAAGCGAGCAGATGTTCCGTAAGTTGTCAATAAATTATCAAAAAAGATTTGTGAAAACTGACTGATGTCACTTTTTCCAAGCACTGCAGAATTATAATTACATTTAATATTAAATTTACAAATACAATAAAAATCAAAGTACTAAAAGATTAACTGATTAATAAAAGCTAGACAATTTATTGTAAAAGTTAAGAAGAGAGAAGCATTTCTTTTATTGATTAAGTAAAAATTAAACCTACTCTGCGCAGTAAGAAAATGCTTAATAAGTTTGCTTTTGAACGTTACTAAATTCCGACAGTCTCTGATTTCACTGGGTAGGGTATTCTACAAGCGCGAGAGCGAGATTGTGTATGATGATGAGTACGATGGTGTCTTATGTGTTGGTATGGCTCGTATGCGGCTATTTTGCGTGCGTGTGAAGAGATTATGATATGATGACAGGTAACTGAAACGGGAGGCAAGGTAGGTAGATGTAGAGGTGTGAAGGACTTGGAAAAGAAGAACAAGAGAATGTAATTTTCTACGTTCGTTAAGCCGTAGTCAGTTTGGAGTTTGGGAGGCTGGGGTAACGTGGTCAGCGCGACGGACATCGCAGACGAAGCGAACACAAGAATTACTGTAAGAACACGTTGTAATTTTTGCGACTGGTTGACATTGAGGTCAGTCAGTAGAAAATCACAATAATCGAAGAGGTGTATTTCTAGTGTTTCCACTAGTACTTTCTTGAGTAATAGCGGGAGTAATTTTCGAATGCTGTTTAAGTAATGTAGAATAGAAAGCACTTTTTTGTTAGTATGGGTTACTTGGTTATTCCAGTTTAAATGCGTATCAAAGTAAACTCCAAGGTTTTTAACACAGGAAGTAAAAGGGATTATTGTGTCGTTTAACTTTACTGGAAGTGCAGGAGTAATGTTGCATAATAGACGTTGATGTCCCACTGGGATTACTTGTGATTTTCTTGCATTGAGACTCAAACCAAACTTTCTGGCCCATGCAGATATAGATTCAAGGCCCTCGTTAAGATTGTGTATTGCGTCATTGAGTGAGTCAGGTTTTGTATGGATATAGATTTGTAAATCGTCTGCGTAAAGGTGATGGTTACAGTGCAGTAGAGTCGAGGGGATGTCATTTACGTAAATAGTGAATAGTAGTGGTGATAGAACAGATCACAGAGATTTAGTGGAAGATCACATGTAATATTTACTGAATATTATAACAAAAGATTAAATGCAAATAAGGTTGTCGTACCTAAGGTTAGGAAGCTCGAAAGTACATTGTGATGTAGTGTATGATATTCATGACATGGAATTTTGTGGTGCTTTCTCAGCCCTATTTCGCTTTTGAAATAATAAATATCCTTAATACTTCAAATAACAATGCAGTAAATCTACATTTTTTTTATTTTACAAATTTATCGTTCTGGTGTAGGCGTGTTTTTTCCTCATCCACCGAGAGATTCTGCCAACGACACCATAAACACCTGTGGGCTTCATATGAAACCCCAAACTGCGGTAATATCGCAAGAACAAACAGCTCTCCGAATGTCATCTCGTGGCGACGTATGAAAACGATGTACCGTAAAACCTTTCTTCTTCAGTGTTCTTGGCATTGAAAGTTATTTGTCAGGGGTGTCAATTTTACATCTACTGTGTAAAGTCGCAGTTGTTAAAATTTTATGTACTGCATTTTTTGATGCAGTAGACTTACGCCATGGCGGACACATGAAAAGAGAATATTGAAAACAAATTAGAGGAAATGAAAGAGAGACAAGAGTGGAGAAATTGAACTGACAAGAAATGATATTACAGAGAAGAAACCCATAGAGGGGGGAGGATGTTTAGAGAGGAAATGTGCTAAAGAGACCAGAGGAAGGAAAGAAATAGAGAAGGGTGAGAGATGGCGAAAGAGGATCACAGAAGGATTATGACGATAGAGAAGAGAGACCAGAGTGGAGAGCAAGGAATCAGGGAAGTGACCGATTGACAGAAAAGAGAGACATGGGACAGAGATGAGAGAAATATATTAGAGTGGGAAAAGACAGAGAAAGGCACAGAAGAAAAAAGAGGGGACAGAGAAAGAGAAAGAGTTCAGAGTGAGGAGAAAGGGATCAGAAAACAGAATAGAATGTTTTATTTTCGTTGGTAGAGTTAAGGCCATAGGGCCTTCTCTTCCACTCAACCAGCCTTAATGAATACAATACGAATATTTACACTAAACTTAAAAGATTCTCTAGCAATATTCTTCAGTTAAGTTTTAACGGCTAGTACATGTTTATTTAAATTTAGATAAACCTATAAGATAAAGTAGTAACTTAATTTATGAGCTAATTTAATTCAATCAATTATAATTAATTTGACACAGCTACTAAATAATGAGAATTAATTTAATAAAAGTTTACTACAACTATGTTATAGAGAGAAAAAAAAATATATATATCTAAAATATATTTATATAATGAGAATATTAATGTAATGAAATTTTGCCATTAGAGGTTTTGTAGTCTATTTAGAAAAATTAATAATAATAAGAATGGGCCAATGTTAGTTTCATTATAAGTAACAAATATTAATGAGTAATTATTCTGTTGAGTAAGAATTTATGTAATTTTTACCTAAATAAATTTATTGTCCAACAACCCCTTACACCACTCGGAAGCGAGTTCCAATTTCTAGCAAGTGAAACTGTATAAGATGATTATAAAGATGTCTTGTGGTAGGGTATAATGAGTAAATTGTTATGATGAGACCTGGTACTTAGCTGATGATATGCGGATAAATTTTGAAAACGAGAAGCCAAATAGATTGAAGTAGCGGTGCGCAGAATTTGAAATAAGAGAATGCAGGGCTCGTCGATCGCTTAGCCTTAGCCAAGATAGATTTTGGAAAAACAGGGAAACATGATCATACTTACGAATATTGCAAATATAACGGACGCACGCATTATGCACACGCTGTAGCCTGCTGCTCAAATTTGCATTTAGGTTACTTAATATAATATTGCAGTAGTCGAAGTGTGGCATCACGAGTGTTTGTACAGGGATTAATATTAATTTATCAGGATGTGATGGATTGACAGAAAAGAGAGGGCAGAGAAGAGAAAGAGAGGGGACAGTAAAGAGAGAAATATATCAAAATAGGGAGAGAGAGAATTGATGAAGAACAGAGAAGAGAGGAAAGGTAAAGAAGAAAAGAGGAGCAGAGAAAAATAGAGAGATCAGAGTGGTGAGAAAGGGCATAGAGAAATGATGGATTGACAGAAAAAAGATAACAGAGACCAGAAAGAGGGGACAGAGAAGAGATAAAGATGTCAGAGATGAGTGAAAGGAATCAGATAAGTAATGAGATGACAGACAAGAGAACGGTGGCACAGAAGGGAGAAAGATATCAGAGTTGGAAGACAGATGAGGAAAGTGATGGGTTCACAGAGAAGGGAGAGAGGAGACAAAGAAGAGAGAAAGGGCACAGAAAGGAGAAAAAGGAAAGAGAGGAAAGAAAAATATCACAGAAGAAACGATATGGTAAGAGAAGAGAGGTAGAAAGCAGAGAAAAGATAGAAACTAGAGATCGGAGTGTGGAAAAAGTGACCTGTGAAGAGATGAGGACATAGAGAAGAGATAAGGGGAGTAACAGTAACTGAGAGTTATGATGGGTTTATCACTGGTTCAGACTGTGACTACAGTTCCAAAATCATAACTCCGAGAAATCGTCATCTCTCCCAATACTGCAACGCAAAGCGAAGGAGACTGATTTACGTAGATGTGACAGGTCCAGAGTCCAGAGAACTGCATGCAAGTCAGAAGATTAACATGAAGGATAACATAACCGGGATCTAATTAATTTTCGTCCCACTCAAAAGGTTAAAAGCTCGATTCACATTATACGTCACATCACCGTCACGGACCATCACCGTCCAATGCAAACTCATTCACATTTAACGGCAAGTGACCGTCAGTTTGCCGTCATCAAGACTGTAGGAACTGTGCTCTCGAACAATGCCGATATTTAGCAAACAAAAACTTGCGATGATTGCTGTCTTGTTGGACGAAGAAGAGGCCGAAAGAAGAAAACGAAACAGAATATGGATGAAAGAAATGCTCAGAAAGAGGAAGAATATACAGTAGGTGAATATAATACACTATACCGACAGTTGGAGGATGATGAAAGTTGCTTCTATAAGTATTTTAGAATGTCAAAATATCAGTTTTATATTTTGCTTCAAAAATAGAAATACAAATACAAAAACAAAACACAACATTTAGAGAAGCAATTTCAGCAAAAGAAAAGTTGATGGTTTGTTTAAGGTAAGTCCTTCTAGATTGTAGTCTAGACAATGAAATGGAAAAGCAATTATGTCAATTAAAACAAATTATTGTTTGTCATTCCTTGCATAAAATCACTCACAGGAAAACGTTAATTATTCCACAGGGGAAAATTGTTAATAGTAGGTTTGAACTGATGATATTTCTGACACGTGTGATGGTGTAGGCGACGGTGTTTGCATAGTTGTCAGATCATGTGACGTAGTTGAGGTCGTCCGATAAGTAAGCCTATCTGTTTGCAGCTGATTGCGTTGCAGCACGGGATGCTGATAGTGAGCTGGTGGTGCTGAAGAAATCGAAGGCTGCTCATTGCTTTGGGACTGGAACATCCTTTCTTGAATTTCTTCGTATTCAAGATTAGAAATTATATTGAAAATTTTTTATTTTTCCAGATTTTGTCTTAATGGTGAAAATTGTTTCACTGTGGCAGCTATGCCGTTGAAAAATGCATCTATTGGGTCCGCACTGCAGGTAGACGTCAATTGCTTTTATTTTTCATTGTTTTCTAATAAATATTTCATAACGAGAGATGACGCTGTTTCCTTCTCCTGCACCTTTTTCTTTGGACGCCTTTGTGACCCTGTAACTAGAGGATCAGTGTTTTTGCTTCTAGCAGTACTGATTTTCTTAAGTCCTGTGGATGTGAAGCAGCAATCTCTGCAGTCTCTTCATTTGTATCATTGTTCAAACTTTCTTCTTCTCCTTGATTGTTCGAATCGTCACTGCCTTGAGGTTCAACGTTTCCTTTAGTTTCTCTTTCTTTAATAAACGGGATCAGAAATAACATATAATCTTCATATTTCCATTTTTTTTCGGTGTTCGTTGCCTGTCCGCTCTTAGTCTTCCTCTTTTTTAATGCCTTTCTAAACTGATCCCTTAATGAAACCCACCTCACTTTGCATTCTGGATCTGAAAAGATTGAATCGGCCTCATTCATCACCGAAATCCTATTCATAACAAATCAGTAATACATATACAGTCACCATCTAGTTCACAACAATAGAATAGACCTTCGGATTTCAATCAAAAGATACTAGCAATATGACCAAAGATGTTAAAGCGAGTATAAATAACAGGGAGGAAGAAGAAAGCATAAACAATTCACGCTATCAAACCGTCCACGTCACATCAAAACATTCACCTCGAGAATTCCTGACGGTCCGTGCCGTTGATGGGCTGTGACGTTGCCTGTATATGTGAACGCTACCATACAAAACGCATTGTACAATGTTTTGATGCAACGCTGCTGGTCCGTGATGTGACGTATAATGTGAATCGAGCTTTTAAAGTCGGCAAACTCTTTCATACTGAAGCTGGGCACTGCTATATTATTCCACAGATGATTCACCTAATCATTCGTACACATTCTTCAGCGAATATTATACGCATAGCGATAATACAGCTCAGAGGTCACAGCGTGTTTTGTTTCACAGTCACAGTGCTATCACTATTGTTGATATAAGACATGGCACCAGTATATCAACATAAACATCTGTCGGTTCTTGATGAGAAACATGGCTATTCTTCACTGTTTTTTTTTTTCAGAGATAAGTAGATTTCAGTGAAATTGAGTTCTAGACGACTTGGAAATCTACAGACAAGAAACGATCCCCACAATTGCCAAGAATCATCCCAACACAAAAATCTATTATCTATGACAGTGATTTTTTCGGAGCTGTGATGGCAAAGCGCTGTCACATCCCACCCCTAGGACAAAATTCAGAAGTGAAAAGGGATAGAAAAGTAGAGAGAGAGTGAGAGAATGAAAAGAAAGAAAGTAAGAAAGGGGGATTAGAAATACATGACAGAGAGGGGAACAGAGAAAGAAGAGAGAAGGAGATTTATAGGTGAAGGCGACAGTACAAATATTAGGAACTTAGGGAAAAGAATGGAAGATATCACACAATATTCGTTGGTGAAGGCAGAAAAGGAAGTGAATGGAATGGAAGAGGAGGAAATAAGGTGAGAAGAAGGAGAACATACAATAAGAAAAGTAATGGTTGGTTCTTGTGTACAGATCAGTGGTGCGTAGTTTTTCTGCTCTCCATTTCTGTAGTGACTGTGCAGGTAGGCATACATGTGGCAGTGAAAGAAGCAGCCTGGGTAACAGCCATGTGATTCTCATCCTGATTATATCAAGATTGTATTTCACTGAATACAGAGCATCCTTGTTAGCAGCCTTGGTTCAATCCAATTGTTGAGTTAACAAAGAAAGTCCTTTACCTAGAAACGGCGGACATGAGTTGCTTCTCATACAAGCGATTCCTTCACGTTCAAATCCAACAGCGAGTGCTGAATGGAGATTTGTAGTAAACGAAATTAAATTAGAAGACGCTTTGACTGTCGCTGGCGGAAAACATCCTTGTTCAAATTCTCAGAAGTGGCATTCGTCAACTGGACGACTTATCTTACCAGAAATCAAGGTCTCCAATCCAGAGGACTTTTACTGGAGAATACTGTATAAAAATTGGTATTTAACAAACATTTCATCTTGTTCTCTTGATCTGCAATCATTGAAATTATTATTATTATTATTATTATTATTATTATTATTATTATTATTATTCCACACACGATTAGGGAAAACACGGGAATTTTACTTGAGGCAAGTAAAGAGATAGGTTTGGAAATAAATCCAGAAAATACAAAGTATATGATTATGTCTCGTGACGAGAATATTGTACGAAATAGAAGTATAAAAATAGGAAATTTATCATTTGAAGAGGTGGAAAAATTCTAATACGTGGGAGCAACAGTAACAAATATAAATGATACTCGGGAGGATATTAGACACAAAATAAATATGGGAAATGCCTGTTATTATTGGGTTGAGAAGCTTTTATAACATCCAGTATGCTGTCAAAAAATCTGAAAATTAGAATTTATAAAACAGTTATATTATCGGTTGTTCTTTATGTATGGTTGTGAAACTTGGACTCTCACTTTGAGAGAGGAACATAGGTTAAGGGTGTTTGAGAATAAGGTACTTAGGAAAATATTTGGGGCTAAGAGGGATGAGGCCGAGACGAAGATGGGAAGAAAATATTAAAATGGATTTGAGGGAGGTGGGATATGATGATAGAGACTGGATTGATCTTGCTCAGGATAGGGATCAATGGCGGGCTTATGTGAGGGTGGCAAAGAACCTGCGGGTTCCTTAAAAGCCAGTAAGTAAGTATTATTATTATTATTATTATTATTATTATTATTATTATTATTATTATTATTATTATTACAGTTTCTTCTTGTTCACACCTGTGGAGTAACGGTCAGCGCGTCTGGCCTCGAAACCAGGTGGCCCGGGTTCGAATCCCGGTGGGGGCAAGTTACCTGCTTGAGGTATTTTCCGGGGGTTTTCCTCAACCTAATATGAGCAGATGCTGGGTAACTTTCGGTGCTGGACCCCGGACTCATTTCATCGGCATTATCACCTTAATTTCATTCAGACGCTTAATAATCTTAGATGTTGATACAGCGTCGTAAAATAACCCAATAAAATAAATAAATTACAGTTTCTTTTAAGTGAAGTTGTTCTGCGACGAAGAATTCATAAAAAAATCTAATCATAAAAATTAAATTTGAAATTAAATTTTTATACTACGGATGTTTAATTTTGCTTCACCCCAGAGATATTCTACAGCTACATCATTTTCTTACCGGATTCCAAGTTTTTGCATATTGTATTGCATCTCGTCATTCCATATCTTAGTAATAGTAGTAGCAGTAGCAGTAGTAGCAGCAGCATATATTTATTTAACCTGGTAGAGATAAGGCCGTCAGGCCTTCTCTGCCCCTCTACCAGGGGATTACAACTATAATATGAAGAATAAAATTACAATTAATATTAAATTTACAATTGCAATAAAAATCAAAGTACGAAAAGATCACCTGTCTAATGAAAGCTAGACAATTTATCATAGAAGTTAAGAACAAACAATATTTTTGTATTTACTGAATTACAAATTAAACCTAGAATAACAAAATTGTATAGTGATGAAATTACCGGATATTGAAATATTTTGTGATAGATTAAGAGAACTATTTACAAGAAGCCATGTCTGAATGAGTCTCAATTACTGGACAAGTGCCTAGTAAGTTTGCGTTTGAATTCAATTTTTTTTTTCGACAGTCCCTGATGCTAGCAGGTAGCGAATTCCAGAGTATTGGCAGGGCGATTATCATGACGTAGTAAAAATGTAATAGTTCAAATAAATATTGTGTTAATTAAGTATTATCCTAAGAACTGCGTGATATAGGATGCGGGTAGAAGAGGAAAGATAACATGGTTCATATTCTCGTTATCTATACAAGAATAAACTTCATTAAAGTAACATAAATTTGTTCCGCTCAGTTTGCATGTAGTGAAAGCCGGTCTATAAACCTTGCTGGATGAGGTCGCTGTACTAGACAACATGAGGGTCGATAGTCAACATTGCTAAATGCTGCGTAAAGCCATTGCCTGCATATTACTATGAGCCAATAGCTTCACTCCTGCACCGTTCATGATAATAAGCTTGCGGGGTCTGTAACCATCGAGCAGGAAGGTTGTTAGCGTTATACAACTAACAATAAATAATCAGATGAGCCTCAGCTACAAAAAAAATTCAAATTAACTCGGCAAGCAGTAATAAATAGTTGTGTATAATGTATAGGTTAACCAAATCATTTAGAAATATGCATGATAAGACTTTCTTGTGTTAAATTCTAACGTACCTTGTGTACATGTTTCGACCTTTTATGGGTCATCCTCAGAACTGGTCGTTGTTTGGTCTTGGCGCCTCTTGTTTTGTTTCCTGTGAGGGTGTGTTCGTGTGGTGTAATGTAGAGTCAAAGAGTGTGTGTGTTCTGAAATTGAGTTGTGTATTGAGAATTTCGTTGGGCTGTGACAGGAAACAAAACAAGAGGCGCCAAGACCAACAACGACCAGTTCTGAGGATGACCCATAAAAGGTCGAAAAATGTAAACAAGGTACGTTAGAATTTAACACAAGAAAGTCTTATCATACATATTCCGAAGTGATACAGTGTTAAAAGTTGTGTAATCAAGATCTACAAATCATTTACTGCTAATGTAATTTACACTACATTTTATTTTATTTTATTTTATTTTTTTTAATTTTAGACATTTTGTAGTCGCTTCACATGTGAGGTCATACTGCTTTTTTTAATAATTATAATTTATTGACAACTTACGGAACATCTGCTCGCTTGGAAAAAAAATGCATAAGTATTTCTTCCATTACAATAATTCATACAGAAAAAAATCAAATCGGCATAAACCAGTGTAAGTTGTCAATAAATTGTCAAAAGAGGTTTGTGGAAACTGACTTATGTCACTTTTCCCAAGCACTGCAGAATTGGACTTACAAATTCCTGCTATCTATGGGCCAGTCCGCTGACATGTGTTGCCATCTAGTGGCCATATCTGAAATGAATTGAATTTACGGGAGGGAGGCACAGCACTGCGATTTGTTAAGATCTAAGATCTATTGCACTAGGAATAATTTACCTAACAAGGTATTGTTTACAATATTTTATAGCCATATACAAAGTCATTTAAATTATGGTATTATTCTTTGGGGTCACCATACTTCTGCTCAAGTTCTTCTCATATTACAAAAGAAAGCTTTAAGATTAATTCATGGAGTATCAAATACGACTTATTGTAAACCTCTTTTTATAAGGTCACAAATCTTGACATTGCCGTCTATGTATGTATTGGCCTGTCTCCTTTACATTAGGAATAACATTAATAATTTCATAGCATGTACTTCTGTTCATAAATATTCTACAAGAAATAATACAAATTTATATATTGACAAATGTAAATACAGTATTACTCAAAACAGTTTTCTATACTTTGCTTTTAAATTATTTAATAGTCTACCTGTTTATATAAGGAATCTTCCATTCCGAGTGTTTAGGACACGACTTAGGACTATATTATTGGCAAATCTATTGTATGATGACAATGAGTTTTTTAATATTCATGTATCTTAATTTGTATCCATTGTATGATATCATGTTTTTTAAATTTTATATGACGATGCCATACATGTTCCACATGTTTTTGCAAAATAATCTGTCTGTCTATCTATCTATCTATCTATCTATCTATCTATCTATCTATCTATCTATCTATCTATCTATCTATCTATCTATCTATCTATCTATCTATCTATCTATCTATCTATCTATCTATCTATCTATCTATCTATCTATCTATCTATCTATCTATCTATCTATCTATCTATCTATCTATCTATCTATCTATCTATCTATCTATCTATCTATCTATCTATCTATCTATCTATCTATCTATCTATCTATCTATCTATCTATCTATCTATCTATCTATCTATCTATCTATCTATCTATCTATCTATCTATCTATCTATCTATCTATCTATCTATCTATCTATCTATCTATCTATCTATCTATCTATCTATCTATCTATCTATCTATCTATCTATCTATCTATCTATCTATCTATCTATCTATCTATCTATCTATCTATCTATCTATCTATCTATCTATCTATCTATCTATCTATCTATCTATCTATCTATCTATCTATCTATCTATCTATCTATCTATCTATCTATCTATCTATCTATCTATCTATCTATCTATCTATCTATCTATCTATCTATCTATCTATCTATCTATCTATCTATCTATCTATCTATCTATCTATCTATCTATCTATCTATCTATCTATCTATCTATCTATCTATCTATCTGTCTATCTGTCTATCTGTCTATCTGTCTATCTGTCTATCTGTCTATCTGTCTATCTGTCTATCTGTCTACCTGTCTACCTGTCTACCTGTCTACCTGTCTACCTGTCTACCTGTCTACCTGTCTACCTGTCTACCTGTCTACCTGTCTACCTGTCTCTCTGTCTGTCTCAGGGATACAGAACTGGCGAGAAAGGGATCGAAAGCATGGGGAAAGCGCTGATTTCCCGTCCACAGAACACCGGCGTTGATGACGTATTTCTGGCCCGTACGCAGTCTCATAAGACAGACACTGAATATAAATCCCCTCCCCTACCACATCAATGACACGGGAGTGGAAGGAAGTGGTGAGTGACGTAACGCTACAATTGGTGCCCAGTTCTGTAAGCCTGCTCAAGTTAGTCGAATTCCCAAACCCACACCGGCTGACTACACTAAGGTTCGCCGCGTACCAGGTGTCGAACAGGCAACCCTCCTCGTCCCTAGGCCAGACCCCTCCGTGCGTCGCCAGCCGGCATTCGGGGAATGCTATGGAATGATGACAAAAATGGAGAAATGGTGAAGGAATGATGTAAATGCCTAATAAGGGGATAAAGGGTGAACCGTGAGAAAAACCCTAACTGCGACCTTGTCCGCTAAGCTAGGGATTCTTCATGGTCATATCTGAAAGGCAAGTCCTTCGAGACAATATCTTTATTATACTAGTGGATTTGGTTAACTGATCCGGCATTTACCTTTTGAGTAAGTTGTGTACTTGTTAGTTTAAGATCGAGTACGCTTTTGAAAACCGGGATCAGATTAACAGACTCCGGAACCAATCGAAGGAGAGTTAGTGTGTTACCACGAGCCAACTTATTTCGGTAACATTTCTAATGTACTTGTAATATTTGAAACAATGTATTGTGCTGTCGGAAATGTTCAAATATTGATTTTTAAAGATAGACAACTTAGCCTTTCCACACTCAAAAATTGCTGTTTGGCTTACAGTACGTTGCTCCATTTTTCTGTATTATCTCACCATATATCAAAGTCTCTTAAGTAAACAGATTTTTTCACATTGTCCATTAATGTGTAAACTCATACTGAATGATGCACATGGAAAATATCAGCTTTATTAAAATAGTGGAAATATATCAATTACATGCAGAATCAATTTAAACACAGTGTAGTATGCAAACGACCAAGTATTATTTGCCAACTGCGAAAATGACATCCAAATATGACTACATACTTGAGAGAAAATAACCAAAAATATGGAAATTTCATATGGTAAAACCGAAGTGTTTCCACTTAAAGGAAAATATCTTATACCCAGCAAAATATGTCTCGATAAGAAATTACTACACAGAGTGAACAATTTTAACTTACTGATGGCTTTTAGAGAACCCGAAGTTTCATTGGCGCTCTCACATAAGCCCGTCATTAATCTAGTCCCTAACATAGCCCACCACCTGTCCACACCTGTGGAGTAACGGTCAGCGCGTCTGGCCGCGAAACCAGGTGGCCCGGGTTCGAATCCCGGTAGGGGCAAGTTACCTGGTTGAGGTTTTGTCCGGGGTTTTCCCTCAACCCAATACGAGAAAATGCTGGGTAACTTTCGGTGCTGGACCCCCGATTCATTTCACCGGCATTATCACCATCTCATTCAGACGCTAAATAACCTAAATGTTGATAAAGCGTCGTAAAATAACCCAATAAAATAAAAAAATAAAAAAACATAGCCCACCTCCCTCAAATCCATTTTAATATTATCTACCCACGTACGTCTCGGCCTCCCCAAAGGTCTTTTTCCCTCCGGTCTCCTAACTAACACTCTGTATGCATTTCTGGATTTTCCCATACGTGCTAAATGCCCTGCCCATGTCAAGCGTCTGGGTTTAGTGTTTCTAATTATGTCAAGTGAAGAATACAATGCGTGCAGTTCTGCGTTGTGTAACTTTCTCCATTGTGCTATATCTTCATCCCTCTTAGCCCCAAATATTTTCCTAAGCATCTTACTCTCTTAACCTCTTTTCTTCTCTCAAAGTGAGAGTCTAAGTTTCACAACCATACAGAACAACCGGTAATATAATTGTTTTTATAAATTCTAACTTTCAGCATTTCTGAGAGCAGACTGAATGATAAAAGCTTCTGAACCGAATATTAACCAAGGAACAACTTTAATTACCATGGATATTTATCATTTACACATGAACTTTACATATAAAATAAAATGATCAAATCTTTAATAACATTATTTATAATAAATTCAGTTTTGAAACCATCATTAGTTCACAGGAATACACGAATCAAAATTTATAAAACTCTTGCCCGACCAGTTTATCTTACGGATGCGAAAATTAGACCATAAAACACTCAAAGAAAAAACTGAGAAAATCATGTCAAAGGGATGGATAGAACACGCATCCCAAAACAAATCCTGCAGTAATTTATACTCCTCGTGGAAGACGTTCCGTTGGTCGCCGACCAAGATCTAGACTGATGTGAGACCGTTACAGACCACGTGGTCTAATACATGTTTTAAATGATGATTAAAATGATGTGCGGTGCAATATTTTTGAGTCTCTTGCACTTTGCCATAGCTAGTTGAAGGAGTCACCTTAAACGTCCGAGCTTTGCATCGTTTTCTTCATCAACGGAGACAAAGCAAGGGATAGAACTGGGGAATAGTCCGAGGTAGGAGATTCAACACAGGCAGTGATTTCATAGTCTTCCCCGATTGTCCATAAGTATGTTGCTTCGAAACTATGGTTGCATCTGCGTTTATGACATGTGTAAAAATTAAAAAATCTCGCGTCACATTGAAGTTCGTCAGTCTTAAACCATTATTAAATGCCGTGTGACGTGATGACTTGTTTGATCAATACCGTACTAGTTCTAGCGATCTTCTTCTTGTCAGTATAGATTGGGATAATGAACATACTGTATCTGTACTTGTTCCTCTATCTACGGCTACAGCTTTGATGTTTCTTTAAGAAACAACATTGGCACTCTTTACTTTAAAATTTCTACTTGCAGCTTGTATGTTCCAATTTAGAAATTCTCGAGTTTCTAGTATCGTTGTCATGTGTATTCCTGAATGAAAAGCATTTGCTTTTTTCGTTATCAGTTTCCTAATATCTACAGTCCGGATTTTATGTAATTACATTTTCTGTTCCTACTGCATGTTGCTACTTATAAGAAAAGCGGAAATGTCGGCGAATCGCATCAAAGGGATTCCGAAGTCTTAAGTTACATGTTTTTACATATTTTGGTGCACAACAAATATTTTGGCATATATTACATATTTTACAAGAGTACACTTTTTTTTCACTAATTCTCCTTCGACTTAACTCTTAAGTTATATGTTTTAAAATTATGTAGCTTGATTACACAAGTTTTAAAACTATATCACTTCGGAATATAAAGTATATATGTATATATATATACACACGCACACATACGCGATATGTGTGTGTGTTTTCACTGTTAATTAACTAGTTCTGATGATATCCCACAGGCCGAAACAAGTCAACATGGTAAGCTTGTTAATTAACACCTGAAAGCATATACATACTTTATATTACGAAGTTTTAAAATTGTTTATAAAGCTTGTTCAGTCGTCTTTAATGCATAAAAATAATTTAATAATTAAAAATAATAATGTATTGTGTCAAAAAATGGACATCCCTTTGCCATGCTAACATTTTGTGTTTCCCTTAAGAAGTAACGGTAAAGTAGGAACAAATACCAATGCGAAGGGTGAGTCATTGTACTGCTATCGCTGTGAAGAAAAGAGTGAAAATTACACTCTGAGTATGACCGTTTGGCACAAACACCACCAGTTACTTGCTTTCTGAAAGAAAATAGTAGATCTTTCAGTTTTCTAGAGAAACTTATTCTCACATCAGATAATACAGCTAGCTAGTCTACTGCTGTGGCACCAGTCGCATCGAAGTTAAAATATTAGATTTCAGTTGACGATGCCTTTACTAGTGACGGCAAAATTATACTATGCAAAGTGTATGACAAACGCATTTAAAAACTGAACTTCATGTCACAAATAAAAAACATACTCCGTCCAAAAAACAGGCTCTTCTTACAGAAGTGGTGCTGGAACCTTCTTCGTCTTCTACCAGTGAATTTAATAAATATTTGTGCATGGCAATGGTTTCTGCAAACATATAGTTGTGTAAACTTGGAGTGCCAAAGTTTCAAGCATTCCTACGTTAATACTGCAACTTCAGTATTCCGGAAGAATCAACACTCCTGAAAATTAATTCAACTCCTGCTATACTGACACAATGGAAACCATTAGAGCTTAATTTGGTGATTTCTCGGTATGGGTTGCCGTTGATAAGACAATCAATGACGGTAGAAAATATGGAAAAATATTTAATTATTAATTGAGCCTCCGAGCAATAATTAAATGAGGTTGTATCACTTGTGCACCTGTAATTTTTTTATCAATGTCCAAAATATATCTAGCTTAGATTATAAGTTCAATATATATTTTTTTTATTTATTACCAGGCTTAGGATCCGAGACAACTTAAGAATGAAGTGAAATTACAGTGCAATGGAGTACAGATGAAGTAGGTGGTGCGTTGAGTTTTGTTTACCTGTGTGTTAGTGTACAATCCGATTCATGATCAGAGGTACAGAATTATTTTTCCGTCTCTCCCTACGAAACGAACTGAGGCTATCCCAATGCCTTTTCAATTCATAGTGAACAGTTCCTTTTCGAACTAAGCAAGTATGTACATGGTTGTTCACTGTAACGCTAACGCCGTCAACGTCGCCGAGGGACATGGAAACTTGTGAGGTTGTATCCTACGCCATTTTCCACCGTCACTGTATTGTACTATTAACACTAGAATATAACGCAGCACATTAACGTCGTTGTTTACATTCACAGCATGTCTGTCTACTATGTTTAAGGAACTTTATGGTCAAGTTGTACGTACTGTACATTGGTTGCTAAAGTGTACCATTCCATTTTTCTTTATAATACACAAAAAAGCATTGAAGTCTGTTTCGATAAATTACTGTGTGATATAAAAGTTACTTGCCAAATGTGGAAAACAATATTACTTTGAAATGAAAAATGTATACATAACGAATTAGTTTCTTTGAGACAGATCTATTAAGAATTACATTCTGCCATGAAATACCGACAGCACAACATCATTATATTCCATTACCCTAAGATAAATGTCACTAGGCGTGCATGCAAAAATTACTGTTCACACTGCAATTGCACAGAGCGCTATCGCATATGTTTAACATGTGTCTCACTTGATCTTGTAGCTCCTCTGTCAATCTTAAAGCTTTGCTTGTGCAATGTGTTGGATAGCATGAACAATTCTTTGTTTCAGATCAATCTACTTTCCTTATTCTCCTCAAACATTCCTTGTTCTCCTTGTATGCCTGTTCGTCTCTTGTTCTTGTATTTAATGACGCTGCATCAACTGCGAATTTATCTGGCGGCGATGGACTTAGAGATGGTAAGATGGTATTCAGCATAATGAGGCTAATTTCCGCCATGGGATTATCTGACATTCGTTTTAGACTTGGAGATAAAACAAATCAAGCAGTCAAACTAAGGGGGATTGGAACTCAGGCACAAGCGTAGCATCCGATGTACGAGCAAAAAACATTGTTTCACCTTATCCTGATTCATATTTAATTCTTTCAGTTATAATTATTGAAGTAACTAATGTATACGGTAGAGCGTCTCGTTTAGACACAGTGAAAACGTAAACAAAGTACAGGAAACGTGTAGGGGGAGAATGAGCCGAACAATAAACACGAGGATGTACAAGGTTTTAGTTACAAAATTTATGGCAGAGAATTAATTGAAATTATTTAGCCACCGGCGTGGCTCAGTCGGTTAAGGCGCTTGCCTGCCGGTCTGAAGTTGCGTTCGGGCGCGGGTTCGATCCCCGCTTGGGCTGATTACCTGGTTGGTTTTTTTTTCCGAGGTTTTCCCCAACCGTAATGTGAATACAAGGTAATCTATGGCGAATCCTCGGCCTCATCTCGCTATCACCAATCTCATCGACGCTAAATAACCTAGTAGTTGATACAGCGTCGTTAAATAACCAACTAAAATAAAAAAAAATAATTGAAATTATATTTTCCAAAAACACACAAAACAAAAGAACGCAAATCGCATAACGTTAGAATATACACATTTTAACAAACAAGCAATTCATTGATTAAAGTTCACGTTAACACTTTGTTTGTTAAAAACATAAAATTACTTAGTCATACGTTAAAAAGTGAGTTCAGAAGACACTGAAGAAGACGTCGAAACGGGCCGTCTGTCGAAGGTATATAACTTTTTTTTTTAATTATAACACTTTTTAACGTATGACTAAGTAATTTAATGTTTTTAACAAGCAATTGTAACGTTGAAATAATTCTATATAACAAATCAAATTTTGCCGTATTAACGAAACTACAGTATATTGATCAGAATTGACAACACTATTTCCTAAACATAATTATCCCTTCTCAAAGTTCAATTTATTCAGGTACTGTACAGAAGACGGTCATATTATGTTAGTCATACAGAGAATTAAATTCATGACCGTAAAAATACTGCTTGAAAACATCATCATATAAGTAGCAAAATTTGATTTGTTATATTGAATTATTTTAACGTTACAATTGCTTGTTAAAATGTGCCTATGATAACGTTATGCAATTTTTGTTTTGTGTGTTTTTGGAAAATATAAATTCAAAATTAATGCTCCGCCATAAATGTTGTAACTAAAATGGGGCGACTACATTCCCAAAATAAAAAAGAACGGGACACTTATTAAAGTTGACATGAATCAACATTTTATCTAAACATTCATTATTACTTGTGTTTATACATTGTCAGTGAGCAATAAGGTCCAGTTTTATTTATTTGAAAATACGGGACATTTTTCGTCCCGAGCATACTTTTCTCGGGGCAGGGAACAAAAGACTGAAGAAAGGGACAGTCCCGTTAAAAATGGGACGTCTGATCACCCTAAACTAAAACCTTGTGCATTCCTCTTATTTATCGTACGGCTCGTCCTCCCCCTCACACGATACCAGCACTTTGTTTACGTTTTCACGCTGCCTAAACGAGACGCTCTACTCTACCTAAAAATTAATAAACAAGCTTCCTTTCCGTCACTGCTTGGGTAGTTAGTCATACAGTTTTTTTCTTTTTTTAACTTTTCAGGTTAGAAGGGAATTCCAATAACTAATAATAGGCTCAGAAAATAGATTATTTAAAGGCAATAATTTGAATAGTTTTGTACGCCTGAGAGAACTCTCAAGATGTAAAAGAGTTGTCCATCTCTACGCGTCTTGTAATTATAAAATCTGTTACATTTACCCGTATTTAAATACTCGCGTAGAGATTACATTGTAAGGTAATCCCAGCTCATGCGTATGTATTGAAGTGCTTGCAATAAAATAAGAGCTTCTCCCGTACTCGAGATTCGTTTTCTATCAAGTCCGTGGACTTGCACAGGGTCATAAACAGCTACCTTCTTTCTCTCGAGCACATTTTGAGACATCAACCTAACCATTAATGGCTTGCATCGTCGTAAGTCTACCGTCCAGCGGTGTAACAAAAAAACAAAAACCCATTCAAGACGTGTGCAATAAACACCCGACATACAAGAAGGTTATAAAAATCCTTGCATATGTGGCTGCACTTCATTGTAGGGAAACGTGCAGGAACACGCTCAATGTAAATAGACTCCAAAGGAGCAGTATATCACCTGGAAACCTAGACAGCTCCTTTTGCCCTCCACCAGTATATTGCCGTCAGCGTGAGATACTCAAGTGAATTGAATTCATGACTACGTTAGAAAAGTGTTCTGAATCTATTTACGTTATCTTGAAGTATAGTTGTAATGAATTTTTATTTATGGATACAGAGAGTTAGATATGTATTACGTAATTCCATTTGTACAGAAAGGGAAGATAATTTTTTGAAAGTGATTTACTCTGCATTCTTAGAGACGCCACACTACTTTCTTTTCATCAGTGCAAGAGATGCTGTAAGTCTGTTGTTCTGAACTGCCACATAAATTTCAATCAACTGTTCATAATAAAATGAACATATCAATGCAACATCACGTCCTTTTTAGTTCAATTTGATGATGTTAAGTCATTTTTATTTAATTATTATTAGGTATATCTGATGGAAGCCACGTAACCTTTACTGTTATAAATTAAGTTACAATTCTGAAGTATTTTCTTTATAATACGAGTTCTATTGCAGAGCTTCTGGAAACGATGACATCGTCACAAAAATGATCAAAACCGGAAATGGCAAATTTCAGAAGGCAATACATAAACTGATATGTAAGATTTTGGAGAATGAAATAATACCTGACAATCGGAAAGTGGGGATAAATGTCCAATCTTCAAAAAAGGAACAAGCACAGATGTGACAATAACAGGTGTATTACACTGTTTAATGTCATATATAAAATCTTCTCATATATTCTTAATGAAATAGTTAAGACATACAGGGTCATTCATAAATACGCGTAAAAGCTTTGTGGGTGTAATGTAGAGGTAAAAATAAAACTAATGTTCTATACAACTTTTCCCGCAAATCCTTACTTTCAGAGTTATGATGGATAGTGCCATATCATGACAGGCATAGAAAACATGGGCCATTAAAGCCTTCGGCTGTGTCACGTTCGCATACATAGCGACTGCGGCAGATATTTCTTATTCCTACACCCCACTACAGTTGATTCCGACCTGATAGCACTTTGTGTACTGTACGTAGGTATGTTTAGTTGTATGGCAATGTTGCAGTTCCTATAGTCACCACGTCCCGTAGGTACACATTCATTTTGTAGTTAGTTCAGTAGGCTTCAGTTGTGTACGTAAGATAGATCGTGCAACGCCAGTTGCTTGGCCAGTCAGATCACCTGCGACGGGTTTTTACCTGGTGGCACGTGTTGGTTGCGCCAATTTCGACGGTTGCCCTCTTCTTGTTCTGCCGCGTCGCCGGCAGAGAAGAAGTCGATGGACGGATGCTGGAAGATCTTGTCCCCCGGTAGAGGAGATCTCTTCTCAGGGACCTTGTGGTTTTGTGGGCGTAGGATATAATGTGATGTTCGTCGTTCTCACGAAAACAAACCAAGGAGTAAAGATCCACTAAGTGTATTTATTCGGCTCACTTCCCGTGCTTGAGTCCAAGCGACGGAATACTGGCTGTTGTCTTCCGTGTGATTTCGGCTTCTCGTCTAACGCCAGTTTAAAATCGCTGCTGTCACTTTTTGAGTAAAACACAAAGCTAAAAAGTGCGAAAATCTACACTTTATCACTTCGATCGGCTGGAAAACGGAGAATGATAAGATATACACGATCGGCAAGTGCCGGAAATATTATTAATACTCACGCGATCGGCTCACAGGCCGTAGACTATATAAGTGAGTAAACACGCCACTGGCCGGCAGTCTTCTGACCAAACACACGATCGGCTCACTGGCCGGTAATATTCTGAGAAAATACACGCTCGGCTCACAGGCCGGTAATCGTCTGGGGGCTACACGCTCGGCTCACAGGCCGGTAATCGTATGGGGAAATACACGCTCGGCTCACAGGCCGGTAATCGTCTGCGAAAATACACGCTCGGCTCACAGGCCGGCAATCGTCTGGGGGGGTACACGCTCGGCTCGCGTCCTTTTAAATACTCACTAAGGTGACGCGCTCACCAGACGCTACTATTGTTTGCAAGATTCAAACAACGCTACCAGCGCGTTCCTAGACAGGAAAAACCCCTTTATGCTATACTAAAGTTCAGTAACCTACCTCGCGTCTACTGGTTTTAAATGCGTTAGGCGCCTGTCAGACTGAGTGAATAAAGAGCCTATTACGCGCTTCGCTGATCCCCGTGGCGTAGGTTAAACAAACATCTCAAAGAAATATAGAAATATCTAAAATGAAACTATACTATAACTTATATAGGAGAAAAAAATATCTTACTATCGCCGGACCACCCGACTACAGCTTCACACCAGACTTCTACCTTTGGGGTCGTCTGAAGGCGCTCGTTTATGCCACTCAAATTCTGAACGTAACTAACTACAGCAGTGACATCAAAATTGGTATGAAACAGTTTGGAATAAGTTGAACGGGGTCATTAAAATTCTAAGATCACTACAAACCTACGTACAGTAAACGAAGTCTTATCAGGTCGAAATCAACTGTACGTAATAGGGGTATACGAATAACAAACATCTAACGTAGTCGCTATGTAGGCGAGAATTGCACATCCGAAGGCTATACTGAACTATGTTTTTGATACCTAGCAAGATAGGACATTTTGCATCATAACTCTGAAAGTAAGGATTTGCGGGAAAAGTTGCATAGGACATTTTAGTTTTACCTCTACATTACACCCTCAAAGTTTTTACAGGTATTTATGAATCACCTTATATAGCTACAGTTGGCATTCTAGAAGATTATCAATGTGAGTTTCGCCTTGGTAGAAGTACTACTGATGATGTTTTTTCGGTAGGACAAATGACGGGAAAATTTTATGAACATAGAATTGACTTTCACAAATTATTTGTGGATTTTAAACAGCCTTTTGACAGTGTCGACAGAAGAAAGCTGTTCAAGATATTGAAAATCACGGAATACCAAAAAAGGTAGATTGGTACAAATAACGAAGGACACTAAAGCAAGAGTTAAAACAATTACAAATTATCACTTAGTACAATAGGGAGGAGAGCTTAACGAGAGGGGAAAGAATGAGCTATCAGAAAGAGGGTTTGTTTATTGTTGGCTAATATTATATGAATCTGCCTATACTAGCTGTTCATGTCAGACTAAAACCTATCTTCCCACTCCATAACCATAGATGATATATGTATAGCCACAGGACAGGTCTTGCCTCCTCTACTGTATGAAGCTTGAAGTTTATAAGACGTTGGTACGCCCAGTTGTTACTTATGGCGCAGAGGTTTGGAATCTAAATTTAAATGATGAGGATGCTCTTAGGTCCTTTGAACGATGAATCCTTACAAAGATATTCGGACCTGAAGCAAGATTAACACAGATGGAGAATAAGAAATAATCAAGAATTATTCAGCAAATCGCGGAACACTGTAGACCCCCCAGTGAGGGACGGGGAAGGAAGTGAGAGACGAGGTTCTGGGATGCCATATCAAAAAGAGAACAAAATAACTATTTCCTTAATACAAAATTATTTAATAGAAAACCAGGATGATGTTAGATTTATTAAATTACAAAGTTTAAGATGGCTGCGACACCTTGAAAGAATGGAAGATTACTATATTCCAAAACGAATGTTCAAAAGGAGACTTCAGTTAAGGGGTTAGGTACAGCTTACAGCAGTAAAATTTTGGAAATATTCGACATTTGTTTCCTCCATTACTGTATCATGTACAATAATGAAAATTAGTATGTGTAAAACACTGTTCTTCTGCTATATGATAAATATATTTTTACGATTTAAAAACATTGTTTAATTTTTTTTTTTAATTTAGTTCACTGTGCAGTGATGAAGCGTTTCTCACATAACTCAAAACTGTTCAACATTCTGTGATGAAATTTTTTGTATGTATTTATAGATGTCATATCTACAATATGAGTCCACACTTGTGGAGGAACGGTTAGCGCGTCTGGCCGCGAAACCAGGTGGACCTGCATGATCACCTTCACCTCATTCAGACGCAAAAATAACCTAAGATGTTGATAAAGCGTCGTAAAATAACTCACTAAAATTATCTACAATATGATGCAAGATCACTTCTCTACCTTTGATAGATTGATAAAAAATAAATTAATTTTTAAAATGGTCATATATCAATATTTTCTTCTAACACAAAATAAAAAATATATTATTTATTAAGGAATGTAGTTGAACGACCATGATATTTTAAACATGAGTTTCAGCAATAAAATAAAAGAAAGATAACATGAAAATTTAACATGTTTACGAGTTATGAGGGAAACGCTTCAAAACTGAACAGTAAACTGCAACCATTTTGAATTTTGAAAAAAAATATGTATAATTTTTTTAAATCGTAAAAAAAAATATATATATATTTTCATATAGGAGAACAGTGTTTTACATATACCAATTTTCATTATCGTACAAGATGCAGTAATGGAGGAAAAAATGTTGAATAATTCCAAAAAAAATTACTGCTATAAGCTCTACCTAACCCCTCAAGGAGAAGAAAAGGCCGAAATAGAACAAGATAATTGGACTGTATAGAGGCAGATCTTTCAGAAATGAGGATTAGATACAGGAAACTTAAGGCTGGAAACATAGAATTGGAGGCGTCTGGTAGAGGAGGCGAAGTTCTACACCGGGCTGTAGAGACATGGGAGAAGAATTATTGCAATGATTACTTATTATATTGTCGAGGTCTGCATAGTTCCTTGTTATAATTTATTTTTCTCGTACCAATATCTTTAAGACTAAAAATGAGAGAAAGGCAGAAAAATACAAATAGGAAATATAATATAATCTTTATGATCATAACGACAGTATGTGCAGAGCTTAACAGACCAAGTAATTTATGATGATGATGATGATGATGATGATGATGATGATGATGATGATGATTGCTATAGTGATGAAGAGGAACATGAATAAATGAGGATGTCAGACTCTGCATAGTAACCAGAGAGTATCTAATAGTGATTTCATTTGGTAGGTTATTTTACGACGCTTTATCAACATCTTAGGTTATTTAGCGTCTGAACGAGATGAAGGAGATAATGCCGGTGAAGTGAGTCCGGGGTCCAGCACCGAAAGTTACCCAGCATTTGCTCATATTGAGTTGAGGGAAAACCCCGGAAAAACCCTCAACCAGATAACTTGTCCCGGGAATCGAACTTGGGCCACCTGGTTTCGCGGTCAGACGCGCTAACCGTTATTCCGCAGGCGTGGACTCTAATGGTGAATATAGAAAAAAATCACAGTATTTCCTGAGACGAGATGGAGCTCCTAACTTATGAAAAATAGAAGGCATATTGTGTTACAGTTTGCTAAATGCGGATGACATTAATTGTCAAAATATTTCCTAGGAAAATAATGAAATTGATGTGAGATATCACAGTCACTATTTAAGAGACTTATGTACTGATGATTAGTTTTGTGTTCGCTCGCATTGTTCATCTTTACTAGGAATTCTCAAATGGTACATTTTGTAATCTGTATATAAACAAAGAAGACCACAATTTACGATATGGCAGAAACTGGTTGAAGCAGCAAAAGGAAAATTTGTTACAAATTATCCTGCTGTCCAAAAAACAAAGCAAAATACTCCTGCAAAGGATTAGAGAATTGCATATACTTGTGTAGAAAATACCTAATAGACTTGTTTTATGCTATGTGTTGTCCACTTTAAGTAGTAACAAATTTTGTACTTCTGTGATATCTGTAGGCGTGTATGCTATTATTTTATTTTTACAAAGTATTATATATAGCATTTGTTAAATTAGTAGAGCGTCCCAACAACCCGTGAAGAACTAAATATTTAATTTTCTAATAACTGTCATTAATTAATAAAAATTACAGATTTGTTATTTTAGTACGAACTACGCTTTTTGTAGTCAATAATATCAAAGAAATGGCTTCCGCTGCTAGCATACTCTCCATTTTCGACAAACTTTTCAGTGACCTTCCCACATAAGAACAGCTCAATTTTCCCAGTGACTCATCGAATCTCCTTGAATATACGAAAAAGATTTGCAAAGCTATGACAAGACTAAAATAAACACTTCAATGCAAATTGGTCATACTTTCTCATTGCACAGCTGACTAAAATGATGCTTAACGACTATTATGAAATAAAGATAATAAATTGTGTGAAGCGTTTTGAACCTTTCATTGAAACAAAATACATTATTTGCCAATATTTTTTTTTTTCACATAAATGTTACATGAATTGCAAATCTAATACATTACAAAGCTCCGAGCTATCTATGACAATCAACCCACTATCCAAGTTAGCTTTAAATAATCTCTGATGCTGAAAGGAAACGACAGATTAATATGTAACGCAGAAGAAATTCTAATTAGAAAAAATTAAATTAACAGCCAAAAGTTTTGTACCAGCTTAATGCTTCAAAAGGAAAATCCTGTCAAACATTTTGCTTGTGCTAGTTTCTATTTTTACAGAAAAATTCTTTCATTAGCTAAAAGTGTGCTGTTATCAACTCTCAACGGTGAAAAATAATCACCTTTTGTATATTACTCACTTACTTACTTACTTACTTACTTACTTACTTACTTACTTACTTACTTACTTACAAATGGCTTTTAAGGAACCCGAAGGTTCATTGCCGCCCTCACATAAGCCCGCCAGCGGTCCCTATCCTGTGCAAGATTAATCCAGTCTCTATCATCATACCCCACCTCCCTCAAATCCATTTTAATATTATCCTGCCATCTACGTCTCGGCCTCCCTAAAGGTCTTTTTCCCTCCGGTCTCCCAACTAACACTCTATATGCATTTCTGGATTCGCCCATACGTGCTACATGCCCTGCCCATCTCAAACGTCTGGATTTAATGTTCCTAATTATGTCAGGTGAAGAATACAATGCGTGCAGTTCTGTGTTGTGTAACTTTCTCCATTCTCCTGTAACTTCATCCCGCTTAGCCCCAGATATTTTCTTAAGCACCTTATTCTCAAACACCCTGAACCTATGTTCCTCTCTCAAAGTTAGAGTCCAAGTTTCACAACCATACAGAAGAACCGGTAATATAACTGTTTTATATATTCTAACTTTCAGATTTTTGGAGAGCAGACTGGATGATAAGAGCTTCTCAACCGAATAATAACACGCATTTCCCATATTTATTCTGCGTTTAAACCTTTTGTATACTCGTATAGCTGTCTCAAATCATAGTCCAGTGTTATCTTTCGTAAATCCGCAAAAATCATTTAAAAACAATTCAAAGAAACGTTCGTTTATAATTTGGAACATACTTTCTTTCCTTTTGTACCTTTCAACTAGACAATAACATATTAATTTGTGTGCATATATTATTTTTGTAGGTAGATGGATGTCGTTTCAATTATTTATTATTATATCTTATATACGATGGTCCTCTCATGAACACACTTTATTATACAGGCAAATATACTGATACGCAGTTGTAGGGTACTATTACGCATTACTTTACACACTTAGGATCTTTCCTGTCTCAAAGTGAGAGTCCAAGTTTCACAACCATACAGAATAACCGGTAATATATTCAAGAATGACTTAATAGCACATCAATTTCATCAAGTACAAATAAGCTAAAAGACAACAAAGAGAAGACACAAATTTCACTTTATATTACGTAGAATCATAACACACACCAGACACCACGGCAATAAAGTAATATTAAGAATTATTTTATGAATTATGACAAATATAAAATGAAGATCTAAATTACATCAATAAAGCTTTACATAAATTGAGCTATTACATTACAAACACAATATCGTATATTTAAGTAAAATGTAAGTTTGAAATACGTTTTTGAATTTAAAATTATGACAATTTAAAATACATATGTGGCTGAAACCATTGTAACACGAGTTTTATGTATTTCAATATTAAAAAAAATTAGTTATACAATGTAGACTTATTTATAACCTATTTTTTTCCAACAATAAAATAGCCTACATAAAAGTCGTGAGTCATTATTACAGTACTACTATTATAACACCAATTTGGTGATGTACTATAACAGAAAACAAAAATTTCGCTATGTAATTTAGATATCGTAGAAGGAAGTTGTTTCTCATGATGCCGTAAAATGCGAAAAAGTTTATACATTATTTATATTTAACATGTATGATCTAATGTTAATATTAAATTGATACGTTATAAAATTGAACATTTTAACATTATTTATAGGCGACAAAAGCTCCTCAACCGAATAATATCAGACAATTCCCATATTTATTATGCCTTTAATTTTCTGTCGAATAACACTTGTATTTGTTACTGTTGCTCCAAGGTATTCAAAATTTTCCTTACTTGCTTCAAGTAAAATTTCCTTGTTTGTCCTAATAGTCATTGACGTACTGCCATGTAAGACTCGAAATACATTTTGTACAGTATTACAATAATCCGCCATATGGCGTAAAGTGGCTAAGAAACAAAATTGTGAAGCGATCCCTTAGATACTAACAAATATGACTTCACTGGTAATAGTCCACTCAATAACTAAATCCTTTCATAAATTAATATAGTTAAAGTATAGCTACTTGCAGTACGACATAGCTATAGAAACGAAATTTTATTATGTGAGTTGAAATGTAGTGGACAACAGTTCTCGATGTAAAATTTTTATACGTCTTATTTGATTGAAATTACTAGCCAATCTTCGCTTTAGTATTAGAGTTTTTCAACAAAAGTGCATCAGGTGTAAGAGTAGCCTTTGGGCAGCTTCATATAAATGCAAAACAGTTGTTGCATATTTAAATTGGACCTTCTTTCTTTACAGTCTCTCCGTAGTACTACGTTTTATTATACGTTCTGAAAACTTTAGTTGCCGAATGTCCTTTAAAGTGTTATATCTTGTTGAAGACACCATATATCTAAGAAAAGAAAGTCGAGCTTACTGCTAGTACTTCTTGAGAAAGAACTGAGCTGATTCTTTGATTGACATAATGCCAAGTTATTTGAGGGTCTTCTTATATATTCTATACACTTTTAAAAATAACAGATACTGTACGATTCACTAAATAAGCACGGAAAGGAGACAATACATGGAGAGTTCAATGCTGTCACAGATACTTATGATTTTTCATAACCGGATGAAAAAAGGAACTCAAAAAATGCCCCGATGACTGAACAGTTTAAGAAATACGCAGGGTTCTAACATAATTACTGCATAAAATTACATTTCTTACGCTAGGGACGTTTTATATCGAGTAGGTAGTTCTTTTAACGTAAGGATTGCTAATAAATCGGGTACAAAAAAAAGCCTTCATAGTGTAAATATGGTTGTTCTATATGTTAAAAATTTCAGTGTTATTTTATTTGAAAATATAGATTTTAGAAAATTCATTCATAACTTCCTTCTACTGCAAAGTAGTATATTAAAAATACACCATCATATCATTTTTGAATGACTAGTCTATTTTGAAATAAGGAAAATGTTTATCGCTGCTGGACAGTTATTTCTTTTAATAAAAATATTACTTTCTCTGGTACTGTGTTCTTGAAGTGAAACCTCAGTAATTCAATCAGTTCCAGCTTGAGATTGAAATACTTATCTCTTTCGTCTAGTAATTTCCTTTGCATATTTAATTGGAATCCATCAAGACCTCCAAAGTTTCATCAACCTTATATGTTTTGTTCGGTACAATTTTGATTCCAAGAACAATTTTACACCTTTCATTGCTATCCATAATAGTAATAGTTCAACCTCTTCACAGATATGAGTTTAAATGATATTTTAATAAAGAACGTAATGCTCTGAAAATGTTATAGAATTAATTATTACAATTTATTTAAAGTAACGTATTTTTTTTTAAATTTCCACAGTCAATGACTTCTGATATAACAGTACATTATGCAACGAACCTATAGCCTACTTGTAGTAATTAAGACGCGAGTATGTTTAGGAAACGAGCGCAAGCGAGTTTCATAATTTTCATACGAGTGTCTTAATTACCATTATAGTCACGTTTCATACGACTTTTTATGCTCGACCATATTTATAACTTGAAATTATTCATAAGTATTCATGTTATTCTTATCTGACTGAGGAGCGGAACTGATCTTGTGCAATACCTCGTAAATTGTGAGATGTGCGCAGACGCGAAAGTATTGATTTGTTCCGAGAAACAAATGTCGACATTCACCTTGATATAATCTAGAGAGTAAAATAAACATTAATCTTGATATAACCTTGAAATTGATTTAGACATTGAAAAACGAGATGACAAATTGAATTTATTTGAATATTATTTACAATAAACGCTAATTATTATAGTAACAGAGCTAGTTGTCTTTCGATTGCATATCCGAGAATAATCGATACTTGCGCTTTCATATTGCTACAATGGTATTTTCTGATTGGTGGAACATCTGAACTTTAATGAATACGTGTACTTTAATGAGGTCCATTAAAGGGCTTCTACCAGGTGTATAATTAATACATTTCGGCAAGTTCGAGCATAAACATACTTTTCCTATTAACCTATGTGTTCAGACTGCAAGAGAACTCTTGTTTAATGAAAGTCCATTACTTACGCACAGGTATTTTAGTCTTTCAGTTTCATGGTGTCAATAAAGAACTGAAATTTTGTTTGAAGCTTTAATATTATACATATCCTGCATTGTTCCGTATTCAATTAAAAGAACAGCTCTTTGATCTTCGTTGTTAGAGACTACTTCATAAAAGCAGAGAAAGTATTTTTGTATAACAAAGACATATCACGAATTATTGACTTACAGTAATTGCTAATACTGAGAGTTCGTAATATTTTTGTCTTTGTGTTGCTCATGGTGTAAAGCAGACACTAAAAGACTTGTGCTGTGGGAGGGGAATACAGATTTGTCAAAGCATCCAATTGTTTTGTTGTAGCACTCGACTTATTATTGTGAATATCGAATATTCTCTTTGTTCTTTCATTCTCGAATACAGCTGTCATCAAGTGTTACGATTACAACCTCGAGCGGTTCTAATGGACTGTTCATAAATTTATCCGTAAAATTCCCTTTGGGTCCCAATCGTAGCTCTAGTAGGCTACTTATCCCAAACCAAGTGCATCCATTTTCATTCCTGGGCATACCTTATGAAATCTATTGTGAATATAGTTAATTTTGGGAACATTTCTATCCTCTGTCGTTCTTATTATTAAATTCTAAATCGAAATTACAAAATTATTATTATTAATATTAATATTATTATTATTACTATTATTATTAGATTTCAAAAAGGCATATAACTCGGTTAAGAGAGAAGTTATGTATAATATTCTTATTGAACTTGGTATTCCCAAGAAACTAGTTCGATTAATTAAAATGTGTATCAGTGAAACGTACAATCCGTATAAGCCACTTTCTATCTGATGCTTTTCTAATTCACTGTGGGCTAAAGCAAGGAGATGCACTATCAACTTTACTTTTTAACTTCGCTCTGGAATATGCCATTAGGGAAGCTCAGGATAACACAGAGGGCTTGGAATTGAACGGGTTACATCAGCTTCTTGTCTATGCGGATGACGTGAATATGTTAGGAGAAAATCCACAAACGATTGAGAAAACAAGGAAATTTTACTTGAAGCAAGTAAAGCGATCGGTTTGGAAGTAATCCCGAAAAGACAGAGTATAAGATTATATCTCGTGACGAGAATATTGTACGAAATGGAAATATACAAATTGGGAATTTATCCTTCGAAGGGGTGAAAAAATTCAAATATCTTGGAGCAACAGTAACAAATATAAATGACACTCGGGAGGAAGTTAAACACAGAATAAATATATGAAATTCCTGTTATTATTCGATTGAGAAGCTTTTGTCATCTAGTCTGCTGTCAAAAAATCTGAAAGTTAGAATTTATAAAACAGTTATATTACCGGTTCTTCTGTATGGTTGTGAAACTTGGACTCTAATTTTGAGAGAGGAACAGTGATTATGAGTGTTTGAAAATAAAGTTCTTAGGAAAATATTTGGGGCTAAGAGGGATGAAGTTACAGGAGAATGGAGAAAGTTACACAACGCAGAACTGCACGCATTGTATTTTTCACCTGACATAATTAGGAACACATGGAACAACTATTTTGGGCAACTATTAAATATACATAGGCCAAATAGAAATGATCGGGACGAAATTGAAATACAAACTGCTGAGCCATTTATACCGCAACCCACACTTTCTGAAGTCAAAATTGCGGTAGAAAATCTGAAAAAGTACAAGTCTCCAGGTATTGATCAAATTCCAGCAGAATTAATACAAGAGGGTAGAAGGGCAGTATCTAGCGAAATTTATAAACTAGTACTTGCAATTTGGGAAAAGGAAATTGTACCAGAACAATGGAAGCAGTCCATAATCGTACCTATTTTTAAGAAGGGGGACAAGACTAACTGTAGTAACTTTCGAGGAATATCACTTTTGTTGACGTCGTACAAAATTTTGTCGAATATCCTTTTGAGAAGATTAACTCCATATGTATATGAAATTATTGGGGACCATCAGTGTGGTTTTAGACGTAATAGATCGACTATTGATCAGATTTTTTGTATTCGACAGATATTGGACAAAAAATGGGAGTATAAGGGTACAGTGCATCAGTTATTCATAGATTTCAAAAAAGCGTATGACTCGGTTAAAAGAGAAGTTTTATATAATATTCTTATTGAATTTGGTATTCCCAAGAAACTAGTTCGATTAATTAAAATGTGTCTTAGTGAAACTTACAGCAGAGTCCGTATAGGCCATTTTCTATCTGATGCTTTTCCAATTCACTGCGGACTAAAGCAGGGAGATGCACTATCACCTTTACTTTTTAACTTCGCTCTAGAATATGCCATTAGGAAAGTTCAGGATAACACAGAGGGTTTGGAATTGAACGGGTTACATCAGCTTCTTGTCTATGCGGATGACGTGAATATGTTAGGAGAAAATCCACAAACAATTAGGGAAAACGCGGAAATTCTTCTTGAAGCAAGTAGAGCGATAGGGTTGGAAGTAAATCCCGAAAAGACAAAGTATATGATTATGTCTCGTGACCAGAATATTGTACGAAATGGAACTATAAAAGTTGGAGATTTATCCTTCGAAGAGGTGGAAAAATTCAAATATCTTGGAGCAACAGTAACAAATCTAAATGACACTCGGGAGGAAATTAAACGCAGAATAAATATGGGAAATGCCTGTTATTATTCGGTTGAGAAGCTTTTGTCATCTAATCTTCTGTCAAAAAGTCTGAAAGTTAGAATTTATAAAACAGTTATATTACCGGTTGTTCTGTATGGTTGTGAAACTTGGACTCTCACTTTGAGAGAGGAACAGAGATTAAGGGTGTTTGAGAATAAGGTTCTTAGGAAAATATTTGGGGCTAAGAGGGATGAAGTTACAGGAGAATGGAGAAAGTTACACAACGCAGAGCTGCACGCATTGTATACTTCACCTGACATAATTAGGAACATAAAATCCAGACGTTTGAGATGGGCAGGACATGTAGCACGTATGGGCGAATCCAGAAATGCATATAGAGTTTTAGTTGGGAGGCCGGAGGGAAAAAGACCTTTGGGGAGGCCGAGACGTAGATGGGAAGATAATATTAAAATGGATTTGAGGGAGATGGGATATGATGGTAGAGAATGAATTAATTTTGCTCAGGATAGGAACCAATGGCGGGCTTATATGAGGGCGGCAATGAACCTACGAGTTCCTTAAAAGCCAGTAAGTAAGTAAGTAAGTAAGTAAGTAAGTAAGTAAGTAAGTAAGTAAGTAAGTAAGTAAGTAAGTCCAGACGTTTGGGATGGGCAGGGCATGTAGCACGTATGGGCGAATCCAGAAATTCATATAGAGTGTTAGTTGGGAAACCGGAGAAAAAATGCCTTTGGGGAGGCCGAGACGTAGATGGGAGGGTAATATCAAAAAGGATTTGAGGCAGGTGGAATATGATGATAGAGAGTGGATTAATCTTGCATAGGATAGGGACCGATGGCGGGCTTATGTGAGGGCGGCAATTAACCTGCGGGTTCCTTCAAAGCCATTTGTAATAAGTGTTATTATTATTATTATTATTATTATTATTATTATTATTATTATTATTATTATTATTATTATATCATCGCATAACCCCTTTAGTTGTGACGAGGCGTTGTGTTAAGGAGTACGGTACTTTACATAGCATTTAGTAGGCCTACTCTATTAAACCAACATTAGAGATGCGACATACATACAGATAGGGATGCAAATCAAATTTTAGTCAGCTTGATGTGTAGTCGTAAGCGTTATGTACCACAAAAATTACAGCGGAGAACGAATTAAATATTTTAATTTTAGTATGAACATGTTATTACTGGCACTAAAAAATTATAGCTACCGTAGAAGGGATAAAGAAGCAATATGAAATTAAGAACCGATAACGCCTTTCTGTTACGAAGTCGTAACGGTAGTCGTTAAAACTTCGGACACTTTGAAAGTTACCTTGCATACTTGAATTTTTGGACATTTACTAATCTAATATAAATTATATTGAATCTTGTTTTCCTTGATACTATTTTCTTAATTAAATTATAATAATTTGTATGTCACTGTCACGTAACATAATATTTATAGTTCGATCAGTAGCATTTAAAAATTTTACAAATTGCTACTTATAGCAATGTTGATTGTCAATCTGTGTCAAACGGATGACGTGGCAGTAAGATTATTGCTACAAGATATAGTGACCAAAGTATTAATAACAAGTTATACAGAAATATAAAAAGTAAAGTATAATTCAGCTGGGGTATTGTGAGATTAAAGGTTTTCATTTGTTATTTATGAAATAACCATTTTGGCGTTTCAAAAGACCAGAATAAAATTGTGCGAAAGAAAGCGTCGTTTTGATAGTCCATGAAAAATTTTGATTTTGAAACGTTGGCTATTTTCAGACTCAAGAAGATTTTCACAGTTGAAATAGATTGTAAAGCAATACTTCCGTGTCTATATTTCCTTTCTTTTACGCGATCGATTGTAGAGTTCCATGATTTTATTTGAAGCCATTCTTCCCGTTATAATTAGTATAGAGTGTATTTCAATCTTTCCAGCTTCTCTGGTCATGTATTCCGTATTATACCATACCTTTTGAGCAAAATGGTAACCTAATGAAATTTGATGCGGTGGCCAAGGTTAATGCTGTGCAGAGCCACAGCTAACATATCGGATGAACACAGACGGATGTGTCGTGAGTGTTCCTGTGTAAGGATGTAGAAAGTAAGCCAGTTTGATGAACATATACAACTCTACACTCGAAATAATACCACTAATCACTATTCATATTTTCGTGAACTATTGAAAAGCTTTCATTAGTGAAATACTGTGACAAATAAATTATTCATTTCGCAACGCTACTCCTCCTCAACACTTTGTATAAAGCATTCTATATAATGAGGACTAGGGTGGGAAATCGAGCTCAATCAAGTGGAGATGACTATTTTCTAATAGAGCGCCTTAAATGTTTAGAGCAAAATTACTTCATGAGAATATGAAACTTTTCATACAAAGTTGTAATATGAGATATTACAAACATAAAAAATATATTTCTAACCAGAGCTAAATAGGTAGGTGGGTGGATGGATGGGTGGGTGGGTTGGTGGATAGATGGATAGGTGAATAGATAGATACTTTATTAATGCTGAAGACATTACAAATAATGCATAGCAACGTCAGTAAAAAAGAAAAAAAACGTTAAAATAATATTACTTAATTCATCAAGACTACACAAAGCGTTTAAAATCAAATATGTCTTCAGTTTGCGTTTAAAAGTATTGATGGATAATTCCCTTACATGAATAGATAAACGATTAAAAAGCTTAACTGATATTTCAAAACTATTTTGAGTAATGTTGAATTTATTTTCATTAAGATAAATTGTTGAATAATTTCGTGTTCAGTAATTATCCTAAGAAAAACAATAAATAATTTAATGACAAGGGTAAAAATCCTTTCCATGCTAAATTGGAACCAAAAATCTATTTAGACAAATTATTCTTGATATAAATGAGGCAACTCAAGGCATATAAAGACGTCAATGTTAATACACCAAGCTTGGAAATAATGATCTACGAGGAGCAGCACCACAGATAATCCTCATAGCTCTCTTCTGTAAAATAAAAAGTTTTTTAGACGAATTATGATTACCCCAAAGCAGAATACCATGACTAAGATGGCTATGTATATAAGCATAATAAATTGTAATTAATTAATTATGATCTATGCTATAACTGAGAATTCTTAATTTAAATAATCCTTTACTAATTTTGTCTGCAATAAAGTAAATGTGAGATTGCCACCCCAAGTTTGATTGTAGGTAGGAAGTTGGTACCAAAACTGTTAAGTTGTGTGAGCTTAGACTATATCTCTACCGAATGAAAAGTAGTAGCGGAGCTCTCAATATCAGTGAACCAGAACGACAAACATGTACAGCCGGGTGGTAACCAAACATTAGCTCCAATTTTCATTTTATCAAAGAAATATTCCTTTTATGTTGAAAAAAAAAAGCTAAAGCAATATTTGTACTCTGAAAATATTCGTTCTACCTCACAAGACTTACAGGAGCAAATCTCAAATATGATGCAGTATTTCTTACTATCATCAAGTGAACTACTTTGTGAATCTAATAGTGTATCCCGTATGTGGCACATAATATTAAATTTATTGTTTTCAAGAACATTTTTCATTCCTATTATAATGACAGTAGGAAGTTCGTATCGAGCCACCGGCGTGGCTCAGTCGGTTAAGGTATGCCTGCCGGTCTAAAGTTGCGTTCGGGCGCGGGTTCGATCCCCGCTTGGGCTGATTACCTGGTTGGGTTTTTTCCGAGGTTTTCCCCAACCGTAAGGTGAATGCCAGGTAATCTATGGCGAATCCTCGGGGTCATCTCGCCAAATACCATCTCGCTATCACCAATCTCATCGACGCTAAATAACCTCGTAGTTGATACAGCGTCGTTAAATAACCAACTAAAAAAAAGTTCGTATCGTAATTCCGATGATGAACTTGGATTGTAACGCAACCGAATGCACAGCAGCACGAGACGTCGACATTTAACGAAGAATAATCCAGGAAAAAATACCGTGTTACTTGCATAATTACTTAACAGATGAGTATATATTTTTTTGGAAACATGCATAATATTAACATTACGTAATAATACAATAATAACAGAATAGCTCACTTTGTTCAGAACCTAAAATATTAATATAAAATTAACAATATTCTTCAAACTATTTAAGACTGTACACAACTCCACAGAATGATACTATATGTTGTTTATGTGAAGTGTGTATCATCTGTAGCGTGCGGAAAGATGAGGGTGACATCTATACTATACTCCTCGCTGTTTTCAACTGAAATCTACTATTTTGGACGAATTTAATATCTGTGTTTATAACTCACTTACCATTGTGATTATGCATGTTACTTCAATGATTGTAATCCAGATTCTATGTGCATTTTCCCCACAAGATAGCATAATTAATTAGTTAACCCGTTTCAGGCAAAAACGTTGACTCTCTCTGTTTTTCTCCCTCAGTACCCCATTGTATTTGGCGTTCACTCCTGGAGACTATTCGTTCTTGACAATTAATTTGATATAACTGTAGCTTGATTCGACTTTCTTGAAGCTGCGAGTGTTTTAATGTTTCTACATCAGTAATAACGATGGAAAACTCTAAACATTTCCCACCACATATTAGAAATTTTTGTTCCTTGTTACTTTGCAAAAAGTCTTTGCTTGATATGAATATCTCCTTTTAACGATATGTTGTAATCACTTAAATTTCAATTACAATAACATGTCTTATTTCAGCTTTTCGGATGTTTTAGTTAATATACTTTTGTGTGTATATTTGTGTGTTACCTATTTAAAAACCTGTATTGCCACTTCTTCTCCGTTCTGTATATACTCTATCAAAAGTTCCAGTTGTTTATACGTCTACATTGCAGACATAAAGGGATTTTAACATAATTTCGTTTACAATTATTGAGACACACATATAGATTGGAAGGTATTCAATTAAGGTAACATCACAGAATAAATGCTTCAGATAAAAAGATTATAATTCTCCTTTGTAAGTTTGTGTTCTTTACTTTTATTTGGTAGAAAATCGACTTTGTTTGTAGAAAAATTTCCAATTACGCATTAAATTCAGTAGTATTTATCAACGTATGGAAACGTCCTTCATAGCGATTAGGAGGAAAATGTAAACGAACACTGCCTGCTGCACGCTTCGCTCTGTTCTACGCTCCATGATACTCAGATCATAGAGTGAAAAACATTTCGTTAACAAGCGATGCCAAACGTTCATTACATGAAGCGAATTATTAATAACTGATTCGATTATTTCAGAAACCACACATGGTCCCAGCTATAAGTTTTGAGAAAACATCTCTGGATCAAAATACTCTCTGAAGCTAATAAATATTGGATGTACGTTCTCATCTTTTTAGTCTGTAATATTCATATGAATTGTGACATTAGTCAATAGTTTAGAGCAACCTTTAATTATATTAGCACCAGTTTGCTCTAAAATTCTTGGACATGTATTGTTTCTCAAATAGGCTACATGAAATATTTCTGTAAAAATGATATGTATTTTTATTTATTTTGTATGTAAGGTAATAAAAACAAAAGGTATTTAAGTACAAACTTAATACAATGTAATGCATTACGTTCTTCATATTAGAAAATGAAAAGAAAAATCCAAAAAAGTTTCAAAGTAAAAACATTGATACGTTATTGAAGGTCCTCAGGTGCGACATCTCTCCTTATGACTAGGCAAGGAAAATAAATCTCCGTTTTATCCTCTTCAGTGAAATACTGGCATAACACCATCACTCAAAATAAGGCGGACCCATCTACTTTTTCCTACAGACGTACAAATACCTCTATTATTGTCAGAAATACAATCTCGTCTTGGCTAAAAAGGGACTTGTGTGGTTTCTCAAAGAACCGAATCAATTTATATATTAAAATACTCTTAAACCGTAAACGCGACAGAAACAGAGTAGGCTATACAAAGTCATTGTTAGAAATGGGCACTTTAATGTGAAGAAGTTCATAAACTCAGTCTTTCTAAATGTGTTTAAAATATAATGGACTTAAAATTATTTACAATATTGTCACTGGAGGTTTTCATTTCTCTAAAGAAAATCAAAACTCGAGTGAGATTTAATTGACTATTACACGATTAGAAGAAATTATATTATAAAGATCAGAAGAAATGAAGTACTTTAATACAATAAAATATTAATTGACTTACTAAAATACTAAACTGTCTTTAAAATGTATTATTGTACCATTCCATCAATACAAATAATCCGCTGGATGGCAGTAGTATGCTGTGATTCTCTTACCAGTTCTGCCAACTATACAATCTTCATTTGAACTCTATGGACGATTACTAGTCAAGAAGGCTTTGTTGATTCAGTTTAATTTTTATTAAAGCAGTTGCATTTCACTGAAATTATCAATATATATTAAACAATCTCTGTTACGTGACCATCCATAATCTCATACAGCAGAAACTATAACATAAACTAAATAATATAAATAAGATAAATGACAGAAAATTTTCAATTAAAGATAATGAAATAAAGATGAATAATTTATAACGTACAATTATTGAAAGTACAATGTTGGCAAACAAAGAAACAAATGCTAGAGAAATGATAAAAACAAATGTTAGGGAGATGATAATAATTGTAAGATAAGCAGCCGTGATTGGTTGAAACACGTCCTTTGATACTGTTTTATTGATGAAAAGTAGTGCTGTATGACTTAGTAAAAGTGTAATAGCCATGTAAAATTTTCTTTTCTGAAAACTCCAAGCGCAAAAGTACAGACGGTAGAGAAATTTTTCGTTTATATAATGCTAACCATTCGTCCCTTAAAAGAATTGTAAGTGAACACCTTCCACTACGTATGTGTGGAATTAAAGTGTGAAATAAAAATATAGAAACGCTGCTTGTTGTTGTATCGAGATATGTGGCAATTTCATTGTAGAATGATAGGTGAATTCTGGTGACGTGTTGAAGAACTTACTGAAGAATATGAAATGAATAAAAGTTTAACATCATTTTTAGCACTGAAAGAAATGTAATTGAAGAGTGTGATTCCAAAACTTGCTCAGTCCATTTGGCCATTTTTATGATTTTTACATTTTATATATGATTATATTTTAAGCGTGTTTCCTTTCAAAACAAGAGAAACACTTATTTAAAAGGTTGTGTTATTATGCATGTCACTTGAAAACTCGCTCAGTCCGTAGAATGGTGAATACAAGAACTAACCCAGTTCTTTCATAAAAATGGACTGAACGCGTTTTTAGGATTACACTTTTCAATTGTGCTTGTTTATTACCACTTTAATAATAATAATAATAATAATAATAATAATAATAATAATAATAATAATAATAATAATAATAATAATAATAATAATTATTATTATTATAATTATTATTATTATTATAATTATAATAATAATAATTACTATTATTATAATTATTATAATAATAATAATTATTATTATAATGATTATTATTATAATAATAATAATAATAATAATAATAATAATAATAATAATTAATTATTATTATTATTATTATTATTATTATCATCGTCATATCTTCTTTTCTCCATAGAAATTCCTATAAGCATAAAATCTTCCTGTAAATCTGAAAGCGTTTTATCTCGACTCATCTTGTAAGATACCTACACAATTTTGAGACTCTTAACGTGATATGATTGCTAGTTGACTGTTAAGGTCTCTTCTGAGATATTGCGTCAGGCGTAATCAGGAAAGAAGGTATCAGACAACGCAGTTTATAGCAAAGATGAAAGCTCTTTGAGTCAGGATAATGATTAAGAACTGGAAGTAAATGCAATAACGTAGCCTAGCAACGTCGCACGATAACTTACATATACTACTAAAGATATTGCAGGGCGCTTTTAGGGATACGACAACTAAGTTGGTGTAAATTCCATTAGATTACATAAGCAATTAAATAGTTTAACAGCCTCTCTCCTAAGTATACAAAAGTAACTGCAGTTTAATGAATTCAGTGAGAGAGAGAGAGAGAGAGAGAGAGAGAGAGAGAGAGTTGGTTTGATTCTTGTGCCCAGATGGTTTATAATTGAATCGGTGAAAATTAAAAGGCATTAAGTGCCATTGTTTGGTAAAGTGAGTTACCCTATACATTGTTTGTTATGTTTTAAAGATAGCCCTATCGATTGGTAATGAAAGGAACTATCTACAGCAACTGTGTAGGAGAGTAGATTACAACTTATTCTTTAGAGTTTTGAAGAAAGGAACTAACTGTTACACTTAGCTCCGTTCGATACCAAAGTTGCATCATCTGACTTGACACTGGCTGCATTTATGTGGATAGATAGATAGATAGATAGATAGATAGATAGATAGATAGATAGATAGATAGATAGATAGATAGATAGATAGATAGATAGATAGATAGATAGATAGATGGATGGATGGATGGATGGATGGATGGATGGATGGATGGATGGATGGATGGATGGATGGATGGATGGATGGATGGATGGATGGATGGATGGATGGATGGATGGATGGACAAGTGCATTTATTGATGCATGATAAATTATACAACTCATGTACACAAGATCCTTCGCACGAGCCCGTACGGTCATTCGTGCTGTAACTATGCACAGTTTGAATCTACAAAGAAAACAAATACAATACTACTAATAATAAAATAGTAAAACAACAGTTATTATTATTACTACCGTTATCATTAATTATCACAATTACAACTAATCTAACTTCAAAACAATTTTCACAAAAAATAATAAAAAAATAAAATAAATGTAAGATATGAAAAGAGAGAGAAAAAACACACAGTGAAACATATAAACAATTCAATTCCTTATTGAGACTGCACGAAATAATCCAACTAATAAGTATAAAGGTAATACATAAAAAAATATACACACGCGATAAAATACAAATATAAAAAAAGACACAATAAATACAACAATAACATTATCCACTAATTACTTCATCATTACAACACTAATTAATAACTCTTTCCCTTATTTTCTCGGCTCCCTCCCCCTCGGCCAGTTCCACCTCAACTGTCGAACTTTTGTCATAAATTTTCCCACACTGTCACAAAATCTAACGTTATTTAACATATTGTATATTGCCAAGTGCCCCCTGCTAGATGTAATGAAGGACTCTGGCAGGAATCGCTTCCTCAGAGCTTCTGTGGCTTCACACTCCGACAAAATGTGGTGTGATGTCTCGCCTTTACCGCAAAGAGGACATATTCTTCCCCCTCTTCGTTGACGGTTTTAAGTGCCCTCCAGGCTCCTGGACGAAACCAGATTAAACCCAGTCTACCTTCTTTGCTACCTCCATAGAGATATAGTTCGGCCCCCAATTTGTTTTGATCATCGATTGGATCTCCAGAGCAACCTTATCCCTACATTCCCCTTCTGTTATTTGCCTGTCTATATCCTTCAGCGTTTCTTGACTTTCCGCCAGACATTTCGCTTGCTCCTGCAATCTTCCCCGATTATAAATCCCACGCCTATTTCCTCCAACCCTCTGCGTAATCTACCTGCCCAGATTACAAATAAATGAACATTTACCTGCATGGAGTAAACCTTTGTACCCTATTAGAGTTTAATTTGTCAGCTTTTTTCAAGATTTGTTTGGAATTATTTAGGAAAACAGTAGTTTGGAATGGATTTTGAAGAAGATCAAGATCAGTTAAGACTTTTTTGGTAAAGGCAAGTCTCAAACTGTTTATAAATTTATAGAAAAACTTTCATTAAAACCTTCACTTTATACTTCAGGAAAAGGTTTTCACGTTTGTTGTCAAGCTATTTTCCTGGTTAGCAACTATCTATGGATGCATATTTACTACGTATTGAGCTTCGTGACTGTATATACTAGACTGTGGATTAACTGAACGAGAGAAGGACCGGTTTTGTGCAGCACTGTGTTCAGGAAGTTCAGGAACAATCTCTTAATACGCTGACGAAAAAACCGGTCTTCCTCTCGCTCAGTAAAATTGTAATAAATTCTCAAGCAACCTGTCACAAAATTTTTTTACCCTAAATACAATTTTATAAAAATATCAATATTGTATACAACAGTTATTCATAGATTTCAAAAAGTCGTATGACTCGGTTAAGAGAGAAATTCTATATAATATTCTTATTGAATTTGGTATTCCAAAGAAACTAGTTCGATTAATTAAAATGTGTCTTAGTGAAACTTACAGGAGAGTCCGTATAGGCCAGTTTCTATCTGATGCTTTTCCAATTCACTGCGAGCTAAAGCAGGGAGATTCACTATCACCTTTACTTTTTAACTTCGCTCTAGAATATGCCATTAGGAAAGTTCAGGATAACACAGAGGGTTTGGAATTGGACGGGTTACATCAGCTTCTTGTCTATGCAGATGACGTGAATATGTTAGCAGAAAATGCACAAACGATTAGGGAAAACGCACACAATTTACTTGAAGCAAGTAAAGAGATAGGGTTGGAAGTAAATCCCAAAAAGACTAAGTATATGATTATGTCTCGTGATCAGAATATTGTACGAAATGGAACTATAAAAGTTGGAGATTTATACTTCGAAGAGGTGGAAAAATTCAAATATCTTGGAGCAACAGTAACAAATATAAATGAGGAAATTTAACGCAGAATAAATATGGGAAATGCGTGTTATTATTCGGTTGAGAAGCTTTTGTCATCTAGTCTTCTGTCAAAAAATCTGAAAGTTAGAATTTATAAAACAGTTATATTACCGGTTGTTCTGTATGTGAGACTTGGACTCTCACATTGAGAGAGGAACATAGATTAAGAGTGTTTGAGAATAAGGTTCTTAGGAAAATATTTGGGGCTAAGAGGGATGAAGTTACAGGAGAATGGAGAAAGTTACACAACACAGAGCTGCACGCATTGTATTCTTCACCTGACATAATTAGGAACATTAAATCCAGACGCTTGAGATGGGCAGGGCATGTAGCACGTATGGGCGAATCCAGAAATGCATATAGAGTGTTAGTTGGGAGGCCAGAGAGGAAAAGACCTTTGGGGAGGCCGAGACGTAGATGGGAAGTTAATATTAAAATGGATTTGAGGGAGGTGGGATATGATGATAGAGACTCGATTAATCTTGCTCAGGATAGGGACATATGGCGGGCTTATGTGAGGGCGGCAATGAACCTCCGGGTTCCTTAAAAGCCTAGTAAGTAATTAAGTATCAATATTGTATACCACCCACAGAACATGAAATTCTTGTTTAACATTCAGAGAGTGTATCAGATTACTGGAACTTTAACTAATAATTTCAATGACAACACAAGAGATTAAAAGATATCCTATATACTGAAAAGAGTAAGAAAGAGAAGAATCCTGAAGAAAACAATGCTAGAAGACGGGGTGCAAGTTCTTGCTATGTTCTCAATTGAGCGCGATTTTATCGTGCGAATTGGTGAATTTTATAAAAGGATCATTGAAAAGTTCGCAAGGAGAAAGGAGTAAGCAGACGATTTTCTGTTTAATTAGCTGAATTGCTGCGTATTTGAGAAGTTGTTTTGAACTTTATTCATGTTTTTAATGTATATTTATTACAAATTTAGTTAAATTTGACATAGCAGTTATTATCATTATTAAACTATATTTTTCAATACCGCAGAGTCTTGTATGCTGTGTTCTACGACTGCAAGATCCATCTATTAGTATGTCAAAACGCGCAGGGCGGAATCTTTATGGGGAACAATCGGAGGAATTTCTATTTGAAATATTTTTTTTTAAGCTAGAAGCTTGATATTTCGTACACATACTCCTCTTGATATCAGTAATGGTAAGTTTAAGCTTGAAGTTTGTAGACTCAGTAGTTTAAGAGTTATTTAAATTGAAATATAAATAGTAGAGTTCAAAATTTTTCTTCTCCCCAGATTTTAAGTATCATGTCTGAATTTTTTTTTTACATTACATTTGATCTCTTTAGAAATTTTGTGTGTTCTGACATTTTTAGTTTCACTTTGTTCAAATAAGGAAAAACATTGATTTGCGGAACATTAAAACAATTCATACGCCTATTCAAATTTATAAAATTTGTAAATTGGAAGGACAAATTCATAATTGTTTTCCTTTTAAAAAAATGCCAGCATAACTTTTTTAAGTTTAGGCCTACTTTAAAGAACATGCATTCAAAATATCAGATCCTTAGTATAAGATATGTGGAATCCTTAGCAATGTGAATGCAGAGAAATGAAAAATTAAAATAAGGAGAAAAAAAAGCTCAAAAGTTTGCATGCATTTTAAATTTAATGAACGCTGCACTTTAAATATAGCGTAATTATTTATAGGGAAGACTCGGCTAATTCCGGAATATTAAGAAGTAAATCTATCATATTTTTATAAAAATGTTTATTGAAAAATATTATCAAGGTATGTAGACATGGAGAAACCTTTCATTACCAAATGAGATAATGAGACCTATTAAAATGTAAATATACTTAGTTGTATTATAAAGTTGCCAAATTCCGTGATACGTTTTTCCCACTGAATGTCACGGGATTGGGTATCTTGCTATGAAGTTCACCGATGTCTGAAAAATGGGCGAAAGATGCACACTTTCGAGAAAGATGTTTGGCGATATGGTCGAACGGCAAAGTTTTGACTGATATTCAATTTAAGAAAAATATCACTGGATTAGGAGTATCACGGAATTAGGCATCTTTACCCTACATACAGTAGAGTTGAAAAAGAACAACTCGGGTAATTTTGCAACAGTGCGGATAAATCCGCAGTCATAAATAATTATGAAATACATTATGAAAGTAATATAAAAGGAACAATTTATATGTAACAATGCTCTTCACAGCTGTGTAGCAAAACACGAAAAACAGCCAACTTTCGATGTTTCACTTTGTTGCCGACAGACGAGTCGATCAATATCCTTGATTTTTTTCTATAGCACTGCAGAGGACATGCCTCCTGTTGACAGCCTCTCAAAACTTTCGTTCACGCTATTGTAAAGCCGCAGTAAAATCATATATGGACTACTGCGGAATTACCTGTTCTGCGGAATTAGCCGAGTGTCCCCCATAACCGCCGTAGGCTCTAAATCTCGCCAAAGTGTAAATGAAGTATCATATTCTACGAAAATAAAAAAAAATACTGAATTCTTTCGCATCTCCTTCCTTAAGTGGATTTCTGATTTTAAAAATGTAAGCCACCAAATATTTCAGTAAACAGCTGCTTCTGCTTAATACGGTATTAAAGCTAAAAAAAATTAAAGGGAGAAATAATTTAGTATGTTGTAAGTGATATTGATAACTGCCAAACTGTCAAGACACAATGGGCCTCTCAAGTGATGGAATTGCATAATTTGTAATGAGAGAGACGTGGCGAAATGGAATGAAGGAAACGCATTTCCGGTTTTCTTGGAAACAGTGACCTTCTTCTCGTACTTAATTTACTTAAATTAAAAGGTCAGAATCTCAAAGTATGAGCCCCAGCAGTGAGAAACTGTTGCATTATACATGAGGCTTCTCCCGCAGGAATCTGAGAGTATTTCACTGTGTCTAGTCGACCACGGCGCGTGCTGAGATATCCACTTTCATGGGTCAACCGAATTAAACTTTGTACAAAAAAGAAACGAACAATTTTTCACAATGCCAACAGCAGATTTGAAATGACAGAGACAAGTGCCCAGGTGGAAATTATGTGTAAAGCTTATTCCATTTTTTCTGAAAAGCCGCTTACAATACGTAGGGGAGAGTTGGGTAGTATCGGACATCGGGTAATATCGTACAGTGAGTTTTTTTTTTCGTCTACCACCAGATGATAGTACTTGAATGACATGGTTACGTTTCTGTGATGTCGTATACAGAAATGTAACCATGTTATTCAGGTACTACCATCTGGTGGTAGATGAAAGAAACGCACTGTCCGATATTACCCGATGTCAGATACTACCCAACTCTCCCCTATACTTCGGTACATAGAATTTGGTAGGATTTTCTGTGTTTTCGCAACAAGAATTGTTTCTATCTAATTCACAAGAGAGTATTATATTTTGGAACGTCAAGTAACTGTAAGTACGATACATAAAATAACAGTATGATTACGTTAAACTGTGAATTTTGTAAGAAATTTTAAGATATAAGTATAGAGAATGAAAGTAGAAAAATAGGAAATACACGAAGAAATAAAATTGACAGAAAAAGAAATAAAGGAGGCACTAATAGAAGAAGAAATAGATAGGAAGGAAAGAATGAATTGAAGAAAAGGACATTTTAGAGGAATCGAAATAGAGTAAGAGAAATAAGTAGGATGGAATGGCTAAAGATGGAAGAAGATAAATTTGGGGATAATTGATTCATTTGCACTTGAAAGGGATGAATTGAAGATCGATGTTTAACTTATTAATATTATAAGAGAAAAATTCGCTCCGGCGCCGGGGATCGATCCCGGGTCCTTGGTTCTATGTACCAAACGCTCTAACCATTGAGCTACGGCAAAGTTCAATCCACAGCACCGCATCGAATCCCCCTCCTCCAGTGTTTTTCTCTTTGTTACCGTAACAGACGTATTCTGTAGGACCAAAAAATGAATCTTTACGTAGATGTTTAACGTAACCAAAGAACCTACACTTTACAGTTCTGGCCATGGTATGTCCATGCAAGGGTAAAGATTATCCATTGAGATATTTAGCTTGAAATTATGTTCAGCTTTTCCCAGAACAATTGTAATGCACTCTGTATAAAATCCATGGTTTCTATTATTTAACAAGATACTAGGCGCCCTAACGAAAAAATACAAGATGCTAACAAGAAGAAAGAAACTTTTCTTAAGAGGGATTTAACTCTTTAACATAGCCTCTGTTCCGCTTTAGTTATTATGGACAGCAGAATACAGGTTTGTTTCCGATCTCTGATAAAGAATTTAAATATCATATGCGACAGGAGTCACACGACAACTAAACTGTGGCGCGAGGTGACAGACCAGTAGTTAGTGATCTCGTAGTTAGAGTGCACGGCGACTCACAGCAGAAATTACCAAAAAAACCGAGCTTTTTTGGGAGGGGTACTTTACGACTCTTTCCAATGCCAAGTACAGTTAAGGGAAAATAAAAGAAGCCTGCAATAAACGAGGTTTCGTTATTTCCAAGAAAGGCATCTTCTGTGTACTTAATAAAATTGGGGTGCGGCGACTTGTGACGGGGGGTGGATTTGCTTGCCTTTTCCACTCTGAAATTAATTCTATCCGAGCTTTGCCTGCCTTATTAGGTACACACAAGATGCCTTTCTTGGAAATAACGAAACTACGTTTTTTGCAAGCTCCTATGATTTTCACGTAACTGTACTTGGCATCGGAAAGTGTTGTTATGTACTACTCCCAAAAAAAGCTCGATTTTCCTTGGCATTGCTACTGTTATTGACCGTGCACTCTGAATATGAAATCACTCACTAAGTTACTGGTCTGTCACCTCTCTCCGCAATTCAGCTGTCGGTGTGAATCCTGACGCTCATGATGTCACTGAAATTCGTTATCAGAGATCGGAAACAACCCTGTGAATCTATAATAATGTCGCAAGAGGTCTGAGATTTTTTCAGGGAAGGCTCAGACTTCGAGTGATATTTATTAGGACTTTTTCGTAAATGAAATAAAAATTCGCTCACAAAATATTAATAATTGTATATTTATGAATACTTACCGATTCAGACATTCTGAAGTTGAAATAGATGAAATCGATTACTGCAATAAATAAATTATATGTTATTCAGTAATGACAATTAAGAAAAGCGAAATAGACATCTAACAATGTTAATTACATGTACCGTAAAGTGGGGCGAATCCGATCAAATTTTCCAGTTTTTTGTAGATAACTTATTAACAATATAGATTTGTTACAACATAATGCAAATTTAAATTTAATTTCATTGAACCTTGAGGGTGATATGTCCATGATTTAATTTTGTTCATAATTATTATTTATTTTACTTTTAAACATTTATTTGTTGATCGGTTTCACCTCTCATGTTGGAGTGAATCCGATCACATATTTTTTTCCTTATTCTATCGAATTCAGACTGTCAATGGGTGAAACTAACCACTGTTTTGAGTTTTAAAAAAACCTTTCCATAAAATAAATCAAATTTTATTACAGTTTCTGTTTTAACAAACGTATTATAAGATGTGTACAGTGTCCTACAAATTCTCTCAAATAAACAACTGGCATTACAAAACAATTTCTATCTTAAGCTAGCTGCATTGATACACATTATCAAACAATGTGACTTACTATTCAATGTCATAATCATTAATATTATTGAAAATATATGTACCACGCCTTCCATGCTCTGGCACAACCTTCCGTACAATTTGTTTTTTTTTTTTTTTTATACTTCAATAGCATCCTCAATTTCTGGAAATACAAAATACACACTGCTTTCAGCAACTTTCTTTCTTAAAAAAGTCATATTATATGTGTCATCATCATCATCTACACTGTCAATTCTATCAATAACAAATCGAATCCGCTTTTTTGTTGGGAATTTAACAATGGCAAAATCATTTTAATTTAGTTCTTCATTCCTTTTTCCATTTTCTATGCCACTTCCATTATGTTCACGTCTATTTTATTTCTTTTTTCCTTTAACTTTTTCTTCGCCGTCATTTTCATCATCGTCGTCGTCTTCTTCTTCTTCTTCTTCTTCTTCTTCATTGTCGGATAACGTGGAAATAGAAACTAAATCCTGAGAGACTCCAGATTTCCCGTTCTCATCACTGTCATCACTTCCAACAAAGTCTCTTGCCACAATTCCTTTGCCCGGAGTTAGGGGCAAGCGTTTTGCTCGACGAGGTGTTATATTTGATGATTCACCAAAACGAGCCTTTTTCAGTTGAATTTCAAATGCTGATGTCCAAGATCCTTCGGAATTATTGTCACCTGTGTCTTCTTCAGGAATCTGCGAAATGACTTTATTCTGACATAATGGAACTATTCCGGCCTTCCTGAATCCAGACACGACATTGGTTTGAATATTCATGCCTATTTTTTCAAAGGCACCCTTCAGTAACCTTGGAAATTCAGATTTTGGTACTACGCCCTTGTTTTTTGATTTCCAGTCATCTAAAACACTTCTCCACGAACTCTTTAGGGGTCGAAAAAAATGCCACATCAAATGGCTGGCACAAATGGGTAGAGTTAGCTGGTAACAATACAAAACGGATGTCATGTTCCTTGCACAGTTTAATTAGATTTAGTGATAGATGGCTAGACAGATTGTCGCCTATTAACACTTTTGGTCCCTCCAATTTTTTATGCAAGGTAACAAGATTTGGATAATCCATGCTTCAAACAGTGCAAGGTCAAACCAACCACTTTGGTTTCTCTTATAGCCCGCACCATTTGTACCTCCTTCCGTCCAAGTGTCGTAGAGCTGTTTTGCTTTGTAAACAGTGTAGGGCGGAAGCACTGTGCCATCTGCCGCAGCAGCTATCATCACACTTATGCTGTTTTTTTAATAATCTACTATCCTCTCCGGATGTCGAGTGCCTCGCTTCACTATCACTTTTTCTTAACCAGGATCATCACAAAAATTAGTCTCGCCATAGTTTATAATGTTGGTGTGAGGAACACCATTCAAGGACACTTCAAGGTTATTAAAATAATCAGTCACTGTTGATCGAGAAAGTGCTCCCATTCTGACAGTGAGTTCTTTATTTCTATTAAGAAAACTTCTTATCCATTCAAGACCAGGTCGGTTGTCTTGAAATCTTTTCTCTACTCTCCCTTTTCTATTTAGGTATGTCTGTACAATATTTCTAACATCTTTGTTCCTCAAAGGGAATCCCCACTTTGCACAACACAATGCACCTTCTACAAGTTGTTTCTCCTCATTACTGCTAAGTGCTGTCTGACCACCAATTTTGTTTTTGTACTTATTTTTAAGTTTGTCGTTTAACGTGGTGTAAGGTACGCCATATTGTTCAGATGCTTTTCGCATACTTAGTTTGCCTGACTGTACAGCTCTTACAGCATTGAGGAGAAATTCTGGTTTATAGTTGGATTTTCTTGCCGGCCCAACAACTTTCTCGTACACCCGCATGATCGGATTCACCCTACAAAATTGTAATATTGTGATTATTAATATGTAGCATCAAAATGGCATTAGCTATGCTCATGCTAATTAATACTAGTACTAAAGAACCTTGTTAGAATGTAAAAATATCATGTCTTACCAATTTAACAACAGTGGTAAATTACAACAGGAGAAGTTATATTAAACACCACCTTCTTCTACGAACGCCACAAATATTATAAACGTCTGTTGAGAATAAAATCTGTTGACATCGCGCGCTATAACTGGCCATTGTTGTAGCTCAATTACACAAGAACAAGAAACATGAGTCGGCCTGGTGATTATTGTTATAGTGAAACGCGCACACTTCCCATTGTTGAAACACGTGCATATGATCGGTTTCAAACCATATGGTCGGAATCACTCCATTTTACGGTACTGCACTTTTCTCATGTTATTATAACAGAAACATAATTTTCCCTATCTGCTGAAATCGTAATTTCATTTAAACATTTTATAATATAATTACGAATATTCTGATTAACACATTAGCTAATTAAATGAAAATTTGTTGAAAACGCAGTTATCAAATCTGAGTAAAGGAATGTTAGCTTCTTTAGATATAATGGACATGGAATTAAAAGATGAAGATGTAGATATGAAAGTAGGATTTTGCACTTTATTTAGTATTTCATCTTTACACAAATGGATTCATGCTTATCGATTTACGAGGAAACAGTTGGCGACACTGACTAAACAAAAAGAACGACCATGGATAAATTGATTGTGATAAATCGAGTTGCAAAAATTATCGCGATGTATGACTGTAATTGTTTGGAATTCAAAATTTCATTGAACTTCATTGGTCCAAAATGGAATGACGTCATATAAACGAAATAGTCACCATAATCATCACTTAAGAATGTTAAGCCGTTCTTCTCAGTGAACAAATCAATGTGTGTGACAAGTTCAAGTCTAAGTCTTCTTATGTCTGTCTTCCACTTCTTCAGAAGGCATGAAGATGATCTGCTTCCTTTCATTAATATGATATTTTATATTCAATATTCCTTGCTTGACAGCTGGGGACATGACTTGTTAACCCTGTAAATTTTCTTCATTTTTTGTTATATAAAGTTTATCCAGTATATTTATGATGAATCTCATCCCTACAACATCTAATTTTGATTAGTGTCACTTTGGAGTTATTTAAATTCTACAGGTGTACAGCAATGCATGTAGAACTGTCAAGAGTTGGACATTTTGCTTTAAGCCTTGCGTTTGTCTTTTGTTGACTAGGCTTCAAAATTTAATTTGTAATGTAATTATCTCATTCTGATTTTTTACCTTTTTATGTTGTCATTCTCCAACAAGTCAATCATTAAAATTAAATTTAAATTATATTTTGTTTAACAGCTCTCGTAACTGCCGAGGTTATATCAGCGTCGCCTGTGTGGCGGAATTTTATCCCGCAGGAGTTCTTTTAGATGCCAGCAAATCTACTGACATGAGCCTGTCACATTTAAGCACACTTAAATGCCATCGACTTGTGCTGGGATCGAACCCGCAACCTCGGGCATAGAAAGCCACGCAGGTCGACCATTGAAATTATGTAGTATACTTTAAAGAAGTGGGAAAATGTTTTTCTCCTCTCATAATGAGAAAAATTAAAGCAATATTTCACATCAGAAGAAATAAAGCAATCGCCCTGCAGCGTATTACTTTGTGAGGTGTGTGTATACGCAGAGGTGCAGGACGACTTAATTACACGCATTACAGTCCTTATCTTATGGCTCGGGTTTACCAACATATAACTAAACTTAAAATAGGGTCAACACCTTCGGGCGATTCTCACTGAAGTTATAATTACGGTCTTTGACTAGCTCACGTGCGTGATCCCTTTCATGTCCTGTAAGCTGGACGTGCATATCCTGGTCTAGTGTTACTTCTAACAAGAGTCGTTTATCCTGCTCACAACTACACCCTCTGTTTGGCCAACAAAATCTGTTCCCAGATTTCCTTTGCCGGAGGCGATGTGTCCTACGTCGACATCTATTACATCCTAAGAACAAAAGTTAATTCAAATGCAATGGTTTTTTTGTCAAAATAGTTCTAATTTACTTAAAAATTGAGTGTCTTCCGATTAAAGGCCTTTGAAAAAAAAAATGGCATTCCTCATAAAGATAGAGATAAGAAAAAAATCTTAAAGTTTTTTACTGTTGTCTGCTTTTGGAAGGCACTACAGAATGAGAGATTTTCAAGATTATATCACTCGTCCAAATTTTAATAGAAAACTGAGACTATCAAACATATACTTCTGGAGTGAGGAGCCTATCAACAATAAATAACTTACTTCTTATTTGTCTTCCCTTCAAGTGATAGGCCCTTTGGACTGCTATGATTTCTTGGTTGAATTTTCAACCTATTGTTTCATTAACAACATAGAGATTTCTTTCCATTTGGACGATAGTGAAACATGGATTCTATTTGTGCACATGCATGCAAATGATTTATCCATTTATTCTCATAATGCTGTATGTGGTGCATTGGATTTTCCCTTTTTAATTATTCTATTAGATCCCCATTACGTTTATGATTAAATTTGCCCTTGACTTGCTTCAGACTAAGTAAACACAACCCTCTTCCACTACCTAAAACTCCACCTGTTGAAAAAGCGCTCCCCACCTCCTAGATAAAACATCAGTGAATGGACTTTAGTCTTGACAGCTCAGCGACGCGAAAAAGGTGAAGTGAGAGGAGTAGTGGGGAGAGTTCCGGATAAGGGCGAGAGGTAAAGAAATGGAGTACAGCTTAACTGTACTGGAAACACAACGCTATACCGCATGCGTTACATCTGATCGCTCACCAGGCGACTGCAGGCGACAGACTAACATAACATCCCTTGGCGTAACTTAATGGACTCGCCTGACCCAGACGCACATTATCGGCAACTGTCAGGACTAAATAATCGTACTGTACAGTCGAAAGGAACTGAATATACGTCGTCACTACTATCGGCTGGGAGACATGCGACAATTGGTTAATGTCTGTAAACAAAACGCAAGGACCAATATGCCTATCCTGATACAGCTAATTTAACCGAACCTTAGTAAGTACAGTTACAGGAGTTAACGAAATATGATGTGAGAAGATGTTACATAACTGAATTACTGGTATGCCGCTTTGAGGCGGGTAATATCAGTTCCAAGTAGAGATAACACTGCGCACAAACTTTGTACGTGCTACACAATTTTTTCTGGCTTCTTTCACAAAGGCAGACGGGTGTATGGTTGCTGTGAGTAAGAACGGTAAAAAATGAGCAGAATGGTTGAATAAGGATTACGGCCGTTCTTTTGAAACATAAATCCAAGCGGACTGAAATGATGCAAAGACATGGAGTTGTGTAAGCATAGTTGGGATACAATTTATCATGATAACTGTTTTTCGTTGGAAGGAAAGGTCAGAACATCTAACAATGCAACCGCAGACCATTTCAATCTCGATTTCTGCTACCAGATTCATCACCATAATCCAAACCCCATACATATCTTCATCATCGTCATCATCAACATCATAATTATAACAATTGAATCGTGTACTGAAATAATTATTCTCCTATTTGCACTGGTGCCTTCTATTCCTTTCCTGTAGACGAAATGGATAAATTTCCTTAGCGCTAGAAAAGCTATTTATTTATTTATTTATCTATTTATTTATTTATTTATTTAATTTATTTATTATTGATTTATGTATTTATTTATTTGTTTTAATTAATTAATTACCATAATTAATTAATTAATATATTTATTTGTTTTTTATTTATTTACATATTTATTTATTTAATTACTTATTTTATTTAACCTATACAATGTATAATAAGTTTTTAATTGGCCACCTATGCTTATCTTTTGTACAATTGTGATTCTTATTACATGAATTAGTCTATCGCATTAACGTTTTCGATACCTCATTTTGTATCATCATCAGATGCATATGCATAGTAATAATTAAAATTAAAAACCTAGCCAGTTGGTGTATATATTGTAAACTTCCATGATATGTTTGTGTGCATATAATACTTGTTCATATTTTCTATGGTGGCATCTTGTGTGCTATTAACTAATGACACTAAAACTTTTAAATCTAAATCTATATCTAAAATACAATTTAAAACACTCGTTAAAAGTCACAGTGGTTATTGTTATATCACTATAGTTCATTTCTGTGATTTGACATGTTGCGATGTTGAATGGGGCGATGTTTTTAAAATTGTGAATTTTCACTAGTCTCACTTAATTGCACTATATATTACTTTCACTTGACCTATATATTTAATAAATTTATTTATTAACTTAAATAATTAATTTCTGTATTTAATTGTTTAATTAATTAATTAATTTATTTATTTATTTACTTAGTTACTTATTTACTTTATCTATCTATCTATCTATCTATCTATCTATCTATCTATCTATCTATCTATCTATCTATCTATCTATCTATCTATCTATCTATCTATCTATCTATCTATCTATCTATCTATCTATCTATCTATCTATCTATCTATCTATCTATCTATCTATCTATCTATCTATCTATCTATCTATCTATCTATCTATCTATCTATCTATCTATCTATCTATCTATCTATCTATCTATCTATCTATCTATCTATCTATCTATCTATCTACATATCTATCTACATGTCTACATGTCTACCTGTCTACCTGTCTACCTGTCTACCTATCTATCTATCTATCTATCTATCTATCTATCTATCTATCTATCTATCTATCTATCTATCTATCTATCTATCTATCTATCTATCTATCTATCTATCTATCTATCTATCTATCTATCTATCTATCTATCTATCTATCTATCTATCTATCTATCTATCTATCTATCTATCTATCTATCTATCTATCTATCTATCTATCTATCTATCTATCTATCTATCTATCTATCTATCTATCTATCTATCTATCTATCTATCTATCTATCTATCTATCTATCTATCTATCTATCTATCTATCTATCTATCTATCTATCTATCTATCTATCTATCTATCTATCTATCTATCTATCTATCTATCTATCTATCTATCTATCTATCTATCTATCTATCTATCTATCTATCTATCTATCTATCTATCTATCTATCTATCTATCTATCTATCTATCTATCTATCTATCTATCTATCTATCTATCTATCTATCTATCTATCTATCTATCTATCTATCTATCTATCTATCTATCTATCTATCTATCTATCTATCTATCTATCTATCTATCTATCTACCTATCTACCTATCTACCTACCTACCTACCTATCTACCTACCTATCTACCTACCTATCTACCTACCTATCTACCTATCTATCTATCTATCTATCTATCTATCTATCTATCTATCTATCTATCTATCTATCTATCTATCTATCTATCTATCTATCTATCTATCTATCTATCTATCTCTCTGCCTGCCTGTTTGTCTGTCTGTCTGTCTGTCTGCCTATTTATTTATTTTGTAAAACTATTGTAAAAGGTATTTTCGTTTGATATGATTTTCTTCCCTTTGGTAAAGCACAATAAGATTGTTTATTTTTTCATCTTCAGGAAAGGTAGGACTAAATCATCTCACGTTTCTTTGAATGAATTGCCGTTAGTATGAACAAAAATAATTATAATCGCATGCCATGATTTTTCTAGCAAAAAGTTTGATTTCGACTGTCAGTATTGTAGTTCGGTATCTATGAAATAAAATTAGAAGGTGGAACAGTTTATTGAAATCCTTGATGAAATAGAAGATAATGATTGTGATGTAGGCTTACAAGTGGGGTTACCAAGGACGAAAATTATTCGCTCAAGAGTTGATCATTTCAATGGCTTGAAATTAGTGGTTTTTAAATTAAATTTACACGAAAATCGTCCACACTATCGAAATACACCAGAGGGATAAATTATTATTTATTAGATTTTCTATCGATATGGACAAAAATCACGATCCTACTCGCATTAATGATCGAATAAGAGTGTGTTACACGTTACTTTTTGTGGGGGGGGACATTATTTCTGAGAAAATTATGATCTTTCCACCAATATGATATTACACTTTTTTGTTACAGGATGAGCTATTCGCTCTGAAAATCTGCAATGTTATTTCACTTCCACTTTGTATAATCACTGACGACATATTTATTTAGATTAAGTAAGTAACTACTTCACTGTGTTAATAATTGATGGTCCACACCTGAGGAATAACGGATAGCGTGTCTGACCGCGAATCCATGTGGCATGGTTTCGAATCCCATTCTGGAAAAATTACCTGGTTGAGGTTTTATCCGGGGTTTTCCCTCAACCCAATATGAGCAAATGTTGGGTTACTATTGGTGCTGGACCCCGGATTCATTTCACCGGGATTATCACCTTCATTTCATTCAGACGCTAAATAGTCTGAGATATTGATACAGCGTCATACAATAACCGACTAATAATTTGATCATATAAATAGCGTCGTAACTAGTCTATCAAGTAAAATAACACCATAATTAAAATATTAACACTTTATTGTATCTAAATAACTTAATAGTTCATCAATATTTTATTGTCTTGCTAATTCCTGTCCTGTACCTGACACATCAAAACGTGACTTCGTCCCAGAAGAAAATCTTGGACATAAAATCAGGATCAGCGCCGAGACGGTCTAGCATCGTATTGGCGAATTCCACTCGTTTAGGTTTTTTCATCCGGCTCCAGACGTTGCATTGACTGCACTTTGTATGCGTACAGTTTGAGACGTTTCTGGACAATTCGTTGCAGTGTTAATTTTGGTACTTGAAGTTCCCGCGAAGCTCTTCTTAATGACTTCCGCGGGCTTCGCTCATACGCGGCTTGACCATTTGCAACAATTTCGTCGGATGTTCTACGACTACCACCATGCTTCTTCAACACCGATCCTGTAGCTAAAAATGTATCGTGCCACTTCTTAATGCTTTTAGCAGTTGGAGCATTACAGTTAAACACTCGCCGATACACCCTTTGAACTCTGACGAAGCCTAAAACTGTATGTCTAATGACCAAATAAATTGAATTGAATTGAATTAACAATTGATTTAAACTCCGCATACCATAACATAGTTTGCGCTTTCATCTGCTGTGTCGCCATTTTGACAATCCATACAATCTACGAAAAGAAACGGTGTCTGCGCACCATCTACCGACAGAATTCGAAACTTGTTGAGTTTTCCTTTCATATAAACGTTACCGTAAAGTTCTATCTTCAACCGTTCATCAGTCACATACAATTGAAATTAGGTACATACGAGCAGTCCATCCTGAATATAGGATTTTTATATGTACTTAATTTGATACAAATAATAAACAGGATGCCTACCTACAAAGCAATATCCTGTCTATTGTGTAAAGTGAGGGACCTCAGCTGCAGAAGAAGGGAAGTCAAGCGAACATCCTATGGACAAAACGTTCCTACACAGTATGGGATCATCATCTAAACAAAAATTATTGCAAAACTGGCTTTATAAAACTATTTTGCCTTATAGAATAGATCGACAGTGAGCCCCACTTAGTCAAGGAAAATATCCAAAAGTATGTCGTCTTTGGTGTCATATGTTATTTATTGTATGAGAATATTATTCCATGCAGAACTGTAATAATAATAACACATACATAATACATAATAATAATAATAATAATAATAATAATATTATTATTATTATTATTATTATTATTATTATTATTATTATTATTATTATTATTATTATTATTATTATATGTCCTGAGTTAAGTTTTATATAGCTGATAGTAATTTTTTCACATAAAGTAAAAACAATAAAGTCGTTTTCTCAGATACTACTTTTTAAGATAAATTTTATTATTATTATTATTATTATTATTATTATTATTATTATATATGTCCTGAGTTAAGATTTATATAGCTGATAGTAATTTTGTCACATAAAGTAAAAACAATAAAGTCGTTTTCTCAGATACTACTTTTTAAGATAAATTTTATTATTACATATGTCCCGAGTTAAGTTTTATATAGCTGATAGTAATTTTTTCACATAAAGTAAAAACAATAAAGTCGTTTCCCAGATTCTACTTTAAGATAAATTTGGTATTGTATTTTATCTATATTTTCGCTTGTTTTGTACAATATGGAAATCACAAGAGTCAAACATTTTGAAACATGACTATTGAGTCACATTCTCTTAAAAACGATCCTTTCCGACACAGAAATTTTAATTATGTATATGCGAACCAGTTAGATTTATAATACTACAATTATTAAATCATACATTCCTCAAACCTTTTTTTTTTTGTACTCTCCCAAAAAAAATTGTTACAGAACCTATGGGATTTCGCAAAGAGGCTTTTCCACTAGGGTGAAAGAAATTGTTTTTAACCTAGTTGTTGAAAGAATATCACAGAATGGAGGTTTAACATTTCCAGAATCTCTTACAACTTAATTAATATTCTTGTGAGTACTTTCTATTGATATTACACATTGCTGAACTGTGGAATATTTGAACTACATGAATAATACATAGAAAGTTAATATATTTCAAATAATGTTAGATAATACAAAGAGATTATTATGAGACAATTTTGAAAATACATCACTATCAGGATGCATGTCCAAAGGAAGGAGTAACAATGTAGTCAGTGATAGTTTAAATCAGTATGATTTGAGTGAAATCCTAAGAAGGTTATCTTTGAAGCTGTTTTTAAAAGTGTTTATTGTCTTGCAGCCTCTAATACTTTGTGACAGGGAATTCCATTGTCGCGAGGTGGATACTATAAAAGATGATGATTAACGAGATGTTCTGTGAAGTGGTATACTTAACACGCTACAGATAAGTGATCTGATATTTACGTCGTGGTTAGAGTATAGATAAGAGAAACGAGACGAAAGGTAATTTGGTGTTGAAGTTGTGCAGAATTCGAAAGAGTAAAGACAAATAGTGTAAAGTTCTACGTTCTTTACGTCGGAGCCACGAAAGACTTGCGAAGGACGGTGATATATGATCATATTGTAGGATGTTGCATACGTATCTGACGCACATATTCTGAACTCGCTGTAACTTGACAGGCAGTAGGAAGAGAAGAGAATTTATCTCCCTGTTAGAGTAACTGAATTGGCTCTTGCCTTGATTTTGTCTTGTATTAACTTATGATCTGGCATTCCACCAAGTTTATCATCACTTCCACAAGGAATAATGCTTCTTGATTACATTAATATTTGTTCATAATAAAAATTCTTAAACGCTTGTAAACAAAATAGGTGTGGATTGGAAAGAGAGAAGGCTGTTCTGTATGGGGCCATTCCATGTCAAATCAACACAAAAAAGTGGACTTTTCAACCCGACCACCTCAGATTTTCATTAAATTTAGTGGGATGGTAAAGAACCTTAAGTTAATTAATTATGTACAATTTTAGCCCTCAATAATGCACGATATCCATACAGCAATTCTGTCAATATGAGAAAAAAGGTAAAAATGTTGCATACTATGTCAACAAAAATAATTCATAACTTCTCTTCTAATTGAGGTAGAATCTTAAACTTGGGCTTATTTTAAAGCTAACGAATCATACTTTTCAATAAAAATAGGTTTGCATCGAAGTTTCGAATTCTTTATTGAATGGTCACGTGAATCACATTTTAGCATTGATTATCTAAAAATGCGGGGCACAAATTATTTCGCGAAAAATATATGTTATAGAGGTAAGAGGATTCTCCCCTTGGTGTAAGTTTCATTTTGGGAACATTTCAGGATTATCAGTAAAAAAATATATCAATGGCTTGGTTTGTAGCACTTAAACCCATCTTACACCAACACTGCATGCGTGCGAGTTCGTACTTGTCTGATTATTATCTGCGTCGTCGATCTGTCAGGCCGTCATGAGTGGCAGTTTATGCAGTCTTCAATTTATACAAAACGTGCGATCTGTTTCAAGTGCAGTGTCGTTAGTTTTTGTAGTTTGTGGTAGTTTTGTGCGATGTAATGTAGTCGCGTTTTAAGTTATAGGCCTATGTTTGCTGCAATCCCTTCGAGAAATCAGGGCATTGTAATTAGAGGAAAAATTTAAGAAGTGTTGTATCGTGGATGCTTAATGTATTTCCTGATTTAAAACAAGAACAAAGGGTGTGCGCTATGTGTCGCAAAGAAATAAAAATATAATATGATGCTATTACGCAGAATCCTCAGAATGGCTCTAGTAATGAAGAATACGTCGATTCTACAGAAAATGTAAGTTCATTAAATACAAAGTCTTTTTGACCAAGGTGTGTTCCTTATTAAACAAAAAGGCTACAACAAGAGAAATATAAGAGACATAAATTTGAAAATATTGTAAAAGATAAAGTCTTCGATATTGAAGACACCGATTCTGAAATTTTGTCTCAGTTGCAGGAAAATTTTCAAAATTCAAGTAAAAGTGAGAAAATCACCATTTTAACACTACTACCTAAAAGCTGGAGCGTAAATAATATATAAAAATAGTTTCTTTCAGCTTCCGAATACATAATTCGGAAAGCCAAAGTCCTGGCAAAGGAAAAGGGAATTTTGTGTTCACCAAATCCGTAACCTGGAAAACCCTTTCCCGCGGCTGTTGCCGGTAAAGTTAAAGAATTCTGTTGTTCTGACGAGATTAGCAGATGATGCCTGGTAAGAAATATTTGTTATGATTAAAGAATCAGGGAGTAAATCACATGAGCAGAAATTAATTATATGCAGCGTTTAAAAATTCTAACCCTGAAATGAAGGTAATATTCTCCAAATTTTCAGCTCTTAGACCAAGAAATTGTATTCTAGCTGGAGTTAGTGGGACTATACTGTCTGTCTCTGTGTCCTCATCAGAATGTAAAACTCATGCCGGAAGCAATTTATTAAAGTTTCAGGTCTACGTGGATTTCTAGAAAATTTTTCTTTATACCTTCCAACTTATCAACATTTCTTGGCTACTATGGTGTGCAATCCTCCTCATATAAATTGCTTGTTCAGGAAATGTACAGAATGTCCTGAAGCATTCAAAATAAGAGAGGGTTTAGAGAAATGTTTCGAATAAAACTTCAGTGAATCAGTGACCTACAAGCAGTGGATGATGACTGACCGATCAACGCTTGAGACCATAATGAAACCCACAGACAAATTTTTCGACTGTCTCTTGGAGAAACTTGGTGATTTACTGACTCACTCATTTATATCACCTGAACAAAGTAAGTTTCTACGTGATATGAAATCATTTCTACAGCCATGCCAGCTTGTTGTGTTATGCGACTTCGCTGAAAACTATTATTTCGTAATCCAAGATGAAATTCAGCCATACCACACGACTAATGTGCAGAAAACCGTTCATAATTTCATAATATATTATAACGAATTTACATCCGATACAGTCTCTATTAAAAATCTGGTAATAATTTCACACTGCCCGAAATATGACACTACAGTTGTACATCTGTTTCAAAAATATCTAATGGAGTCATTAAAACAAACACACCACAAAATTTATGTATTTCTCCGATGGATTCTCTGCTCAGTATAAAAATAGAAAAACATTTCCTGAACCTCACATTACATGAAGAAGATTTTGGATTTCCAACAGAATTGCATTATTTATGCATATTGCATGGCAAAAGAGCATGCGACGTTGTAGGTGGGACACTTAAAAGGTTTGCGGCTTGTGCTAGTTTGCAGAGACCATCCGATAAACAAATAACTACACCTAGGGAATTGTACGACTGGACAAGGGATCAAACATTAATACCGTTTATGTGACTGAAAAAAGTTATACTGAAGAGGAAAAAATGCTTTCTCTTCGATTTGCAAAATCCACCTCAGTGCCTGGAACACAATTTTCATACTGTCCTGCTGTTTAGGATGGGTATTATACTTGCTAAGCAGTTTTAAAATGCAGCTGAAACAACGCAGCGTCCTGTCTTGAAAGAGATCAGGCTATTTCATCTCAGCAATGAAAGGTAAGCATTTCTTACAGAACTTCAGGTTTAACAAAATCCATGTGACAATAATTTATTTGAGGTAATAATTAAAAAAATTCGAATTATGTACTACATGTTAAATTACATAGCGACATTCAAGAATATGATCAAATATAATTAAATACAACGAATATGTGGGACATAATTATCGCGACTTATACGGTTAGCTTACGCTTGCAGTGACATAATAATTTTTATCTTTGTAACCTATGATGATTCCAAGTTAAAACTTATCAGTTCATTATATCACTAATTGAGGCTGACTATATATATTTTTTCCTTAAATAGAACCCCCCACATTTTTAAATATGAATATATGAAAATTGTTTCACCATGTTTTTTAGTGTAATTGAATATATGCAGAAAACAATACAAGCAATAAAAACTATCACATATTAAGAATGTATCATTCAATTTTCGTAAATTTATCTGGAGACGTTGTTGAGATATATAATTTTAATTGAAGCGGCGTGCTTACAAAAATATGATTTTTCCTCATATTTGAAACGCCACTGACAGAAAACGAAAAGCACAGTACATATGAAACTCGGCAGTTTTAGTTAGCGCGGCAGGTAAAACAAACTCTCAAATTTTGAAAGAAATCTGAGTCGGTCGGGTTGAGCGCCTTGTTGATTTGATATGGAATGACCCTATGTAATCTTTATATGAAACAACCAGTCAGAGTCAGGATAAAAGAAGAAATGTCAGAAAGAAGTGAAATTGGGAGAGGAGTACGTCAAGGATACCATTTGTCAATCAATCTCTTCAATTTCTACTTGGAGGATTTAGTGAAGAACTGTTTTCAGAAAATGGGAGGAGTGATTATGGAGGTAGAAGAATATAGTGCGTAAGATTTTCTGATATGGCGTTGTTGGCAAAAGAGGAGATGATGATAAGAGATATACTACTGGAGCTAAATGACACCTGTGAGCAGTATGGGATGAAGATAAATGCAAATAAGACGAAGATCATAGTCATAGGAAGAAAACTAAAGACAGTAAACTTGCGAATTATAAATGAGGCAGTAGAGAAAGTGGACAGCTTCAGATACTTGGGGTGTACTATAAGCAGTAACATGAGCTGCTGCCAGGAAATGAAAAGAGAATAGCAGTGGCCAAGAAAGCTTTTAATAGAAAAAGGAGCATATTCTGCGGACCTCTGGAAAAATAACTAAGGAAGAGATTAGTGAAGTGCTTTGTATGGAGTGTAGCATGGTATGGGGCAGAAACATGAAGTGAAGAGAAGCGAATACAAGCATTTGAAATGTGGATATGGAGAATAATGCACCGTATGAAGTGGACAGAGAGAATAAGAAATGAAGCTGTGTTGGAAAGAGTGGTTGAAGGAAGAATGATGACGAAACAGATTAGGAAGTGAAAGAGGAATTGGTTGGGTGATTGAATGAGGAGAAACTGCTTACTGAAATATGCACTGGTAGGAATAGTGAACGGGAAAAGATTTCGAGGTAGAAGAAGGTATCAGATGATAGACGACATTAAGATATATGGATCATACGACGAGACAAAAAGGAAGGCAGAAAATAGGAAAGATTGGAGAAAACTGGGTTTGCAGTGAAAGACCTACCCTTGAGCAGAATACTGTATGAAAAAAACACTTCGAAACATATTGAGTCAAAAGCAACAATTTCTGAAGATATATGACTGTCTTGACGATGACTATATATAGCCAGTTATTTAAATAGCCTACGTCAGGCTTGCAGAACTGGGTGACAATTGTGGCGTTACGTCACTACTCGCCATACGTCACTAGCCCCTTCCATCCCCGCGTCACTGACTTCGTAGGGGAGGGTATATGTATTCATTCTGTCTTTTGTAATTGCGTAGGCTACGGGCCACAGATACGTCATTCAACGCCGGTGGGCTGTGGAAGGGGAACCAACTCTTTCCTCATGCTTTCCACCTCTCTCCGCCAGTTCTGTATCCTTGGCCTATGTCATTTAGTCATTTATTAGATAAAATGGCTAAGTCCATCGAATTCATTACTTCTTTAATAACTTTACTTTTCGATATTTCTTGTGTTTTAAATGATATCAGTAATTCTCATTCCTCACATATGCTGTACCTAATAACTGTTGAACCAATATTTCCTCACATAATACAATTTTGATCATATCACTGATAACACAATTTTATTTATTTATTTCTTAATGTCCACACCTGTGGAGTAACGGTCAGCGCGTCTGGCCGCGAAACCAGGTGGCCCGGGTTCGAATCCTGGTCGGGGCAAGTAATCGGGTTGAGGTTTTTTCCGGGGTTTTCCCTCAACCCAATACGAGCAAATGCTGGGTAACTTTCGGTGCTGGACCCCGTATTCATTTCACCGGCATTATCACCTTCATTTCATTCAGACGCTAAATGACCTAGATGTTGATAAAGCGTCGTAAAATAACCCAATAAAAAAAATATTTCTTAATAGGGTTTGGAATTCAACGAGTTACATTAGCTTCTTGTCTGTGCGGATGACGTGAATATGTTACGAGAAAATTCACAAACGATTAGGGAAAACACGGAAATTTTAGTTGAAGCAAGTAAAGAGATAGATTTGGAAGTAAATCCCGAAAAGACAAGGTATATGATTACGTCTCGTGACCAAATTATTGTACGATATGGAAATTTAAATAATTGAAAATTTATCCTTCAAATAGGTGGAAAAATTCAAATACTTTGTAGCAAATATAAATGACACTCGGGAGGAAATTAAACGCAGAATAAATATGGGAAATGTCTGTTATTATACGGTTGAGAAGCGTTTGTCATCTAGTCTGCTGTCAAAAAATCTGAAAGTTAGAAATTATAAAACAGTTATATTACCGGTTGTTCTGTATGGTCGTGAAACTTGGACTCTCACTTCGAGAGACGAACAGGGATTAAGGGTATTTGAGAATAAGTTTCTTAAGAAAATAGTTAGGACTAAGAGGGATGAAGTTACAGGAAAATGTAGAAAGTTACACAGCGCAGAACTGCACGCTTTGTATTCTTTGCCTGACACAATTAGACGTTTGAGATGGGCAGGGCATGTAGCACGTATGGGCGAATCCAGAAATGCATATAGAGTGTTAGTTGGGAGGCCGGAGGATATGAGACCTTCGAGGAGGCAGAGGCGTAGATGGGAGGATAATATAAAAATGGATTTGAGGGAGGTGGGATATGATGTTAGAGTCTGGATTAATCTTTCACAGGATAGGGACCGATGGCTGGCTTATGTGAGGACGGCAATAAACCTCCAGGTTCCTTAAAAGCCATAATTTAAATAAGTTAAATTAATAATATTTTGTGTGTTTCAGAATGATGTGTTTATGGTGTAGTTCTTTAACGATTCAACAGTATATGTACAACTTTATGGAAATGCTTTATATCTATGGAAATGGTTTTCCTTCTACAGGAAACAACGTAATTTCTGCGATGTTTCAGATCTATTCAGTAACTGTTTATGGTGTTGGTTCTTTGTGTACAAAATGGTTGTTCGATATAAATGTAAACGGTTCAATGTTTTGAATATGTATGCCGGCTTTATGTTCAGGAACTTTTAATTCAGAAATTTATGTCTTTTTTTTTTTGGCTTTAATACTGGATGATTTCTATTGATGTTTTTGGATATTATAAACGTGCTTCAAAATATCTTACATATGATTCGAAATTATATATTGGTACTCTGATCAACGGTAACAGGCTTACATCCATGCTGCCACTGTGGTCTAGTGGTAAGAGCACTAGATTTAGAATCTAGTAGATCCGCGTTCGATTCCCTGCGCACTTCTGACATAAATTGTGTTATTCAAGCTCGTGTCCAGGTAAAGTAGGGTTTTTCTCTGGGAGCTCCTGTTCCCTGTGGCACCCAAAGAAATCTTTATCATCATCCTTTATCATCGCGAGTCTAGAGTAGACCAGCCTCCTATGTCGCACTCTTGGCAACGACTCCATCGGTAAATTAGTCTACACAACTGACTTTATATAGGTAAATTATCCAAGTACCCACTATTAATAAAAAAATCTTTCAGTTGTAAAAGCAAACTAACTAGTTTGGGTTCATTATATTCTTAATTACATCCGATTGAAGTTCTGACTCGTGTACAGTGTCTTTCCGAGGTGGTATTACAAACTTTCAGGGATGATGGCGAAGGGCACATGTATCAATTTGAGATAAGGAACCCTGGTCCGGAAATGAGCGAGTCGAAAGTTACAAGCAAAAATAGTTCTGTGGAAATTAAATAATTTTATTCCTCTGTACACCTTATTTATGTATATTTGTCTGTAAATCTTACACATACTGTATTCATCTGACGTTGTTTACGTTGTCTACTTACAGTATTCTATTCAATGCGCTGTCTGAGGGATGGGGACAGGAAACTACACTAAAGCAATGCAGATAGCTTAATGTGTAACGGACATGGTCGGTCCTGATACGCACGTCTGTAGACAGCAGTGTATGTGTACAAGTTGCAGTGTCCAGTCGATCAGTCCTGGTGAAATAGAGGAATATACGAGAGCGGAATAAGCAGACCTGATTTTCGAATATGGATGAGCCAACGGGAACAGTAAAGCTCACAGATTGTATCGGGCCAAGTACCCCACGTAGGAGACATCCGGCCCATATCATTTTTCCACGACTCGTCCAAAAGTTAAGGAAAGAAGGGCACGTGGTGCCAAATTACAATCCCATTTCCACACAACTATTTTTGCTTATAACTTTCGACTCAATCATTTCCGGACCATGGTTCCTGATCTCAAATTGATACATGTGCCCTTCCCCATATCCCTGAAAGTTTGTAACACCACCTCGGAAACAGCCCGCACACATACATCTATTATCAGGCAGTACAGCTCAATTGACGATATATGTCAGAGGAAGAACAATAATTGTTTGTATGCACCTGAAGTCTGATTAGTGGAATATGTAGCTAGTCGGCGATGTATAACATGGAGGGGGAAAATAAATTTCTATGGTGCGTGTTCCACGCCACCACACTGTTTATTGATACCGTAGTCGTATGTAACTACTCTAATTCTAAGTCTTAAAAGCAAGCCGACAAATTTGTGTTCATTATATTCTGAATATATGAAGAAGGATGAATTTAGCAATAATAATTGTGAAATACAATAAATTTAAGGTTTTGATGCTGAAAATGAATAAGGTTTTTCATACGGTTTCCTCAAGTCCTTCTATTCTTGGTCACTCTATAATTACTCTAAAGAGGTATATCGTAATTAGCATGTCCACCCTTTTTAATTGGAAGCGCATGCAATGAATTTTGAATAAATGCATATATTTGAACGTGGTGTATAGTGAGTGCTAAAAACCGTTCAGTGGATTTGATCTCACATTTGCGATCACCTAATTACCATAAATGCCATTAAACAAATTGAATGATGTATGAGGGCCAGGTTAATGAAATGTGTGGTTCGCAGTACTTCTGTTCCCCACATGTGGGGCTCTTTAACGCTCCGTTGGAGTTTTGAAGTTGTTTCGGAAGTAAAAGAAAGTTTCTCGCAAACTTTTCGGTTTCTTTAGGACTTAGAGAAGCCTGAGATCACACTATGTCATGGGTTCTCCCAATTGGAAAGCATCATATACATTAAACTTTTAGAGAAGAAAGTGAATTCTTACAACGTGTGTGTTTTCTTACGTTAGGGAATTAACTTTGTTAGTAAGCTGCCTGTAACTTACTTAACTGTTATAAGAAAGCTTTTAAATACTAAGTGAATTTAATTCCATGTAATGGATGTCGGGAGTAGTAGTGGGACAACGTCGTTACTTCTAGCAGCACTAAAGCACGTAACGAACAATTACGGAGTAAATTACCAAATACTTCTTCCTACGTTAAAGTACTTTTTGCTCTATTTCGGCTAACATGAAAGCATTGCAGGCCACGCATCTTCTGAATCTTGGCTTCCACCTCAGAAAGGAAATGCGCATGTGCTTATGTAATATCATGTAGTGCTACGTTTTGCGCGACGCTATTTATTTGTAATGTAATGGAATGTATGTATATTATGTAATGTATGTATGTTACTTACTCACTTACAAATGGCTTTTAAGGAACCTGCAGGTTCATTGCCGCCCTCACATAAGCCCGCCATCGGTCCCTATCATGTGCAAGATTAACCCAGTCTCTATCATCATATCCGACCTCCCTCAAATTCATTTTAATATTATCCTCCCACCTGCGTCTCGGCCGCCCCAAAGGTCTTTTCCTTTCCGGTCTCTCATCTAACACTCTATATGCATTTCTGGATTCGCCCATACGTGCTACATGCCCTGCTCATCTCAAACGTCGGAATTTAATGTTCCTAATTATGTCAGGTGAAGAATACAATGCCTGCAGTTCTGCGTTGTGTAACTCTCCATTCTCCTGTAACTTCATCCCTTATCCCCAAATATTTTCCTAAGAACCTTATTCTCAGAAAACCTAAATCTCTGTTCCTCTCTCAAAGTGAGAGTCCAAGTCTCACAACCATACAGAACAACCGGCAATATAACTGTTTTATAAATTCTAACTTTCAGATTTTTTGAGAGCAGACTAGATGACAAAAGCTCCTCAATCGAATAATAACAGGAATTTCATGTATTTAATCTGAGTTTAATTTCCTCCCGAGTGTTATTTATATTTGTTACTGTTGCCCCAAGATATTTGAATTTTTCCACCTCTTCGAAGGATAAATATTATGTAATGAATCTATGTTACGTAATGTATGATGTATGTATGCATGGATACATGTATGTATGTATGTGTATGTGTGTATGTATGTATATATGTATGTATGTATGTATTCAGATATACTCGTATCTGACATAGAATTTCCTGATCATGTAGGCGAACTTCCTAACCACGTGATGTCAAACCCGAAGACTAAGTATTTATTACCACTAATTTCACTACTACTACTACTACTACTACTACTACTACTACTACTACTACTACTACTACTTTTTATATTACTACTGTTACTAGTGCTACTGCTTCTACGGTTACTGCTAGTACCGCTATTATTACAACTGCAGCTATTACTATTTGTATTAATACTGTAACATTTTGTAATTAATAAGTACAGATACATACTTACTTACTTATTGGCTTTTAAGAAACCGCAGGTTCATTGCCGCCCTCACATAAGCCCGCCATTGGTCCCTATCCTGAGCAAGATCAATCCAGTCTCTATCATCATATCCCACCTCCCTCAAATCCATATCTTTCCATTTACGTCTCGGCCTCCCCAAAGGTGTTTTTTCCTCCGGCCTCCCAACTAACACTCTATATGCATTTCTGGATTCGCCCATACATGCTACATGCCCTGGCCATCTCAAACGTCTGGATTTAATGTTTAATATTTTATTAATGGAATTAAATTTTTTAATAAGTTGCATGTATCGGTTAGAAATCTGCCAGACATAAATTTTAAACGGGTTGTACGTGAATGGCTAATTTTAAAACCTTTCTATAGTACTCGTATTAATGAATTTATTGAGTGTGAGATGGATACTTCTTTTTAATGAATACATAACTGACGATGTCATTTTCAGTTTCTTATGTAGGGTTACTGATCCCTGGCAAAGAAAGTATTATTATTATTATTATTATTATTATTATTACAAAATCTCGTACTACACTATTGTGGGTATTTTGACGAATGTAATGTGATATTACACTGTATTGATTTTGTCAGTTCATATAACTGTTTATGGATATTGTAGACATTTTTAAAAACAATACTATAATAAGCATGTAATTTTTAATTGATAAGATCTCGATATAAATGTTTGCAATTTCTGATTCTATTGCTATTTCATATTAATTCTATTTTAATGAGCTATAAATAATTTTCCTTCGACCTCTTCATATTTATGTCATTGCTTTCAAAGTTGTGTACAGATTCGCGACATTATTACTCAAATAAACTTGCCTTTTGAATTAAATTCTGTTGTGCTAGAAGGTTCCCTCTGTGTCACACAAACGAAATTTCATATCACAGCGCCTCGAGGTGGATGAATGACGTGGGTGATGGTTGTCCGCTTCCATTATGTCACAGACACGTAGATAAACGCGGCATCAGGAATAATAAAGTACCAGTGTCCACGCAGCGCCTAGGAGCCTGCCGCGCTGTTACGAATTAACCGTTCATACTGTCACATCTCAGGCGGGTCGGGCCTGAATTAACACCCACCTCATGTCAGCAGTAGTCGTGGCATGGACACGTTTGCAGCAAAGGAAATAAGCTGTGTGCCGGCCTATGAATCTGAGGTTCGTGGGTTGAAACCTCCTCAAGGAAGATTTCATTTTAAAGGAACATCAACTCTTAGCATATCTTCCTCCTAAATGGAGGTCTGTATTGCAGATTTTTGGCACCTAAAAGAACCCTGACTAATATGCTATCTTTACTCATTCCTCAATTTTCTTATCCTTCTCTTATACTACAACTTCAATTTTCAGACTTTGGGATCTGTTCAAGGTGGCTGAAATTAATGTTACCATCTCGATCTCATTTGTCTCGAAGTGTATATTTTTATACTTGGTTATTTAACGACGCTGTATCAACTACTGGATTATTTAGCTTCGATGGAATTGTTGGTAGCAATATAGTATTTGGCGAGATGAGGCCGTGGATTTGCCATATATTACCTGACATTCGTCTTACGGTTGAGGAACACCTCAGAAAGAAACCTAATCAGGTAATAAATCCAAACGGGAATTGAACCCACGTCCGACAGAAACTCCGAATCAGCATGCAAACGCACTACAACCTGAGCTGCATTATTGACTTTGAGGTACATAATTTTAATAAAAATAGGATATCTGTGGTCTGGCATACTTATATTTGTTGGTACCAAATATTTCTTAAATAATTCTACGCGAATGTCTATCAGCGAATGAACAAGCTTAGCGTATTGATACTAAACTAACCATTGAAAATGTTTGTCAAAAGCATGGTGCTAAATACTAATATCTGAAAGTATTTTATCCTGTGTCCATTTGTTTCATTCTAAGAAGCTTTCTATTTCGTTTCCGTTTTAGATTCAATTATTAATCTCGAAGTTATTAGCGGTTAGTACGAAGCATAAATAAACGTGGAAAAAATAATTTCAAGGGTAAAATTGTTCCGGGGTCGGGTATCGATTACAGGGAGCTTCACCTGAAAGTTGGATTTGCAAAACGTGGAAAGATTTGGATATGAAAACATACAGAGGATCGTACTGAAAGTTATGAACAAAACATTGCTATAATTTCAATTTAAACAATGTAACAAAAACGATTATATGATCATAATCCACAGACTTTACACTATGTATTGACATATTGTGACGTCATGAACAACTATCATGTGACTACAAGCAATGGTTCGTTTCGACGGAGTGCTGTAATTAAATTCCTTGTTAAGGAAGAAAACTCTGCTGCTTAAATTCACCTCAGACTTCAACGTGCATACGGAGATGTGTGCATGGGCACCAGCATTGTTAGTAGATGGGTGAAACATTTAGAAGATGGGAACACGAGCATCCAAGCTGAAACTTGTAGCGGTCGCTCTCGAACTGCCTCACGAAACGCAACAAGGGAAGTGTTGATGAGTTCTGGGATGCATTTTGGTTGAATTTCTTGAACCTGGACAGACCATAAATGCTGTCTGCCATATTCAGACAGTTTTGAAGCTCCGTCATGCATTGCGCGACAAACGTCCTGGAAAGAAGATCATCCTGCAACACGATAACGTGTGGCCTCAAACTGATCGTGTCACCGTGGAGAAAATCAGAACTTTTGGGTGGGAAACTCTTTCGCAAACTCCATACAGTCCCGGCTTGGCACCCTCCGACTACCATCTTTTCGGTTCTGTAAAGGAGCAGCTGCGAGGCCAACGCTACGAGACGCTGGAGGACATCCGGAAAGCAGTGCGTCACTGTCTTCGGGAAGATGAAACGGACTTCTACAGCAAGGGAATTTTCAAACTTACAGAACGGCGGGAAAAATGTGTGCAAAGAAATGGAGACTACGTTGAAAAGTGACAGAAAAGTCTGTAGATTAAGATGATGTACCTGGTTTGTCTGAAAATAAACATTAAGATTTATGACAATGGTTTACTCATGACTTTCAGTATGACCCTCCTAGAAAGAGTAAATGAAGATAGAGGATTTAACATCAACAAACACTAGAAGAAACAGATGAAGATAAATGCTTTAGTCTATGGATTGCTACACGAGTCAACTTAACGCAGGATATTCGACGTTAGCCTAGATCATGTGAGACTGAGTGCTGGTGGCAAAACTGATTGCTGCTTGAGGTAAAGGAAAGAGAAGTAAGTGATAATTGATAATCATAGAACATATTCCACTGGAATTTTCGACCATTACTATATACCACGTAGGTAGAACAGAAGCAAGTATTTCGTACACCAATTTTTAACGAAAATGAGTTCACTGTAACATTAATATTTTGAAATATACATAAAGGAAACCTATTTTACAATAAAGTGTTACTATATTATGAATTCAAATGTTTACTCATTAACGTCATATTTACTAGGAAGTTGGTCTGTTTATTTTGTAATCCCTGCCTTCATAGGAAAATTATTTGAATGCATTCATGCACTAGGATCAAGTTATTATCTGGTAACTCAGATGTATTTTTATTACTTCGAGATAGAAGTATAAGCTATCAAAAAGGGCAGTTGGAACATTGTATTGATGTGTTACATTTTGTAATAAACGTTGAAACCACAACAGAAATGAAGTGATTAAGAGCAAATTTCATAACAATAAACCCTATTTATTTGTAAACAAAATACTGTTTCTATTTCATGAAAACTTCAAATCTTTTATTTAGTAGTAATAGCGACCTAACTTTGAAATAAAGACAATATAAAAATATAGTCATTTTAATCAAGCTTTAGTAATTTAAAATTGATCTAAATGTTGTACAGAGACATCATTTTATTTTTACTAACATTTCTAATATTAACCTGGTTATACCTTTGCATTAACGATTGAGTACCGGAAACACCGTTTGCTACCCCCTTCCACGACTGGAGTTCGATGATACTGACGTAATATACACACATCACTTTACTAGATATAGGAGGGAAGAAAAGTAGTTTATCCATTTACGTAAACTAGGAAATATCACGCTTTTGAGTTTGATAATTTTCATTAGGTTTTGTTTAATCAAAATACAGTACAGTATTAACAATGAGTGTTTTCACTCACGAACTGAGCTGTCCATGCGGACGTATTTATTATGCAGTGTGTATTATACTGCCTACAGCACATTAGCGTACACTATAGAGAATGAAGTTAAATTGAAAAATAATCATAATATGGATATTTAAACACATTTTTGAAAATGGTGGCCGTTCATTTCGATACAGGCTTCAGTTCTAATGTGCATATTATCGCACTATAGACTATTGTACGCAATTCCAATTACCAGGTTCGCACTTCATATCAGTAACTCATGTTGAAATAATTCTGTACCAACTCTATAAAAGAGTACCTTACGTACTGTAAATTCAATCTTCACGTCTGTCCGATCCGAAAAGATAAAATTACTCAGATATGCTATCTACTGTCCATCCAAGTGGTTATGTCGCAGGTTCGTAGAAAGGGAGGAAATCACGTGACAATTACTTAACGAGGCTCTTTTATTTAAGTTATTTTAAACAATTGTATGGGTATAATATTACGTAGACGTTCAATTCCAAACAGAAATTAATGTTCTCAGAAAAGAGCTAAGACAGCCCAGCCACCAGCTTTTAAAGAGAGCTGAATAGAAGCAGGTGGGGGAAACCGGGATGCGACGTAGGCAAATGGTCGACAGTACATGTGCGAAAATGATTCAATATTGAAAGCTCTTTCGTCACTGGAAATCGCGAACATATTTTCGAACGTACTGTTTACTATGACCGTAAGGCTACTGTGACTGTTTATGGGGTCTTGGATCTGTGTGGAGGACGGTTGAACTTCATTAGTAGAAGGGGTGGGAGTGAAGCACATTAAAAAACTCAGGTACAATAAAAATCGAAGTAAAAATAAATTGATGTCCCTGTATAAATATGCTACTGTCGCTCCGTGAGAGAAAGGGTTACTTTATATTCTTCTTGCTTAGAACGCCTGATTGATCCAAGACAAGAAGGACGTCGAGTACGCTCTATAAAAAGGAAAGAAATTCCATATAAAAATCTAGAGGTCGCGTTGGCATCTGATTGATCCCACGAGATCGTGCGGTGGCACGAATCTCGCATTTTACGTTCGAGGAACTTGAATCAGACCTCGGAGACCGTGAGATACGGAGCAGAGTAGACACCTGTGCGACATAGCGAGATTCCGAGGGGATTGCCTTGCGTTCACGAATGCTAAGATATTTCCAAACGAATTATCATTACCATTCCCTTTGTTATACTCTTTCATTTTAATTCATCCTCACGTAAAAACCTTTTTTTAGACACGAATACAAAACGTAAGACCAAATTATCATATTCAAATATTTTCCGTATCCATTCTGTGCATCTAGGAATAGTAATGATGTCGTTTTCAGTAGTTCAGTATAATTCTACAATGAACGTACGCTACTCTGATTTTGATCGAAGACGAATGATTGGCTCCTCCGGTAGCTTAGTATTAGAATACGGGATCATTATTTCTCTAACTCGGACCCGTTTTCCAGCGTTTACTGTAGCGATATTTGTAGTAAACCTGACCAGAGAATGGTAGTTAAGGCTCAACGAAAATTAAACATAACGTAAGCATAAGAGCATTCACGATGGGAACATAAACATAACCGCAAAGATACTTGGTAACCATGGAAACATAACAACGACGCCATTTCCTCATATTCTGTCGTATACTTCAGCGCTCCACGATTGTGTACTGTTTGCAAATCACGTGAGCATAAGCATGAAAGTTTGGAGTTCGCAAACTTTCATGTTAACGTCTAACGGCAATGTTTATGTCAATGTTTATGTGAGTCATTGTGAATGATCCCATTTGGTAGCCTGGCCGCAAACTTCTGTGTTTATGTTACGGTTATGTTTAATTTTCATTGTGAATGAGCCTTTACTCCCATATTGACTTCATATATTTCCATGCCATAAGATTGGTTTCAGGATAAGTTATACGAACTTCGGTGTTGTCTGATAGAAGTAATGTGCGTGACTGCCACTTCTATGTAAATTGCTTATGATCGTGTACCAGTGCCAGGTCGGGGTTCTCAACTCACTCATATTCGGGAATGTTTCTAGTGTCAGTCGAAAGACGTCTTGAATCGACAGGAGAAGGTCCTCCAGTATCAGACACCTAGGGCCGTATTCATAGACATTTTTAGCGCGGGCTTTCGGTGGATTATCAGCGTTTTTCGTATTCATAAACCAGTGTTAGCGATAGGATACGATTTGAATTCTGTACTAGTAACCAGTGGATAGCCGGGGCTAGCTTAGTACGCTCATAGCGCGTGCTGCGAAATGTCTATGAATAGCACCCCTAGAGTTTTTTAAAATCTAGGAATAAGTTGGATGGTGATTCATGAAAATAGTATTAGTAATTGATGGTTAATACTTATTTTGGCTAGGATCATAAACAATGATAGGAGTAATTGAAACTAAATATATAAAAGATTGGAAAAGTAAAATGTTTGAAGCTCAGGAGTTATTGAAAATTACATACGGTAACGCATATGCAAAAATAGTACGAAAGGTTTTTACAGAAATAAACTCATTGTTTCCAACAATATACAAATAATAATAATAATAATAATAATAATAATAATAATAATAATAATAATAATAATAATAAGTAGTACGTTTTGTTGCGGTTAAATTGAAAAATTAAAGTGAAGAGTACGATGAATTATAACTAGGCCCCAGTAACAGATATCAGATTAAGCAACACTTCTAAATGGAATTTAAAAAGGGAGGACTATAAAAATATTTTAAAATTAATTGTTCGTGCGTTACAACTATAGTAGGCCCTAACTTGTATAAAATTACATGTTTCTATATTATCATTATTTCAATACAAGTAACCATTTATAGATCACCATTACGGTGTGCTCTCTGTGAGGTAAGACTTACTAGAATAGGAGGAATTGTTATCATGTGTTACGTTAACAATTTATTAACATTTAAACGCAGTTTTTTTAATAAATCGATAAGATTTATGTTAATTGTTTGATCAAATATACGGTTATTCAAAAGTATTGAAATATATAGGCTAGGAGTAAGTTTGGTTAAGGTTCTAGCTGATATGTAGTCTACATATTATCAGGCATTAGGCCTACATGACGAAATGTATCAGAGGAAGAACAACTGTTTGTATGCATCTGAAGATTGATTAGTGTAATATGTAGCTAGTCGGCGATGTATGCAATGTAGGGGAAAGTAACTGGCCACCCTCATAAGTAGTGCCTTCGTATCACTTGTGAGGTTCAGATCTGTCTTCGGACAATTGGCTAAAGAACGAACAGATTAATAATAGTAATAATAATAATAATAATAATAATAATAATAATAATAATAATAATAATAATATGATATGATATGATATATGATATGATATGATATGATATGATATGATATGATATATTTCGTCACAGCACTTCTTTACATGTAATGGTGGACCTCACATTTTGTATCCGGTGCCAACATTAACATATTATTACAATAACACATTATTTACAGTACACGTCTACATAAATACTCCAATTACACTATGTACCCTTTTTTGTTATTTGGTCAATACTCCCCTTCAGTGTTTCTCCTACATTTCATTTGCTATTCTCTATTTGTTCCTTAATCCTAATATATCTAATATTCTATACTACTTTCACACCCCCTTTATCCTCTAACTACTATTCACTAAACTCTCAATTTCAAATTATCTCTATAAATTATCATATTGCTCAGCACCCATACATTTAATTATTTGTCCTATTTCTTCTTTGACCTTTTCTCCTATCTTTTTCTTGTATTCATTTACTGTTCCAACGTTCAAATATTAGTACTAATTTTATGCTGTCACTTGTTCACTTCTCTTAACCCTTTCTCACTATTTTCTCTCATTTCTATTTGCGCTCACTTTCACTTTCTCACTATTCTGCTTACACTTAATCCACTGACACTATTCTCACTTCCTATAAATAGCCTCCTTACATTTTATTCTACACGTCTGCTTATACACTTTCTCTCTCCCCTATACTTCTCGATCTTTTCCTGTTTCCCTTTATTTGCACTTTTTGATCACATCCACATTTTTTTAAACGTATCAAATATCTCTGCTATATCCTTTATTTCTTTTTCTATTCCACTTTTATTTTTCCCCCACGCTTTCACTTTCACTTACTAGATTTCCACTTACACTCGCACCCTTATTCTTTTCACTACTTTCTTCCTTATAATTTCCTGAATTTTGGTTTCTCTTTTTATCACCATTCGCCTTTTTTTCTAGCGCCCGTGTTTCTTATTCCGTTATTGTCAGCATTCCTTCTGGAGTGCGCTAACCTTACCGCCATCGTATGGAGACTAGGAATCCGCTTACTCTGCCTGATCACGTTACACTTATCTTCTCCTTGTGTCAGCACCTTCACACTTCCTCGTACGTCAGTATGTGGGTTCCTGAACTCATTACTATTCGCTCCTGTTACCATGTGTTGATCTGCGACAGTCACTTGTTCCGTCCTTGAAGTTGGGATGATTTTCTTCTGCCCCTTCCCTCCTCTTATGTAGCTAACATCGATTCTCTGTTACCTTCTCGTTGTCTCCCTCTGCAAAGTTGAAATATGTCCACTGTCCTCTTTCTTTCTTCTCGTTAGTCCAAATTCTGGATGATCTTCATTCCTCAGGCAAAACTCCAGATCATACCATTTTCCGTTCACTTTCAGTTTATCCTCGTACATTTTCGCAAAGTGACCCTTCGCCCTCGCTGCTTTCATATAAGGTAGTAGCTTCAAATGGCATATATTTTTCCACTCTCACTCCTGAACCACAGAGCCGTCCTAGGTTATTCAGAATAGCTTCCCTTACTTTTGTATTCCTAAAGCTCAAGAAGATAGGTCTTTTGGTCCCGTTCCCTAACCTGTACGTATGGTCGACATATTCTTCTCTCAACTCGATATTAAAGATCACTTCACATAATTCTCTCACTTTCTCAAAGGTATCCATCTCTTTTTCCCGGCCCCTTTCTTCGACCCCGAAATATATTGTTATTTTTCCTCATCTTGAGATCGTAGTCACTCATCTTCTTCTTTAATTTGTTATTCTCTGCCCTCAACTCTATCTTTTCACTGATGTTTTCTACCTTTAGTCTTAAGTTTTCTAAAACCTGGCTCTTCATTTCTACTTCTACTTGATTCAAGTCTGCATTATTATTCCTTTCCTCTCTACTTAATTCACTTACTTTATCATTTCCTGAAGTCTCTTTCTGTAACCACTGTTCCATCTTCTCTTACTGTATTCTTCGCTTCTTCCTCAGGCCAATAGCCTTTATACTGTGTTAGCGAGTTTTGCACACGCGGCTGCTCTCTCCGGCGTTCTGCTGTAAAACGAATAATAATAATAATAATAATAATAATAATAATAATAATAATAATAATAATAATAATAATAATAATAACGATAATGATAATGATGGTGATGAAGATGATGATAATAATAATAATAATAATAATAATAATAATAATAATAATGTTTTGTTCAAATAAGGGGAAATTCAATTTGAATTTGTGTGAAAATGATTAAGTATATGTTTTATTTTACCAATATATTATTTTGTTTCCCCTCTTTAAAATTGCATATCACATATGATTATACTAAAATTGTATATATTTATTTATGTATTTATTTACTTATTTATTTATTTATTCTGGTGTAGTTAAGGCCATTAGGCCTTCTCTTCCACACCATCAGAAATACAAATACCATAATAGAAATAAAAATGAAAAAAAATACACTATAAACAGTGTAAAGTCACACAAATATATACACAGTTTGCAGTCACACAAACTTTAAATGAGGGATTAATTATCATAATTAATTATATCCTAACTAATTAACTAACATAAACAAGAAACTTGCAATTTTAATCTAGAGTAAAAAAATAAAAAAAACCGCAAATCAACACTTCTAGCAATACCTAAAAAGCATTAAATAAGACAAATTTTTCCAATTTAATTTTGAATTGTGATAATGTCCGGCAGTCCCTGACGTCATTAAGTAACGAATTCCAGAGGCGAGGTATTTCTACAGTATGGCAGGATGAGTATAAAGACGTTCTGTTATGAGGGATGGAAAGAAGTGCTTGATACCGGTTTCGAAGAGTTGTAAGAAATTGAAAGCGCGATAACTGATAATTCGGAATAGAAGTATGCATGACTCTAAATGTAAGAGACACTGAACGTATTGTTCTTCGTTCCTTCAGACGCACTCATGAAAATAACTGGAGGGAAGTTTTTTGAGAAAGTGTATACTACAATTTTTAATTATAACACTCATTCTTAATAAATTTACTGATTTGGGTTGGGAAATTATATATATATATATATATATATATATATATATATATATTCCAATTTATTCTTTGATTTTCCTCTTTAAAATGGTATATCACATATGATTACATTAAAATTTATTATAGGGTAACTTAGTCTGAATAGGGTCAACATTTACAAAAATCGAGATAACGTTTAACAACTAAGTATTTATTAAAAATAAAATACACCAACGTTTAGATTAGTCTATAAGCAACAACTCACATTAGCGTTAAATTCAATAATAACAAAAACCTATGAACGATATATATTAATTTCACTCCACTGCACGATCCTATTCACCCTACCAAGTTAGGCTAAATGGGGTCAACCATTAGGGCGAATGGGATCACTCTTACAATGCTCTTACATGTTCTTTGGATCACCCAAAAACAAAAAATAAGTTCCAAATTTTAATCATTCAACCTGCATTTGCCACAAATGAACTTCTTCTTTCCCTTGGCCCCAACACAATGTTCGTGGTACCATTCTTTTCCGCCTCCCATGCATTGAAACCAGTCCCCAAGTTTCTTTGAGCGAGGATCACTATATTTCACAGAACAGAATCCACAAGCGCTGTTATTTTGTTCATGTTCTATGTTCATGTCTTCGTGTTCAGAAGATGACGACTCTGAAAGTAATCGTTTCCTTGCAGCTACGGGCCTAGGCTATTTATTTTAGTCACGACATTACATTGTTTGTTTTGTTTCGAAGAACGTTTTTATTCTAATTTATTCCTTCCTTCAATGCTTTGTGGAGAAAGTAGCAAAATAGCTTTTTTCTTGGTTGACTTGTTATTCAACTGGCAATCAGATTCATCGGCATGTATATTAGATGAGGTTTATTGATTAAATCAAGTGTCTTTGCAGTTTCCTTCAGAAGGTGAAAATACTCAGTTACGTCTTTCCTGTTGAGTCTATTGCTAAGAGAGAGTAACAGACCCTCTGCTTTTCTCAATGCTATCTCTCGATTTCGTTTCCGAAAACCAACTAACCAATTGTTTCTGGCAATCTGCTTTTCTTTTAAAATATTATGTGTGATGTTTTTTGCCTCAGCGAAATCAAAAGTCATTTTACGTACAGTTAGGCCTACAGAGTCTACACCAAATCTGTAAGCACTTAATTTTGTTATTCTGGATACAAGGTCCTTTCCTTGTTCCTGATTGAACGTTGTTTGACCACCTTTATTTTTAACGGCCTATCTTCACCGCTTTGCAGATGCGTTGTAGGCATGAATGCGAAACTCCATATGGTGTTAACTCCTCTTCTCTCGAAATGCCTTGATGGCTTTCTGCATTTGATCTCCAGTTCATACACGAGACATATTGTTTATATTACTAGGCATCTGCGACAAAGAAATGAAAAAATGGACTTAAAATCCGTGTACAGACACTGACCCTATTTACACGTAATTATGTGACCCTATTCACCCGAAATTTAGTGACATTAGAAGCCATAGGTTGGTACTACTGACGCAACCTTTACACCATTCTCAATGCCATAACCTATGCTATAAGAAATACACTTGATTCTATTCATACGTTCAGGGAAATTCTGAACTATATTCATTGTACAATAACGGACAACTTAAAAACGATAATTTAAAAAACGAACTACAAATAGATCTTTCCTATTACATGTCTTCTTTCTTCGATTATTCACAGCTTTAACACAAATGTTAACCACAAGCTTTGGCGCCAAACACATAGAAGACATTCTACTGATTGACGACAGATGGCACCACGTGATAGAAAACATTTATGCTTGCCGTGGGAAACAAATTCTTCAAATTGACCCGATTCAACCGCTGACCCGATTCCGACTAAGTTACCCTATCCATCTTAATTTTTAGTTTTTCTGACCAGGGGGATGTAGTTTATGTTTACAAGTCTCAACATAATTTTTTTCATAGAAAAGGAACCTTTTCTGAACTCGGTAATATAGAAACCTGAAGTTTTTATGAATTGTTTATTTGGATGTTTTACATGTACTGAAACAATGAGTCAGAAATTTTTTAATTTTTGCACATGTTACAGTGGTTAATTTACTGAAAATCTTTTAAAAATATACGAATGGGGAAAAAAATATTTCTCATTAAGGAAATAAACTGAAGAATAATTACTCTTCCAGCATAAAGTAAATTTATATGTTCATGAGCTTCAAAAGAATCAACTGGTAGCTTCATTGGTTTTAGAGAAAAAAGTTCCTCATATAAGCCATAATGCCTCTGCTTGAGGTTGTGGCTGATATATAGTCTACAATTGTACATCTATTATCAGGCAGTACATCTCAATTGACGATATGTGACAGAGGAAGAACAATTGTTTGTATGCATCTGAAGTCTGACTAGTGTAATATGTAGCTAATCGGCCACACTACCCCATTATCTCCTGGCCTAGTTGCCTCATAAGTACTGCTTTGTTGGTATCACTTGTGAGGTTCAGTCCTGTCTTCCGACAGTAGACTAAACAACAACCTAAGACATTAATTCACATTGTCAACATAGGCAATTCTGTGTCCATATAAATGGAGTTTATACTGGCATAAATCAATTTCAGAGAATACGCAACACTGCTGAGTAGCTCATCTGTTGCTATCTCGCATCTTGATTCATAACGAATGTTCCATATTTTGAACTCTGTCTCATTTTCTGGACTTCTTGTAAAACTATTGCAGCATTCACATCCTTACCTAGTTTCCATTCTCACCACATACACTATTCGCAACATAAAACAGTATTACCACAGTCTAGTATATACAGTCACGAAGCTCAATACGTAGTAAATATGCATCCATAGATAGTTGCTAACCACTAGGATCGCTACTACCGCCTTATCACAGACAATGCGAAATATTACCTGCACAGTCAATTGTTCCTAGTACCCTCACAACTCAAGCTTCGTGGCTGTATATAATAGACTGCGGTATTACCTTCACCAATTCTACCAAACAAATAACATCTGCATACCTGTAAGATAGGCTAAGAGAGTTTTTTTTGATCTGGTCTCTTAAGTTTGAAGCGAATTCCTCACGTAAATCATACACATTTTCTGTGAAGTTGAATGAAATAAAGTAATTTCTATTCATGCTCTGCAAACTGTACTCTAAAACAGTTTCAGAGTTACTTGATATTGAGGGATTAAATAATAATTAGTCTACCATCCACGAATTGCAACGATAACATTCTAAAAGCAGAGATAAACCCTCTAATAGTACAGCAAAATGCTGCAATGCTTGCTGTTTGTAGTTTGCATTGCTCAGCTGCTGATAGGCCCTGAAATGAGCGCTGATACTGCTTCGCGTTTACGACTCTGCCGTGCGACTGGGTCTCTGGGGAACAATTCCTCCTCCAAGGGATCCTGTTATAGACGACAGTGTTATTTCTACGTCTGGGTGTGGCACTATTCATGAGAATGTTAAATATCCCACTTCCAGTGTATTTTTAGTTGTTTGTAAAGTTAATCAAACTCCGGGATAGATTTACACCACACAATATTGCCCTCGTGATAATACTTAGAGTGCGCAGTGCATAATTAACGAAACTCTGAGATTAGAAGGAACCACATGAGAGTGAATTGCCCATCTAATGTTAGTAAGTAGGTCTACATTTTTAACTACGTTTTAATTTCTGCATTATAAGAGAACTTTTTGTTACAAATGATAATGATGTGACATCAAATATATTTCAAGTTAACTTCTCATATAGTTTCAAAATATAAATTCTCTTTCAGCAGAATTAAATAAAAATAAAGACAAGAGGATCTAGATAACTGTTGCTACTCGTAAATCAACGACGGTCAGCTTTCTATGGCGAGTGTAACACACACAAAAGGAGGCTATGGGATAGGTATTCTTCAAGCACTTTGGAATCTCTACCATATTCTTAAATTCATTTCTTTGTTATAATGTGTGGAAATATTTCTTAACTTCTTTCATTTTATAGGTTAATCTGTTTCTACTAGAGATGAATAACGATCGAGAAAGCGAAACTAGCAGCGCCCGCAAAGCCGAAAACCCGCACGGCAATGTTGTATTAGGTCGCGTTCTTGACGTAAAGACTGGCTGTGAGTGTTCCGAGACTCGATATTGATGACTCCCGAAGTCAAGCAGCCTTGAACCGCCTTCTTTATACCTAACTGAACTTTTATCTACTTTGGTATCTGTTATATATGTATAAACAATCAAGTAGCTATTTGAAACATCATCTCTACCTTTCAGTGTATAATAATCTGTTCCCCAGTCTTTATTTAATTACTAGGCCCTTATTAAAAGGCTAGGAATTTTCTTTTCATATGTTTAACATCAAGTGTGCAATATCAAATAAAAAAGATATTAATGTTATGTTTTATATTTCTTAGAAATGCAAATTTATTTGAGAATTTTTTTTTCTATTAATATAACCATAGGTAATATAATATAATATAACCAGAATATTTTGATAACTAAGATACTATTCTGTTTAGTCTTTTTGTCTCATTTAAACATTTATAATGTTATTTATTTCAATGATGTATGTTATTCAAAGTTACGAAATCTTTCCACGCCGATCAAATGCTATTTCGAGAATGATGAGCGAGACTCGAAGCGCACTAGAATGATGAGACGAGACTCTAAAGACAAATGCAACGAACACAGCGAGCGAGAGCGGCAGTTAGTTTTGTTCATCTCTAGTTTCCACCTTCTAGTTAAGTCTTTTGTTCAGCATATATAAATATCATTCGATCTGGCAGTAGATAGCCTAGACATGATACATCTGAGTTATTTCTTACTCTTTCTGCCATACTTATAAATGGACTTACAGCATTCGCAAGTTACTTATCGACCGCTAAGAAATCATAACTGGCAGACTATATTGAAAAATGATAATTTATTTTAACTAAGTTATTTAGATTATCTATGTTATTATTATGTTAACAAAATTGGACAGTTAACTAATATTTTGTCCTGTACTGGAAGAACTTACAAAGCAGAAACTTATATAAAAAATGTTTGTCTGTTTTGAGAAAAAATTAATTTTTGAAACTATTTTTTTATTCTCCTGTAAGTTTAGAGATACGAGGATTCACTTCTTAGCCATCGTTGTGTGTTGCTTTCTTTGAAAATTCTTATTACCTTTATCTAGTGTAGTATTTATAAAATTAATAGCAAGTACATAAAAACGTAAAATATGGACGAAATGACTCACAGCTTAGAAAATTTGATAATAATCTATTACTACATTTATAAAACTTAGCAACAACAATAAGCTGAAAATATAGCGTAGCCCCTCTGATGCCGATTTGCCATACCCATGTACGTTGCTCTCTAGATTAGTTCTGTAGCGGTTTTACGTACACGTATACGCATTATGCACGATTGCACAAAACCGGTCACAGTTGTCATCTGTTTGAAATATTTTCATTCTTTTTTTTCGAGTGTACTCTAAAAATTATGTATTTTACTACCATTCATTCATTCATTCATTCATTCATTCATTCATTCATAGTGTTCTGCCCAAGGGTAAGTTTTCACTGCAAACCCAGCATTCTCCAGTCTTTCCTATTTTCTGCCTTCCTCTTTGTCTCCTCATATGATCCATATATCTTAATGTCATATATCATCTGATATCTTCTTCTGCCCCGAACTCTTTTCCCATTCACCATTCTTTCCAGTGCATTCTTCAGAAGACAATTTCTTCTCAACCAGTGACCCAGCCAATTCCTTTTCCTCTTTCTGATCAGTTTCAGCATCATTCTTTCTTCATCCACTCTTTCCAACACAGCTTCGTTTCTTATTCTGTCTGTCCATTTCACTCGGTCCATCCTTCTCCACATCCACATTTCAAATGCTTCTATTCGCTTCTCATCACTTCGTCGTAATGTCCATGTTCCTTCCCCATAGGTGTAATGCTACACTCCACACAAAAACACTAAGCACTTCACTAGTCTCTTCCTTAGTTCTTTCTCCACAGGTCCGCAGAAGATGCTCCTTTTTCTATTAAAAGCTTCCTTTGCCATTGCTAATCTCCTTTTGTGTTCTTGGCAGCAGCTCATGTTACTGCATGTAGTATATCCCAACTATTTGAAGCTACCCACTTGCTCTATTGCCTCATTTAGAATTGAGGTGTAGCTGCAATAGGCCTATCAGATACATCACTTTTTTTTCGAAAATGAGTTAATATTATATTTCATATCTTCATATGATTCTACAACTGCTATAGCACTGTTATGCTCCAAAGCCAGCTACATCACATGGATTTGTATGATGAAAAATAGTATTGGTTGCAAATCCTTGGTTCCTTGAAAACTTTTTTCCTTCATACTGAAAAATTATGTTTTATGATGTACCTGATTTTACAACTAAACGCCTTAATTCGCAAGTTTACCTTCTTTACTTTTCTTCTTATGACCATGGTCTTCGTCTTGTTGGCATTTATCTTCATTCCATACTGCTCACAGCTGTCATTTATCTCCAATAGCATATCCATTAGTATCATCTCCTCTTCTGCTAAAGCGCCATATCATCAGCAAATCTTAGGCCTATACATTTTATTATTGTTCCTCCTACTATCACTCCTTTTACTTCCATAAGGTTGTATAATGTTTAACTATTACTAATATAGAAATAAGAGTAACGTTATGTAAATTATATTCTACAAGGTGATTTAAATACCGCTTCAGCGCTTAGCATCTAGACTTTAAAATACCGGGTTGAGGGTTAATTAGGTCAATAATATTTAGAATAGATACAAATATGTGACGTTTTGATATCAGAGGGATTTCTCTGACGTCACTCGTGCTACCATAGAAACAGAAGTGTAAGTTGAACTTCGTGTTTCGTGGTTTTCCACGTGGCCCGTCTCGCTCCATTTTCTGTTTATTCCTCCTCGAGGACACAGATTGCTAAGTCTTTAGACAAATTTTATTACGTAAATGGATCATTTTGTTTTAAGTGCATCCGTTTTAAGTTGAAAATTCATTCCGCATTCCAGCCGTTGGTTCAATCTGTCTCACAGTCGATAGATTAATCAATGTCGTTTGTATCTGACGAGACATGGCAGGCGAGAATAATGGACGCATGTCACTCAAATTGAGTATTGAAAGATGAATTGGGACTATGAGTGTCCCCTTTCAATCCCAATTTTAAACTACGTAAACACATTAAGAATGAGTAAGATTTATGTTTGTGTCCGAATGAAATAAGGAACGAATATTAGTTACACAGAGTGATTCAGTAAAATATTATACTTTTAATTAAATGTAACTCTGCATCCATATGTGAGTTTTAAATTGTAAGTATATTGATATGGTGCACGAAATCAGGAGTTTCAGTGATACAGGCAGATAGCACATTGTTTTCGATACATCATTTTAACGTTTAATGTTGTCACATAACCATTCACCTCTCAGGCTATGTAACTTCTCAAAATACAGCAAATAATCATGTAGCTATACAGTGAGATATTACTCCATCCAGATATAATTTGGAGTGTGGTGTGCAATATGTGGTCACAGGATCATTAAATCAATTTTCTTCAAAAAAAATTGTAAATAATTATGTAGAACATTTTCACGGATTTCGTGGAGCAGCTAGACGACATCGAATTTACGCAGGGATATTTTCAACAGAATGTCGCCACGTACCACATTTCTATTTAATCAATTGCACACATTAAGGATCGTGTTATCTCTTAAGGTTTGTGACCTCCAAGGTCTCCAGACTTGACTTCAGCGTTTTATTTTCTGTGGGGCCAACTCAAGAAAGGGGTCTACAGAAACAGACGACGAAACCATCCTTAATCTCCGAACAAACATCACAACCGAAATAAACGGTATCGACGTAGACATGGTTATGTGACTAAATTGTGAAACGGACAAGAATGTGTATCTAAGAGTAGGGGGGACAATTCCAGCACATCTTGTAACCGTAAATTATTTTCCTAGATATCATATCTACGTTAATGTTTTTTTTTAATTTAGTCAAACAATGGACGTATTTAAATTGTGGGATATCCCATTGAAACACACTCTATAATTCGAATTGAAATTTACTCCTTCGTATTGTGAACTGTTGTAGATAACAAGGCAATCTGTGTTTCATAATAGTTACTTGTGTAACTAGTACGTGACACGTATCTTTGGCGGACGAGTATTGTTGCTTATGGACAAGGCTTAAAGTAGTTTCTAAAACTAGTCCATATTAAACTAAAATTTAATTAAATTTTTAATATTTATTCATATTGGCATGCCATTGCCTCCTATTTATTAGAATGTATTTCCGATATCAATATTACAAAGGCGGCCACTTGAATAATGTGTTATCGTGGTTACGACAAATTCAATCCGTAAAGTGTTGTCATGAAGACTTTATAGGATTGATTCCTAATAATATTTAATCTTCCTCAACTTGGTGAGATTGCCAAAGACAAAGAATGTTAAATAGTAACATTTAAGATGACATTAATATTGTCTTTCAAGAAATATGTTTACAATAAACTAAAATTTAGAGTAGATAATATTTCACGTAATGAAAATTTGCAGTAAAATAAAAAATACAGATAAAAATAGAATGAGAAAATTCAACTGTAATTTGAATTGAAGTACAAGTGTTGCTTTAAAATCTGCAGAGAACCCTTCAAAGCTATCATAGAAATTTCCTTAATTGTTGTTGTTGTTGTTGTTGTTGTTGTTGTTGTTGTTGGAACTCCAAATTTATGACAGATGACACAAATTGTTTGTTATGGTCCCTCTAGCGCCCATTACCACTACCACTATTATTACTACCACTACCACTATTACTATTACCACTACCACTATTATTACTACCACCACCACTATTACTATTACCACTACCACTACCACTATTACTATTACCACTACCACTATTATTACTACCACTACCACTATTAATATTACTACTACAACTATTACTATTACTACTACCACTATTACCATTACTACTACCACTACGACTATTACTATTATTACTACCACCATCACTACCAGCACTACCACCACCACCACCACCATCACTACCAATTGAAGAGTCCACTGCAAGAATGATGGATGTCACTTTCTTGTCGAAAATGAACCAAGACTGTCAATGCATAGCTTAATACATATAGAATGTACATACAGAGTTATATGGCATTAACACTGATAGTCATTGTCCAGTAATGATCGGAAAATGACAGTTAAGCTTTGAGCGCAAAGCATTTCAAACTTTCAATTGCTTCTCCTGCAAAATGTATTCCAAATTACATCCACCATTCTTGCAGTGGACTCTTCAATTCTACCATCACTACCACCACCACCACTACTACCGCCAACACTAACACCGCCCCCACCACCATAACCTACCACCATTACTACTACAACCACTACCACCACCAGTACCACCGCCACCACTATTACCACCCTCACTACTAACAACACCACACAACCACTACCAACACTACCACCATCACTACCACCACCGCCACCACTACCGCCACCACTACTACTGCTACCACTAACAAAGCAACTACTAACACAACCAATGTTCTGACCATTACCACCCCCACAACTACTATCACTACCACCACCACCACCACCACCACCACCACCACCACCAACAACAACAACAACAACAACAACAACAACAACTGAAAGTTGGAGCGATTAGTGCCTGAAAGTCACAGCGACTTACCGACTGAAAGTGAGAGTGAATTATACTATGAAAATCAGAGTGATTTACCGAAAAAAATTCGATTTTCCACTGAAAATCAGAATGACTTGCCGTCTGAAAGTGCGATTGACTTACCACTGTTTTGCCACTGAAAATCGGAATGACTTATCAACTGAAAGTCAGAATGACTTGTCAACTAGAAGACAGAATTATTTGCTTACCGATACTTTAAATCAGAATGACTTACCCTGAAAGTCAGATTGACTTACCCTGAAAGTCAGATTGACTTACCCTGAAAGTCAGATTGACTTACCCTGAAAGTCAGATTGACTTACCCTGAAAGTCAGATTGACTTACCGAATAAAATACAGTCTGTCATGACACGAAAATCGGAATGGCTAACAGACTGAAAGTCAAAACGACTTGCCGATTAAAAGATAGAATAATTTGCTGATCGAAAATTCGAGGAACTCGCCGACTGAAATTCAGATTGATTTACAGAATGAAAGACAGTATGACATGTCACTGGAAGTCAGAGTAATTTGACTGGAAAAGTGATGACTTTACTCACCGACTGAAAGACAGAATGGCTTGCCACTGAAAATGAGAGTTACTTACCGACTAAAAGAGAGATAACTTGCCTTGCCGACAGAAGATCAGATTGACTCACAGATTGAAAGAGAGTCGATAACTTGCCGACAGAAAAACAGAATGGCTTGCCACTGAAAATCAGAGTTACTTACCGACTAAAAGAGAGATAACTTGCCTTGCCGACAGGAAATCAGATTGACTCACAGATTGAAAGCGAGTACGACTTGCCACCAAAAATCAGAGTGACTTGCACACTGAAGGACAGATGAATTGTCTTGTCTACTGAAAGAGAGAACATTTGACTTGGACACTCAAGAGAGAATGACTTAACTTGCATACTGAAAGATATACTTATCGACTGAAAAAGCGTCCGATGTAATTGCCAATTGGAAGATATTCAGTTGCACTCTGAAAGTAAGATTAACTTTCCGAGTAAAATATGAAGTTTAGGGCAAGATTTACCTACCAAGAGGCAAGATTAAATGTGATGTTGACAGAAAGCTGTATTGTGTTGCCGGCTAACTCAGTAGTTTGCTTATAGTACTCGTATTGTATAGATTATTCAAAATTTAAACTTCTATTATTTTGGATGTAAGTATATCTCCATATTACTGTGCTTGAAAGAAGCGCATGAAACACCACAACATGTGTCAGACATTTTTAAGAACTGTTGTGTATTGGTTATGAATTTAATTATTCATTGGTTACAGGGTATGGATAGAGGATAATATTTATCGAATATCCGTTACACCTACTAAAACTGGAAATAATATATTAGCGTACAAATGACGGATTACGGACTTTGCACCACTTTCAGATCTGCCGGTGAACAAGACTAATCCATCACTTGTAGCTTGCATAAAATAATCTACAGTACAAAAGCGACTGCCGAGTTAATATGAATATATACAAGCTCCACAGTGAGCAGTTATAAATCACTTCCTGCAGGGTGCAAGCCAGGCTGTGTGATAATATAAGTAGGAGACCTTTCATGTGGTTCAAGTTTACCCGCAGCACTCATACGTCAGATGCAAACATTATAAAAATAGATCACTCATGCCCGTATACACACAGAATATTCAGTTGCATAAAACTGTACATATTCACATACATTTAAAACATATATCAACATCTGTTCATATATGTTTACTTATAACTTATTCAAATACATATTATGCAAGTTGTACTCAAATTCAGAAGTACAGGTACTCTTCATTCACATGTACCGAAATATGTACATTCACGTTTATCCCAATATATACATTCATATATTCCAAAATATATAAAAACTTTCACACGTACTTATATACACATATTTACATGTACTCAAATAAAGCATGTATTTACTTGTACTCAAATTCACATGTACACAGATACATGTCAAGTAACTTAATACAAACATCCACACCAAATAACATACATCCACATGTACTCAAATACGTACATTCACAAGTACCTAAGTATATTAATTTGCGTGTGCCCTTGTACATATATATATATATATATATATATATATATATTCACATGTACAGAAATACTAACATTAAGTTATAATGAAGTACAGATATTCACATATAACCAAAATATACATGTTCATATATACACGGATACACACATACACTTCTTCAAATGCACACATTCACATGCACTTAAAGATACTCACAATGTCCAAATATATACCTTCACATGTTCTCAATACACACATACACATTTAGGTATTCAAATACGTACATTCATATCTATTGAAATACTTACATCCACACGTAATCAAATACGTACATATTCATGTACTCATTTACACACGTTCACATGTACCCAATTACACACAATCACATGTATCCAAATATATACTTTCACGTGTACTCAATACAAACATTCACATCTTCTCAAATGCACACATACACATTTACTTAAATATATACATTCATATTTATTAAAATACATCCAATCGTAATCAGATACATGCATTTATATTTTACTCAATTACACACGTTCACATGTCCCCAAATACACACATTCACATATACCCAAATACATACCTTCACATGTTCTCAATACACACATTCACATCTTCTCAAATGCACACATACACATTTACTTAAATACATACATTCATATTTATTGAAATACATCCAATCGTAATCAGATACATACATTTATATGTTACTCAATTACACACGTTCACATGTACCCAAATACACACATTAACATATACCCAAATACATACCTTCACATGTTCTTAATACACACATTCACATCTTCTCAAATACACACATACACATTTACTTAAATACATGCATTTATATTAAATTTATTGAAATACATCCAATCGTAATCAGATACATACATGTATATGTTACTCAATTACACACGTTCACATGTACCCAAATACACACATTCACTTGTACCCAAATACATACCTTCACATGTTCTCAATACACACATTTACATCTTCTCAAGTACACACATACCGTACACATTTTCTTAAATACATACATTAATATTTATTGAAATACATCCGCTAGTAATCAAATACATACAGTTACATGTTACTCAATTATACACGTTCACATGTACCCAAATACATACCTGTACATGTTCTCAATACAAACATTCACATCTCAAATACACACATACACATTTAACCATACCTATCTCTAATTTATTGACTTCAATTAGGTAAGTTCAAGCTTGTATATATAATGCACATTACAAGTCACTCCGATCGATAATGGATATTTTCTTCATATTATGGGTTGTATGTCTCTGAACTGAAGCTTTTCTATGTTTTTTCATAAAAAGTATTTGAAGTATATGTTTTGTGCTATGTTATTTTTTTATTTTTAAATATTATACGTTGAAGTCATAATTATGGTTATAGGAGTAACATTCAATAACACAGACCCGTCCAAAAGGCTAATAATTAAGTTTTCTCATACTATGTTTATCATGGTGTACTCGTAAGTTTATAGGCCTGGAGTCCGGGAAGTAACTATAACATAATGTTTAATTTTCCGTACTGCTTTGGAGTACGGAAAGAAGTAAAATTCGATATAGTATGAAACAAAAATTATTTCCGCATTATGGTATGATTTTTTAATTTTAACTAAGGCTTTCGAATGTCTCTGTGCCTTACTCTTAGCATTTATAGTGCCAAATTACTTGTTTGGTTTATCTTCTTCAATTTGTATCCGCCTTGCCTCTTTCTTTAGGGAAAACGCTGTATATCCCTGTCGAATAAAGCTTCATGTATACCACCAACCTACCCGACTGTTTTCTTGCGAAATGAACCTACTCCCTAGGGAAAAGTGAATATACTACACTTTTCTCTATTGCTTTTCCATTTTAACACTCTCTCACCTCTCTCTGCGGATCGTCATGAAAACTCAACATAGAGATGCTATATTCTCAGTTTGCTTCCGGAGAGTTTTAAAAATGTATGACATGGGAAGAAAATTTTATATACTTGCACTCTGTCTTCAGAATCAAGATGAAATCAAAGGTCTGCCGCTTCTAGATTAAGTTGATGCTTGGGTTTTATTAGAGAATTAGAAATCTCGTGAAGATACAGATATTATTGTTCTAGTTGGCATCGCGTATAAGATAAATAATACTGATTCCATTACCAAATGATTTATTGCCATAGCTATGAAATTAATGGTTGTTCTGTAACTGCACTCAGAAATAATTCTATAAATGCTTAATGAACTCAAAGGGATTAAAAAATAATATTTTAAATACAAACTTAATCATTTCTATATTGTGATCGCTGACGACGGGGAATAAAGCTGGGAAACAGCCGTACCGAAACTTAAAGTTAGGCTACATATGATAATGAATAAAAGTCAATGTAACAGTTGTATGATCGCATTTTTTATTTATTTTTCTTCTATTTTAAGCCCTCCATTGGTCCCTATCCTGAACAAGATCTCTGCAATCATATCCCACCTACCTCAAATCCATTTTAATATTATCTTCCCATCTACGTCTCGGCTTCCCCAAAGGTCTTTTTCCCTCCGGCCTCTCAACTAACACTCTTTATGCATTTCTTGATTCGCCCATACGTGCTATATGCCCTGCCCATCTCAAACGTCTGGATTTAATGTTCCTAATTATGTCAGGTGAAGAACAAAATGCATGCAGTTTTGTGTTTGTAACTTTCTCCATTCTCCTGTAGCTTCATCCCTCTTAGCCCCAAATATTTTCCTAAGCACCTTATTCTCAAACACCCTTAACCTATGATCCTCTTTCAAAGTGAGAGTCCAAGTTTCACAACCTACATAACAACCGGTAATATAACTGTTTTATAAATTCTAACTTTCAGATTTTTTGACAGCAGACTAGACGGCAAAAGCTTCTCAACCGAATAATATGAGGCACTTCCCATATTTATTCTGCTTTTAATTTCCTCCCGAGTGTCATTTATATTTGTTATTGTTGCTCCAAGATATTTGAATTTTTCTACCTCTTCGAAGGCTAGATCTCCAATGTTTATATTTCCATTTCGTACAATATTTTGGTCACAAGACATCATCATAAACTTTGTCTTTTCGGGATTTACTTCCAAACCTATCGCTTTACTTGCTTCAAGTAAAATTTCCGTGTTTTCCCTAATCGTTTGTGGATTTTCTCCTAACATATTCACGTCATCCGCATAGACAAGGAGCTGATGTAACTCCTTCAATTCCAAACCCTGTCTGATATCCTGAACTTTCCTAATGGCATACACTAGAGCGAATTTAAAAAGTAAAGGTGATAGTGCATCTCCTTGCTTTAGCCCGCAGTGAATTTGGAAAGGCATAAGGTAGAAAGTGGCCTATACTAACTCTGCTGTAAGTTTTACATTTTAATTAATGAAACTAATTTCTTGGGAATAACAAATTCAATAACAATATTATATAAATCTTCTCTCTTAACCGAGTCCTATGTATTTTTGAAATTTATGAATAACTGATGTACTGTAGCCTTATACTCCCATTTTTCTCCAATATCGAATACAAAAAATCTGATAAATAGTTGGTCTATTACGCCTAAAACCGCACTGATGATCCCCAATATTTTCCTGTACTTACGGAGTTAATCTTCTCAAAAGAATATTGGACAAAATTTTGTACGTCGTCAACAAAAGTGATATTCCTCGAACGTTACCACAGTTAGTCTTGTCCCTCTTCTTAAAAATAGGTACAATTCTGGACTCCTTCCATTGTTCTGGTACAATTTCCCTTTCCCAAAGAGCAAGTACAAGCTTATAAATTTCGTTGGATAATGCGCTTCCACCCTCTTGTATTAATTCTGCTGGATTTCATCGATACCTGGAGACTTATAATTTTTCAGATTTTCTATCGCAATTTCGACTTCAGAAAGTGTGGGTTCGGGTATAAATGGCTCAACAGTTTGTATTTGAATTTCGTCACGATCATTTCTATTTGGCCTATGTATAGGCCTATTTAGTAGTTGCCCAAAATAGTTTTTCCATCTGTTCAGGATTGAATGAGAGTCTGGAAGCATGTCACCATTCTAATCCTTGATCACGTTTACCCTTGACTGATATCCGATCTTAAATTCCTTTATACCTTTATATAAATCTCGAATGTTTTTATTCTTACTATTTGTTTCTAAATAATTCAGTTTTTCCTTCAAGTCACCTCTCTTTATTCCTAAATGTACAACTTGCATCCCGACTTTCATTGAAATAAGTGTCTCTACTCTCCTCAACTGGATCCTGTAATATTTTATATTTAGTCTGTTTCCTTCTTTCTACTCCACACAGGTTAAGAATAACTCACAGGAGACTATCTCGCATGGGTTGTTTTCTCCTTTGAAATCGGTTAAAGGAGTAATTACAACAGTGGTGTTAACGTGAGTAGAAGCTCATCATGAGAGCTGCGGCACAGACGTGATGATATTACTACTTGAGATCTGAAATAAAAGAAAAGAGACAAAGGAGCAATTGGAATTGTTTCATCTTAATGACAATACTGAAGTACCGGGAACTAATAGAATTGAAAGCGTGATAAGAATGACGATTAATATAGAACACAACGAGAATTGAAACTTTTTCAACAGACAAGATAATGAAGTTGAGCGCAATGACAGGAAGGTAATAAACCGTAAAGGCTGAACACATAAATAACATTCTATGTTTTACGAGGAAGCAAGGCGAGAAAAGTTTTCTGTAGTAGCACAGGCTTTCGAATTGAGGATAAGCATTTGCTGAGTTTGAGAGAAATGCTTTTCATTTACGGAGCGCTTTTTCATCAGTCTATGAGAAAACGCTACACAGGTATGACACTTCAGGTTGATAACAAACGGGCTGTTCGTGTATATAAGGAAGCTCGCATAAATTCTGCAATCTTAAAAGTTTTTAAATTATTTATTTAAATTTATTAATTATATATTTAAATTTATTTAATTATTTATTTAAATCAATTATTTACGTTTAAATGTACAGAATACAGAATATAATTACAACTATAGAAATAGAAATAAAATAATACAATCAATATAAAAAGGGAGATACAGTAATATTAACAAAATTTGAGGACCGAATGAGCAGCGCTCGTGTTCGGTCGCAGTTCAGATATATTATTAATAGGCATATAAGAGAATATACAAAATAAAATAAAATAGGAACTGAAATTAAAATTACAGCTACAGTGAAATTATATAATATAATAGGCCTATATTAATATAAGAGGAATATAGAAAATGAAATAAAATAAAATAGGAAATAAAAATTAAAATAACAGCGGCAATGAATTTATGTAACAGTAATAGTTAATTCTAAATCCATATTATTATTTCTTATAGTATATAGATAGAAATTCGGACACAATCTCTGAGTTATTGATTCGTGCTGTTAGGCCATTACTTATTCTGTTACAAAGTCTGTCATTATGTAATTTACTACCTAACCTATTTATTCAGTGTATTAGTAAATTATTCATTTAATTAGTGTTATGCCGTCGCAGTTCTGACACCAATTTATGTCATGTTGTAATTGTGACGCCAATCATTATGTTTTGCATATTTCTTACTACACACATGTTATGTTAAGAGGTTAGGTACAGCTTACAGCAGTAAAAGTTTGGAAATATTCAACATTTTTTTCCTCCATTACTGTATCTTGTACAATAACGAAAATTAGTATGTGTAAAATACTGTCCTTCTGATATATGAAGAGATATTTTTACGATTTGAAAAATTATTTACATTTTGTTTTTCAAAATTGAGTCCACTGTGCAGTGATGAAGCGTTTCCCACATAACTCAAAAACTATCCAACATTCTGTGATGAAATTTTGTGTGTGTATTTATGCATGTCATATATACAATACGATGTATGATCACTTCTCTACCTTTCATAAATTGTGTGATAAAAAAGAATGTTATTTAAAAATGGTCAAATATCAGTGTTTTCTTTTAACACACAATAAAATATTATTCATTAAGGAATGTAGTTGAAAGAGAATGATATTGTAAACATGAGTTTCAGCAATAAAATAAAAGAGAGAGAACATAAAAAAGTTAACAAGTTTATGAGTTATTAGGGAAATGCTTCTTCACTGCACAGTAAACTGCCACCTTATTGAATATTGAAAAAAAAAAGATATAAATATTTTTTTTAAATCATAGAAATATTTTTGTTTCATATAGCAGAAGGACAGTGTTTTATACATACCAATTTGCATTATTGTACAAGATACAGTAATGGAGGAAAAAAATGTTCAATAATTCCAAAAATGTTACTGCTGTGAGCTGTACCTAACCCCTTAAGTGTTATTTTACTCACTTCTGAAAATCATTTTTATGTTGTGTGACTAAGTTGCATGTCGTGTAGAACGAACGATTGTCTACTGCTTGAGAATGTGGAACATTTAAAGAACTGTATCATTGAAGCCTGTGCTAAAGTCACTCCGGTAATGCCACAAAATGTTCTCTCCACATTCTCAATTTCCTCTTCACATACCAAGATCTTTATGTAACCCCTAAAAAAATTAAGGGTGTTAAACCTGGAGACCTGGCCGGCCATTCTACTGGTCCACGTCGACCAATCCAATGTCGAGGGAACTGTTCGTCCAGTCTGCTGCAACATTTCTATGGCTTAACCTACCAAAATGAAGAATGATATCAATTGTTTCCTCTTTCGATAATGTCATCACGAAAATCAAGAAATTTATTATAAGAAAGCTTCAAATAATCACAATAATGCATTGAAACTGTCACAGGTTAACCAAACAGTAAAGCAGGAAAAGTTAATTACCAGAATTGCATAAAAATACATTTTCCAAAGCCTCCTTAGTACTGTAACATGTTACAAAATATCTGTAGATGCAGTAACTAATGTTTATATCGTTATGACAATTATATTTAAATAACTTGAAAATGATTAGAGATATCTCAAAACGGATTGCGTCATTGATTTTTTTCCACATGATTTTGAGTACTTACATGACCCCCCTTTTCCATTTAAAATTTCAAATTTGCATTCAAAATAGTGGTTTTTGAGATAGCTGTGGACTAGAATCGAATGTGTCACTGGTAGAGCATTTGGTCTTACATATACTGGTAACACCTACAGTAATCGAAAATCAAGCATGTGGAAGATATTTATATGGTTCCAGACTTTTGATTCATCCCGTGCATTGTTTCGTAAAGCTTATATTATGAATTCGAATCTATTGACAACGTAATTAATTTACGTTTTGTGTTGTATTATATATTTTATATAAAATGCCGAATTCGTTACTTACGAAATATTCTCAGTACAATTTGGGAATACATAGGCCTAATACGAAATACTGTTAATGATTGTTTCATTATCTTAGCTACTTCGCTTCTAAAGCTAAGTCGCCTGTCAATTTACTTTGCGACCTCTAAGCATGGGACGTAATACCTCACGTTTCCGTAGGATTGGATGCAAGATTACATACACGACTCTGGGGAGCGGAAAATCCACAGACGGTGTCAGAACGAGACGTCCCATCAGACCATGTGTCTGCTTACCGGGGCTCAGGGGATGATGCTGCTAGGTAATGCAATATGCAATTCCATTTGTTATGGGATCACAACTTTTCTCTGCGAGTGCTGGAATGTGACCAACTGAAAATTATCTGTAGTAATGTCACGAGAGGTCTGAGATCTGCCGATAAATCCACGAGCGAAGCGAGTGGATTTATCTGGGAAAGCTCAGACCTCGAGTGACATTTATTAGGACTATTTCGTGAATAAAATATAAATTTAAATAATATATCCCTAAAATTCGATCACAAAATGTTAATAATCGTATATTAACGAATACTTAACCTATTCAGACATTGTGAAGTTGAAATACCCATAGATGAATATCGATTATTGCAATAAAGAAATGCGATGTTATTATTCAGTAATGCCAATTGCGAAAAGCGAAATACAGGTTTAACAATGTTAATTACATGTACTGCCCTTTTCTCTTATTATCATAACAAATACATTTTCATTATCTGCTGAAATCATAATTTAATTTAACAGTAACAGTGGGGACAGCTATATACCAATGCTTATGTACTCACAGCGAGACATGTTGCTACACACTGAAGCCATCTCTGTATAGATAGGCCTAATTAAAACACGAATTTTATTACGCCATACGAAAGACATTATTACTATGCAAGGTCTTTGAGTTTGATATGCGATGATGTTACATAAATTTGAACGTCTATTAATTGTTTAATTTCAATGCAAATGTTATAGGCTACAATTTTATAGGTTACGTTACCTGTGGAAGCAGGACCAATGTCAGCTGTGCCTTGTTTCGACCGTTACTTACAATGAGTGCTATACGAAAGCATTTTTTATAGCTCGACAAACGCATTCTCGCTGTAGTGTGTAACGAAACTAAAGCTGCATCTACACAGTTCAATATTCCAATCGCGTATGCGTGCAATCTGGGAAGAATATTGAAAGAATCAAGTTTAAAAGGTACGTTCAATTAAGATGCATAAAGATTTTGTGTCTACATGGTGCGCCGTTTTGAACATGGTCTTCACTGCGTAAATATATTAATTAATATTAAATATCAATCTTGCATTCATTGCTTTAAAGTTGAAAGAAAAGTTTAACCGTATAGTTGCATCTTAATGTATTCATGATCATCAATTTACGGGGAAACAGTTGGCGACAACGACTAAACAAAAGAACGACCATGCGATAAATTGATAGCGATAAATCTGGCTGCAGAAATTATCGCAAAGTCTGACTGTGATTGGTTGGAATTCAAAATTTCATTACACTTCACTGGTCGAAAGTGGAATGACGTCATATAAACGAAATAGTCGAAATAATTCCCTAGTTTATTTGAACACAGTACTTTCCCTTTAGAGGAATAGTAGAATAAAATATATTGCACAGCCTCAGTTTTAGTACTAACCTGATTTCAGTAACAGACAATTAGAAGTTAGAGGTTGACAGAAGTAATTTGTCAGATGTAGCGTCTTGGTGCTATTAGTGCAATTTATGTATATTAACCTAAATGTTAAAATGCATCTAACATAGCATTAATTAACTGTAAGTTAAAAGTATGAATTGCTGTTAAAAATATTGCGTTTCTTCAACTTTACATTTCGCATTTTAACATTCTGTTTGTTAACTCTCTGTTAGGACCAGAGATTCTAGAGTTTAACCATAACCTATAAACAAGTATAGGCTCACTTCTGTTTTCTGAACTCTGACAATTGCGATTCTCGCTTGTTTCCGTTGTTTGATTCAGAGAGGATAGAAGTCTTTCTATTCTCTCAGGTTTGATTTCTGCTTCTTTCCTCGTCTGTATCACAATAGCGTGGAGCGGCGTATTGGTATTGCTGTTATGAAATAGAAAACACTGGAACAAAAATAAATCGTGGGACTAATTTCTCTCCGTTCAAAAGAAGCCTTCTGCTGGAAATTATTTCGCAGTATAAACCAATTAATAAGAATAAACAAACAAACGGATCTAAGTTGAAAGCGAAAAGTGAGGTTTGGCAGAAAATAGCCTATACCTTTGTATGAACATCTGGTCTGTCAAATCACAGAAATCATTCGCTCTGTTTATGTATTCATGGATAGGCCTATAATTTTCTAAATAATCCAGATATACAAATTCAACATCTAACGCACCAGCCATATTGGATACTTCTATGCTAATATAGAGTTAAATGATTTAACTTCATGATATTGGGCAGTTAAATTAACATAGGTTTTAACAGCCTGTTAGTACTAACAGTAGTTGAAGAAATGATTCAACTATTAAGTTTATGGTTAAAATAGAATAACACATTGTTATAATTTAACAAAGGTTGAAGAAACCGGGCATTACTGTATTTGCTTCTATGAAGAATATACAGGAAGCATAGTCCTGTTAAGAAATTTTTAACACTAGCGACTAATGCAATAAAAATCAAAGTCATGCCGACAAGCATTTCAAGTCAAAACATCCTGCCTTCCCCATGTTAAAAGTACGGTAATCTAATTACTCCTTTCCGCCGGTATGTTCGACGCTTGTTCGACTGGTAGTGTGAGCTTATTATTATAACGGCTTATTGTCACTATGAAGAGATCGGGATTTCAACGACGGAAAAAATTGCTTGGGGATTCGAACAAAAAAATGGCAACTATATGAACTGCTCCACCGTTATAGGAGAAAGCCAATATATAACTACTTAAATTTAACACGCGGAGCAAGTCCCCTGCAATCGGCAAGCATCATGTCCAGGGAGAGCATGAAAGTCAAAGAATATTATGGATAGTAAAAATTGATCATACGGGAATGCGTATTTAAGAGTTTTTAATGCTGAGTTTGCAGTGAAAGACCTGCCTGCGTAGAAAACTATGAATGAAAGAATGACTTTATTATAAAAAATGAATCTGATACAACGTTAATATAGGCAAAGTTTCATTTTGTAAACTAATAAATGAATGAATAAAAACTTTAGTAAATAAATTACTTACTTACAGTACTTATGGCTTTTAAGGAACCCGGAGGTTCATTGATGCCCTCACATAAGCCCGCCATCGATCCCTATCCTAAGCAAGGTTAATACAGTCTCTACAATCATATCCCACCTCCCTCATATCCAATTTAATATTATCTTCCCATCTACGTCTCGACCTCTCCAAACGTCTTTTTTCCTCCGGCCTCCCAACTATCAATTTATATGCATTTCTGGATTCGTCCATACGTGCTTCATGCCCTGCCCATGTCAAACGTCTGAATTTAGTGTTCCTAATTATGTAAGGTGAAGAATAGAATGCATGCAGTTCTGTGTTGTGTTACTTTCTCCATTCTCCTGTCACTTCATCCCTCTTAGCCCCAATTATTTTCCTAAGCACCTTATTCTCAAACACCCTTAACTTCTGTTCCTCTCTCAATGTGAGAGTCCAAGTTTCACAACCATAAAGAACGACCGGTAATATGACTGTTTTATAAATGCTAACTTTCAGATTTTTTGACATCAGACTGGATGATAAAAGCTTCTCAACCGAATAATAATAAGATTTTTCCATATTTAAAATAAATAACTAAATAAACATGTAAATAATTAAATAAACAAATAAGTAAATAAAGATCCAGTGTTATTCTTAATACTTGCGCCGTTTTCGAGGCTTTGACTAGTATAATTTACCTTATCATAAATACTCAGACGTGAACGTATTTGTGACATGATGCCTTATTGGCATGCGGGGGCTTGGATTCTCGTCACAACAGACCACGTTGTACTGTTTTGCTGCTTTCTTCAGACTCAAACGCATTCTACTAAATCGACGGAGCAGTGTACTACAAACAGAGCTTCATCAGTGTGTCTACATCCCGCAGTTGAAATATTTGAGGCAGCAGAGAAATTCTTAGCAGTAATGACCAATTGACAAGGAAAAATCATAATTTCACATTCCTTCAAGGTGATTTTTATGTCTTTATTTGTTCTGAGACTGAATGACACTCGTGTCCAGATCTACAATTTTTGCGTACGAGTAGAAAGTGACGTATGCAGGGAAGGGGGGGGATAGATAGACCACAAATGTGCCACAGCATCGAATTCCCCAGTAGTGAGCCACTTCGTACCTGTCCTTGTTCTTTAGTCAACTGTCCGAAGACAAGTCTGAACCTCACAAGTGATACTAACAAGGCACCACTTATGAGGCAACTAGGCCAGGAGATAATGGGGCAGAATGGCCAGTTCCTTTCCCCCCTCCATCGATGACTAGATATATATTACACTAATCAGACTTCAGATGCATACAAACAATTGTTCTTGCTTTGACACATATCGTCAAGTGAGAGGTACTGCCTAATTACACTGAACAACAAATTTTTACTTTTTGTCTTCCTCCGAAATAAAAATAGGTGAATTTACTAATATGTGTGCCCTAAATCTGAATTTAAAATCCAAATTGCCCCATCACGTACTATTTTCCGGGGAAAATGAATTGAATTTTTTATGACAAAACTTATTTGTTTTTAATTTTTCACTGCTACAGATAAAATTACAACACACTAGGGATTCAAAAATTCCTCATAATAGTTGAAAAATGCGTACTGGATACAAAAACGATGTTACATAGTTTAAAACACAACAATAAAAATATTTCATGCATATAATGAGAAAAATCTCGGAATTTGAACATATTTTAAATAATTTTCAGGATGAATTTTGTTTAGAACTAGACCCGGGACTATATTTTACAAGAAACCAACAATAGTCTGCAAGCATGCTGGATAATGATCTTCCTTTATCGCCTTTCCATTTCAGATATTTCTTGATGAAATCTTTCCCCATGCTCGTCGTTTACCGCTCCAAAGTTAGGAGAAAAGAAATCCAAATGAGAATGTAAAACGTGTATTATGAGAGACATATTACACTCCATTTTGTCTTATGCACTTAACATGATTTCGACAACAAGTTCTATGTAGTTCTCTGCCCTAGAATTTCCAAGGAAATTTGAGCAAACGTCTTTGAAAGCGAGCCATGCCATTCTTTCTGCAACGGAAAGTTTTTCCTCAAACAAAAGGTCAGCCATAACTTTGTGAATTTGTGGACCGATGAAAATGCACTCTTTTAATTTTCCTTCACTCAAACTGGTAAACTTTTTCTTTAAATACTGATAACCACACCCTTGTTTGTTCATTGCATAGACCTCACTTTGAACTGTTATGACATTTCCTTAATAGAAGGGACCAATGTCTGTTTATTTATTATAAGTACAAAATAACATGCCAACAACCATAATAAACCGTAAATAAGTTATAAACTCATAAGATACATTAGCTTTTGTTTTGGTTTATACCCCCAACTAGCGAAAGATGTTTCCTGGGGGAGCGCTTACCGAATAGTGAAATCATAGTATATCTTAAAACCTTACGTGATACGGAGAAAGAGATACATTTTCGGATTCAGCGCACATCAAACCGTAAGGGACACACAGTTTTAAGTCGGAGCAAAATTCTCGTTGTTCAGTGTTATTTATAGATGTACATATCAGCCAGAACCTCAATAAGAGGCATTTCGTACCTGGTGATAACGAAATATTTCGTACTCTGTCCTTAGATATCTTTCTTTTTCTATTCTTGCGCCCTTGGAATATGGAAGTACAGCCATTTATTTTGCAGATAATATTTCCATAAAAATGTAACTATTTGTTCCGCTCTGTACACTAGTTTATCATCTCCGCTGTGATATAAGCCATACAATTTAGCAAGAAATTCAGCAGATCCTTGTTAGATTCTCAGCGGAGAAGTGGAAATCTATGTTTCATCTGTGAATACAGGTATGTCCTGTTTTATATTGATTTAAGAAGGGAAGTGTATCTTCCCAACAGTATAATTTATGACGTGTTGTTATTTATTATTTATTCAAATGTGTGTTTTTATTATTTTGTGTATGGTAGCATGACACGTTGTGAGAGAGGTATGCTAATATTGAAACGGCGCGCTTTTTTTTTCTTTCAGAAATGTAAATTTATTTATGTGCCAGTTCGCAAAACAGACCTCTACCACGGTGAGCGCTGCCGACCTACTCCATCTATTGTTAAAACCAGTAGATAACACTGTTACACCATTACGCACTGACACAGTGCTGGCAACTTTAAAATTCGTTAAATTTTTAAGCGAAACTGAAACGTGGGTGAAGATAGAACAGGCTTTTCATATCTACAGATAAACATTAGATAGAAAGCATTAGCAATTAAACTGTATTAATTTTAAATCAGCATGATTTTGGGGGGAATATAACATAATTAGACTCTCAGCTCGCATAATTACTCTTCGCGAGGCTGGCAACGCTCATCAGAAGCGAATAATTGGCAACGTATGGATCATAATACACAGACTGTTCTTCCTCTAGAACAAAAGGAATTAATTTCAGTTGCGGACTAACTCTTTAAATCCAAAATATTCAATGTATCACACGTCTGCAAATTAACATTGAAGCAACGGATATAAACTTGAAATGGATTACCATCGTGGTTCAGAAGTTTGTGCCCCAACACTGCTCTAATTCGAGTGTTCAATTTCTTTTCGGTAGAGTATCTAGTTGTGTTTCTTTCCTAGGCACTCCCAAACTACACAGCATTTCTATGCGTACACCTCCTGTCACATTACACACACCCATGCGATAGACACATTCGTTCCACAGTCGATACAGTGCCCAATTATTCCTTCCATAAATAGGACGATTATTTTCAGTTCTTGGAGATCTAAGAATATGGGTGGCAAATAGATTATGTCCTTCATATAATCCAACACAAAGAAATTACACGGCATTAGATCCAGGAAACGAGGTGACCAGCTGTGGAAGTAATATCATGGATATCGATTTGTATGATCTAGCAATGTGGAATAACTCCATGAAAAATTACATGGACTTTCCATTAAAAATGGGGTGGGGCGTCGTTCTGGTGGAAAGTTAAGTCGTGGAAATAGTCCCTTAGCAGTGGGAATAACTAGTTTTTAACATGTACAGGAGGGGAACTCATTTATTATTTTTATATAATGAAGAAAGGTGCGTTCGTAGGGCCATACCAAATTACAAAACACCTCCATATATGCAGAACACATCACAAATGCCAACCACACCTACAGAGACATCAACACAGACATGGAAATACTGCACATCCAACCAAAAAGCCAGAAACTCAACACACTAGAACAATATGAAATATACAGACACACGAAAACACACCCCAACGATATTCTCAACACACAACTCAATTTCAAAACACATACACTCTTTGACTCTACACTACGAACGCACCCACACAGGAAACAAGAGGCGCCAAGACCAACAACGACCAGTTCCGAAGATGATCGAAAATAGGTCGAAACATGTTAACAAGGTACTTTAAAATTTAACACATACATATTCCGAAATATAAAATGTCTTCAGAGTTGCTTCGGAAATGCACATAGTAGTGCTGTTCTTTTAGCTAAAGTATACCATGCAGTAACTTATGTAAAGCTGTTTCAAATTTTTTGTCGTCGTGTAGAAATGAAGGCAGATTCAGCATCTCCTTGCTTAATTTCTATCAGTAAATTGCATTTCAATTCTTCATAATCCATAACATTTTATATTAATAGTTTGAAAATCGTCGAAAAAGCGATAAAGGCTGGTTCACAATAAACCAGGAACGGAAACGACGAGAACGAGAACGGAAATAATGTTAAAATAAATGTGTTCTCGATTCCATTCCGGTTTATTGTGAACCAGCCTTAAGCAGCTTCGTAACCGGCGCGTGAGTGTGTTGCTTCCGAGAGTCAAGTAGCCGCTATCCTGTAGAGAAGTAATTTATTGACATTATCGAAATCACTGGAAGATACAAATGTATAACGAAGTCTGTTAAGAACTGCGTCGTTCTAAAACCTCAGAAAACTCTGTGCATAGACCTAAATTTGATATCATTTAGATATGGATTTCTGTTCAATTTGATATAAATCTTTGTGTTCTAATTGTTTGTAGGAAATCCAACGTTTCGGATTTATGTGCAAAATGCGAGTAAATCTTAATGTTATTTTGTGTCCTAAAGACTCATTTCATTCATCATTGTTATGATGCCGAATATCAACATCAGTTGACATTTAGCTCAGGAAAAATCTTTACACATAGCTGTCAAGTCATCAGGCGATTTACTAAAACATATTATGTAATACCAGGAACACTGAAAAGGGTACGCCCACATAAATTAATATTGACATCATCACAGCACAATTTTATATACATTGTTCTTACTGCAGCTCACTTTGCATTGTTATAATAATGAATAATTAAACGTGCAATGAAGTACAAGTAGGTTTTGAAACTAATTTGTATAATGTTTTTGCTCGTGGTGTGGGATTTAATGAAATATGTTTTGTATGACTTTGTGCACTGTAAAACATTCAGTAAAATTTAATTTACATATGAGGATTAACTGATGTAACGGAAGTTAATGCAATGTAATTTGTAACGTATTTTGCTCCATACTCTCCATTCGTTGTGGATCGCATTAATTCCCCCGACACTAAATTGAAGCGATTACGCTGGAAAGCTGATAAAACAAATATCAATACACATCAGCGTCGGCGCCCATGTTAGCCAGATGTGCAACTGTTAGTAAAGTTATGTGATCTGCCCGTTTCTTTCCGCTGAGTCTGAATTGTCTGTCATAAAACCAGAAGGCGCGAAGTTGTTTGAACAGGTGTCTGATCCTGTCCACTGGAGCATGCGATTCACTTCGTGAGTTTTTATTCTTCCAGCTGCTTCACACTATACAAATGTAAGCACATAAAACTTTTATGTTCTCTCCACCAACCAGAGAACTTGCATTTCTATATTATATTTGTTTAAAAGTATATAATTCCTCGATACTTCATACAACAGACAACTCTGTGTCAAGAAATTTTATTACATTTTTGCATTATAATTTATAATGGACAGATAATGGAGGAAAAAAATGGGAGTGTAAGGGTACAGTGCATCAGTTATTCATAGATTTCGAAAAAGGCAAATGACTCTGTTAAGAGAGAAGTTTTATATGATATTCTTATTGAATTTGATATTCCCAAGACACTAGTTCGATTAATTAAAATGTGTCTCAGTGAAACGTACAGCAGACTTCGTATAGGCCAGTTTCTGTCAGATGTGTTTCCAATTCACTGTGGGCTAAAGCAAGGAGATGCACTATCACCTTTACTTTTTAACTTTGCTCTAGAGTATACCATTAGGAAAGTGCAGGATAACAGAGAAGGCTTGGAATTGAACGGGTTATATCAGCTGCTTGTCTACGCGGATGACGTGAATTTGTTAGGAGAAAATCCACAAACAATTAGGGAAAACACGGGAATTTTACTGGAAGCAAGTAAAGAGATAGGTTTGGAAGTAAATGCCGAAAAGACAAAGTATATGATTATGTCTCGTGATCAGAATATTGTACGAAATGGAAATATAAAAATTGGAAATTTATCTTTTGAAGAGGTGGAGAAGTTCAAATATCTTGGAGCAACAGTAACAAATATAAATTATATTCGGGAGGAAATTAAACACAGAATAAATATGGGAAATGCCTGTTATTATTCGGTTGAGAAGCTTTTATCATCCAGTCTGCTGTCAAAAAATCTGAAAGTTAGAATTTATAAAACAGTTATATTACCGGTTGTTCTGTATGGTTGTGAAACTTGGACTCTCACTTTCAGAGAGGAACATAGGTTAAGGGTGTTTGAGAATAATGTTCTTAGGAAAATATTTGGGGCTAAGAGAGATGAAGTTACAGGAGAATGGAGAAAGTTACATAACACAGAACTGCACGCATTGTATTCTTCACCTGACATAATTAGGAACATTAAATCGAGACGTTTGAAATGGGCAGGGCATGTAGCACGTATGGGCGAATCCAGAAATGCATATAGAGTGTTAGTTGGGAGGCCGGAGAGAAAAAGGCCTTTGGGAAGGCCGAGACGTAGATGAGAATATAATATTAAAATGTATTTGAGGGAGGTGAGATATGATGATAGAGAATGGATTAATCTTGCTCAGGATAGGGACCAATGGCGGGCTTATGTGAGGTCGGCAATGAACCTCCGGGTTCCTTAAAAGCCAGTAAGTAATAAGTAAGTAATTTATTTTTTTATTTAATACTTTACACTTGAGCTACATTAGGCATTGCAGCTCGAAAGAGCAGAAGCTCGTGCTCGGGTGCAGTTCAGATCTGTTATACAAAATATATCACAAAATTAAGAGAGTTCATTGAGCAAAGTAACATTAATAAATGGTAAAATAATACAGCATGTAATAATATACAAATAGAAAATACAAAAGTACATAAATATTAGAGTATCAATTTTAACTCAATTAGCTTAAACAATTAAATAATTAATCTGATTTGTTTCTTAAATCTATGTGTGTTAAGTGCACTTAGCTCAGGGTAAGCTCTAATTAATGCATTATATATTTTGGGTCCAAAATTTTTGTTGTGTTTTAATCCAGCAGTTGTGTGGCATTTGGGAGTATTTAGAAAGAAACTATAGTTTTGTGTCGTATGGTATTCGTGAGGATCAAATTTAAATTTGTTGTGGTTTTTATGGAAGTAAATCAGCAATGTTTGTTTATAAATTTGTTCTAGATTTGCTACACGAAATTCCTGAAAAATTAAGTTTGTTGGGGTAATCAAAAGGTTTATATAGACAAATTTTGATAATTCTTTTTTGGAGCAAAATTTAAAGGATGGAGAGTCGATTTTGCCATTCCTCCCCAACCTAATATACCATACTGAATTATTGATTGAAACAGAGCTAAGTACACAGTACGCAGAACATAAACAGGTAAATAAGAGCGTAGAATGGAAAATTTGTGGATTGTTTTACGCAATCTGTTACACAGGAAGGAGATATGCTTGTCCCATTTTAAATGTTTGTCAATAATAATGCCTAAATATTTAACTTGTGAGGATATACTCAAAGCGTTACATGAGCAAGTAGGTAGGTTACAATCATGTATTGTTATACTTCTATTATTATTAATTTTTAGTTGCTCAAGGCCATGTGATGTTAATGAAAATGGTATTAATTTTGTTTTAGAAACGTTCAAAGAAAATAAGTGAGCATCCAGCCATTCTTTAATAATGTTATATTTCCATTTATATCATGAATATTAGTGAAATTATAAATGGAGTGATTTGTCTGTTTCTCCATAAGAAAAATTTATGAGCTACAATGTATGTAAAACAGGCTACAATGCGCTTTAGGCAGCTTTTTAACGAAGTTGTATCAAATACTAGGTTATTTCACGTCGTTGGAATTGGATATAGAGAGATATTTGGCGCGAAGTTGCTAAGCATTCGGCATGAATTACCTGATATTCACCATACAGTTGTGTAAAACCTCGGATAAAAGCAAAAAAATAATCAGTCCAAGCAGGAATCGAACTCACGCCTATGAACAGCTCTGAAGCAACAGAAAATGAGATAGTGTGTCCATTTCCTTTCTTCCTTCTTTGCATACATCGCTGAGAAGTAATATATTAGAACAATATGAAGAGATAATTAATTTCATTAATTAGGGAAAATCAGGATTAAATAAAGTAGGATCATAACCAAAGATGTAATGGACGAAAGTAACAACTGGCCAAAGTCAGACAGGACCAAACACTTTAAGATCAAATAGCCTATATTGTAAACGAAAGAGTCAAATGAACTAAACATAAAATGACGAAATTTCCTGAAACCTATAGTTCTACCGCAATTAAATAAAATTCAGCTTCCTATATTGCATTTACTTGCTTATTATGTTTGTACTATAAATCTAGGACTATTTATATTGAACTAAATGAAGTGGATGAACTATTTCAATTACATTACAATTTTATATGAAAGACACTTTATAAGCGATCAGCTAGGCGGGAGTAAGTATATTGTTCTAGCTTATGCTGATGATCTGACTTAGGATCCGAAACAACTTGAGAATGAAGTGAAGTTACAGTGCAACGGATTACAGATGGAGTGAGGTGGCGCGTTGAATTTTGTTTACCTGTGCGTTAGTGTACAGTCCGGTTCGTGATCAGAGGTACAGTATTCTTCCGTCTCTCCCTACGAAACGAACTCAGGCCATCACAGTGCATTTTCAATTCATAGCGAACAGTTTTTTTTTAACTAGTTGCAAGTATGTAAGCTACATGGTTGTTCATTGTAACGCTAACGCCTTCAACGTCACCGAGGGACATGAAAACGTATGAGGTATGTATCCTACTTCATTTTCCACCATCACTAGATTGCAGGCCTACTATTAACAGTAGAATTTAACGCAGCACATTGACGTCGTTGTTTACATTCACAGTATGTCTGTCTGCCAGAGGTCTGCATCGGACGTTTTCGCTCGAGCGCCAAGTAGTTCATAGCATAATCCGATAGGTAGCGAACATGCATGATGGGTCAAATTGTCACGAGCGATAAATCCTCGAACGGTATAAGCCGAGCGTTAGACATTCGTTCTTGTTACAGTGATGAACTGTGTAGTAACATCATAGATGTTTATCATTTCAAAGCTTTGCAGTGTTTAACTAACCTCTCCATAGTACAACTACAAAACTTGCTTTATAATGTAATATAAGTGTTCTAGGTAATTTTTTTTTCTTCTTTTTTTTTTTCACACAGGAGTGATTTTGTTTTTGCCACATCTGATAGATGTTATTGGATGTAAATGTAATTATTATTAAAAACGGAGAACACAATCACGATAATGCAAGAACTGTATCAAGTTTTCTAGTAATAATAATAATAATAATAATAATAATAATAATAATAATAATAATATTAATAATAATAATAATCTCTAATAATAGTGTATCAATCTTTGCGTCTGTAACAGTTGTGCAGCATGATTATTCGCTTTATTATATTTTCTGTAACGTTATCTCTGTACTAATATTGTTATCAATCTACTGCTATATCAATAATATTTTGTAAAAGGTTTCTACATTGTCGCAGTATATAGGCGGAACACTATGTATGGACCTATCATATTATATATGTGGTAAATCAAATAATGAATAATTATTAATTAGCAATAATAACCGTATATCGAAGTTTTTCATACTATTTTATTTATAACTTCATGTTCCTGTTTTGGTACGTTCCATTGACTGTTCCATTAAACGTTTGTCATAAACGCAGAAAATAAAGCCTTATTTTTACCGTGTGAGCAAAACATATGTGTATCTTATCTGTCGCCTTCCATACAAGATAAGACATGTCGGTGAGATGACCTTGCACTGTGCTTCTATTTATTACGAGCATATCACGACCGATCGTATCTCACTCGAGGGTGCGACACTCGACCGAGTTCAAGCGAGCGATTTAACTCCGATGGAGCACTCTGTTGTCTACTATGTTCAAGGAAATCTATAGTCAAGTTGTGCGTACATTGGTTGCTAAAATGTCTCGGAACGTAAGCCTGCTGAGGAAATTGTGTTATTGGGAAACATAAAAGGAGAAATAATGTCAATAGATATTTCTATATATAGGAAGCAAGCAAAGTAGGATTTTGCATAAATGTAGAAGAGACTAAATACAATATAATATCAAGAAAGCCACTAGCGTAGTTTAGTCGGCTAAGACGCTTGCCTTCCGATCTGTAGTTGCTTCAAGCTTGGTTTCGATTTCCGCTTGGGCTGATTACCTTGTTGGGTTTTTCCGAGATTTTCTCCACTCGTAAGACAAATGTCAGGTGATCTATAGCTAATCCTCGGCCTCATCTCGCCAAATAAAATGTCGTTATTATCAATCCCATTGACTCTAAACGACGTAGTAGTTGATACATCGTCTTTAAATAACGAACCAAAAGAAACCAAGAAATATAGATGATTATTTTTTATTTTATTGGGTTATTTTACGACGCTGCATCAACATCTAGGTTATTTAGCGTCTGAATGAAATGAAGGGGATAATGCCGGTGAAATGAGTTCGGGGTCCAGCACTGAAAGTTACCCAGCATTTGCTCGTATTGGGTTGAGGGAAAACTCAGGAAAAAACCTCAACCAGGTAACTTGCCCCGACCGGGATTCGAACCCGGGCCACCTGGTTTCGCGGCCAGACGCGCTGACCGTTACTCCACAGGTGTGGACTACAATTATTAACCCATTAAGGATTGAAAATTTAGCCGTTTAAGTGGTCGGATAATATAAACATTTACGCCTCATATAAATAAATCACAACATTAAGAATACAGAAATATTGGCACAACTACAAAGTTCAAATAAATGTCCCATTTCTCTCAAGATTATCCCGTCGACCAAAATTATTTCTGCTCTTTCTAAGATTCGCTGCTAGTAGGCAGTAATCTTGTTATTCTTACTCTGTGATGAATAAACTTGGATTCTGACAAAAGAAGTCGAACATAATAAACTCATAATTTTCGAAAATAACTATAGCGGAATATTTTTGGTGCAGTGAACCATGATGGAAATTACGGAGTAAGGAAATGACGTACAAAGTATAACCTTATTTCCGGAACCATATATAAAAAAATATAACGTGTTGAAAAGAGAAGACATCTTATTAAAAAGTACATGGGAGGAAAATCCCACCGGATGTAGACCATTACATAAGCCCAGGATCAGGTGGAGGGATTAAGTTCGTATGAACCTGGAACGCGTAGGAGCAAAGGAAGAAGCAACACAAGACGGAAGAGATAATATTTGTTGTATAAAACAATTGATAGTTTGTGTAACCATGGAGAATAACAAAAACTTTTAGATGTTATACAGTAATTACAAGATGTCATTTAAAATGTTTTCATCGACGTCACAACTTACACAACAATGATATCAAGAATAGTTTGTTTTTTGTGAAAAAGCGTCTTTTAAAATATACTAATTGACGAGTCCGAGCGTTTTTCGAAAAACATTTCCATTTTGCCGTAGCAGAAAATGTATGTCTGACTTTTGAAACGCACTGTATACAAACTCCATAAATGTGGCCAGAAAATAATAAATATTAATTTGAACGTTTGCAAGGAACCTCTAGGAATAATACAGAGCGATCCATATAAACCTTTAAAATTTTAATGAATTATAATTTCCCTCTGGCAGCTAGTATAAACTTTAAATTGAGTTTAATAATCTCAGTGGCTCTGGGATAATATAATTTTGATACCTCTACCATCCATTGTTGACTATTATAACTGTTGTTTGCTATTAGTAATTAGTTCGCAGTCTCTAGTTTTTGCTGTCATAACACGAACATGCAGTTCTCAATTCGGCATTGTGTTTTATTATGAAAAGGTGTTGGAAAAAAATTTCTGGATTCAAACCCAACGTACATGTCGAAGTGAATTCGGTGTGTGCAATTTTCCAATTAGGCGAACAATTTTATCGATGTCCAGAAAGCTGGAGACACTGATTATCCCCTCAGCGACAGTAGAAAACAAAGACCTGCAATGAGTGAAGATTGTGTTGGTGATGTTCGAGGACGTTTAGTTTGCCGATTGAGCCAGGAAACAGGCTATTCCTCATACTTTTAACGATTCCATGAAACTTATAGCCAGCTCCTTCGGTGATCGTCTAATCTCAAAAAATTTGTGGCTCCCTAGATCACCTGACCTAACCTCACTACATTATTCTTATGGGGCTAACTAAGGACACATTATACAAGAATAAACCGCGGTCACTTTGTGAGCTCTGTGAGGCCAGTAGCAATAAAATCAGCAACATCGAAGAGGATAATCTTCGGAGAACGTCACGGAATATGGTGTGACGAGTACACATATATATGGATGCAGATGGAAGATATTTTCAACAATTACTATGAGAAATCTCCCACAGGTACTCTGTAATCCAGAAAGATTGCACACATTTTCTGTTATTGGTTCAGAAGTCATTAAAATTGTAGTTTTATATGGATCGCTCTGTGTTTTATTCCTTATGGTCTGTGATTAATAAATATAAAAATAAACGAGGTACATACTAGAGATGAACTAAACTAACTACCGCTCTCGCTCGCTGTGTTTGTTGCATTCGTCTTTCGAGTCTCGGCTCGTCATTCTCGTGCTCTTCGAGTCTCGCTCGTCATTCTCGAAATATATTTGGTCGGCGTGGAAAGATTTCGTAACTTTGAATAACACACATCATTAAAATAAATATAAATGTGTAAATGAGACAAAAAGACAAAACAGAACAGTATCTTAGTTATCAAAATTTTTGGTTCTATTATATATTATGTATGGTTATATAAATAGAAAAAAAAATTCTCAAATAAACTTGCAGTTCTAAGAAACATAAAACGTAACATTAATATCTTTTTACTTGAGATTGCACACTTGATATTAAACATATGAAAATAAAATTCCTAGACTTTTAATAAGGTCCTAGTAATTAAATAAAGACTGGGGAACGGATTATTATACGCTGAAAGGTAGAGATGTTTCAAATAGGCTGCTTGATTGTTTATACATATATAACAGTTGCCAAAGTAGATAAGTGCAGTCAGGTATAAGCAACTGCTAACTTCGGGAGATGATCAATATCGAGTCTCGGAAGATTCACAACCAGTTTTTACGTCAAGGACGCGACATAATACAACATTGTCGTACGGGTTTTTGGCTTTGCGGGCGCTGTTAGTCTCGTTTTCTCGATCGTTATTCATCTCTAGTACATACACTCATAGAAGCCCTGAAGACAGCAAACGAGGAAGCGTCGTAGCTTCAGCTTTGTAAGTTTAATTGAAGAAAAGGAACGAAAATAGTTGCGTACATCGGCGAAAATCGGTTCGACATAAGGTGCTAAAAATGGCGGTGCCAGTCACAGACTGATTGTTATGTATGTGGAAAGTGAGAATATATTAATTTCAGGAGCATTATGTTATGTATTATTTTAAATAAGAACTGGTGACAGTGATCATGCACTGAACGTGTGAAACTAGTTTACATTGATTTTTAACCAAGTAGCTCCGGAACTTCCACAGCAAAGTATAGCAATATTTTACATTTCATCATTCTCTAATAAACAGTTGAATAAAATACCACCTCCCTCCGCCTATACCATCAAATCACAGTGTGGCTTCAACGAAACGTAATTGAAGACAATATAAACTTGAGAAACTCAGGACTGGTGTGATTGTAAAAGGGAGTCGTAAGGAGGTAAAATTGAAAATTTGTGAATTTCTGCACAGTCACGGTTTTACACCGCTACAATTACACCATATCGCCCTGACCTTAATCCAATACAGCATATGTGTAACCAAGCCAAGAGTAAAATACAGGAGAATATAGTTAATTTTCCTCTAACTATTTTGAGCGAAATTGTCTCATACAGTAAATACGAACACACCGAGAGCATGGAGAAATGCTGCTGAACATACCAAGAAAATTGTAGAGTACTACTGTATAAAATAAAGTGTTATCGCAGGAAGAAATGGAATGAGTTAAAATAATGTCGCCCTAGAACACAGTAATGCCACTAAAGATATTTGACCGAAAATTGGAGTACAACAAACAAGGCATGTGAAACTGAAAACAACCTGATAAACGTTGTATTTTCAACATTGAGTTAGTACAAATAAGTGAAGTACAGTACAACAACTAAACAAAAACTGGCATGTTTCCATTATTAATTGCATATTGCAAAAATAAGTATCTTAAAAGTGGAAAGTGAATAGTATGATATAATACTATAATAAATATTATTTATTATAATTCACAGACAAGAAATATACATAATGTACATATAATCATTGAAACCTTACATTACATACTTTATAATTCACATATAGATATAAAATTTTTAATATAATTTCTAAACTTAACTATTTAACATAAGATGTTTTATCTTGCACTTCTGTGCAAGACTCAACTCATTGTAGTATGTTCATACAATTAGTCTTTGTTCACTTGCCTAAGATGTACTTGACGTTTCAATCTGCAATGTGCAGCTATCATATATAAGGTAAAGTACCCAAATAGGAGACACTTTTTTTTTTAATTGCTTATAAATGAGGATGGTAATAGACATTTTTAATCTGAATGAGTGGAATACATACAGCATTTCGTCTATTTTTAGAATTGTCAATACAAATTTTAGTCAGTTTTTAGTATTACTTTAAATTACAAAAAAAGTAAAACTGGAAAATAATGATGTTTTGGAAATGGGTTCCAAATAAGAGATACGTGTGTTATTTAAGTTTCTTTCTTAACATAGACAAAAATTATTATCAATTCGCTCAAAAATGAAGCAATATATAACATTGTGAAGCCATGTAGACACCTTAATAAATTCAGGAACATTTTAAAATTGAAGGGGTCAGTGCAACAGTGGTCTAAGTCCTCTCAACAGAAATTCTGTTGTTTATTTGGCATTTTTCCAAGTGAAATTAATATGGTTTACGAAAAAAACACAAAGTCGGTCAAATCGGACATGAATGTACTAATCTTATTTCGGCTACTATTGCTAACGTTAATATTTTGCTAGAGAAAGAAAAATGATAGAATATTAAATTTCGATCTCCATATTTTAATTTTAAGTTGATTGCACTTATTCTGCCGACCCCTTTAATTGACACAATTCTTATTTCAGTGTACTGAGCAAGTTGGACAAATGAAAGGTTCTTCATCAGTGCTGCATTTTCGTGTGCCCAACGATGACATTTTGAACACTGAATCTATTTCTCCCCCCTGGGTCCTGGTGTCCCCTGAAAAAATTCAGTGCAAAACAAGCACTCTTCGTCATCATAAATTTCTCCATATTCCGAGACACTAGAATTAATTAATTCCATTTCCACATCGGATTCTTCATCACGGGACGAACTCAAGCAGTGCTTCTTGGACTGAGTTTTTCTGTGGTTTTTGTTGTTTTTCGAACATATTCTTGCGAGCTCCATTTTTTCTTCGTTTTTCCTTCTCTAAACCCTCTCTCATTTGTTTCTGATAAGAGTTGATATTATGATAGCTCATTTTCCTGTCCTGGATGACTTTACATGCGACTCCACACTGGTTGAAGTTTGTGACTTTTGAGGTTGTGGTTGTTTCTGCTGCTGCTTCTGTAGGCATAACTGTGGTATAACCAAAGTCACCGTTTCTGGCTCGCGAAATAAGTAATGGGAACGTTGAGAGCGAATAACTTATCTTTGCAACAGCCTATGGACATTAAAGCTGACAACTGTGATTGGCAGATTGCTTACGTGACATGTTGGGTGTTACCATTCTCAGCTACACTGGCAACAAATGCTCACTGACTGGCTTTTTACTCAAGAACACGCACCACAAACGCTGGCACTGGTTGTAGTGGCGACATTTACACAGATCCAACAAAATTTTCGAAACCAGGAATCACAATTAAATTTAATAGTTTTAATAATTACACAAGATTTTTTACAAATGTATAGAGAATATTTTACGAATTAAGTACTTATGTTTTGATCTTTAAGCAAGGTAAATATTGTCGGACTGGCCAATTTTAATTGACTTTAGCTATTGATATTATTGTCATCTCAGTGAAATATTAATTTTAGTCATTAATAATAATAATAATAATAATAATAATAATAATAATAACTCAATAATTTCAATTAGTAATTTTTGTAATAAATAATTGAGGACAATGGATAATTAATGATTGAACTAATTCGTAATTAATTTTAATTAATAGTTGAATTAATCTTTAATTGGTTCTTATGTAGTTACTGGCAGACAAACTGACACGACTGGAAGCATTAACGATTTTCGTAAACTGTCCAAGGTGAGCATCATAATAATTCCAAATAAGGGTTCTAAATAAGAGACACTATCTCTTAATGGGACCCCTAGGTATCTCCTATTAGGGAACAGAGTAAGTAAAAATGAAATAGCTACCCAAGGTCATAAATTATCTTCCTTATTAGCAATCTACCTTATTATATGCAACTTTTTGCCAGCAATTTTATAAAATTAATAATACATTTGTTGTAGCTTACATTACCTGCTGTTCTCTTCCTCAACAAAAACCAGTAAAAAGTTCAAAGTATGTAAAATTACTTTGCTTGCCCTCAGCTTCGTTGCTTACTTTTAGCTGAGGTTAGACAAAGAACACGATGCCTTAGAAGCACAAACACTGATTTACCATAGTTGTCGAGAGATGGCAAATTCTACCGGAGAAGTTAACAATGTATCTCTTATTAGTTCCCTGTCTCTTATTTGGGTATTTACCTTATATCTTCTATTATTCTAGTAAATTTAAAACTTTTGAATATATATGTTTTATTTCATTTATTGATAGTACTATTCAAAAATTAAACCTTTTTTCTTATCCATTTTTTTTTCTCATTTAATTCTAGCTATTTCATTTATTCTTTCCATTCTAATTCTTTGACCAAAAAAAGATATAGACCTATTTGCCTTTGTAACTTTATGTTGTTATATTATTCATGAGTTTTCTTATAACTATTTCTTTATTCATTTGTAGGAATTTCACATTTATGAATTTGATACGTATTTCTTTTGTATATTGACATTCAAAAACAATATGAATGTCATCTTCCCTATGTCCACATAATGGGCACGTGCCTTGAGGTATATTACCTCTATTATTTCTTAATCTCCAAATCGCCAGTCTGAACCAGGCTAGTTCAAACCTTTCTCTCATTTTAATATTATCTATATAGTCTATGTACTCCGACACCATATCTTTTTATATTCATTAAAAAAGTATTAGGGAACGCATTTCATTGATACTACTAAACTCATTTTATCTAGTAATATATTTACATCTTGATATAATTAAGTTTAGGCTTGCTGCGTTGTTTCTAATAGCCAGGGTATCCCTTAGCCATCTTAATCCTATATTAAAATGCTATTTTTAATTTTTACGATTGCCATATTTTTCGTATTTGCAATTTTATTTAATAAATATTGTTTCATAAATGTACTTTGGTCACTCTGGATTCTTTTAATTGAATATTTTGTGTTTCTAACTAGGATTGTACTAATGATATTGTCCATTACCATTTCAATTCTAGCCGCATTATTTGAAGAATTTAAACTAATATTTAATACTTTTTTCACAATATGTGGCTCTTATTTTATTTAAATTTATCAATATTTTTTCTTCTAATCTCCATAACTCACATCCATATAATAATCTAGATTCAACAGTCGTGAAATAAATTCTATTAAGCATTTTAACGTTTGATATTGGTAACTATATCTAGTATTATCTATTATTTTTACTGTTTCCCTACCTATATTATAGGCCTATATAATATTATTTATCTGATTTATCCATTCTCCTTTGTAATTTATATTTATTTCGTGATATTTTAAGTCCACCGTAGTTTTTAAGTTAAATTCGTTGATTAATACATTTTCTGACAGTGATCTTTTACATCCTTTTTTATACAAATTATCAGTTTTGTGAAAAGTGAATAGTGAGTGCTGCATTTTATATTTTATACTGATTGTGCTCACAGCTGTCATTTAGCTCCAGTACAATATCCTTTAGTATCATTTCCTCTTCTGCTAACAATGCATCATCAGCAAATCTTACACATTTTATTCTTCTTCCTCCTACTGTCTCTCCTCCCATGTTCTGAAAACAGTTCTTTGCTAAATCCTCCAAGTAGATATTGAACAGGATAGGTGATAAAGGACATTCTTGACGTACTTCTCTCTCAATTTCACTTCCTTCTGAAATTTCTTCTCCTATCCTGACTTTCACTCGTTTCATATAATTACAGAAATTGAGAAAAATATTATGAAAAAAAAAAAAGATTTATATGTTACATAGCTGGCATAACCATTGAAGAAAGAAACGGATTGTTGTGTCAACCGAGGCACAAAAAAAACCTTTTACCAATCTTTTTGGTAGTTCAATTTTTTGTTTTATGTCCCACCAATTCTAAGTTAAAATGTCCTTTTCGTTTGGTCACTTTCACGATTTCTTCGTCTACGTCATGCAGTCAACAGTTACGCCTGACTCTTCACTTGACGGCAATTGACCACACGTCCAGGATAAAATTCCATTTCATATTGTACGATGATAGAATCACTTTCTTGCAGTGTCTCTTTTAGACTGTAAGAGAAATACTTTGTGACCTGGTAGAGTGTCAGAGAAGTCCCTATGGCCTTAACTCTGCCAGTATAAATAAAGAATTATTATTATTAAATACTGATCTCTTACATCAGTTCTGTCGATTCCTCTGAACCGATGGCAAGTTGAAATCTTCAGTGTTGTCAACGTGTATACTGATCTCTGCCATTTCCAGCAAATGTGCAGCAATCACTTCTTCTTCTTCTTCTTCTTCTTCTTCTTCTTCTTCTTCTTCTTCTTCTTCTTCTTCTTCTTGAGGTGAATATTGTTGGACGTTCAGGACTCTTCAATTTTACTTTAATCGTATTTGTAGGAACTCTGTAATGTTGTGAAGCCGCCCTCTGTGTTCTTAGTCGTGTCCTGATGTCCTGTAGGCATTGTTCAACATCCTCCTTTGTATAAATCGAATATGTGCGTGCTCCTAATGTCTTAATATGTGTTTTTGGCATTCTTCTTACATGACAAGTCGCATAAAAAGAACGAAATAAGCAATAAATTACTTTGGGGATTAATAGTTTAACTAATTAACGTTAAATTTAATGAGGAAACTTTAGCCCAGGACTAAAGATACCCCAGACATCACCTGAAAATACATCACTTTGTTTGGGATAAAATTACATAAAAAAGGGAAGACATAACAACTAAAAATAGTTTTCTACTTTTTCTGCGCATATTTATATATAATTTAAGGGGTTAGGTACAGCTTACAACAGTAAAATTTTTGGAAATATTCAACATATTTTCCCCCATTACTGTATCTTGCATATTAATGAAAATTGGTATCTGTAAAACACTGTCCTCCTGCTATATGAAAAAAAAATTTACGGTTTAAAAACATATATATCAATGTGCAGTTATGAAGCGTTTTCCTGATATCTCATAAGCTTGTTATTTTTTAATGTTCTCTCTCTTTTATTTTATTGCTGAAACACATGTTTACAATATCGTGCTCTTTCAACTACATTACTAAATAAATGTTTTTTTTTTAATTTTGTGTTAGAAGAAAATACTGATATTTGACCAATTTTTTAAAGGAATTTATTTTTTTATCAGACAATCTATTAAAGGTAGAGAAGTAATTTTGCATCATATTGTAAATAAGGCATGAATAAATACACACAAGAAATTTCTTCACAGAATGTTGGATAGTTTTTGAGTTATGAGGGAAATGCTTCATGACTGCACAGTGAACTGCCATCATTTTGAATTTTGAAAAAAATATGTATATATAATAATTTTTTTTTAATCATAAAAATATTTTTTTACATAGCAGAAGGACAGTGTTTTACACATATTAATTTTTCATTATTGTACAAGATACAGTAATGGAGGAAAAATGATGAATATTTCCAAAATGTTACTGCTGTAAGCTGTACCTAACCCTTTAAGACACTTAAATGATTTTTATCACAAAGAAGTTTTCAGAGAGTAAATTGATGTGATCTAACAGCTGATGTACTAATGAGTGTGCTGCGCCCTTGCGGTAAATCTGATAAACTTAAAATGTACTGAATATGTACATAATACTACCATCTATAAGTCAATTAAACAAATATTGTAGTATCTGATGTCAGGTGGCTGATATAAAAATTCAAATCTTATATTTTGTTTGGTCCAGAGTTATACTGAAAGGGCTGAAGTTGCTCCATGTGACGGTAGCTCCTTTGCCCTTTAAGAAAATAATTTAAGTTACATGAAATGTCAAAATGCTGTCTCATTATTTTTGTATGTAGAAATATTAATCTGATTCTGCTGATTTGATTACTCTCCTTATTTCTTGCAACAGATATCCCTTCTGATAGATATTTATGAAACTGAATGTTGTCTCAAGACAGTTCGTGAAACAAATCGAGTTTTATTATAGATTTTTTCCACTCGTCGTCGAAATCATATAATTGCTATTATCTTCTCGAATATCGAAATCGAAAATATACTACTATACTACCAAAGGCCAGAAAGAAGTATAATGAGCAATGAAAATGAAAGTAATTTTATCTACATAGTACATACACTCTGTTATTCAGTTGAGTGTACAGTAATTCCATTGAAGATGCAAACTTTCTCCACGTTTAAAAGCTACAGTGTGTGATTATGTGATATACATAAATTCATCAACACATATCGAAGTTTATGCTTGTACCAATACATGCGACTGATATACAGTAATATCGTGTCTCAGAGCCATCTTCTGTAAGATAGAAAGTCAAGAGTTCTCCGTTATGAGAGATACCAGCGAGCAGACACTTGGCAACAGATCAAGTCTCTGGTTGCAATCGACCTGCAACAAACTCTTCTGTGTAGTTATAATCTCAAAGTTAATGCATAGTCTATGTAACCAAGTTAGAAACTTGAAAGCTGATACAAGAAGTTTGAAAACACCTTTCCATTTTTTGAGATAACAAGGTGATTACACTTTATATTAAATTAACGCTCTGAAAATGTGTTATGTTCGTAAATATGCTTCATAGGAATAAATTGTTAATTGAAAAATTGTGAGTAGGTAATAAATGTATGTAACTGTAGATAATCAGTAGACAGAGGAAAAAAGTAATTCAGATGTGAAGGTAACTACAACGCGACTAATTTGTCTCGTCAGAGGGTTGTTGTTTACGTAAGCACAGTAGGTACACTAGAGGCGCGTGCAGGTATAGGCCGGGGGAAATGTAAATTGACACACGGAATAATCATTGAATATTGGTTGTACGTTGATATAACTATTGTAATGGCATATTTTGTATACCGTACTTTTCTATAAACCATTTAAAGTGAGGATTGTCGAACGTTTTGAATGGAATATTGCAATGTATCATCATTCGACACAAATCCTGGCAAAAGTCATATTTCATATTTGAGGCGAAATTTGAACTTGAGCCTTTATTTCTTCTAACATACGAGCAACATTTTTCATGTGTTTCTGTGTATTACATTGATGTTCTATCGATTGTATTGTTATCTTTTTTAATGAACACATACATAACCGACACTTAATTGTTTCACCAGTATCACCACTAAAAATATCGACACCGTACTCTTGTATTAAAGAGTATACCCTAATGTTTTTTAACATCTGTCTTCAGCATTATGATCACTTCACTGAACACAAATGCAGAATATGTTTACGTATCTCAGTGTTCTCTGTTCACGTATGGAAGAGGACTGACTGAGAACACAGAGTGGCAGTTGTTTTCGGTGTTCGCGTGGTGCTCTCTGCGGACGGTACCGTGTTGTACCTACTTGGGATGCCTGCACACCTCATGCCATAGTCTATGCGTACAATACTTATAAACAGTTAACATGACTTTTATTTGACTTTTTCCGCTGTATGTTAATCACGTTACAAGAATAAGTGGCTATAAATGACATTCATAAACATGAATATTTTAGTTGAGATTTGGCAAGGGAGTCCACTGAAATTTTTAAAAGAGGACTGTGGGCCACTTAGCAGGCATTACCATCACCAAAAATCGAAATTTGACTCGCCAGAGTACAACCCGGAACTATAACCAATTAGTGATGCTAAATAGAATGAATGAGAAGAGAAGACAATGGTTTGAGGGGTTAGGTACAGCTTCCAACAGTAAAATTTTGGAAATATTCAACATTTTTTCCCTCCATTACTGTACGTTGTATAATAATGAAAATTAGTATGTGTAAAACACGGTCCTTCTGTTATATGAAAAAAATATATATATTTTTACGATTTAAAAAAAAGTTATTTATATTTTCTTTTAATTCAGAATGGTGGCAGTTCACTGTGCAGTGATGAAACGTTTCCCCTCATAACTCAGAAACTATCCAACTTTCTATGATGAAATGTTTTGTGTGTATTTATGCATGTCATATCTACAATATGATACAAAATCATTTCTCTGCCTTTGATAGATTGTTTGATAAAAATAGATATCTTTAAAAATGATCAAATATCAGTATTTTCTTCTAACACAAAATGGAAAAAATATGATTTTTAAGGACTATAGTTGAAAGAGCACGATATTGTAAACATGGGTTTCAGAAGTAAAATAAAAAAGAGAGAATATGAAAAAGTTAACAAGTTTATGAGTTATGAGGGAAACGCTTCATACGTATTTTGAAACGTGTGTCTGTTTTAAAGTTTGGAGAGAAACTTCAACCCATATTAGGTCACACGTGTTGACGGTCAATCATTTGTAGTCACTTTTGCAAATGGTGCCGTTGTTAGTAGCAACATGCACTTTGCCTGCAAAAAGGCGGCCGTTGTTGCGGACGTAACAAATCTCTTTTCTTCTCCCTTGCTTTAGTTTGTTTTGCTGTAGAACAGGAATGTCAAAGTGCCTGTATTACGTGCTCATACTAAAAAAATACAAATCGAACAAGGTTCACTTTTAGCAAGATAAAGTACAATCATCGCTGTTAAGGAACTGTTGTGCCGGTTCTTGAGAGCATGCAATGCAGGCGCTTTGACATCTCTGCTGTAGAATGATGTTATATTACCACAGAATAAGTTCAGATATCTTTATTCTTATTCCACTCAATTATCAAGCTATTTTTGGCCATTGTTTAGTTTATGCGAGGAGAGGATTTAAACATAAATGAATTAATAAAATAACATACCGTATTTATAACGATGATTGACTTAATATATCGTCGTTGATTTTATTAAACTTCCTATACGACATTATAGAGCATAATTTTATCAGAAAGAAGAAAAAATTAATTAAATACCATTAGTCTTACACTGAACCTCGATGATGGCACCATGTTAACCAACGTTTTCTACCGAATTGTCTAATATTCTTATGTAGGTCTGTTGATATTTAATTACTTTTTTCTTCCTCCTCTGTACTGTCACACAGGAGGAAAAATCAACGACGATACGTAACAATTCAACTAGTAAAAATGAAAGTGAAAAGAATCGATACAAAAACCTTATGAAAACTAGTCTGTTATGCTATCGTCTGGTACACTACTATAATATAAAATACAACTGATACTGAGCTAAGAAATCTGAAGATCTCATCATTCTAAAAATTCATTTGTATGTTTTAAAAACTGGCTACCTTATTATTTAAGAACAAAATACAACTAATATACAGGGTGATTCACGATAAATTACCGTCCCTTACGGAGCTTATTTTCGAAGACATTCTGAGCAAAATATGTCATATAAACATTTCTCCTAATCTCAATATCTTCAGAATTAAACTAATTTGAAGTTGTTTGTAAAATATCGTTATTATTGAGTTTTAAGGGCAAAAGAATAATTCAGATAAAGACTGAATTATTCAGGAGTATCACTTCTTTAATTAGCTAGTATTCTGAAGTTAAATACAGTATGTGTTGTGAATTCCATAGTTGCTTCGTACAGAATTTTTTTTCGATTTTTAACTATGAAATTGCATTTTCTTGCACATTTATCACAACAATTGTTACAAATCACGCCAATCTTGTAAATTCTTTAAGACTATACATTAGGATGCACAATTAAATTATAAGGAATCAAGTTCCTAAAGTCGTATGATTTGTAAAAATGTTTGTGATAAGTGCTTAAGAATGATGTAATTTTTACTTAGAAATTGAAAAATAAAATCTGTACAAAGCAATTAACAACACATGTTTAGCTCCAGAACACTAGACAATTAAAGAAATGACACTTCTGAATAGTTCATTCTCTATTTGTAATATTTTCTTACTAGTAAAACTAAAGAAAAAAGGTATTTTATAACAACTTCAAATTAATGTAACTTTGAAAATAATGCGATTAGGACAAATGTTTATATGACATTTTTTTGCTCAGAATTTCTTCGGAAATAACCTACGTAAGTGACGGAAAATCCTCGTGAATCATCCTGTATATTAAAATAAAGAAAGCATCATTAATCACAACAACTTTGCTTTGAGAAAAATAGCATATTCCCTGTTGAAGTACCAAATAAAAGTGATGTACAGTGAAGAAATCTTAAGAAATCACAGTTAAAAATATTTAGTTTCTTTGCCTGTTGTATTTACATAATATTATTAAGAAATACGTATTCAATAAATCTAAAGACGACGTAGTTCTTTAGAACTCTTTATTTGTTTTGGAAAATTGACCGACGTACTTTTGAGACACGAAATGAAACTAATGCATAATTAAGAAACCTAAAAATGACTTTGTTCTTTAAACTTCTATAAAAAAAGTTTACTCAACCATACAAAATACAACAGGTGTATAATCAGCGAACCTAAAAGACGATATCGTTCTAATCAATCGCTTCCTTTGGGAAAAATGACTGACTCACTACTAAATTATAAAATACAACTGATGCATAATTAAGTATTCTAAAGATGGCATCGTTCTGAAAAATTCTTGTCTTTAGGAAAATAAGTATGATTCACACTTGTAGCATATGGTAACTAGTGCAAAATCAAGAAATGTAAAGGAGGCATAATGCTAAAAATTATGTTGAATTAAGAAATTGAATTCAGTTGATACAAAACTGAAATATGGAATCGATCGAAAAACTGTTTTTTTTTCTTCAGAAAGTGCTGACCAACTATTGGAAAACAAACTACAACTGATTCATAGCTAAATAACTTGAAGACGGTATTGTTCTAAAATGACTTGTTTAAATTAGAAATATTGCTGGTTCAATCTTAATTATAGAATGCATAGTACAAGTGAGGCATAATCAAGAAACCTAAAGATGGCATGTTGCTCGTTTTTATTTCTTTTTGAAAAGCATCTAACTTCAAATTCAAAATTCAAATTTAAATTTATCTACAATTTACATTTGAAATGAATACATATGTATGGATACCCGAAATGAGCATATGCTCGTGCTCGGGTACAGTCCAGTAGTCTACATAAATTTTACAGGGATCAAATAATAATGCTGATGATAGAAATAATAGTAATAATAATAATAACAATAATAATAATGATGATGATAATAATAATAATAATAATAATAATAATAATAATAATAATAATAATAATAATAATAATAATAATAGGATAATCGTGACAGAAATGATACAAAGATTGTAATAGAAAATAATTCATTAATAATAATAATAATAATAATAATAATAATAATAATAATAAAACAAAAATATTTACAATAATAAAATAAATACTAAGACGGATAAAATAAAATATAAAACCACTAGCGAGAGTTAACACAACTTAAATAAGCATATAATAACCGGAAAAAATTACGAACTCGAAAATCAACAGAAAAGTTTGTTGTATCGCAGACGACAGCAACCGCCGAATTGAAATTGTGTTGTGCATTAATGGTAGTAGGGGGGAGCCGAAAGTCTACGTAACTGCCGTTCTCTTCGAATCTTCTCATACAATGATGTGAAGTTAAGGCTGCAAAAACAAAATGTCTACGAGTCAAACTGTTCATTATTACCAGGATAAATACAAATAATACTGAAATATATTAATCGAGTTTCAGTTATAGATCTCCCCTTTTGTGAAAGAGGTATCATATCAAAATATTTTATGAACGGCGGGGAAAATATAAATTTCAAGAACTCTCTAGTGACAAGAGATAGTGACAAGTACAATCAAGTGTATCTGTGGCGATGCTAAGAAATCATTTATTGGAGATATACACTGTTATTAATTAAGAAAATGATCTATTTGTATTTATTACAATGTTTTATCTTATAGGTTACATGCATCAGATAAATACAATAAAAATTAGTACCATATAATGCTAGTAATACTTAAAAAATAATAATAAAACTTATGAAATATCATACAAAGATTTTCACTTTATTTTTAAACTTAAGAATGTGTAACTTGCTTAGGTCTGGATTATTTTTCAATACTGAATTGTATAGTCTTGGTCCATAATTCCTACTGTGTCTTAATCCAGCTGTAGTGTGGCATTTAGGTTCTGCCAAAAGAGTTGGGACATTTCTTCGGGTGTTATGTACATGTTTTTCAGCTATAAAATTCATTCGATTTTTGTGAAAATAAATTAGTATTGTATGCTTATATATTTTTAGTACTTGGAATTCAGAATAAATGAATTGCGTCGGATAATCAAGTGGTTTATGCAGATAAATTTTGATGATACGTTTTTGTAGTAACATTAATGGAGTTAAGATAGTCTTTGTCATTCCACCCCATCCTATTATTCCGTATTGAATGATTGATTGAAACAAGGCTAGATAAACAACACGGAGAACATAGATAGGCATATATGCAGGAAGGGTTACAAAGTTGTGAATTGTTTTCCGTAACCTATTACATAAATATGTTACATGTTTATTCCATCTTAAATGTTGATCAATGACAACACCTAAATATTTTACTTGCGTAGATTCTGTCAAGGTAGAGCAATTGCAATCAATCAAGTTTATGTTATTGAAATTGTGTATTTTTAAATTTGTATCCTTATCGAGTTTGATTTTTCTCAGACTAGAAGCCGTTAATGTAAAAGGAACTGCAGTTGTTTTTGAAATGTTAAATGAGAGAAAATTTTCACCTAACCATTTCTTAATTATATTTATACTTCTATTAGCATTTAGGTAAGCATCATTCCAATTCGACGCACTAAAAATTACGGCTGTATCATCAGCATATGTGAATATATTTCCAGATGTGTTTCCTATATTAATATTTACCAAGTCATTGATGTATATTAAAAATAGTAGAGGGCCTAAAACCCTACCTTGTGGCACACCTATATTTATATTACGAATTTCACTATGTTTGTCGTTAAATTTCGTTAATTGGGATCTGTTGCTTAAGTATGACTTAAATAAATTTAAAGCGATTCCTTTAATACCGTAGGCATGAAGTTTAGAAGTGAGAATATTATGGTCTACAGTATCAAAGTCTTTTTGAATATCTAGAAAAACTCCTAAACATTTTTTACCCGAGTCTAATTCTTTGATAATCCTTGATGTTACGTTCATAATAGCGTCGTCCGTGCTCATGTTATTACGGAAGCCAAACTGCTTTTGACTTAATAGACTGTTTTTTTCTAAGAAATTAATTAGCCTGCTTTTAATACATTTTTCTAATAGTTTAGAGAGACTTGGTAAGAGTGAGATGGGTCTGTAGTTACTGAGATTGTTTCTGTCACCAGATTTGTATATAGGAATTACTACAGCACATTTTAGATCAGTTGGAAATACACCTTGTGATAGGCACAAATTAAAGACATGGGTTAGTGGTTTCGATATAGGTTCAATAATCATTTTGAGTGTTCTAGTAATGATACCATCAACACCCGGAGCCACATTATTTTTTAAAGTTTTAGCAATAGTTATAATTTCTTTATCACTTACGGGAAACATGAACATTGATGATGATGATGATGATGATGATGATGATGATGATGATGATGATGATGTTGATGGTGATGGATAAGAAAAGGAAGAAGACAGTCTTGTGTTTTTGTTTATTTTTGATGCTATATTGTGTCCCATGTTTGTAAAATGAGCATTAAATTCTTTTGCAATATCATAATGATTCTTAATAATTAAGCCATCTTTATTTACAATTTCCATGATACTGCAGCTTTTATTTGTTGAAACGTTGGTAGCTTCGTTAATAGTCTGCCAAAATCTTTTGGGGTCATTCCTATTGTTGACAAATTTCTCTGAGTAGTAACTAACTTTCATATTTCTTATAACGCAAGTTAAGATATTTCTGTACCTTTTATATTTTTTGATAAATCTTCATTCAAAGGTTCATGTTTTACCTTTTTGGCTAGTCTGTCTCTTGTGCGTATTGATTTAACCCGAAGTGGTCCAGGATTTTATTTTTTTATATTTACTAGGTACATTTTTACAAGTATGAAAGGTATATTTAGTTATTAGATCACGGACTATTTTGTAAAAATTTTGAAAACTAACTTCAGCGTTTTGGCAATCAAAAACCGTTTCCCAGGTCTCTGAGCTAATATTTGCGACTAAGTCTTTGTAATTAATATGTTGCTTGCAATTATGTGAATTTATGATGGAATTCTTAATAATGTCTTTAGTAGTGATAGTGACTAGTCCAAATACCATAAAATGGTCTGTAATTGCACTATTATATACTCCAGATTTGAAATCTAAGTTAATAGCTGTTTTGAAGAATATATGATCAAGGCATGCATTGTATCGAGTAGAACCTTTAAGTATTTCAAAAAACAATATTCATGCATAATATTCAAATATCTGTTGCCAGAGTTATCTAAATTGTGTTCTAAAATTTGAATATTAATATCACCTAAAATAATACGATTTTTAACGTCTTTTAGTTCATACAGAGATTGTTCAAAGCTATCCAGGAAATCAATTTTGCAGTTATTTGGAGATCTGTAGATTGCTGTTAGAGAAAATGGAATATCTCCTATAGAAAAGTCAAAATGAATAGAGTTACAGTGATTAAATTCTACATCTTTAGAGCAAACGGTAATATAATCTTTAAAATATACAACTATTCCATCACATTTATTATATTTATTTATTTTGACGTATTTTATAGCCATGTAAGTCAAAACCGTTATCATGATCGATCCAGGCTTCAGTAAGAACTATTATATCGAAAAAGAAAGTAAAATTTTCTAGTAATACACAAAATTCATCATACTTTTTATTTATACTACGAATATTTAGATGAAGAATTTTTAAATGTGATAGACTAGTGCTAATATAACTGTTGCAGAGAGAAACTTGCTATTGGAATGCAGAATACAGCTGGTACATACTTAAGAAACACAAAGACAAAAACTTTGGCGATTTTATTTGGTAAAACATAGCTAGCCCACTCTTGATTCACAAAATAAGATTGGTACGTTGTTACGAAATATGAAATACGCATGGTTTTGAAAAGTGAATGTTGATTTCGGGAAAATGGCTGTTCCATTATTGAAGTACGAATATGGATGATACATAGTTAAAACATGATATCGTCCTGAAAAAAAATTGTTTTTATGGAAAATATGTTTAGTTCGCTCTTAAAGCACCTACAAAATACAACTGATGCATAGCAAAGACAATTAATAAACGGCATCGTTTAAAATATTTTATTTATTCTGGAAAAATATTTGACCGTTTACACCTCTGAAGTAAATGTGTTGAAATTAAGGCTTTAGATCGTACCTTCGCATGAGTTTGTTACAATATTGCTATTGCTTTCCACTATTAATACTCCTGCATAGAATTTGACACAAGGACTACCAGGTAATATGAATCCTAATAAATAGTACACAAGGAAATATATTAAATTAATATTTCAATATTAAATTATAATATCTTTTACAGTGTAGCTATTAAGTTTGCTTTGCAACTCGTAATATTAATTTTACCATTCGATACATTGTGCATAAATGGATTTATATTGTACCTCAGACCATAAATGAACGTGTTAACATTTACAACCGCTAACAATTGGATCTAAAATGACGACTTTCAGTACAGAATTACCTCAATGTCCTTCATGGTTTCACGGAAGAATATCTGTTGTGTATTTAAAAAAAATCACGCAATAAATTTAATGTGAACCCTATCGAAACCGAGGAAAGAAGTATATTTTGTAAACTTTCGCTACTGTTTTAGAATTCGAGCTGTATATTTTCTTTGCTTGGCTTCAGTACTCTTCGTGTCAACAGAATTTCTGTCATCCTAGGAAATGGACAGTGTTAATTGGAGTATTTATTCGTAACTAATGAAAATTCATTCCTTGTACTGCAGAATTTGTTTCATGAAACAGAAACTTGCACTGTAAACATAACTAGGCCTATTTCAAATCCCACTACTATAGCGCTTCAAGTAGCTGTTGATAAGTCTGTCCGTCTGTCCCACGCAGTGCTTCGAAAACGGTGCGTAATAGAGAAAAATACTGAAGATAAAAAAAGTTCCATTTTGAATTAAAATCTTCAAATCACTCTCTCCATGACAACAAACACATATGCAACAATAAAGTCCATACACGCATTCATTCATTTATAATTCCTTCACAAACAACAAGTTACAAAAAAAACCCTACAATTAAAATTAAATTTAGGTACCAGAAATGAATAAAATAATATATCTTGATTACACATTATTAATACATATCATTTACAAATATAGTTACTTATAACAATGATTTTCTAGTGTTAATGTGAAAACTAAGTGGTATATTACAGTCAGAAAAAAAAACCGCAAATACACTAGAACTGTACGAAATACACAGATACAAAAACACCCACACAGTACATCCTCATCATACAACTAAATTTCAGAAAACACACCCCATTTAACTCTACATTACCAAACGCAAACCCACTCCCCGCAAAACAGCTTAAAAGACCAGAAGAAGCAAGAATACCGCTAGTTCTGAGGATGACTGAAACGAAAGTGTACATTAATCAACTAAATAATAGCCTATACCACTTAGTTTTTCATATTAATACCATAAAATCGTTATTATGATTAACTATATTCTCAAGTGATGAAATATTACATAGCACACGAGAGTAAACAGATTTTAATTGAGCTGTTCAGAGCAAAAGTCGTGTAAATCAAAATTGGATAATGAGGTTTAAAGTAAAAATTCTGTAAAATACAGCGGAAAGTAGCAATTAATATGTCGTTCTTGCTATCCACTGACCACTAATAGTTTAAATAAATCGAATATTAATTGCTATTTTGCGCTATATTTTACAGAATGTTCACTTCAACCCTCATTACCCATTCTTGACTTACACCACTTCTACGGCTCAATTGTTTATATTATAAATTACTATTTGCTACGATTCTTTACATTTAAATCATTGAGAGTTTCTTTAAATATCTGTAGTAAGGTACTCGTATACCATATTTTGAACTGCCTGATAGATACTCGAGATTTGAGGTAACAAAACGCCAGAGCTCGATTTGCATCGCATCGACAATGGAGAAACCATGCTCCAATTAATGGGATCAGTATCCATGACTGTGAATTGTACGCAGTATTAAAGCTGAGGGCTCTACCGTTTAATGGTTTGTTGTCAAGTAGAGTTAATAATACACGTCTACTCTTTTAATAAAATATTAAAACTTCCTTTATTTAAAGACTGGCAAGGTGTACCAGATATTCACGAACATGTATAGATAGTAATTGAAAAAGAAAAGAAAGAAACCTATGTTATAAAATACAGTAAACGAGTACAATGGAGTATACTGTATAATACTACTATTAAGTAAGTATGGAAGAAAATGACAGGCATATATTTTATATGCACTTCACATATTCTGGAATGGGACGAATGGACAAATATATTAGGAGCCTAGAAGACTAATGGCCGAGTTGCAGTAGTCTGGGGTATTGGATTAATAATAATAATAATAATAATAATAATAATAATAATAATAATAATAATAATAATAATAATAATAATAATATAATAATAATAATATTTTATGAAGCAATAGCACGGAATGAACATCAACACACCATTTTAAATTTTACATGAATGTGTACTATTTCTATACTTACGGTAACGTACCATGTTTTTTATTTGGTTATTTTACGACGCTTTATCAACTAGTATGGTAATCTTGCTTCTGAGTGAGATGAAATGGGCCCTAAGTCCAGCGCTGAAAGTTACCCAGCATTTACCCTTAATGGGTTGAGGGAAAACCTCGGAAAAAGCATCAACCAGGTATCTTGTCCCAACCTGGATTAGAACCTGGGCCCGCTAGTTTCACGATCAGACATGCTAACCGTTATTCCGCAAACAACGGTGGACACATACCATGTTGAAGTTAGTTATTTCTAGGGGTGGCAGTTTACGACCCTGGACATATAAATTATTGACTGTTACATTTACTGTTGATAACTAGGAGACGAGAACCTAAACAAAAAAGTTCAAGAGCACTGTGCCGAAACAGACCAATCAAAGCAAAGTAAACTATGTCAGGCAACACGACCATGTGAACTATGAGCCAATAAAAATCTTATCTCATTCTATAGCCACTTAACCCGACTATCTTGTACGTATTGGCAAAACAACACACCGACTAATATGCAACCTAAAAGCTGCGTATGTTTTGGATCGGAAACTTCCAGCTCTAGGTACATCAGTATGTGTTTGAATCATTGACGTAGGTACAGTAGCTTAAGCAGTGGTGCTTTTATAATAATAATAATAATAATAATAATAATAATAATAATGGCTTACTTAACCTGGCAGAGTTAAGGCCGTAAGGCCTTCTCTTACACTCAATCAGGATTAAAACTTGCTTACATAGTTGAAAATACAACTGGATCGGATTTAAGTAATTACATACTGAACATAACAATTTACCTCATAAAATAAAAATAAACATAGTGGAATACATATTAATGTTGTTAGAATCAAATACGAATCACACAAAAACAGAAGCCGATAATTCAATAAAAAATGTACACAGTAAAAATAAAAAAAAAAACACATTGGAATACATATTAGTATTAGATTACAAGTAAGTAGGATTTACATAATTATACCAGAAACCAACAATTGAAAAAAATGTACACAGTGTCTGTTAATCCTAGCTTGCTTTCGGGCATGTGTTCGAATCTCCTTCTGGGCTGGTTACCTGGTTGGGATTTTTCGAGTATTTTTCTAACTGTAAAGCAAATGACAGGCAAAATTATGGCGAATTCACGGACTCATCACCCCAAACTCCGACTCAATATCTCCAAATTCATTGACTCTATATAACATGTAGTTCTTAAAGTATCGATATACAAAATTGATTAAGTTAAATAGTTTAATAATGCTGAGTACTGCAGCAAACTGAGCGTGTTTCAAAATATTTAATGTAATTAATGAAATAATAAACATTTTCCTAAACAATATTTGCGGTTTGATTTCATACTATGTTTGAACGGGAGATGAAAATTTACACGAATAGTTTAAATATTTGCAAGTAAAGCTGTAACGATTCATCACCAGTATCGCACAATATTATTGATAGTGTTAAAGGTCAAGGTACTCGTATTCTGTTACGAACCTCCGATATTCCAAATCATTGCCACATGTATAAATCCCCATTATTCTTCGAACAGGAGTTCCACTCTGTGACAAATTGGTCGTTAGTTGAAGCAGCTCTGAACTGAAACTACGAGCTCTTTATTCCTAATGGCTGCTGCGTACAATTTCTAACAGGTATTTCAAAGGTCACCAGAGTCGTCTTGCTAATAAGTGAACATCCGGGTGAGATAAAAGGTGAGTTTGAAGAAGGTGAAAATGTGGATGCGAATGTGAAGAACCGACATTGTTAAGAGTTTTCTATGGTAATAACTGCTAAATGCAGACCTTACTGATTAGAAAATTGAAGTCAGATATTGACGGAATATAAGAAAACGGCTGGTAGCCTACCATTGAACAATTCAAAATCGAAATAAGTTTTAAAATTCAATATTTATACTTAAGCGATTGTACGACTTTTCGCCCCAGGCGATTCGTATCAGTCAATTTCGTCCAAAATATTTCATCCCAACATTCATTTGTCACAATTTGTTTTCCCAATTGTCTTCACGTCAAAATCTGGTATTTATATATGATACACTGCCAAAGTTCTTTGCATAAATCTTGTGTATAATTTTTTTAAATGCCACGATCTCCAAAATTGCCACGTGTCATATAAAGTTGGTACATTATTTTGGATACAGATTTGAAAGTGCCGTCGCAAAATTTTAATATTTGTAAATGTTTCCCTTTCGACAACACGGCTAATTTTCTGTCATTGTCGAACCGCAAAAGTCATTCAGGATGGTCACTGTCAAATTCAAGTCGTCCAGAGTCTTAAGTTTGGGTGCCAACGGTAGGTTTTTTTTTGCCGTATTCTCTGTACAATACGGAAAATGGTTCTTTCCTCCAGAAGCTTCAAGTAAACTTTATTCCATTTAGAAATAGTACCGATTCATAACCCTGACGCAATTTCTTATGACGTTTGATAAGATTTCGGTGACATTGCATTCACCCCAGTCTGGAAAATGTGAGAGTTCCTTTTCCCGTAGTGTATTTTTTTATTTTAGTAGGTTATTTTACGACGCTTTAACAACATCTTAGGTTATTTACGTCTGAATGAGATGAAGGTGATAATGCCGGTGAAATGAGTCCTGGGTCCATCACTGAAAGTTACCCAGCATTTGCTTATATTGGGTTGAGGGAAAACCCCGGAAAAAACATCAACCAGGTAACTTGCCCCAACCGGGAATCGAACCCGGGCGACCAGGTTTCGCGGCCAGACGCGCTAACCGTTACTCCACGTAACCCGTAGTGTATCCAGAGAACATATCACCAGGTGTAAAAGACCGGAACACTGTTCTCTCTACTCATATCTCCATTCAGTTTTACATATCTCCTTTCCTATATTTGGTGCATATGAATCTTTTGTAAATTAGTTCGGGTGTTCCTCTTTTGGATGTACGCCTAGTAAACTTGGTCGCCCATTAGCGGATAATTTTGAAGATATTTGACTCCTTGTCTGCTTCCATGATAGGGATACGCAACTGGCGAGAGAGGGGTGGAAAGCATGGGAAAGCGTTGGTTCCCCGTCCACAGTCCACCGGTATTTAATGACGTATCTGTGACCCCGGCGTACTAAATCAAATAACACAGACACTGAATACAAATCCTTTCCTCTACCAAGTCAATGACGCGGTGGTGGAAGGAAGGGATGAGTGACGTATTCCGATGAGTGACATAACGCCACAATTGACGCCCACTTCTGCAAGCCTGTTTTATGACAACGACAAGATTAGTGTTGCTCATAAATATGTTAATGTTTGACTAGAACAGGGTAAGTGTAAAAAGATTGTGGGAGAGGAAATGTCATATCTTACATACGGATTGTAGGCCTACTGTGTTTCGTTCCCAGAGTCTGGGAGAGACACAAATTTTGGACGAATTATGGACAGATTTCTTTTCGTTTTGTCTCAGATGTCTGGGAGGAAAAGTAATGTGTAGGCTAACAAAAACGGCTGAGACGAAATTTTTATTCCGGGATGAAACCGACCGGGACGAACTGCTTAGGCGAAAAGTCGTGTTGTGTACTATACATCAGCTGATTACTTTTAGAAGAAATGCACTCATATAAGTTATAGTTTAATGTTAAACATGGTATCCATTATTTATAATACTGCGAAGGGAACACTTTACCATACTGACAGAATAATGTGTAAAGTGAAACTTTACTTTAAAAAAATCTTTGAATATCTGTTTAAGGTAACTTCATAATTTCTCTAATCTTGACGTTTCGAAGAAACTAACTGTATTATTGGCAGAATTATTTTTACTTTTCGTTGCGAATTTCGAAAAGTATAGCATGTTTCAACAATCTGCAAAATTGAAGCCCGATAAAATTAGTAAAGAAAATCATTGTTGTAGCATTATTATTCCTTCTTATGAACCCATTCCTTCGGCGTCAGTTGGTCTGGTCCCTTCATTGGCTGTAGCGCCACGGATTATTATTATTATTTATTATTATTATTATTATTATTATTATTATTATTATTATTAATTGCACAATAAATTTAGTTGGTATGATATGAAATTGGCGTATGCAATATTGCAACTCTTCTTCAGTATTGTCCAGAAGCAGATTTGGTCATCTGCACGTAAAGGTGTCAAGCGACGCTATCATGAAACAAGATATAACAATATAAGTTATTGTTAATTTGCAGTGTCTTATTATGGCCTTCATGTATAATATTGTACATTGAACAATTGAGGTAATAAAGGGAAACCTTGTCGTTCACTGCAGTTTGTGTATTACCAATGTGAAATATTTCTGACATAGTGTCTTATATGAAGTGAATAAAAAGTTCGGTGAAGCGCAGAAGAGAATATATTAAAACTAGTTGCTTGTGCGGCAAATGCTGCAAACTAAGTTCATTAGACTTTCAAATAAATTTTTTTCAGATTTATTTTAAATTAAGAATATCAGACATTTTGAAAGTTATTTGCTTCCATAATAATCAAACATACTCCCTCTGTATGGTTTTTTTTATGCCAAATACTTTTTCTTGAACATTCACCTTCAGATTTTGAGTTTCAACGCGAAAACGCAAGTAACAATGTCAGGACGATCAGTGGGTTTTTTCAACTGGGAGTAAATCAGTAGCTATTTCAGGTCATTGTGGGTTGTACAGTAGGTGAAAGTTAAGAAAAGTCAGGTTTGGTACGCTTTCGAATAATAGACACAGCATCTTGGTATAGCTGCTGCATGTAGAGCTTGAAATGTAGAGGGTAAAATCATATCCAAGGATTTTAAAAAAAATAGTAACTTTCTGTGAAGCGTTAGTTTTCCTACATAATTTTCCTATTTTCCAAAATCCATCTTTCGTCAATTTTGAGAAGTAATTGCATTTCAGAATAAAACAAAACACATAGGTACTACAATAAACAATCGGCTATTACACGAAGGCCACCTGCAGGATTGCTGACTTCAAAGAGATCTTGCTTAAATGATCGGGAGACTACAAAATTTTGTAGGCCTCTAATTTTATCAATAAGAAATACCTTTTTGTCTTTCATTAGGAACTGTAATTTTTGCGCTCTCTCGAGCCAATACTGAAGAGAATGACGCATATAAATATCTATACCACACCGCCATTAAGTATATGAAAAAGACCCAACCCCACTTGATTAATAACTATAAAAATAATTGATTTTTAATAACAATATTATTATCCTACGCAAGTTGTGTAGTTATATAATAGCCGCCACTCAGTAAATTATAGAAATTATCTAATTTAAGATATTCTCAACATCTACTTATATAACGCCAAAACGTTTCCCTTTCATGTCAACAATATAGTATTAACACAGTCTAGACTGTGGCATATATATATATATATATATATATATATATATATATATATATATATATATATGAAAAATAGTCACATCATGGCATTAACGATAATAATATTTTATTTATAATGGTAATAATGTCATCAAACCATCTCAAGTTGTGTATAATTTAACATCCAAGACACAGCTGTACTCAGAAAATTACACACCGCAGAATCAGATCTGTAAATTATTTTTAGTAAGCCTTGAAGTTTTTAATAATCAATTTAATTTGAAGTCAGCAATCCTGTAGGTGGCCTTCGTGTAATAGCCGATTGTTTATTGTAGTACCTATGTGTTTTGTTTTATTCTGAAATGCAATTACTTCTCAAAACTGACGAAGGATGGATTTTGGAAAATAGGAAAATTATGTAGGAAAACTAACGCTTCACAGAAAGTTACTATTTTTTTTTTAAATCCTTGGATTCCAAGCTTCAAAATGACGGGTGATGCACTAAAATCCGATCAGCCGTTTTCCCGTAATTTCCATTACCAGTAATGGCACTTAATAATCCGTTTAAGTTATAATGTATTTAATAAAAATATTATATCTCTTAATGAATTAAATAATATTTTAAGGATTAGCCTGTATAATGCGAGTAAACGATAGTGAAATTCTTCTCTGTAACATGAAGTCGCCGTGAACGGAGTGGATGCTGGTGCTGAGAGTGTGTGTTATTACTTGAAACCCAGTATTTACAGACAATTTTAGAGAGGTTTACAAATCCCATCAGATTGAGCGGATGGCGCTGTGAGGTGAAATGGAACAAATTTCTCCAGGGACCGTCAGATTCTTTCTAGCGTCCTTGTGTCTTCGTCCGGCAAAGAGAAGAGGATCTCTGTGTTCGATGTTAACAAAACAACTTTGAACCTATCAGCCAGATAAGCACTGCAGTAACGCTAGGTGATATTAGTCGAGTGAAAATTAAATAATTTTCGTATTGATTTAATGTCAAATAACTTAATTCATTTACATATTGACTTTTTGTCTGAAGGTACTAAATATATTTTCTGTGTTTAATGTAATAAATTATGTGTACAGTCCTGCGTTTGGACACCTGAAGTCTCTAAGCAATACGCAAAAGTGTAGGTATTAGGCGCAATTCACACAGAGAAGACGTGACTCGGACATGATGGGGCGGAGACATGATGACTTTTCGAGTCTCTCCCATGAAAACAAATGTATCAATGCACACAGAGAGGACGGGGTGGGGCCACGCCACTTCGAAGTCAGCGCTTCGCCTCTTTCGAGTCACAAGTGGCCCCTTCAAAGCGACACGTGGCGTCTGACTGTAAAAGAAAATTCGCGGCAATTTTGATTTTGATATTCAATTTTGTGAAGAGATGGTGTAATATGGTATGTTTTATTATCCTTTTTTTATTAGTAGGTTATTTTACGACACTTTATCAACATCTGTTATTTAGCGTCTGAATGAGATGAAGGTGATAATGCCGGTGAAATGAGTCCGGAGCCCAGCACCGAAAGTTACCCAGCATTTGCTCATATTCGGTGGAGGGAAGATCCCGGAGAAAACCTCAATCAGGTAACTTGCTCCGATCGGGAATTGAACCCGGGCCACCTGGTTTTGCGGCCAGACGCGCTAACCGTTAATATGGTATAGAAACATTGGTGTGACATTATATAAAAATTCTGGAAACGGTCGGGATACATGTTCAATTCTTTCATCACAGCTTCTACTCCAAAATATCTGAGAGCTCGCTTTGAATATCTTACAACTTTGCGGAATGAACATCAGAATTTTTTTTTATCTATTCCTCGTCACCGTACCTCTTTTTATTCATCCTCTTTCACCGTGTCAATTTGTCCCCTAGGGAACTCCTTACCTCGTCATGCCAGGGATTTCCGAACTGTTAATCAATTTAAATTAAGAATTAAAATTACATACTTTTACATGGAATCGATTTGTGAGTGTTAGCCGAATTTAATAGGTTATTCTATGTATTTGCATAAATTGTCATTGAAGCCTATTATAAAGTGGCAATAGGATATAAATTGTAAATAATTATGTATCATGTTAGTATTTCATTATAGGCTACAGTATGTAAGCTCCTTAATGTGCATGATAACGATTTTATATTTAAATATTACTACGTTTTATTGTTTCAATGTATACTATATTTCACTTCTGGTAGTGTGGAAGAGAAGGTCTCATGGCCTTAATTCTACCAGAATAAAAAAATTTAATTCATGAATAAATAAAGCATAAATGAATGAACGAATGAATGAATGAATGAATGAATGAATGAATGAATGAATGAATGAATGAATGAATGAATGAATGAATGAATGAATGAATGAATGAATAAATAAATAAATAAACATGCATAAATAAATAAAACAAGCAAAAATATTTTTGGGTTATTTTACGACGCTGTATCAACATATCAGGTTATTTAGTGTCTGAATGATATGAAGGTGATAATGCCGGTGAAATGAGACCGGGGTCCAGCACCGAAAGTTACCCAACATTTGCTTGTATTGGGTTGAGAGAAAACCCCGGGAAAAAAAAACTCAACCAGGTAACTTGCCCCGACCGGGATTCGAACCCTTCTAAATAAAATAAATTAAATAAATAAGATATGGCACACATTCTTCCTTTCTTTCTACTACTAAGGGTGCACAAAATATCTTTTTTTTTTTTTAAAGCCAGTTGTACGAGAGCCAGGGCATCCTCATCATCTGAAGAAGACATTACGAAAGCTGTGCGACGCGCAAGTGTCGCAAGAGTTTTTGACTCTTCAGTATGCTTTGCTCACGTCATATCCGCGTCGTGTCTCCGCCCGACGTCCGAGTCACGTCCTGTCTACGTCTTCTCTGTGTGAATTGCGCCTTAGAGATGAACAAAACTAACTGCCGCTCTCGCTCGCAGCGTCCCTTGCATTTGTCTTTCGAGTCTCGTCTCGTCATTCTCGTGCGCTTCGAGTCTCGCTCATCATTCTCGAAATAGCATTTGGTCGGCGTGGAAAGATTTCGTAACTTTGAATAACATACGTCATTGAAATAAATAACATTACAAATGTTCAAATTAGACAAAAAGACAAAACAGAACAGTACCTCAGTTATCAAAATATTCTGGTTCTATTATATATTACCTAGGTTATATAAATAGAAAAAAAAACAATTCTCAAATAAATTTTCATTTCTAAAACGTAACATTAATACCTTTTTACTTGAGATTGCACACTTGATCTTAAACATATGAAAAGATAATTCCTAGCCCTTTAATAAGGGCCTAGTAATTAAATAAAGACTGGGGAACTGATTATTATACACTGAACGGTAGAGATGTTTCAAATAGGCTACTTGATTGTTTATACATACATAACAGTTGCCAAAGTAGATAAAAGTTCAGTCAGATATAAACAACTGTGACGATTCAAGGCTGCTTGACTTCGGGACTTTGGGAGTCATCAATCTCGAGTCTTGGAACACCCTCAGCCAATCTTTACATCAAGGACGCGACATAATACAACATTATCGTGCGGGTTTTCGGCTTTGCGGGCGTTGTTAGTCTCACTTTCTCGATCGTTGTTCATCTCTAGTAGGTACGTATGGAGTGTAGGTCGGTGTCATCCTACCCTTCTTACACACATCATGTTTCCTGTTCAGTGAATATGCGGAAACACAAAGCTATAGTGATTTCGGAGTTTTTTTAGTTGGTTATTTAACGACGCTGTATCAACTACGAGGTTATTTAGCGTCAATGAGATTGTGATTCCGAGATTATATTTGGTGACTCCACACCTGTGGAGTAACGGTCAGTGCGTCTGGCCGCGAAACCAGGTGGCCCAGGTTCGAATCCCGGTCGGGGCAAGTTACCTGGTTGAGGTTTTTTCTGGGGTTTTCCCTCAACCCAATACGAGCAAATGCTAGGTAACTTTCGGTGCTGGAACCCGATTCATTTCACCGGCATTATCACCTTCATTTCACTCAGACGCCAAAGAACCTGAGATGTTGATACAGCGTCGTGAAATAACCCAATCAAATAAATAAATATTTGGTGAGATGAGGCCGAAGATTTTTCTGCATTCACCTCGACCTGTTAGTTCGGCATGCGTTTCGACATCGTGGTGAAGAGTTAAAGTGGAATTGTTTTAAATGGCAATAATGTCGATTTGTCACTGCCTCATGTGGCTAACCTAATGTGTCAATTCGATTAATTTAATCACAAGAAGATTTGTTATAATAATACAGCAAATTAAAATATGATAATTTATGTGACAATGATGTTTTGTCTCTATATCAATATTTCTGATTTAATTATTATATAGTTTGTATACTGTCTGTACTTCTCTCTCCCTTTGACGAATTTATATTTACTGTTTACGATATGTTTATAAAGTAATACAATATTTGAAACATCAATTTATGGTTATACTTTTTAAATATACACTTTTAACATAATCTGAGAGAATGTGTAAAAGAGAGAGGTTGGAAAAAAGAGAGAGTGTAAGAGACAAAATGTGAGGGAAAGAGAGAGGCTGAAAAATATCAGGGCAGAAAGATATAAATAAAGGGATAAAGGGCATATTAATCGGTCATTCCATTCAGTAGAATTTTTGTGTGTTTGAAATTGAAATGTAAATACGGATCGAAATGTGCATAATTTATAACAGTTTTACTAATTATCGTGTAAAACATTTGCTGCATTTCTTGCATAGAAGTTGTAATAAAAGTAAATGCATTGTTTGCGTGTGACAATTCTTATATTCCTTCCCTTTTTTGATATTGCTTTTGTTACACATTTAATTCTTTGTTTGCTTTTAAGGTTGCTTCTATATCCCCTTACATTTTCAATACTTCATACTGTAATAAAAACTCAATCTGCGACATGGCTCCCCGGTAATCTTACTTCCCAACCTGAAGCGTTCAACAAATCCAATAATATCTTGAACTCAGTAAAATTTCTCATAAGCACATTGAAGTTTTGTTCTTATATTGAGATTCCGTGTCACCCTGTAGGTATAGATGAAATCTTCCTCCTCTTGAATATGAATGTCTGGTGACTCGATCCTGCTCAGCGTCGCGTCGAGGCGCCTGCAGCCTTAGTGTCGTCGCTTCATAACCACGTCTTCGACAACAACACATTTTCCTTGGCACAGTTCCCTCTTTTGTTTTGTCTCTGATTTGAGCACTTGCTTATCTCTCTATTTTATTACAAATTCTCTGTCGTACAGTATGCTCTTCAAATAGGCTATGTATACGTTTACTAATACATTTTGTTTATTGTTATGATTTCAAGGTGCACTATCTCTATATACAATATATGCATGCCTATTTCTTTAAGCAATGTTCTATAACTGTAGATTGTAAATATTGACTTAATTAACCCTCAACCCGGTATATAAAAGTCTTGGTGCTAAGCCCTGAAGCAGTATTTAAATCACCTAGTAGAATTAAATGTACTTAACGTTTCCAAGGTGGTGTTACAAATTTTCAGGGATGATGGCGAAGGGCACATGTATCAATTTGAGATAAGGAACTATGGTCCGGAAGTGACAGAGACGAAAATTATAAGCAAAAATAGTTGTGTGGAAATGGAATTCTAATTTGGCACCACGTGCCCTCTTACCTTTAACCTTTGGAACAGTCGTGGAAAAACGGTATGGGCCGGATGTCTCCTACTTGGGTACTTCGCCCGATAAAATCTGTGAGCTTGTCTACTGTTCCAATTGGCTCATCCGTATTCGAAAATCAGGTCTGCTTATTCCGCTCTCGTGTACACCTCCATTTCACTAGGACTGATCGACCGGACACTGCAACGTTTACATATACACTACTGTCTACAGACGTACATATCAGGACCGACCATGTCCGTCATACATTATGCTATCTGCATTGCTTTAGTGTAGTTTCCTGTCCCCATCCCTCAAACAGCGCACTGAATGGAATACTGTAAGTAAACAACGTCAGATGAATACAGTATGTGTAAGATGTACAGATAAATACACATAAATAAGGTGTAGAGAGGAATGAAATTATTTCATTTCCACATAACTATTTTTCCTTGTAACTTTCGACTCTGTCATTTCCGGAGGAGGGACCCTTATCTCAAATTGATACATTATCCCTGAAAGTTTATAACATCACCTAGGAAACACCCTGTATATTAGAATTGGTCAAATATTATACAGTCTCGCGACGTGGCGTCGCGGTCTAAGGCATCCTTCCTATCACCCGCGTTACGGAATGCGCGCTGGTTCGATTCCTCTTGATGGAAGAAATTTTCTCATGAAATTTCTGCCAGTGTATGGGACCAGTGCCCATCCAGCATCGTGATGAACTTGGGGAGCTACGATAGGTAGCGAAAATCCGATTTCGCAAACCAGCTATAACGGCTGGGGGATCATCATGCTAACCACACTGGTTGGATGATCGTACGCCTCTGCTTCGGCATGTGGACGTGAGGCCAGCAGCTGGCTGGTCGGTCTTGGCCCTTCAGGGCTGTAGCGCCATGGATTTACTTTTTTTTTTAATATTATACAATCATATGGTAGTAAAAGGAGTGATAGTAGGAGAAAGAAGAATAAAGTGGACCAGATTTGCTGATTATATGGTGGTGTTAGCAGAAGAGGAGACGGTACTAAGGGATATGCTACTGGAGCTAAATGACAGGTGTGAGCAGTATGGAATGAAGATAAATGACAACAAGACGAAGACCATGGTCATAGGAAGAAAAGTAAAGAAGGTGCACTTGCGAATTCTAAATGAGACAGTGAGAGCAAGTGGACAGCTTCAAATATGTGGGATGTACTATAAGCATTGACATGAGCTGCTCCCCAGGAAGTCAAAAGGAGGGTAGCAATGGCCAAGGAACCATATTTATATTTAAATTTCAAAGACACAAAACTTCTATTGAATACAATAATCCATTAAAAAGTCGTTTATCTATTTACATCTATCTGCCCTGCTATTTTTCAGTCTTTCTCTCCTCCGTACACTCTCTTCTCTTTCCACGCTCTCTTACATATTCTCTCAGATTATGTTAAAAGTATATATTTAAAAAATATAACTCGAAATTGGTGTTTTAAATATTGTTTTACTTTATAAACATATCGTAAACAGTGAATATAAATTCATCAATAGACGAGAGACGTACAGAAAAGTATAATGAAATCTTAAGAGGAAAGCAAAAAATAAGAAAGACTAGAAAATGCTGGGGTTGCAGTGAAAGATCTGCCATTGGGCAGAACACTATGAATGAATGAATAAATGTTTGATTAAAACTTTGTCTTGTTTATGGTTAATAAGATAAAGTCCGGGAAATTAATAATTTGAGTATTATTTAAGTCATAGTAAATTTTAAGAGATGTAATCACAGTCTAGAAGATTATGACATTAGTCTTAGAAACATTAATTTTCTTTTAATTGTCTTCAAGCCACTTCGCAATTGCTTCTGTGTCCCTTTGAAGAGATTGAGTCAGCCGTAGACCTACTTACAGTATGTTTGGACGGAAAATTTTTAAATCGTCGGTGAATAATAAAGTCAATTATAATTTTTCCAGAGATATTATCGATGAGGATTATAAAAATACAATAATAATAATAATAATAATAATAATAATAATAATAATAATAATAATAATCAGTATTTCGTAAGATTCAATAGAGAATTGATCTAATTATTTTTTTTAAATCGTGCTACGTTAATAATTACATAACTATGTCTACTTAATATTAGCCTCACAAAATTTATAAATCAGTTCGGAAGTCATAAATACTTAGTTTTGAACGGGTTTAAGTGTAATTGTCTCTATTATAAGCTTAGCAAAATTCTTAATTTAATTTCTAAATATACTGAATCGATTATGTACTGGAATTTGGTAAAGTATTTAGACGATTCTTCTACATTCATAAAAAATTACATAATCGCTAAATTATTGTAAAGATAATTATATTTTTAATTTGAGGGGTTGTCCGTGCACCAATTTTCCCTGATATCTTGTATAATTTTGAATATTTTAAATGTTTTTCTCCATTTTATTCACAGTGATTGTGTTAATAACTCTGCCTCTAGCACTGTTTTATCATTTCCAGTTCTATTTTTATTCATAATTACCTATTTATCTAAAAAAAATAAAATTTAAAATTGATGACAAAACTTATCACAGAAAAATATTTCGTGTTTTTATATTCCAATTATAAGAGTGGAATTTTTAAACATATTCGTTGTGAATAAAATAAATGAGGAAGGATTAAAATACTTCCATGTCGGCCTGGTTGGCGCAGTTGGTATAGCGCTGGCTTTCTATGCCAGAGGTTGCGGGTTCGATCCTGGGCCAGGTCGATGGCATTAAATTGAGACAGACTTATGTCAGTAGATTTATTGGAATGTAAAAGAACTCCTGCGGGACAAAATTCTGCCACACCGGCGACGCTGATATAACCTCGACAGTTGCGGTCGCCGTTAGCCTATATAAAAAAACTGTATTTAACATAAAATACATTCAAAATTGTACAAGTTATCAGAGGAAAAAATTTCTCCGTACAAATAGCAACATTCCTAAATTTAAAAACATAATTATCCTCAATAATATTATTTTTTAAATTGTTTATGAATGTAGTTGTAAAATTCAATCACTAAAAAGGATTTCAGTACAAGATTGTCAGGATATTTAGAAATTAAAATTTGAATTTTATTAAATACATACTAGGAGAAGGTTGTACAGTAGTGGCAAAAAAAAAAAACCGGACCGACTGAATAATCAGTCTCCGAAATGAGCCACTGCGCATGCCACGCCCGCATTCACAAGATAGCGAGTAATCTATTGAAATTGTTGTAGTTTCGACTGCTGGCGTAGCCCATTTCGAAAGCCGTTAGAAAATGAGATGGTAAAATTCATGTTCTGGGAATAATAAGTTAATTAAGTAGTAAAATATCGCTGCAATCGAAAAGTATTGGGAATAAATTTGAATAAGGAACAAAAAAAAAGTTTTCTTCCCAGGCAGGATTCGAACCACGAAAGTCTTAGTGACCAGTCTATCGTAGGTGTGGAACAAGGCTCTGAAATCAGCTACATAGGTCGTTCCGGTTTTTTTTTGCCACTACTGTACATACTCCCTTAAAAACTAATAACTTTTTTACTATACAGAAACTGTGTCTGAAGTAAGTTAACTGAAAATTAATTTGTATCTATATTAATTTATGTAACCATATATGCATTTGTTTAGAATGATAACTCAAAGGAAATAAATCGCATAATATGAATACGAATTTAATTCAAAAACATATTTCACTGACTTGTTATGAAACTTGAAGAACGAGTAACTTGGTAAGTTATTCTTGTAAGATTGATATTTTTAGAAATATGAGCGCCTAAATCTCGGAAATGAAGTCCAGTAGGCCAACGATGTGTTGGCATAGACACTTTTAGTAATAAAATGAACATTATTTTAAATTACCTCGTTATCGATTTATTCCTACAAGTTTAAAGTAAACAGATTCTTTTGTGTAGCGAGTATAATGAAATTGCGAACTTGTACAGATTCACTTTTTATCCACGAGTTCACTCTATAGTAAGCCAGTGGACAGTCAATACATCACAGCAAGAGCCTCAGTTGAATTTCTAATGTTATGCTTTTGAAAAGAGATCCCTGAAAAAAGAGAAAAAGAACAGCTGAAGCGTAAAGGAGATGCCTGAAAGAGGGAAGAATACAAGAACCAATCTTGATTTCTTCAGTGGTTAGACAAACCCCGCATTCATATTTTTTGTCGCCAATCCTCAGGGTCACGATTGCATGAAGACTTCGCGTGGGAGAAACTTGTCGTCAATCCCAGTGAGCCTGCTTGATTTCATTACATGCTCTTGACGTTGGGAGCTCGAAGGGAGAAGCTTGCAACGAAACTCAATATTCTGTACAGCGTTCAAAACTCACATCTTTTATACTTCCTTACTCAACTTCTAACCTCACATCGTTGTTCCTTTCTGCAAACTTCATCTCATGAGAATTCCGCCTACCCTTCTTTGCCAGCAGTAGAGAAATTCATTGCATTATCCCCACATTATAGTCAAAGTTATTATTCTTGCGTTAACTTGTTTCTATACCAATATGTAATTTCTCTTATAAACACAACTTAATATAACATTAATTTAAAGAAAATTCCAAGTTAGTGCTCATTAAGTTGCGTGTATACAGGGTGAATCAAGACAACAATGTGTTGTATCCGGGAATCGAAGCTCTTCCTGGCTTAACATAACATCAGGTATACCACAGGGTTCGGTACTCGGACCATTGTTGTTCACAATATATGTCAGTGATATTACATCTCATGTAAGGCATTGTAACTATCACTTGTATGCTGACGACCTTCAATGCTACATCTTTTCCCGCTTAGATCGAATAAATGACGCTATAGATAAATTGAACAAAGACATTGACTCGATTGTGACATGGACAAAGAAATTCCATCTTAATATCAATCCTGGAAAGACACAAGCAATCATATTAGGACACAAACGGCAAACCGACGCTGTAAAGCACCTCGACATTTCCCCCGTTAAAGTAAGTACAGTGCATATCCCTTTCAGTTCTTCGGTAAAAAATCTTGGCATTCACATGGATAATAATCTCAACTGGGACATGCAAATCACAGAAACCTGCAGAAAAGTATATTCTATTATTCATGTGCTAAAAAGGATAAATGTCCATCTTCCCTCTTGCTTAAAAAGTCCCTTGTGCAGACCCTTGTATTTCCCTATTTTGACTATGCTGACATTTTACTGACTGACCTTTCCAGCGACAACAAAATGAAACTTCAATGTGCTCATAATTTGTGTGTACGTTTTGTAAGCAATGTTCGTAAATATGATCATATTACCCCATCCCTGGAAGCAATAGGTTGGCTTAAACTAGATAAGAAAAGAAATTTACATTCACTTCTCTTTCTCTTCGAAATCTTGAACTCTTCTATTCCTTCGTACCTGTCGTCTCGCTTCACTTACCTTTCTTCCCACCACAATCTGAACACACGCTCTCGCCATGAAACAATACTAACAATACCATCCCATCGCACCTCTTCATACTCATCCTCTTTCACAATAGCCCTGCCAAGACTCTGGAACTCGCTACCTGCTAGCATCAGGGACTGTCGAAATAAAATTCAATTCAAACGCAAACTTACTAGGCACTTGGTCAGTAATTGAGACTCGTTCAGACATGGTTTCTTGTAAATAGTTCTTTTAATCTACCACAAAATATCTCAATATCCGGTAATTTCATCACTATAGAATTTTGTTATTGTAGGTTTAATTTGTAATTTAGTAAATACAAAAATATTCTTTGTTCTTAACTTCTATGATAAAATGTCTAGCTTTCATTAATCAGGTATTCTTGTCGTACTTTAATTTTTATTGTAATTGTAATTGTAAATTTAATATTAATTGTAATCTTATTGTTCATGTTATAGTTGTAATCCCCTGGTAGAGGGGCAGAGAAGGCCTGACGGCCTTATCTCTACCAGGTTAAATAAATAAATCTAATCTAATCTAAAATCTAATTTTTAATCTAAGTAATGTCATTAATTTCAGGGTGGTATTTTTTTTTTTTTTTTTTTTTAGATATTTAAAAAAAGTTTCATATAATTTTGCTTTTTTTTTCATTTCTTTTCAAAATAAAAATTATTATACATGAAATACATCACAGCGTATTTTGGGAAAGCCATTCATTAAATTCCCAATAAGAACAAAAGCAACCATTCTTATGGGGGCAGATAAAACAAATTATTTTCTTCCACCATGTTAATAATGCCAAAACAATTGCTTAAACAAATTTTGGTCACACAAACGCAATTACGAGTGTCGTAAAAAATAAATTTCCTTGGAGCCGTTTACAGAATGAAAATACAGTTTTAATGGAAAAATTTGTTGGAACAGCTACAGCAACTGTTGAGCTATTTTTCAACATAATCCTCACCGGAATTGAGATATTTGTCATACCATGGGATCGACAGAGAGGTGCAGACGGCTGTCACACACTGATTCCGATCCCAGGCGGCAGACTTTTATGACACAGGGATACAGAAGTTGATTCCACGGTATGACAAATGTTTCAATTCCGGTGGGGAGTATGTTGAAAAATAGCTCTACAATTGCTGTATCTGTTCCAATAAATATTTCCATGAAATTATTTCTTCTTTCTGTATGCGGCCTCAAGGAAACTTATTTTTACAGCCCTCGCAATTGCGCTCGAAGGGCCAAAATTTGTGTAAATACTTGTTTTGACATTATTTACATGGTGAAAGAAAAAAATAGCTTTTTTTATGTACCCCCATGAGAATGTTTGCTTGTCAGTCAATTTAAGAGAGTAATGTATTTCGATTAAAAATAACTGAAAGAATTTCAGTTTTGTCCTTAAAACGTACAGAAATTTGATGCGAACAAATGTAATATTGAAAAATTTCTTTGCAGAAAGAAAAGTTACATGTGTTCGAATTAAATTTCTGCAAATATAAAAGACAAAACTAAATTTATTTCGAGCATCTATCATTATGAACTGCTCTATTAAATTAGCTGAATATATTTGGAATTAAATCAATGGCTTTCCCAAAACACGCAATGACATGTTTAATAAAATAAACTTTATGATTCCAAAAGGAAGCAAAAACATTTTGTTTGAAATATCTCAAAGAATAACTCCCTGAAATTAAAGACATTACTCATGGTTCACTCTGTATAATAATAACTACTCTTCAAATGAATTACGAGACCATATTCAAAATGTGACATTAATTTCAAAATGTAGGCTTATGTCTCCCAGAAAATTCCTATAATAATTTAAAGAGCAAACTTATCAAAAGTTTACAACACAAAATATCTGACACTTGTATCATTTTTAATCCATTATTAACTTATATCTATTAAGGCTTTCTGGTTTTGTTAATTGATGGGGTTACATGTTAAAAATATGACGTTGAAACTACGAGGCGCACCCAGAAAGTAAGTTTCCCGAATTTTCCCCTTGAAAGTAAACGTAATTAGCAGTGTCAATTGCGCACGCGTAACAGATCTATGACGTATCAATCATATTCCAGCCGGACAGGTCCCGCCTGGTGCCAGTAGCGTGGCAGCAGTGGTCCCAAATGGAAGCTCTTATTCCTTCTCCCGCCGCCTGCGAGGTTCGGTCGGTGATAAAGCTCTTTAATGCACAAAGCATTGCGCCAATTGAAATTCATCGGCAGCTCTGTCAGGTCTATGGGCCGAACATCATGAATAAGCAGATGGTGCGTCGCTGGTGTAGGCAGTTTTCCGAAGGTCGTCAAAGTGTCCATGATGAAGAGCGAAGTGGGCGACCGTCCCTCATCAATGATGATCGTGTCGAGCTGGTGCGGCAGTGCACCATGGAGAACCGTCGCTTCACGATTACGGAGCTGAGCAGCCATTTTCCGCAGATATCGCGATCCTTGTTGCATGAGATTGTCACTAAGCACCTGCTGTTCAAAAAAGTGTGTGCCAGGTGGGTGCCTATAAACCTGACACACGAACACAAAATGCAACGTTTAGGAGCAGCACTGACATTTCTGCAACGGTATCACGATGACGGCGACGAGTTCCTCGACAGGATCGTCACGGGCGATGAGATTTGGATTTCGCACTTCACCCCGGAAACCAAGCAGCAGTCAATGCATTGGCGGCATAGTGGATCTCCGGTCAGGACGAAATTCAAAGAGACGCTGTCGGTACGGAAAGTGATGTGCACGGTGTTCTGGGACAGGAAGGGCATTCTGCTCATTGACTTCCTTCCAAGAGGTGAAACAGTGAACGCTGACCTTTACTGTGAAACACTGCGAAAATTGCGACGTGCCATTCAAAACAAGAGGCGTGGAATGCTTACTGCAGGTGTTGTATTCCTCTATGACAATGCTCGTCCACATACGGCTCGGCGCACAGCAGCTGTTTTGACGGAATTTGGCTGGGAGTTGTTTGATCACCCACCCTACAGTCCTGATCTTGCTCCCAGCGATTTTCACGTTTTCTTGCACCACAAGAAATTCCTGTCCTCATGTGAGCGTTTTGGCAACGACGAAGAGCTGAAGACGTCTGTCACACGCTGGTTCCATTCACAGGCGGCAGAGTTCTACGACAGAGGGATACAAAAGTTGATGCCATGATACAAGTGTCTCAATTCTGATGGTGACTATGTTGAAAAATAGCTGAAACATTGCTGTACCTGTTACCAATAAATGTTTTCCTGAAAGTGTGTCTTCTTTTTTTTTTTTTAATAGGGAAACTTACTTTCTGGATGCGTCTCGTATGTTCATGTTTCTGTCCACCGATGTTCCTGATATACTGTACGTCTATTCCATTTTATATTTTGAATACCGGTTAATTAAATAACCCGACACCCTCGAAATTACACTCACATTCATACAAATTCCCAAACTAGACGCCGAGGAAATTTTGTTCTTCAAGTAAAATTCCTCGAGAGGAAAACCGGGGAACTCAGATGTGGAAGCTGGCATGTTGACCACCAGACCACGGAGGCGGTAATACCTTTATGTGCAAGTGAAACATAGGAGAACAAAATTCAATTTACAGAATCAACAGCCATACTTATGTTTATCTTTTTAACACTATCGCACAGATAATACAACTACATAGAGCGCATTACTGATGATATGGCAGTATTTCATAACTAACCTTTAATTATTTGGCGCCTGCACATTCGTGCTGAATAATCTTGACTGCCGAAAGTTAAATGCACTTGTATTTTTTTTTTTTTTTGTGGAAATATCAAAAATATCTGCATGAAATTTCTCATGGAAATTTAGCACACTAAATGGAATAGATATTAAAAAGTATATTGAAACCGGCTTAAAAGCTCGATCAAAATAAAAATCTGTATTCTGGATAAAAATTTAAATAAAATTAAAACAACGTTGTATTAAATACAGATACGGAATTTAAAAATGGGCCGAGTTTTTGTAGCAGTGCTCCATGTAGGCAATAAGCTTTGCAAGAGTGATGCAAGAACGTTCACAAGTAGCATATATTTTGGCGCTCTTGTTTACTGCATATGCGCGATGTGTTGTATCTGGAACTTAGTAAGATTACATGGCCCAATTTTTTTTTGTGGTTTTGTACCAATATCTCTGGATATAGTAATCACTTGGGAGAGTTCCTAATTTCCTAATCTCAAGAATGAGTAGAAATTTATATTATGCCTAAAAATTCCTAGTATTGAGATCATTTTACATGAAAGATTGATTTAATAAACTTTTATAATTATGAATTTAGTCAATAAAAATTATTCCTGTTTGCAGCTACATTAGGCTATATGTAACTGGCAGAAATGAAAATTCTATCATTCTTAAATGTCATGCAAAATTTCATAGCTGTAATTCTATGGTTTTTGTGATATTGACACTGCAATGTAACTTTATTTAAGTTTTGTAAAAAAACATTTATCCTGAATTAAGATTTTTATTGTGAACAAACTATTTAAAAAATGTCTATGCACTTTTCAGTACTCGTTCATTCTACAGCGGTAAATATGTATGTAAATTTAATGCACGTTTATCTTCGATATTTCTAGAGAAAAATAAATAAATTTTGTTTATGTTGAAAATATAGAAAACTTACGTCTGTGTTCCCATAATTACGCCCAGATAATACAGATAAAGGGGGAGAGCGAGAAATGGTAAACAGAAAATTAAGTTAATCTTTCTAATAATGATTTAATTGATTATTTTTTATTGAACTTTACTGTACTATTCAAGGTGTTAAAAAAGTATCCAATATTTTAGAAGGTGCTAGTAGGCTATGCACCAAAACAAGAAAATAATGTGTAATAAACATGGGCCCTACAACACATACTTTCTGAGATCTGAACACTTGTTTATAGGAGATGCTCAATGTGACGTCCATTTATGGCAAAGCATTTCTCTGCCCTTCGGCGTAAGGAATCGCGCACTCCTTGGAATTTACCAAAGTCTAGGAGATTTAGGTTTGGGGAACGAGCAGGCCAAGGTGTGGGGCCTCCTCGATCAATCCAGCGGTCCTGAAATGTCAGCATCAGGTGTTCACGCACATTGCGGAGAAAATGTGCTGGTATGCCGTCGTGCATCTGTAGTCTTTGCTGACATGGCACATTCTCCAGCAAGGCAGGCAATACTTTAATAAGAAAGTCCTGATAACGAGCCCCAGTTAATCTCTCTGGTAGCACGTATGACCCTATTAATCTATCGCCAAGAACTCTTGCCCATACGTTGATTGAGAATCGGTGCTTATGCCTTGTTTCTTCAACTGCATGGGAATTTTCATCAGCCCACACATGCTGAATACCAAAATTCACAACACCATCTCTGCTCAACCTCGCTTATATCCGTAACCAAACTTTTGTTTTTAGTATTCCGTGCGACGTATCAGTATTCCATGCCAGGGGTGTCATCTACGGTATAATTATCTGGTAGTCTGCTATATTGTAGGGCAGATAAATGCATTGCCATAAATAGACGTCACATTGAGCACCTCCTACGAACAAGTATTTAGATCTCAAAGTATGTGTTGTAGGACTCATGTTTACTAGATATTATTTTCTTGTTTTATACATACTACCGCCTCCTAAAATTATGGATACTTTTTTAACACACTGTATATTCTTACTGTTATAAAAAGGAAGGAAGATATCGATATCACTGAAATATCACAAATGAAAGACGTGAACATTAAAAAAATTTTTTAACCCAATGAAAATAATATATTGTCAACATATCAGAGGTAAAGTAGATGTTAGTAAATGAAGAGTGAGCAGGCACTGAAGTTAATATGGATTCATAAAACAATAAAACAGATTTGCAAACAATACGAATTATTAATCTTGTAGTTTTGCAATATCGAAATAGAAAATAAAGTACAGGGCTTTTACTAGATAACGTATTCGTTTCAAGGAAATGTGATTTTCCATTTAAATTCCAAATAGTTGAACATAAATCATTGGGTCGTGCTCTGGATTCTTGTTGCAATGTAATACTCGCGGAGCTCGCTTCCGTTACAATATTCTGTTTTTGTTGAACATCACATTGGCGGAAGTAATGTTTCCTCTGTCACTCCGTGTTGAATGTAATGAACGTTGATGGAATGTAGGAAGGCAGTGTAATTAAAGAACAACACAAACATTTATTCACTTGTTTAAACTGTATATGAATGCGTTCTGACTTTCAATATATATGTAGAAGTTAACTTGCACACGCCTGAGCAGTGATTCAGTTTGGAGCTGTAATATCAATGTTGACACTTCTTCAGTGAACTGATTTAATAGTTGCTTGTCGTGTTTGAACTAAGTTGTTTTTTTTTTCGTCAGGCATACTCGTATTATATTGAAGCATCATGTTTTATGTAAATTCAGAAAACGGTTCGTTTTCAGTCCCACTTTTACAAAACACATCACTTTATCTTGTGTAGATAATTGTGAGAATAATATGTTTCATGTATAGCAGGAAAGACGATAGGCTTTTGGATGATTGTGTGAACGGATTGGCGTAAATGTGAAAGGAAACTTCAGCAACTTCTTAGATGTGTACTATATCAGTGTTCCGCAATCTTTTTCTACTCACGGCACACCCTAGACGGGCCTAGACTTAACACGGCACACCAAAATGTTAATCCCCTAAAAAATATATGATGTGACTCTCCTAACATAATTATGTAATGTAATCAAATTTATTATTATTATTATTATTATTATTATTATTATTATTATTATTATTATTATTATTATTATTAGTAGTAGTAGTAGTAGTAGTAGTAGTAGTATAAAACAAAAATCGACTCTTGCATTTATTAACAATTTATGAACTTTAATTCATTGTAGAAAATACACATTTCTATTACTAGTATTAAAGTAAATAACTTTACTCCTACTTTCAAAGTGATAGGCCTACTTGGGCCTGCTTAGCTGCACACAGGTGGCTGATCGGCGGTAAAATCGTTAACAGTGCAAGCCTAATTTCTTCATCGATGGATTTAAGTCTCTCCCTGTTTAATGTTTTAATTTCAGTTAACGTTGAGAAGCCCAGTTCACACATATATTATGTAGTTGAAAATGGCAATAACATATTAACTGTCATCTCAGAGATAGCCGGTATTCACTTCTTATTGACAACCAAAATGTTTCCAAAGGTACTTCGAGAAGTTCTAATTTCAATGTTCTTATGTAGGAGGAGTGTAGTGTGCTCTGATTCCATTTCCTGACACAAAACAGAAAAAACAGCATATTTAGAGACCGCGATTTGATGAATTTCGCGACTTTTACTGCTTTGTCCATTACAATGGCTTCGCGGTGAATGAGACAATGGTCGCCAGTATGTTATGATATAGGCCTACTTCACGTACTTTAGCCATGAATTCTTTCACTCCGCCTGTCATAGAAGCGGCTTCATCTCAAAAACACTAATTCAGTCCTCCCAAGTTAATTCATTACGGATTACATATTCATTACTTGTACGAAACATTTCTTCACCGGTTGCTCGCTCGGGCCGTTAACAAAAAAAAAAAAAAAAAATTGCAATTACATCCCCATCAATGTACGAATGTAGGAAGGAAGTTGCGCTTGACCGCTAATATCGGTGGACTCGTCGATCTGAAGAGAGAACTTCTGACTGCTCTTTATTTTATCCTTCATAATGTCCTGGATGTCATTGGCCATGTCACTAACTGGGCGGTTAATTGTGTCAGCGGAGAGAGGAATTTAATTTGTAATTAATTTTATTAATTTCTTACAATAATAGGTAAAAGTTCGCGTCACACCTTTCACCTTGTGGAGGCACACCAGTGTGCCGCGTCACACCGGTTGCGGAACACTGAACTGTATGAATAGATAATAATAATAATAATAATAATAATAATAATAATAATAATAATAATAATAATAATAATAATGTTTTATTTTCGCTGGCAGAGTTAAGGCCATAAGGCCTTCTCTTCCACTTAACCAGCCTTAATCAATACAATACATAAATTTAAATTACAAATATTTACACTACACTTAAAAGGTTCTCCAGCAATATTCTTCACTACACATTTATTTAAATTTAGATAAATCTATAAGGTAAAGTAGTAACTTAATTTATGAGCTAATTTAATTCAATGAATTATAATTAATTTAATATTTGAGATAGCTAGTAAAATGATGAAAATTAATTTAATATAAGCTTACTAGGACTATGTTACAGGGAGAATATATATTTCTATTTCTATAATGAGAATATTAATGTAATTTCCATTAGAGGTTTTGTAAATCTATTTAGAGAAATTAATGATAATAATAATAATAAGAATGGACAGATGTTAGTTTCATTATAAGTAACAAGTATTAATCAGCAATTAATCTGTTAAGTAAGAATTTATGTAATTTTGACCTAAATGAAGTTATTGTCCAACAACCCCTTATATCACTGCAACTGAAACTGTATAGGATGAAGAATATAAAGATATCTTGTGGTAGGGTATAATGAGTAAATTGTTATGATGAGATCTTGTACTTAGCTGATGATATGCGGATAAATTTTGAAAACGAGAAGCCAAATAGATTGGGGTAGCGGTGCGCAGAATTTGAAATAAGAGAACAAGAGAATGCAGGGCTTGTCGATCGCTTAGCCTTAGCCAAGACAGAGTTTGGAAAGACGGGGAAACATGATCATACTTACGAATTTTGCAAATATAACGGAAACACGCATTATGCACACGTTGTAGCCTGCCTGCAGGGAATTCTTAGAATATTGGACGGATAGAAGAATGGATGGATGAGTACATTACTACCCAGGTAAAAGGATAAGTGAGTCGGTTAAAGAAAGAATTGCAGTCATTAATCAATCAATCAGTAGGCGGAATAGTGGATAGGATAATTTTAAGGAAAAATTGTTCCGGGTCCAGGTATCAAAACCCGGGACCCTTCGCTTAGCGCACGAATGCTCTACCGACTGAGCTACCCCAGGAACTATACACGACACCGTCACAATTTTTCCTTTATATCGACACAACTCAAATGGGCTGACAAGACGCCAGAACCCAACTTTGAGTGCACACAATTCTGTGTGACTTAATTCTGTTAACGTACCTACAGTAACGAAATGGTGAATAACTGCATAGATGGAATGATGGATGGATGGATGTATGGATGGAAATATTAATGGGCGAAATAATGAATTATCTTATACGTGGAAGAGTGAGTGAGTGAGTGAGTGAGTGAGTGAGTGAGTGAGTGAGTGAGTGACTGGATGGTGTTGGTGGAAAAATAGATGTAATAGTGAATAAATGAATAGTTGGAATAGTGATGGACTGGACAGGTGGAAGAATGAATCCATATATGGAATAATTGAAGAGATGCGTAGAATAATGGAGATAGTTGAAAAAACGAATGGATATTTGGAATAATAGATGTAGAAGTGAAATAATGAATGGAATTATAGTTGAAGGAATGAATGTTTCAGTAGATTGAATTGTTTATTGACTGATATGGGGCAGAAGAATAGTATTACGAACAGAGAAGAGAAGCGACTAGAACCATTTGAAATATGGATATGGAGAAGAACGGAGCGTGTGTAATGAACATACAGAGTAAGAAATGAAGCTGTTTTGGAAAGAGTGGGTGAAAAAATAATTATGGTGAAACTGATCAGGAAGAAAAAAAAAAAAGGAATTGGATGGGTCACTGACTAAGATAAAACTGCGTATTGAAGGATGCAATTGAAGGAACTGTGAATGGGTAGAGAGTTCGGACAGAAGAATATAGGGTGCTTGACTGTAGATAAGCGCACTGACTTTGTATGTAGGATGTTATAATTTTTTATTTCTGGCGAAGTATGCGAACGGAGAGATACATCATGATTGTACAAAGGTATCAGATGATAGACGACATTAAGATATACGGATAATATGCGGAGACTAAGAGGAAGGCAGAAAATAGGAAAGATTGGAGAATGATGGGCTTGCAGTGAAAGACCTTACCTTGAGCAGAAAACTGTGAATTAATATTTATTTATTTATTTATTTATTTATTTATTTATTTATTTATTTATTTATTTATTTATTTATTTATTTATTTATTTATTTATTTATTTATTTATTTATTTATTTATTTATTTATTTTACTTCATTTTATTTTAAATATGCCCTACAACAGAGTTAGCCGACAAGTATAGTGGCTACATTCACATTACAATATAGCAAACAAGATGTTTTAAGCGAAAATAGAATATGCAATGAAAGAATAGAATAAAATAATACAATAAGAAGAAGAAAGCAGTAAAGGAAATGGAAAGGAAATAAGGAAAAATAACATGAAATAAAAATGACAAAAGTAAAAATATAAAAATGTATATAAAGTTATACTCGTATCTAAACAATGGACTAGTGAACATTATGTATAGTATAGATATAAATAATATGATGTAGGTCTATCTAATATTTACATACATCAATTATTCCATATATAATTATTAAGATCATTTTAAATTGGGTATAAGAATAACCAAAATCTCAACTCCATATTTTACTTAATTCAATACATATGCAGGGTAATTCGTAAGTACCTGCATAAACTCTGTGTGTGTAATGTAGAGGTAAAAATAAGACTGAAATTATCTATACAACTTTTCCCGCAAATCCTTACTTTCAAAGTTAGCATGCATAGTATCCTATCTTGCTAGGCATAAAAATCATGGGCCAGTGAAGCCTTGAGATGTGTCACGTTCGCCTACATAGCGACTGCGGTAGATGTTTCTTATTCGTACACCCTACTATTACTTGACCAAAGCGAGTGGAGTACTGCAGCCCGGAGCCGTGGCGTTACTGCTCCTGCGTTCGTAATACCGCATCGCGATAGTTCATATTACGCCCGCGGCTCCATTCGCCTCGGTCCAGTAATACAGTTGATTCCAATCTCATAGACTTTGTTTACTTTACGTAGGTGTGTTTAGTTGTACTCGTATGGTGCTATTGTAGTTTCTGCCGTTACCAAGTCTCGTAAGTACACATTCATTCTGTTCTTAGTTCAATATGTTTTAGTTGTGTACTGTACGATAGGTCGTACAGGACCAGTTACTTGGCAAACCAGATCTCCGGATCTGAACCCTGGTAAAATTCATGTTCTGGGAATAATAAGTTAATTAAGTAGTAAAATATCGCTGCAATCGAAAAGTATTGGGAATAAATTTGAATAAGGAACAAAAAAAGTTTCCTTCCCTGGCAGGATTCGAACCACGAAAGTCTTAGTTACCAGTCTACCGTGCTCTGGAGTCAACAAGGCTCTGAAATCAGCTACAAGGTTCGGTCCGGTTTTTTTTTTTTTTTGGCACTACTGTACACTATGGCCGTGTAAAATGCCTGTAAATTTCATCTGACACGCACTGCTTAATTATAATCATACACATATACATCATGCCTATTCTGTCTTTAGTCCTGTGAGAAGTTCAATCTATATAGCGAGACTCCCTGTGGAAGTATGTTCAACATTACAAAAGTTAATTTCTAGAGAGAATAAAAGCAACAAACAAAATTCAGTTTTCTAATCTCAACTTTATTTACGTTAATTAAACTTGTATTAGTTAAATCTGCAACCTGATCCGCCACATTTTAAGTCGCAATAGAACACAAAAAAAATTACAAAATGGTTTTAAGGTTTTAGACAATAACAGTGATATGGTTGGATGAAAGTTTTGAGCCTTTCGTGATTTGTTAACATAAAATTTCTTTAAAATTTTGGAAGTACTTATACCTACAAATTATTGATTATCGGGATGGTACTACACAAGATTTTCACGAGCAGTGTACATTGTTGGATTCGTTATAATTGGTTATTCTTTGTGTAGTTTGCTATACCGATGGAAGGGTATATTTTGGGCTGTTTTCCTTTATAAATCAGGAACTCAATAGAAGAGGCAAACCATCCAGATATAGAGTGATACAATCTTGAGGATAAACCTGAAATTAATTCGATAACTCCGAATAAACCAGATTCCAATACATGGTTGAAGTACCAAAACATCTGTTAAAGTTGATGTGATATTTAATTAATTACGAACGTTTTCAGTTATTTGCAAGTTTCTCGCGAGAGAATGTAAAAGAAAGGTAAAACCATACTTTATTTCTGTTTCCATCAAGCAGTGTTCTCTCCATACAATTTTCTGCTAGTGCTTTACGTTGACTGGATTTACGGCTGGTTGTGCCCTCGCCTCAGGTGAGAGCCTTTACACTTCCTTGTTTAATTCAAACTCAAGAAGTTATTACTTAAGAGATGTGACTGAGAGCGCTATCACACCTTACAAATCTGTCTGCACAGTGAGTATTCTACCTCATCCTCATCATAGTCACCAGCGGCAGGCTATATCCTTAATACACAGTTGTCAGTTTCCCCTCCAAATTAATTTTCAAGAACAGAGTGATGTAGTTTCTAATGCGGACGTTCACTTGAAGTGAATATATTTCATTGGGGAAGAGCTTTCTCCAGGATGTGACAAAACTTTTACAATTAAGACAAGCCTCTAAACCGCCGTAGGCAATGAAAATGACGAGTAGATCCAGAACAGCTCGACACATTTTCCTCGAATAAGGTACACTTAATTCTTCTTGTTTGTGTTCCTTGTAAATAAACGCGGCAACCAATTTTATGGAAAACAGAGAAGTATTAGAATAAAGATGTAATCGAGATAATGGGGACTAAATATTACAAGGAAACTTAATAGCCATCAGCATGGGTGGGCAACTCGTGATTTCAAAGTGTCAACACAACCTCAGAGCGTATTCCGAATCTCACCGGTGAGCAATCCGATGGCATCACGGTGTTCCGAATTCCACCGATGACGTCATTGATGCTCCACCAATGTCGCACTGGTGCCATCAACTTGCAGAGGTGGTGGCAGTCTCCATCAGCCGCCATCAGTGAATCTGATTGGTTCTTGTATAGGGCGGGAATTAGCAGATGAATGACATCGTGCACTGTTGTGTCATGGCGGTGTGTTCTGCTTTAGTTCTGCTGTATTGTTTGTAATGAGCACAACGTAAAAACAATATGTTAATGGCTTATGAGCGAACATGTCAACGGACCAGTTATTACTACCGGTTCAAGAAATAAGTTGTTTATGATCTCTTTTATTTGAACGAGATGGCAATACGGAAATTTCGCAAAATTTTGCTAGCGTAGCACAGATAACCACTTACACAGTCGCCATGACAGCATCGTTTCTTCCAGCAGTTTTGTTCCTTATTTTCGTTGCAACGTGACGTCATTGATGCCACCGGACCGGTGAGATTCGGAATATGCTGTCAGTGCAGGTATAACGGACCCTGTACTACCTCTACTGTCTATGTGCGATTCTTTCAAGACACAAGTAGGGTCACGTCTGCAGTAAGCGGGGCTCGTTTTAAGTGAAAAACAATATAATTCTCAGATCATTTCCCTTTAGTTACGAGTAAAATAAGAATTTTTTTATTAAGAAAAGAGGTAAAGCTTGTATTCTATTACACTTTCTTACTCATGACATTTTATGTTACATATACACAGTGAAGGTTTTAGTAAAGAAATACTGTCTGCATCTGCTTTAGAACAGCTAAAGGTAAAAATGAGATATCAACAAGGTGAGATGATATCAAATATCGTTAGCACGTTGTGCGTGCGAGTTACAGAATTTCACGACATATAATCGACTAGCTAAGAACATTTATGGATAAATTTGAAATGTGGTAGTATCATGTAGAACATAGACAACTTCACTTTCTTTGACTATAAACTATCTTGAAGAGTGATAAGAAAATCTTCTATCAAATATAAGACCCTACTTCAAGACCTACAGCAGAATTCACTGCTAAGTTTGGAGAAAAAGTGACAATTGACAAGGAATCGAAATTTTTCTGAAATCTTTTTGGCTTACATCAATAGAAAATCCTGAAAATGTATAGCTTGAATTAATAAATCTAGACAACAGCACACCCCCTCAGATTCCAGCAAAATCAGGAATCGAACTGTTCGTAATGTTGCCTAAGTCTGAATTTCCAAATATACTCTTTGCTTCCATATATAGGTCCACTGTATGTGCTTGAGGCAGAGTTTAATAAAGAAAAAGAGTAAAAGCTCCCAAAGTAAAGAAAGAGCTCAGAAGTAAGCTTATTTCATCTGCCGTGACATGTAAAAAATACTTCCTTGAATTTGATATTTTTGTTTGCGAATACAGACTATTACCTTTCTGAGAACAGAGGAATACTCTTTAATGTATAAAGACTTGTAAATTCTAGCCTTCTACTTTTCAAATAAGACATATAATGAGAAATATTAACAAATAGTGTAATAATAAATAAGTGTTGCAGCTATATTTGTTGTATCTTGAAAAGGTTGTATTCAGTTTGTGTTTCCAGTACTAAACTAATTTACAAAGCTAGAAAATAATATAATTTTGTTATGTGTTCAGATATAGTCTGTCTAAAATTACTATAATTACTGTACCATGCGTCATTCTGAAATTGAAATCATGGAATAGATATCACGACCATCTGCGTGAGCCGCCAGAGCCTTTTTTTTCGCCCCTACCCTGCCAGCGTGGTTCATAAAAGGCCTATGAACTGTATCTTTGCTTAAATAAAATATGTTATTTCAGTGTTAAATCTGCTACTATTTCGGTGTGTATTTCGTGAAACAAGTTGTCAATTTAGTGATTAATTCTTGAAATCAATTGTAAATTAAATTTATTATCTTATGTTAGTAAAACAACTTTTGTTGCCTGTTTTTTCTTTACACATCAACATCTTCAAAACATGAAAATACTACACATCCAACCAAAAAGCCAGAAACTAAACACACTAGAACAATATGAAATATACAAACACACAAAAATACACCCCAATGAAGTTCTTAATACACAACTCAATTTCAGAACACACACAATCTTTGACTGCACATTACATCACACAAACACACCCTCACAGGAAACAAAACAAGAGGCACCAACACCAACAACGACCAGTTCTGAGGATGACCCATAATAGATCGAAACATGTAAACCAGATACGATAGAATTTAACACAAGAAAGTCATATAGCCTAATACGTATTTCTAAACATGGTTTCTACATTGTCCGCACAAAGATTTTTACGACGGTCAGCGAGTTTTAGTGTACGCAGAAAAGCCCCTGTAAGTGTCCACATTAGACTGATTTAGGAAACCACGTTTCTTGCAAAAAATATTCACATCAGATTCATAATAGTCGTCTACTAGTCCCCCAAAACCTCTTCCCTTCAAAATATAACTCCGGTGCATAACATACTGCAGCAAAAATGGAGGAATGCTGCATGTCACAGAATATATATATTTCAATAGCTATAGAGAAAATACAGAATAATTGGCATTACGAAGCGATTAACAAGTAGAACAAACGTCACAAACATGTTTCTTTTAGCAATATTGTATCAAATTTCGGTGCATATTTTGTAGTTTTTACGATAGAGGGTGTAGGCCTAGTTCGTGGTTGTTGACACATTTCTCACAATGAACTCAATTTTACGTTTTCTCGCGAGTTTGTTTTGCTTAAATATGTGTTATTTTAGGAATTTAGAATGGTAAATTTAACAATGAAAGTAATTGTGAAATTTTGACGCGTATCGTTATTACCAAAAACTACGATCCCTACTCATAGGTGTCGCTAGCTGCGAGAAGATAGATCACTTAATTCGTCAGAGACTATCTAGAGTGCACTATGGGCGGTTGGTCTACATTTAACTTGTAATGAATAATTTTCTTGTTGATGTAATAATCATTTGAATGCCATATGGGAATGGGAAGTTACACAACGCAGAACTGCACGCATTGTATTCTTCACCTGTCAAAATTAGGAACATTAAATCCAGACGTTTGAGATGGGCAGGACATGTAGATAGATGTATGACGAAACCAGAAATACATATAGAGTGTTAGTTGGGAGGTCGGAGGAAAAAGTGCTTTGGAGAGATCGAGACGTAGATTGGAGGATAATATTAAAATGGATTTGAGGAAGGTGGGATATGATGATAGAAACTGGATTAATCTTGCTTAGGATAAGGACCGATGGCCGACTTATGTGAAGACGGCACTGAATCTTCGGGTTCCTCAAAAGCTATAAGTAAGTAAGTAAGTGGAACCGGATTACTCAGAGAAAACCGCTGTGTTGCGTTGACTTTGGCTTGCCCAACACAAGTTTTAATTCAGGGCGGATCAACCGGGATTTGAACCTGAGGCCTCTCGCGTATAAGGTGAATGTATTCAGTGGCATAAGGAATTCTCAGGCACATCTCGCCTAATGTTAACCCGATATCAGCAATTTTGTTGTCTGTAGATAACGCAGTTGATATATCGTCGTCGAATAATAGAATAAAGAACCTAAATGAACACTCTCATTGTTACAGATCTGGCTGTATGGAAAGGAGATAGTTATATGGTGTAATTTGAACTGATGGATGACTGAATATGAGTAATCGATTGATGGATGGGAGATAAATAAGTGAATGTCAGGATGGTAAATTGGTGGATGAAATGATTGAGGGATGGACTGATGATCAGATTAGTGAAATGATGAATGAGAACGTGAGTGCGTGAATATTTTTTACTATTACACATTGATAACCATTTGCAGTTTAGATTATAAATACACACTTAAAATTTGGCGAAACATCTTCATAGCAATATCACAGTTTTATTATTATTAATCTTGTACTCAGTAATTATGTACAACCTTTTAGGAGTACTATATTTGTGAAGATTCCTTCACTACCAACTACCAACTACCGAGTACAAACCGATTGAGACTTTTGGGATGCGATATGTGACAAAGAATTATAACATATTTTAAAACGGATTGTTTTCAGTGGAATAGGTGAAACATATCTTACCGGTACTTCATGAAAGTCTCCAAATATTGCTTAGACAATATTTTACACACTAATAGAATTAAAGTTTAAAAAAGGACACAAATGTAAGATAACAAATTTCAGTAAGGTTTCCGAATACATTGTCTTACTTAGATAATATTTTCAAATACTTTATAGAGAATTAACTATCCATTATTAATTACTCATTTGTTTTAATTTTTTACGTGAAAATAAGGGTTCACACTTCAGTTTTGTGAAATTACTTAAGGATTATTATGATGTTATAACGAACCCAAAACCAAAAGGTCTCTTCATAATAATGTCATGATAGATAATTATATTTTATATTGCATTGTCACAACTTTTCTATGTGTGTGTAACAACTGTGACCGAAATAGCAACTCTCTTTGGTATGAAATAGACATTGTTATTATAGTTTGTTGAATGAGCAAAGTTACTCCATACCGCCAAATGGCAACGTTGCTGTTAGATGGAGTGGCTCTTATAAGCAATGTACGACTATTTAAATAAGGCATTCTGTTTTGTACAAAGCTACTTTGTAGATTATTATAGTCTAAAATTACATTATCATTTATCGATCTTAACCTTAAAACTTTCTTGAGTTCTCTTCTATGAAATATACATTACCTTGGTATGGTTTTCTATTCAATTTTCCAAGACAACTACGTAGTCGCTTTTTATTGAGCTAATATTTATATAATCTATATAAATTATCTCGAAAGTTCTATCACTTGAATATCGATATGTTGTGAGTTTGTTTAAAAAGAATTCTCAGTAATTTAAATATTATTATAGTTATTTTATAAATCGAACTCGACATATTTTAAGAAAATAAAAGTTATTGAGTGTTTTTGTTGAATCAATGTTACTTCCAACAATTTTTGTTGTATGATCGAAGTAAACTGTAAATCATGTGCATGCTATAGACTACATTTTAATAAAATAAAATTTCTCAATTTCGAAACATTGCAAGAATATCGGAAATTCATTCTTTATACGTAATACACAAACTTTTACTTTTCTATAACAAGTTGAATATCTTACGGAGAAGAACATTTAATTATGTACACTTCAATGACACATTAATATAGGTTGAATATTCATTAAAGGAAAGGAAAGTAAAGGAACTAACATTCCAGTCTAACGATACATTTAAATTATATTTAAATCACTAAACATTTCAAATTAAATTTCAGAATTTGTATATTTTTGCATACTTTATTTTTGTAAAATTTTTCGATTTTAGTCACATATTCAGCACTTAATATTTTAAAATCATGTACCGATACTGATTTAAAATATTATATGTCTGATATTCTGAGATATTATTTAGTTTATGTCTTTATTAGTTCTAAAATTTTCTGCAATGTTTATTAAATAAATAGGAACAAGTTATTGGCGCCAATACTGCAGCAGTAGGGATATATATATATATATATATATATATATATATATATATATATATAATACTTTGTGTTTTTACGCCATTGAGTAGTAAGGAAATGAAGCTGACGTCAAGGGTCGGAGGGTAGTGAGGGTCGGAGGGGGCGTGACCAAATGAGGGATAGGGGAAACGGGGTGTGACCAAAAGAGGGATAGGGGAAAGGGGGCGTGGTCAAAGGAGGGATAAGGGGAGCTGTTTTGTGATTGGTGAATGGGTATTTGCAAGCGAGTGGTGTGGGAAAGCGATTGACGAATGAGCATGGAGAGAATGTTGAAATGGAGTGGAGCTGTGAGAAGGAGGAGTTTTGGTTCCATGAAAGTGAAAGGTGTGTTACATAAGATCCAAGGCAAACCTCTCGACATGTGTTGAGGTCCGTTGTTTGTAATTCACCTTGAACCGGAACTCAATTTTGATTGGTGCATGGGGGAGGGTCTCAAATGCGATTGGTTAATGGGGTTGGAAGGGGATTGTGATTAGCGAATGAGAATGGAGACCTCAAGTATGTGAGTGGTCGTAAACGGTGGTTGGGTGGGGTGATCCGCGTGTGCAATTGGATAATGGGAGAGAGATAATTTGGGGGGAGGGGAATGGGAGTGTTAAATTGCGATTTATCATTGGTATTACAACATTTGATTGATAGTGAGGAGAGGGGAGGAGTTGTGGTTGCCCCTGCGTGATAGTAATTTACCTTGAAAGAACTAGGTCACACGTGTCAAAAGGAAGGCGATGTTTCGAATATGCATGTTCCTGTAGGTCTTATTTGACACTTGTATTATTTTTTTCGACCACTGCCTGTTCCTGGCCAGTTGAAAATAATTTTCTGTTGTGAAATATCTATGAGTATGTATTACGCAGTCGGTTTAGCCATCTGTGTGAGAGGTGAATCCCGCACGTGGAAAAAACTCAATTCTCACTTCAAAAATGACCTATGATTATTAGAAGTGAATAAAATGTACAACATAATAACAATGGAGAAAACTCACTTTAACAGTCACCTGGTTACTGTATTTAAAGAGGCATAAATACATAAAGTTAGCATGATTTATATTCTATCTATGGCTGGAAGTAAAATCTTTTACCTGATTCCAGACATTCGCGGAGCAGACTGTAATTTCTCACAGCAGTTGTTAAAAGTACAAAGGGATACACATAAAAAGACTTGGACTTTTCAAGATAGATTGACGCATAACCATAGTCAGAGGAAAGGTTTCATTAAGGCAGTAAAATCTTTCACCTTACCCTTCCGCAGAAAATTTAATATTGACTTTTTTGGTTTTTGTTTTTTTAAAATTTTTTTTGTTTTTTTTTCGGGGCCCTTTCAAAAAAAAAAGTTTAAAAACCAAAATTTGGGCACTTTTAAAAGGCTATTTTTTAAGGGTTAAACCAAAAAATTAAAATATACTATTCTTTAAAAAAAAAAAAAATTTTTAAAATAAAAGTTTAAAAAAATCCGGGGTAAAATTTTCCTTTTGAAGCCCCTTAAAAATGGTCTTTTAAAAACCCCCAGAATTTTTTTACAGGAACTTCGACAGCTGGGGTTGGTTTTTAAATATTAAATTAAAATGGGGTTTTTTTTGTTGATTTTTATAAAAAAATCGGAGAAAAAAAATTTTTTTTTTTGGGGGGAAGAAATTCGCTTCTGGGAAAAAAATTTGTTTTTGGTCAAAGAGCCCAAAACCTTTGGGAACTTTCAAAGCTCCCAATTTTTAATGCAATTACTTTATTGGCGGGGGTTTTTTTAAAAAGGAGCAATTATATCAAGGTCGGGTGAAGTGAAGATTGCCTGGTTTTAAAAAAAGGAAATTTATTTAAACCTGAGTTATTAAAAAAGAAAGGGAATTTAGTTAGATACAAAATGCGAAAATATCATGAAAAATGAAAAAACCCCGAAATTTGAGAGTTTTGGGGATCAGGGGTTAAAAGTATCCTAAACCATGGTTTCTTTTTTTTCTTTTATTGAGTCACTGGCAATTTTTTAAAAGGAAACCATAGAGCGGGGAAGTGAAGATTGAGTTTCAGCGAAGCTTTTAAGAAAATTTAAAACCCCGGCCAGACGAAGGAGGTTAATTGAATTTGATGCTGAAAGGCTTTAAAACAAAAGCGAAGACCGGCAAAAAAATTTTTTTAAATCCCGGAAACATATTTTTATTTTCTTTTCATACGGGGGGGAAATTTTTTCCCCACGCAAAAGGGAAATTTTTTTAAACAAAGGGACAATCAGAAAGAAAGGGCCCGCAATTTAGAAAATGAATTACTTTAGTTTGCGTTTTTAAAGCAATTAAAACTGATGAGAAAAGTTTTTGGGTTTGTTTCCCCCAAAATATGAATTGAGAAAGGGTTCATGACGAAATTCCCGCCCATGAAAAAAATGGGTAAAAAAGGAATATTAGGAATTCAAAACCCGTAGAAAAAAAAAAAGAAGGGACCCCCTTCTCGGGCAAAAAAAAACTAAATGGAAATTATTGAAAAAAACTTGGAAAAGGAGTTTGAGTTTTGCATCCGGGTTGGGCAAAAGGTACAACCAAACCGACGCTTTTTCTTTTTTAGACGCTATTTTTTAAATCAATGAGGAGAACCGAGGGGAATTTGGAGTTCGGGGTGGGGCCCCCCACCCCTAAGTATAAAGAAATTGGTTTGGGAAAAAATTTAACATGTCATGAACACCCCGTTTTTAAAACATAAAAACATGGTCTAAAAAGAAACATAGTTTATGTTTTTTTTACCCCCAAATTTTCCCCATTTTTTCCGTGTTTTTTAAAAATAATATTTAATTATTTATTTAATTTTTTTTACACATAAACAAGAGAGTAGACCGGGGCATTTAAAGAAATAAGAATTCACAAGAAACGAAATTTTCGGGGAAAAAATAAAGAAGGGGATAAAATTTGTTTTTTGTTTTAAAGGGGAAAAAATTTTAAAAATGTGGCCAAAAAAAGGTTTAGACGCATCCGGAATCGTTCGGAACCACCCACCGACGACCATTTTTTTAGACTAAAACCAGAACCCCCGGAATTATTTTCGGAGTTTTTGCGTTTTTAAAGATTGGATACAACCGGGTTTTTGCATCCGGGAGATCATGGGTTCGTTTTCAAAACCCCAACCATCCATTGAATCACTGGGCAGTTATTTTTCAGGAAATTGTATCTGAGAGTTGGGAGAATTGAATTTGAATTTCAGATAAGGACTTTTTTATGAGCGATAAAATTTCGATTTGAATAAAATTGAAAAAATTAACATGTCATGTTTTATCACCGCTCCAAAGATAAACAAATTAAATCTATAATTATTTGCTGGGAGAAAAAGGTATGAAAAATTAATTATTTATTAAAGAGTTAAGAATGTCAAGGGGCCAGAGAAAAAAAAATTGGGATTGCAAAGAGATTTTTTTTTCCCCGTTTTAGAATTAATTAGAAATTTAAAATAACAAAAGGTTTAATTGAATGTTACATCATGCTTTCATGCAGATGATGTAAACAAAGGGGGAAAGAACAAGATTGAACAAATTTTACTTGAATCCGAAGAAACAGTTTGAAATTTGTGTTCAGGAAAAAGGAGGCAGAAGCTTCCTTCAAAAGATCCAAAAAGACGCACAAAAAAGGAAATCAAAAAATAGCGATTTTTTTTATTAAATCCTTTTCTTCCTAATAGGACATCAGCAACAAAAGGCGATTTCCCCTTTTAAAAATTAAACTGCGCCTGAAAAAAAAAAAGGAAACTGCATTTTTTTCAGGGAAACTTTTTCCCAAATAAAAATTTTTCCATGAAATAATTTTGGGGAGGGGGGTTGCAAAAAAACTTAAAATTTCCCTTTGGTTTAACCTTTTTAGGGACATGTTTTCCCCCCAAAAAGATTTGAAGGAGTGGGGTTTCTTTTGAAACTGAAAACCCAAGAAAAACCCAAAAGTTTCCCCCCCCACATTGCAAATTTAAAAAATTTGGGGTCAATTAATTTTAATGGCTCAAAAACTTTTTCGAAAAACAGCAGGGAAGATTTTCCTAAACCCCAAAAACCAGTTATTTCAAAAAAAGAAAAAAAATTAAATGACATTTTTTTAAAACCCTAAAACCAGTGTTTAAAAAAATAAAAGCTTTTTTATTAAACTTTTTTAAAAGTATTTCGGAAAAAGGGAATGCTATTTTTCCCAGACGAATGTTTCATTGAAAGCTTTGGGAAAAAAATTTTACATTAAAAACTTGACACGAGGGGAAAAGAAGAAGTGACGATTGAGGTTAAGACCATACAACACATGGAATCTTTACCCCTAGAAGGGGGGTTTTTGACCCCCCTTTGGTCTTTTCAAAAATTGAAAAACGTTGCAATTTTGGTTTTGACTTTCTTTTTGGGGAGAAAAGGGGGAAATCAAGAAAAAAATCGAAATATCTGCTTTAATTCATAAAAAAGACAAAAAAAACGCCCGATTTTTAAGCAAAATTTGGAAGATTTATTTTTTTAAAAATTTTTCAAAAAAATATTTTTGTTTTATTTGGCCGGTTTTAAACAAAGGGGAAAATTAATTTAACATTGTTAAGGGACAAAAACCAACCAGTCATTGTAGATTTGGGGAAAAAAATAACATGCAGTAATTTCAAAAAATTTTCAAAATCCTATGATGCACAAAAGAAAAATTTTTACATTTTGGAAGGTTTAACAGTTTTCGCAGTGAAAAACCTCTTTTTTTCCCTTTTTAAGAATAATAACAGTCCATTTATTCCTAATACAAAACCCGGGATAAATTGTTCCAAAATTATTTCTTTAAAATTTGCTATAAACATGCATCACGTGGGTCAACATCACGGAGCTGGCTTTCATGGCGACAAGTGACGGGGTGGTTTCAGCAGAAACAAAGATCTCAAGCCGATGATTTCTTGCGGATTCAGCTTGAAATATTCAAAGTCACTTGTCATACGGGACGTCCTGAACAAAATACAGCGGTGTAGACGATACTCATTGTAAATTTACACGTCACAGAAAAAAGTAAACACACATTTTTGAACATATGATGTGAGCATAAAGCACTTGGCGTAATAAGACACTTTGAACATTGTAAGCCTGAACAATGCTTTTTACACTTCCTTTGGGTATTATTTCAGAAAATGGCATTCTTGTGACATACGCAACAACTGCGAAGCTGCTGATATATGAGCGGAGCCCTGTCGAAAATTTGACATACATGCAACGACACGTTGAAAATGTGAGCATGTATGCAACGACATGTCGAAAATGTGACTTATATGCAACGACTTGTTGAAAATGTGACATGTATGCAACGACATGTCGAAAATGTGACTTATATACGCAACGACATGTCGAAAATGTGACTTATATGCAACGACATGTCGAAAGTGTGACTTATATGCAACCAGAATAACGAGAATACGATTTTCGACGAGAAATACGAGAATACGTTGCATATAAGTCACACTTTCGACATGTCGTTGCATATAAGTCACATTTTCGACATGTCGTTGCGTATAAGTCATTTTCGACATGTCGTTGCATACATGTCATTTTCAACAAGTCGTTGCATATAAGTCACATTTTCGACATGTCGTTGCATACATGTCACATTTTCAACATGTCGTTGCATGTATGTCAAATTTTCGACAAGTTGTTCCATATATATCACAGCTTCGACAAGTTGTTGCGTATATGTCACAAGAATGCCATTTTCGCAAATGTACCCAAAAAGGGTGTAAAAGCATTGTTCGAACACAATGTTCAAAGTGTCTTATTGGATTATGTATAAAGTGCTTTTACTCACATCATATGTTTAAAAATGTATGTGTTTACTTTTTCTGTGACATTATACAATTTACAATGGGTATCATTCTACACCGCTTGTATTTTGTTTCAGGACGTCCATTATGATAAGTGATGTACAAGGTTTCCAAGAAGCTTGGATAAAAGAACTCACTGTCTCCACGGGAATTTGCAACAAGGATGCTGTTTTCTGCTGAAACCACCCCGTCACTTGTCGCCATGAAATTAATCGTATTGGTTATGTTAATTACAGTGATGCTGATTCAGTGTGTTTATATAAAGGGTGGAAAGGAAATAATTATTGGAACAATTTATCACCAGTTATGTGTATAATTAGGAATAAATGGACTGTCCTAATTTATTTACGTTAAAGAAAGGTATTAAAAAAAAGAAACATGTGCTTCTATCACTGCAGAGACAATGTTGAATGTACCTTCCAAAATGTAAAAGTTCTTCAATTTTGGTGAAAACATCATCACAATTGGAATTCATTAATTGAAAATGTATTTGAATACTCACTGCATGTTATTTTGTTACTATTTTCTTTACCAAGTACATCCCCATCCCCAATCTACAATGACTAGGTTCAGTTTAATTTGTATCCATATAACAGTAGTGTTAAATGTATAATATTCTCCGTTTGTTGTGCAAAAACCGCCTTAAATAGACAAGTCATTATAGCCTATTAGTCTGAAATGGTGTTTGTTAAACGTATTGTTAAATATAAGTCCTATCACAATTTTGCTTGCAATAAGACTTATCGGTCAGAGACACTTTTGTTGTGTAACATTTTTCATGAAAATCAATAAAAAGCGAGATATTTCGATTTATTTACTTGATACCTCCTTATAATTCCCCTCCCCAAAAGTATTTTGAATGTCATATAGCCTAAAATGTAAGTTAAAACTAACCGAATTTATATTCCAATGTTCATAGAAATCGGTTCAGCCATTATAGCGTGAAAAGGTAACAAACACCCCGAACTGTTGTCATGAAAGTCAACCTATCTCACTTTTGCAGGTGAGGATTCCATAGTGTTGAATATGAAAAGGTCCATTAGACACAACCTGCAATCTAGTCATACTTATCAGCACTTCTTGCAATTTCCTACTCAGCTGTACAAGGATTTGATGAGCCTGTGTAAAATGGTGTTATTCCCAAAGCATTACAATGAATACATTCGTCTGGAAGATAGTGCATCAGCTCCAGACTGTTTACCAGAAATGATTAAGCTCTTTAGGAAACGGATTTAATGAAGGAAATCGCTATTTCATGTTTTTGGCATCACTGGTTTTAGGAAACTGATTTAATGAAAGAAATCGTCATTTAATTATTTTCTTTATTGTTGAAATAACTGGTTTTAGGATTTCGTTTAGGAAGAGGAAATCTTCAACCTGCTGTACGTTTCACTGAGACACATGTTAATTAATCGAACTAGTTTCTTCAGAATACTAAATTCAATTGACCCTATTTTACTTTTAATATACATTACTGACTTATTAAAAATTGACTTTCCAGAAGGTGTGAGGAGCGGTTTTAGTTGCCGAAAAATCCCAAGTCCCTCTAGACAAATACTTGGATAGTATCAGTTTCAGAAAAGAGTCATCCACCCACATCCTTCAAGGTCTAATTCTCTGGTGGGGGAGAAAAGGGCTTATGTCACTCTGACTGACATTGCTATAAATCCGAAAAGTGACATGTGTAGGCTATTTCATGATTTTCCAGTTTCAGAAAAGGGTCATCGACCCACATCCTTCCAAAATCTATTTCTCTGATCGGTGGCAAAAAGGGTTTATGTCACTAAAAATTTACAGAAGGAATTTTCAACGATTTAAACAACTGCTGTAAATCTGAAAAGTGACATGTTTCGGCTATTTCATGATTTTCTTTATTGTTGACGTCACTGGTCTTAGGATCTCCTTTAGGAAACGGTTTTAATGAGGGAAATCGCCATTTCATGTTGCTGATGTCACTGGTATTAGGATCACTTTTAGAAACGGATTTAATAAAAGAAATCGCTATTTTATGATTTCCTTTATTGTTGACGTCATTGGTTTTAGGATCTCTTTTAGGAAGAGGAAAGCTTCTGCCTCCTTACGTTTCACTGAGACACATTTTAATTAATCAAACTAGTTTCTTCGGATGCTTCAAGTAAAATGTCCGTGTTTTCCTAATCGTTTGTGATCTTTCGCCTAACATACTGTATTCACATCATCTGCATAGACAAGCAGCTGATGTAACCCATTCAATTCCAAACCCTCTCTGTTATCCTTAACTTTCCTAATGGCTAATTCTAAAGCAAAGTTAAAAAGTAGAGGCATCTCTTTGCTTTAGTCCGCAATTATTTGTTTCATCTACGAGTACGTTGACATTCTTAACTCTTAATAATAAATAATTAATTTTTAATCACATACCTTAATGTTCATCCTCAGCAGTAACTAATTATAGATTTAATTAATGTTTATCGTGTTGGTAATTGAGGCGGTGATGAATCATGACATGTTAATTTCCAATCTGGCAGTTGCCTTTATGATTAGTCAGATTGGTCGGTAAGCCATCAGGGAGAATTTGATCAGCTCTATAAAAGAGTACCTTACATACTGTAAATTCAATATTCAATTCTACCCAACTCGTACAGATACAATTGCTCCTTTGTAAAATAACTCCGCTCCAGTGAGTTCAATGGTAATATGAGTCTAAGGAAACCATGAAAAAGTTCAGTCAGGTTGGTTGGTTACAAACTTTGAACCCATGATCTCCCGGATGCGAATCTCAAACTCTTTCGGTTGTGTATCACAGTCTATTTATAACAGATACAATTGCTCCTTTGTAAAATAACTCCGCTCCAGTGAGTTCAATGGTAATATGAGTCTAAGGAAACCATGAAAAAGTTCAGTCAGGTTGGTTGGTTACAAACTTTGAACCCATGATCTCCCGGATGCGAATCTCAAACTCTTTCGGTTGTGTATCACAGTCTATTTATAATTAAATAATTTCCATTTAAAGACTTATATTTTAAACCAGCAGGGAGAATTTGATCCACTTCTTTTTTATATTTAACTCTTCCATTCGAAATTGTCGCTAATGCAATAGTAGTGATATTCATTATTTTACTTTAATATGAACCCGTGACCTCCTGAATGCGAGTCTCAAACTCTCTTGGTTCTGCATCATTGTTTATGTGAATAAAATAAATTCAAATGAATTAGGTATATAAATATTATTTTAAGAAACACGGAAAACGAATATGGGTAGAATATTGCGAAATTAAAAGACACATAGCTAATCGTATGTTTCATTGTTAGATTCACCTATGAAGATTAATGTTTATCGTATTGGTAATTAAGGCGGTGATGATTCATGACATGTTAATTTCACAATCTGGCAGTTGTCTTTATGACTAGTCAGATTGATCGGTCACAGAATTTGAACCCGTGACCTCCTGAATGCGAGTCTCAAACTCTCTCGGTTCTGCATCATTGTTTATGTGAATAAAATAGCGTCTAAGGAAACCATGAAAAAGTTCAGTCAGGTTGGTTGGTCACAAACTTTGAACCCATGATCTCTCGGATGCGAATCTCAAACTCTCTCGGTTGTGTATCACAGCGTATTTATAATTCAATAATTTCCATTTAAAGATTATATTTTAAGCCAACAGGGAGAATTGGATCCACTTCTTTTTATATTTAACTACAGCTTTCGAAATTGTCTCTAATGCAACAGTTCGTTATTTTACTTTCTCTACCCATTTTCTCAATCATGGTTAGCGCGGTGAATGTTGTATCGATACATGAACCTTGCTCTCAATGTCATATTAGACATCTAAAGGAAGGTCATGGGGCATGTGGTACTCTCACACATGTCTCTTTCTCAGTCGAGTAGTTGGAATGTAAGCTTAAACACGATTCTACAGTAGGCTAATGTAAGTTCATTGCATCTAATTAGCAGTCCCATATTCATTAATCTGTTATATGTGTACTTAATGTTCATAGAAATCGGTTCGGCCATTATTGCGTGAAAAGGTAACAAACATCCCGATAGACAGTCATGAAGTTAAATTGAAAAATAATTATAATATGTATACCGGTATTTAAAGAAATTTTTAAAATTGTGACCTTTCATTTCGATACAGTCTTCAGTTCTTTGTGCATATTATCGCACTATAGACTATTGCATCTAATTCAATTACCAGTTTCATCCTTCGTACTAGTAACTCAGGTTGAAATAATTCTACTCTATAAAAGAGTACCTTACGAACTGTAAACTCAATCTTCACTTCTACCCGACTCATATGGATAAAATTGCTCCTTTGTAAAAATAACTCCGCTCCAGTGAGCTCAATAGTAATATGCATCTAAGGAAACCATGAAAAAGTTCAGCCAGATACTTTGAACCCATGATCTCCAGAAGCGAATCTCAAACTCTCTCGGTTGTGTATCATAATCTATTTATAAATCATGTGCATATTATCGCACTATAGACTATTGTATCTAATTCTAATTACCAGTTTCGTCCTTCGTACTAGTAACTCAGGTTGAAATAATTCTACTCTATAAAAGAGTACCTTACGTACTGTAAATTCAATCTTCACTTCTACCCGACTCATATAGATATAATTGCTCCTTTGTAAAAATAACTCCGCGCCAGTGAGCTCAATAGTAATATGCATCTAAGGAAACTATGAAAAAGTTCAGTCAGATACTTTGAACCCATGATCTCCCAGAAGCGAATCTCAGACTCTCTCGGTTGTGTGTATCATATTCTATTTATAAATCAATAATTTCCATTTAAATACTTATATTTTAAGCCAACAGGGAGAATTTGATCGACTTCTTTTTATATTTAACTAAAATACCACATTAAACATAACGATAATTATTGTAATGTAGATTTCACATACTATCACTGAGCTTATTGTAACGTGAGATGACTGATAGAGTATAGCAACATTAAAAGACACACAGCTAATCGTATGTTTCAATGTTATATTCACTTATAAGAAACACGTTTGTATTACTCTTCGTAGTCTGAATACGGAAGTAAAATACTGTAAAGAAATGGGGTATGTCTGTTTGTACCCATCCAGCGTATTACGAAAAAGATTCCATTTATTTAAGGCGGTCTTGCACAACAAACAGGGAATATTATTTATTGTGACATTAAAATACACAAAACTAATCGTATGTTTCAATGTTAGATGCACCTATAAAAACACCTTTATTATTATCATTATTATTATTATTATTATTATTATTATTATTATTATTATTATTATTATTCTGGAGATTGACTAGTAATTATAGGTAATTATTCAGTGAGCATTTACTTGGATTTTATGAACCTCCATGTAAAAGAAGTTGTGTGCATGAGCGTCTTTAAATAATAAGAATAGTATATTTTATCTACTTTTATTTACTCGTAATAAACTTACAGTGCTTGTGCATAAACTTGTTTTTAGTTTCGATGCGAATTGGTTCGGCCATTATTGTGTGAAAAGGTAACATAGACAGACAGACAGACAGACATACATACAAACAAACAAACAAAAATGTCAAAAATACGATTTGTGGTCTGAGGATGGTTAATTATACATGTTCTGTATATCCCTTTGTACTTTTAACAACTGATGTGAGAATTACCAGTCTACTCCATGAATGTGCTCTAAATCTAACAAATCATGAGAGTGAATTAAAAGATATTTGAGAATGCATCACTGATGAAATGCAAGACATTTTAAAGAGACATTTAAGCGAGTACTTTGCTTTAAAATTTAACATATTTGTTGAGCAAAATTTGAATTCCCATAATAAACTAATACTTATCATTATTTATATACCTTCTCTGAACATATAAATAAAAAGAAATATTAAAAGGTTCTTACAATATGGTGCATGGAGCATTTTGCACTTTGATAAGAATCATGCGTTAGATTTATGCGTTACGACGTGTAATTATAAATGTAAACACCATTTATTTTTGGAAAAGTATTATTATTATTATTATTATTATTATTATTATTATTATTATTATTATTATTAAATTTTCTGCGGAAGGAGTAAGGTGAAAGATTTTACTGCCTTAATGAAACCTTTCCTCTGACTATGGTTATGCGTCAATCTATCTTGAAAAGTCCAAGTCTTTTATGTGTATCCCTTTGTACTTTTAACAACTGCTGTGAGAAATTACAGTCTGCTCCGCGAATGTCTGGAATCAGGTAAAAGATTTTACTTCCAGCCATAGATAGAATATAAATCATGCTAACTTTATGTATTTATGCCTCTTTAAATACAGTAACCAGGTGACTGTTAAAGTGAGTTTTCTCCATTGTTATTATGTTGTACATTTTATTCACTTCTAATAATCATAGGTCATTTTTGAAGTGAGAATTGAGTTTTTTTCCACGTGCGGGATTCACCTCTCACACAGATGGCTAAACCGACTGCGTAATACATACTCATAGATATTTCACAACAGAAAATTATTTTCAACTGGCCAGGGAACAGGCAGTGGTCGAAAAAAATAATAAAGTGTCAAATAAGACCTACAGGAACATGCATATTCGAAACATCGCCTTCCTTTTGACACGTGTGACCTAGTTCTTTCAAGGTAAATTACTATCACGCAGGGGCAACCACAACTCCTCCCCTCTCCTCACTATCAATCAAATGTTGTAATACCAATGATAAATCGCAATTTAACACTCCCATTCCCCTCCCCCCAAATTATCTCTCTCCCATTATCCAATTGCACACGCGGATCACCCCACCCAACCACCGTTTACGACCACTCACATACTTGAGGTCTCCATTCTCATTCGCTAATCACAATCCCCTTCCAACCCCATTAACCAATCGCATTTGAGACCCTCCCCATGCACCAATCAAAATTGAGTTCCGGTTCAAGGTGAATTACAAACAACGGACCTCAACACATGTCGAGAGGTTTGCCTTGGATCTTATGTAACACACCTTTCACTTTCACATGGAACCAAAACTCCTCCTTCTCACAGCTCCACTCCATTTCAACATTCTCTCCATGCTCATTCGTCAATCGCTTTCCCACACCACTCGCTTGCAAATACCCATTCACCAATCACAAAACAGCTCCCCTTATCCCTCCTTTGACCACGCCCCCTTTCCCCTATCCCTCTTTTGGTCACACCCCGTTTCCCCTATCCCTCATTTGGTCACGCCCCCTCCGACCCTCACTACCCTCCGACCCTTGACGTCAGCTTCATTTCCTTACTACTCCATTGAACTTATTAAATTAATAATTATTTTGAAAATTGCCATGATTGCTGGTATCAATGATACCATCGATATTATTGCAGCCACGTTTCACGGAATGAGTCCTAAGTAGACAATTAATTTTAAGACAATATGAACCTTAAAAAATTTTCCTAATCTTTTAAGTGGAGTGAAGGAAACATTCGTATTAAGAAGAATATCCCAAGGAAAGTACCGATAAGTTGAAGTCAAATTTGCTGTTTTTCAGACCGAAAACTCTCCAGAACAAATAACATCGATTTTAAAAAATCAATATGAAATATACATCGGCAAAAGTTACCTTCCAAATACACCAACAGAACGCAACAAGCTCAGCACTCAAATGGAAGGGGTGAAAGGGGGATGGGTAGGCTTCTCTTTACCACAGTATTTAATGTGCAGTGTCGGAATGTAAACATACTTGTTACTTGTTAGAAGTACAACGTTGAACACCGTGGTTATTATTGATATGCTTTAATTTAGTTTCTTGGTCATTTTTCACAAACTTCGTAGAACAGTGAATGAATAAAGTATAAAAAACGAAACCGGAAAGTTGAAAGAAAAATGGCTTTTGATTAACTGATTAAAGCCAGGAGTAAAATTAAATGTGGCTAATTTTAACTGTGGAATGAGAAGCTCATTTGTAATACGAGTTCTTTTTCATTTTACAATTTTCATTTTTGCTAAAATTTTCTCACGTATAATATAATGCGGAGGCAAACATGGTTGTGATTTTGACTGTATAAGACCTCATGTTAGCGTATTTTAATTTGTTTAGCAATTTGAAAATATTAACATATTCCAGATCTTTATATTGGATTTCCAACAACATGTCGTTTAAGAAATACAAAATTTCCTCTTGTAATTCAGGTCTTGTTTTGATAATTTATAAGCCAAAGGATTTCCATTCAATTGAAAATCAGTTTCATTTTTAAATTCAAGGAATCTTTTGTTATGAAAATTTATTTGTAGTTCATTCAAGAGGTCAATGTAATATAGGCCCTGCATACAGTATTGCTAAATGAGTGTATACAAGGAAAGTTAAATATGTTCTTTTCTGATAAATTTTGCTTTCACACGTATATAAATAAAACAAAAGAATTGCTGCTGTTTTGCATATGAACTATATTTTTTATGATACCCCTGAAGCTACCGATTTAATTTGTTGAGGTGTTCTGAAATTTCGGCAAGGAATGACAAATCTAGCAGCCAATTTTCGTCTCCTAACTAGGAGTTTCTATGTCCTATTAACAGTTAATTATTTATTAACATAATAAAATCCTAGGCCAGCGAAATATATTTCAAACATAGGCAACAATTGCCAATACCTAAAATTTATTATATTACTGTACCTTTTTCTTCATAAAAGCAGAAATTATTTTCTGCGTGTCAAAAAATCGACGAAATATATTTTCCACGGCTAACCAATCTAGTAGTTTTATAATATTTGTAGCAAATCTGACATTCTTCCCCCATATCATGTAGAAGTTTTCGGAATTGCCGATGTTTTAATGACTTCGATTTTATTTGGTTTATAATGTCAACAGTCAACAACTAACTGCATAACATTTTTCATATTTTTTGTTTCGCTCCGTAGTGATTCTTGGTGAATTATAGTGGTCGAAAGTTATATCATTATCAATTTTGAATTGTGAAATTACAAAAAAAAAAAAAAAAAAAAATTAGTTTTAACATTACTTATAATAATAAATGACAAATCTTTTACAAGGATAGATATTCTGGCCGAAATTCACGTCTTCGTGGATTTTTCAAGGGTCTTGATAATGACATGATAGTATGAAGCCAAGCTACCAGCGATAATGCTACATTGTGTACAATCAACTGCAAGTCCGTTGTGATGGCGGTATAGCCTCTCCTCTACTACTCCGCTTCACTTGCTTCGTTTTCCAGGGACTGGCTCGCGGGTCACAAAATGTCGACGTATGATATAAAACATCCGTCATAATAAAGTCGTAAAGGTTTTCAGATATTCTGCAAGATCATGAAGATCTCCGATCTTCTACTAGGTAATTAAAATCTCCAAAAGGATTAACATTGATAATAATTGTTCTACATTACAGTTATTATAATAAGCTCATAACTTAACTCCCCCTATAAGTAATATGCTCTTCTGTCAATATAATGTAAGATTATTTTTTATATTAGGGTAAATAGTGAGTATTAGAAGACAAAGGTGCTCTTCGAATTCCTTCTGCTCTGGAGTTACACTTTATCTTTCACAAGTTTCCTTATTTGAGGTCTCAAGAATATCCCTCCCTTTAACTTAAAACACGATCAATTGGAACACGAAACATTTTACAGACAGAAATCCTTTATTTTGAATCTTGCGTACACTACTTTTAACACTTGAATATAAGTAATTGATTAACTAGCGGACTTACTCGTGTTAATTATGTAAGTTTGTGCGGCTTACAGCTGTTTCGGTGCCTCATCACACCATCTGGTGTGTGGTAGGCTCTGAGGATGGTGTGATGAAGCACCGAAACAGCTGTAAGCCACACAAACGTACATAATTAACACGAGTAAGTCCGCTAGTTAATCAATTACTTAAAAATCTTTTCCCCTTTTTATTCAGTTCATTTTAAAGTTTTTCATTAATTCTAATTTATACACAATGGTTTATAAGAAACTTTGCTTCTGCCACTAAATTTAATATTTCTTGCTTTGGTAATATCGGAGATTTATTTCGCTTTCTTACCTTCATATTTTACATTTTGAAGATGATTGTGTTGTATCACAATTATCCGACAAATGTAGTAAACTTTATACAACTTTATATAACAAATGTAATATTCAAAAATTATTTTCCAGAACGAAAAATTACATTTGTTCGAATCAAATTTTAGCACATCGTTTATCATCATAATACACTACTCTCTTAAATTGACTGAGCAAATTGGGAATCCAATCAGTGACTTTCCCCAATAATGCTATGACATTTTTGGATATAAAACAATTTTTTCTCGAAAAGGAAGGGAAAACGATCAAAACTGTATTAATTTGACAGACATTGTTGTTTTCAGATAAGTTACCATTGAATCAGTTATGTTAGGTTACTTTTCAGTCAATAATACTTTGTAATTCTGGTTTTTCCACGTTAGACAATGATGTACAAATACTTTAAAAAAATCACATATGCACTCTGACATGCTCCTAAGAAACTCATCTGAGTTTCTAGGTTTTGTCATAATGGCACAATTCATGCATTTTGTAAGTTGCCATCCAGATATTCTATAATGTGTTTTGTCATGTTCAGATGAAACCTGATGATGCCGTAAGACGAAAGCGGTCGTCATAAAATAAAATAAAATAAAATAAAATAAAATAAGATAAGATAAGGTAAGGTAAGGTTAGGATAGGATAGGATAGGATAGGATAGGATAGGATAGGATAGGATAGGATAGGATAGGATAGGATAGGATAGGATAGGATAGGATAGGATAGGATAGGATAGGATAGGATGGGATAGGATACGATAAGATAAGATAAGATAAATTTAATACTTGATATAATTCATTGTTTTAAGTGATGAGTATTGACTGAACGGTAACCTAATATAATTAAAAATCTATTAAATTTTTGTTTGAAATATCTCAAAGAATAACCTCTTGAAATTAATGACATTACTTATGGTTCGGACTTTATTTTATTTTTACTCTATTTTCATGAATAATAATTTATTCGCATTATATTATTATTCTATAACACATAAGACGAATATAGCGTTTAGAAATGGATCAGACGATATTTATGATTCCATTATTTCACAAGATCAGAATGTTAATCACAATCATAAACTAAAGCAATTGTGCAGAAATATTTTTTTTCCCCAGAAATTAAATTGTATTTATATGTATACTTGTACTTCTAACCCAAAACTTATTGGCATAAACATTTCCAGACTTCAATATCTATGGCAACGATTTAAAAAACTAAGATATCTTTAATTCTTATGGTCATGTAGCAAAGAAGGAACTCATTGTTTCCTGAATTTAATTTCAGTTAATTAATTATTCTCCATTTGAAAATTTCTGCAGTCAATATCTTCAGAGTTTTAATATATCTGAACGAATTATTTTGAAAATAATTAAACCTCATCCCACTGTTGAAATAAAACATGACTATTGCTTTGTGAATGTAACTTAAAAAATTATGAGAAGGACTGCGATATGTATGAAATGCCAGCACAGAGTAAAAGGCTAAACTTTGGGTGGAACCTACAATAGGCTAAATATCAACGGAACTGGAAACATCGTATGGAAAGGCTGAACAACAGTCGATTCCCAAAGGCAATTTGAAATATTTCCCTACTGGGAGATTATCTGCCGGCCAACCTCGGAACAGATGATGCAAGACCGTAACAGATCTCGAGGGCTAATACATGGCAGGATGATGATGAGGACGATGAATTTCTCTTTACAAAATCGCAGAACGTGTTGTCGGAATTCGTTCCTCGCCACAAAAAGCTAAAAAACCGAGGATTATGGCACTATCATTCCTGCTTGCTATTTGTTGTTATCAAATTACCTATTTTTTACAGTAATTTCTTTAAGAATGTACATCAAACAAACAAACATTATTTTTTTCTAGAACAATTTAAATTTAAGTGCATTTTTGTTCATTGACAAGCAAGTAACCAAATATAGTTAAAAAATAATTTTATTATGAAAGACTTTAAAATTTATGTCAGTATATGACGCATATTTCATGAATAGATAGAGAAAATTAAAATCAATTTTAAACATAAAAAGGGATACTGATATCACAGGAATTTGTACAAACTTCATTTCATACATAAACTTCATTTTATATTCATCAATTAGTATGAAATATTGTACTTGAATTACTTTTGATTACAGATTTTTAATACTTTATATTACTTAGAGTCGATTTCACCAAGCTTATTTAGCTTTAATTGTTGCTTAAAGTATATTTAATTGATACTTAAAAGTACAAAGCATTTCATCAACATAAATTGGGCTGTCCACACGTGTGGAGTAACGGTCAGCGCGTCTGGCCGCGAAACCAGGTGGCCCGGGTTCGAATCCCGGTAGGGGCAAGTTACCTGGTTGAGGTTTTTTCCGGAGTTTTCCCTCAACCCAATACGAGAAAATGCTGGGTAACTTTCGGTGTTGGACCCCGGACTCATTTTACCGGCATTATCACCTTCATTTCATTCAGACGCTAAATACCCTAAGATGTTGATACAGCGTCGTAAAATAACCTAATAAATAAATAAATTGGGCTTTAAACTTTCATTAAACTACATTTAAGTGAATTAGTCAATATTTGATAATGTAAATAATTAATCGTCCATTAAAAACATTAATTTTCATCATGGCTAGGACACTGATGGACTTGCTATTTGAAAATGATGATTTCTCAACGAGCGAGGATAATTTTCGAAAAAAAAAAATTTAATACAGTGGACGAAAAAGTTTGAAATGCTGTTTGGGCTAAGCAAAATAAAAGCATTGTATATTTTGAATAGTACAGAAGGTTAGTTAGAATTTTCAAATGGTACTTATGTACGGTACTTCATAATATTATTTAAATTATGTATTTATTGAAGACATAGCTATTTAATCAATCTTAGATTGCCTAAAATACGGCCACTAAAATAATAGAATAACATATTTATCATATAAGTCTAATAATACATTTAAATACATTTGAATAGCTCAAATCCGTGAAGTGTTTCCATTTCGCTTGTTGCATATTTTCTCTTTTTCTTCAATATTGCTGAAGTCATTAGGATAAGGTTTATTTTTGCATTGAAATTTATTTTTATATACTTCCAAACTTTCTTCTTGTCATCTAAAGTCTGCCATCATCTCTTTTGTTTTCGATGATTTTAATATATTTTGAGGTTACCTCAGTTTATGATGATGCAATATAACAAATGAACTCACTATAAAGGTCACTGCTTACATTAACATAGCACATGGTCTTCGAAATTTAGATTTTGCTATGATTTTGTAGGCCGTGATGATTTAAGTGGGAATTAAATTACATAAATAATTGGCTTTATTTTAAATGCATATTAGTTTGATGAAATGTAAATGAACTAAATATGATTGAAGTTCCGTATTTAAGTTAAATTACAATTAGTTAAATGTGGATTAGTAACATGTTGATTAAATCATTTTTGTTGTATAAATTTAATTTGTACTCACTAGCTAGCTACTTAAATAAATAAAAATTAAAATAATAAAAATCGTCCCTTAGGTATATACTTATAATAATCACTTTCATGTGTTAAAATAAAATTAGTCAACTAGGTAATTTGCAACTTAATTTTTATTTTAAAGCACGAAAGTGGTTATAAACGTAAGTGATAACACGTGTTAAATGTGTGTAATGAAGATGTATAATCAAGACGAACTAGGGGGTTGTACTATAAGCAGTAACATGAGCTGCTGCCAGAAAGTCAAAATGAGGATAGCAATGGCCAAGGAATCTTTTAATAGAAAAGAAGAGCATTTTCTGCGAACCTCTGGAAAAATAACTAAGGAAGAGATTAGTGAAGTGCTTTGTATAGAGTGTGGCATTGTATGAGGCAGAAACATAGACATTGCATTTCAAATGCTTCTAGTCGTTTCTCTTCACTTCGTCGTAATGTCGTGTTTCTGCATCATACAATACCACACTCCAGACGAAGCACTTCACTAGTCTCTTCCTTAGTGATTTTTCCAGTAGTCCTCATAAGATGCTCCTTTTCTGTTAAAAGCTTCCTTTGCCATTGTTACCCTCCTTTTGACTTCCTGGCAGCAGCATATGTCACTGTTTAGTATCAGATTTTTATGACGAGTAGGCCTATTACTATGAATAATTGCGTCTTATTTTGAATGTTGTCCCAATAAAGTTAGCCATACATTGATTTTATAGTATACAACAGTTACTGGTTTCTATATATAAAATATCATTCATATTCGTATATGTAATCACAAATTCAAATTAACTTAAATCGATAGCTCCTCATTAATAATACATTTCTTCCAAACTGTCTTTGCTTCCGCATAAAAATAGACCCTATTATTTTTGTTGGAAGAAGTAGATTAGCACATAATTTGGAACTACTCAGTCGTTTAGCTATCGTTGGTAATTTTAAACAACAGAATGGAATTTTATTCCGAGTGCAGTGGAATTCCTCTTGCTAACACTTGGGTCAATCATGAAACGATTTGCAACGACAGCTACTGTTTGCCGGTACACTGATCAACGCCCTGCAGCTTGAGCTATTTAAACCAAAGCGTTTTAAATTGTGTGGGGACGGCAGTGATGTCCAAACTGGATTGCATGTCAAGCGGCCGATTCTATAATCTGAAACAAAGCGTTTCTACTTTCCCAACTTTGTCACTCTAAAATCAACTGTCACACTCCCTACTTTACGTAACGAATATCGATTTAATGACATCGTTTTATTCAAACGTTTGGTCAGTGAACGAGAAATCAAGTTTAGATCCAGAGTAATACAAATTTTCATCGTGAAGTTATTTTTTAAATCACAAAATCATTTAGAAACTTATTATACGCGAGAATAAGACAGTATTTCGTACTGTTAAAGTTATCATACCTGCATAATATACATTCATATACAGTTGTTTCCTGTGCTTAAGTGCCCTAAACAGTTTCAAGCCTGTAGAGAAAATGGAGATTTTGTTTTAAGTTTTAATAATATAGTCCATAAGCTGACGACCTGTTTTAGCCATTGCACTTCGTAAAATACTTAAATCAGTCTGATAAGTACAATTAAAAATATATACTACATTTCACATTCTATTCTAAGCCGCCTAACTCGAGTAGGAGCTTTCCGACACTTTGAAAATCTCCAAGCCTAACTTAGCGCCTCTGAACAAAATTTTTCCTCTCCCGCGTCATAGTAACACCTTAGTTGCATACTAGGTGGCGTTTGAGGCGATGAGTTTATAGAGCTTACCACTTGCAACTCTGTCCCTATCGGCAAATATGTGTAACTAAATTTCTTGTAGGTACTGAAACCCCCGCCAAAAAGTACCTATGTCCTGGCATCGGAATGATAGTTTAAATAGATACATATTTGAGGGGTTCGGCAGTAAAAAGTTGTAAATGACGTTTTTATGTTTCGGAGTTATTACTAAGATAAATATTTATACATGCAACAGTTTGTATAATTACCAGGGAAGTAAAAACTGTATATTTCTCCCATCTATTGAGATGTTGAAAAACTAACTACGGTACTGCATTAGACGCAGAATGTAAGATACCATATTATACACTATATATCTCTATTTTTACCAAAATGTCTGTTACCATGTTTTACAATCGAGCCCCTCATTTATTACTCTGCCTTTCTTTTCTCACTTTAAATTCTTCTTCTTCTTCTTCTTTTTCTTCTTCTTCTTCATGCATTAAGCCCTACAAAGGCTTGTTGCGCGCTCCAAATTATTAGTTCATTGGTCTTTCCATCGTTTTTTTGGTCTTCCTATGTTTCGTTTCCCTTCTGGTATAGAATTTAATATTTTATTTGGGTATCTTCTCTCATCCATTCTGTCTACGTGATCTAGCCATTTTTGTCTATGATGGTCTATTCCTTCATTTAGGCTAAAAATCTGTAATTGATTTCTCATGTCTTCATTTCTGATTCTGTCCCTTTTAGTGACTCCCAGAACTGATCTTAAAAACCTCATTTCTGCTGCCTGTAGTATACTTTTATCTCTACTTGTCATTGTCCAAGTTTCACTACTATATAGAGCTGCAGGAACTGCCATAGTTTTATAAAATTTTATCATCGTATCTTTTCTTACTTTATTTTTTAAAGTTCTTTTAATTGTTCCGCATATTTTTAAAACATTTCAATTCTATTTCCAATATCTGCCTCTTTAATATATGATATTGATGATACTAAAAATTTAAATGTATTTACTTTTTCAATTATATTATTGTCTAATACAAGTTTACATCTTAGAGAATGAGTTCCTTGAAATGCCGTAGATTTGGTTTTATTTTTTGATATATCAAAATTGTAATTAAGAATTATTTCATGGAGTTCAAATAATGTTCTTTGTAGTCTATCTTCATTGTCAGAAATTATTACTTGGTCATCTGCATATAGGAGTGTCATTATAAAATTCTTCCTATTATAATCAGAGGATATATTTAAAATGTTTAGCCGCTGTTTCCATTCTCGGATTGCGTTGTCTAGGTATAAATTAAATAAAGAGGGTGATGTACAGCACCCTTGTCTTAGTCCGGTGTTAAATTCTGGAATACTAAAGTATAAATCAATATCATGACCAATATTATGAAACATTCAGAATTAAATCGAGGTATGTACTTATGAATGTCAAGCTCATCTTCTTCTTTGTCTTCTTCTAGGTTTTATTACATTTTTTAAATGTTCTGATTACTAAGAAACATGATCTTTCCAACTTTTCCTTAGATGACACACATCTCGAAGTTCTCTTGGTTTATATTGCAAAACAATAATTGTTTTATTTTAAATATTCGGATTTCTCTCATTCTTCTAATATGATCATACAATTATTGTCGTTTCCTTTGTGCTATTAATTCATTTCATTAAGATATATTTAACTTCTCCCGAATGTTCGTATTGCGCATATGTTCCTCGCGGTAAAGATGCCGTAAATTACTACGCATTTTAATCACATATGTATCCAAAAATTTATCCACATAATTTTATTTTCGCATATTACTTGAGATTACACTAGATACTAAAACTGAAGTTTTCTAAACACCACTCATCGGATATATAAATGCGAACTTATTCCAAGTGTGGGTCCTTGAACATTTACTTAAGGATCTTACTGCTCCCCTTATGCTATAAGACATCAACTGTACACTGAAGACAGTCTGCACATTCCAACCACAAAGCCGCCACAAGAAAAGAAATAAAAGTTCCATTGAAATTGCGCTGGCAACAGAAGAGTAATGTTCCCTTTCTTTCCTTTCAGTAGACAGAGATCTTCATTTCACCTCTAGCGTCTGTTGCAAACAGGAGTTGCATTAACAAAGAAGCGAACTTCTTTTGCGTCAATGATGAATAATGAATGCCGCTTACTTCAGAAGAAGTAGATGTTACTTGAGCTCGTTGCCTTATGGTTCAAATACGCGTGCAGGAATGTTCCAGGAAATGCGTTATACTGACTGGGAAGCACAGGCATTTTTAAAGAAAAAGTGTCGTTTGGTAAAATATCATCTTTGACGGCGGAGTAGGTCTATGTTACTTTTGAAGTGTGTAATTCCGATCACTGTCGCTAGTTAGCAACGTTACATAATTTTGGTGTGAAATATCTGTTGTATAGTAATACAGGGAGCTTCTACAGTGACGCATCGATTGCAATCCGTGATGAAAACGGGGTAATTCATTCGCTATCGACGGCGGGCCGGAAGAAGGAAAGACTGCAGTTGACAGGCAGATGTAGTCGTACTGTTGTACCGTGTATGTGTGAATATATACAGTTTACAGCAAATTCTGTTCTTGTGAAAAGTATTAACTGTTTTATATGATAGTATCGTTCATTTCGACGCGAGTTCCCAAGTGAATACAATTCTAACAAATTTCAAATTTTTTAAATGTCAAATGTATTTATTTTTCTAACATATTAGGTTTTCACTGCAGTAGGAATTGCATCCCGAAAGAGCAGAAGCTCGTGTTCGGGCACAGTTCAGTTTAGTTATACAAAATATGTTACACAATTAATTCAGCTATAAAACATTAATATAAAGTAAAAGACAGACAGCAGTTAATCGTATATCGTCGTCGTTCCTGCAATAACTCCTATATACAAAATATAACATTTTTCAGTAGGAAGGAAAAACACATTTATTCATCCTATGGCAACCGTACGTAATTAGGAACATTAAATCCAGACGTTTGAGATGGGCAGGGCATGTAGCACGTATGGGCGAATCCAGAAATGCATATTTATTTATTTATTTATTTATTTATTTATTTATTATTTTGCTAATAATTGTAACATAAAATATAATATATACAGAAAAAACTTTAGCTCGCCCCTGAAAGAGTAGAACTCGTGCTCAGGGGCGGATTCCTGAATTCAAATTAATAATTATACAATACAATTTGTCTTATGTCTACTGTGCAATTACAGTATATAAATTTAAATTTACAATTTTTCAATTTTTATAAAATCCATACATAACTTTTTAAATTTAATATTAGAACTATTAGAATTCACAAGATTAGGATATTTAAATAAAAATTTGTTATATATTCTTGGGCCTAAATTACTGCTATGATTAAATACTGTAACAGTGTTGCATTTTGGTTCAAACAATCTTAAAAGAATTCATACCTTTTGTTTCATAACTGTGAGAATACAATTCAAAATTATTTCGATTTTTATGATGAATTTTATTAATACAATATAATACATTTGTCTTACGTTAAGTGCATTAAAGTCTAGAAACAAATTTTAGTTGGGAGGCCAGAGGGGAAAAGACCTTTGGGGAGGCCGAGACGCAGATGGGAAGATAATATTGAAATGGATTTGAGGGAGGTGGGATATGATGGTAGGGACTGGATTAATCTTGCTCAGGGTAGGGACCAATGGCGGGCTTATGTGAGGGCGGCAATGAACCTCCGGGTTCCTTAAAAGCCAGTAAGTAAGTAAGTAAGTAAATAAGTAAGTAAGTTAGTTATGGCAATCGTACATAGGAGACTATGAATTGTTACATTTTCGAAACAAAGAAATATAATTACATATAGGAGATTTTATTATTTGCTGTATCACTATTTAAGTTATTTAATAGAGCAAAAATCTGAAAATCGATATATATATATATATATATATGTCACATAGGAATTATTGCAGGAACAATGACGATATGCAAATACAGAAACAACGAAAGGACATGTGTATTAAACTTCAATTTTAAACTCAATTAGCTTAAGAAAAGAGAAAACAAATAATTAACCTAATTTGTTTCTTAAGCCTGTGTGTGTTAGTTTAGTTATACAAAATATGTTACAAAATTAATTCAGCTATAAAACATTAATATAAAGTAAAAGACAGACAGCAGGTAATAGTATATCGTCGTTGTTCCTGCAATAACGCCTATGTGCAAAATATAAATCAAGTGTAATTAGTTCAGTGTTGGCTTAGATTAATACACTATACAGGATGAATCGTAAGTAATGTCATTCATTTCAGGAGGTATTCTTGGAGCTGTTTCAAAGAAAAAAGTTTAATTACAATTTTACTTGTTTTTGCTTCCTTTTCGAGATAAAAATTGTGTTATGTGAAACATTTCATAGCGTTACATTGGTTGAATTCCCAATATGCTCAGTCAATTTAGAAGAGCAGTGTATTATGGTAACAAATGATTGAAAGAGTTTTAGTTCTATTCTTTAAATGTGCAGAAATTTGACCCGAACAAATGTAATATTTTATAATTTTAAGTAATTGTAAAAAAAAATGTTGTTTCACAGGCTTAGTGTGCATTGAACCCAAGAAATACTAGTTATTAATGTGATATAACTTCCGAAGCAGAAACTAAAACTAAGAAAAATATATCGTCATTTTTGTGCATTATGTGAGACGTGTAAAGTTTGTGTATAATTAAACTGGTATCCACAAGATCTAAAATCGCTATATTGATAGCTGTAGAGAATACAACGAGGCTACCGAGTATCCCATCGATCGATTCGCCTTTGTAGCAACGTTAAACGTACAGGAATGAACCAGAGCTCCAGAAAATTAGGTTCTGTAGTGGACAACAGAGATAAGAGGATTATATGTCCTTCTTTCAATTTGTTCCTAACTCTAAAATCCTCGCAAAATATCATCGCATTCATAGATGTGCTCAGAAAATCCCAATGGACAGAAAAACGCTTCTAATTCATCTTGTTCATCTTTCTGTTTAACCAGGAGATACAGATGGCTCATATTGCACAGGAGATAGTATTTTTGTTGGTAGTAGTGTTTTATGTAACGACGCTTTCAACTGAGCGTCGAAATTGAATACGGGCAAGAAGTGACGTACACCCACTATCAGGGACAGAGTTCTTTTATGTGCCACGAATATACGTCATGGGACCACCAGAATTCCTCTCCTTTAAAAGAAAACACGTTGTGGATTCTTCTTCTATGAACCTTATAGAAAGGGAAACAGTAACTATTACAATGTATTATATTATAGTAATGATCGCCAAAAGCTGTGTCGCGACACATGTCACTACCTCTGGTCAATACGGCATCATAACCCCACTCTCTTCTTACCCGTGCACTGTCATTCACTGCATTATATGAGGAGATACCCACTCCACGCCTCTCTGCAATAGTGGTGTGCGGGTTGCATTTCTGTTACATCACCATTTCATGTGTTTTCCAACCAGTAGGCCTACATACTGTTCTGTTCTACATTTTTGAAGATTTTTCTTGATGTGTTTTTAATCTTTCACACCAATAGTAATAATCATTAACCAATTCTTCACATTGAAGAATAAAATCATTTTAAGTCAGTAACAAAAGAACAAAACTTCGAATGTATAATATAATTACTATCACAAATCGCACACATAATCAGTATTGTTAACTATGCCAGATAGGTTTTCGGCTAACTAACTTCTATAATCTGCTAAACAGATGAGAAAATCTGCCGTAAAAAATATTTTGTATATAATTCTACAGTATAACTCTGTTTACTATGAATCATTCGTTTTTAAGTCAGTATTATCTATTTCAAAATCTGACAACTATCAATTTCTAATTTCGACATAATTATTTACACATCACTTGAGAGATGATTAAAAATATAGTACGAGGGGCAGACAAAATATAGGGGAGAGTCGGGTAGTATCGGACAGTGAGTTTCTTTCATCTACCACACGGTGATAGTACCTGATTGACATGGTCCCGTTTCTGTGATGTCGCATAGAGAAACGTAACCACGTCATTCGGTACTACTATATGGTGGTAGATGAAAGAAACGCACTGTCCGATACTACCCGATGTCCGATACTACCCGACTCTCCCCTAATGCTTCCTACCTTTTTCTCTTTTAATTTACAAGAAAATTAAATGAAATTTACAAAGCATAAAGCCACAACATTCACAATTAATTTTATATGTCACTTTTCAGTATAAACTCCGTCTTTCTCCACAGTTTTGTCCACCTTGAAACAAGAGCATGTATTCTAAAGCGGTAAAAATCAACGTCCTTCCTCAGCCATTGTCGCACGGAATTTTTCAGGGTCTCCTCTTCTTCAAAGTGATGCCCTCGATGAGCCCCCTTTAGTACACCGAACAGATGGAAGTCTTATGGTACTAGATCAGAGCTGTATGGTGAGTGCGACAACTTCCCAGCCACTTTTCTCAATCTCGCCAGTGTTATATTGACTGTTGTGTGGTCTTGCAATGTCGTGCAAAACAAGAATATTCGCCGTAGCTTTTGATGGGCGAACTGGTGGAAGACATGTTTTAAGCTTCTTGAGTGTTTCGACGTATTGCACATAATTTATTGTGCACTCTTGCTTCAAAAAATCAACCAGAATCACATCCCCTGCTTCCCTAAAGACTGTTGCCGTAACTGTCCCTCCAGATCGCACGGTTATGACTTTTTCCTTCTTCGATTATATTGTATGAAGCCATTCTATCGACTGTCTTTTGGACTCAGGTTAAAAAAAATGAAGTCACAATTTTAGCCAGGAACCCCTACCTCTCCACACTGAAGCTCTGCAACAGATCTGAGGATATTGTTTTCCTTGCCACTTTATTCTAGTCGATCAACATTTTTGGTATCCAGCGTGCACAACTTTAGAGTAGCTCAGTTTATCAATAATATTAATCACACTGCCTTTACCGATGAAGAACATGCGACACAATTCATCTGTTGTTACTCAGCTGTCATCATGTATGATTTCGTCGACTCGCTGTATGTTGCGTGGAGGCTTCAAGGTTATAATGTCCATAACAAAATGTCCACAAGTACAAAAGGTCCACAAGAAAATGCCCATAAATTAAATCGTCCAACATTTAAAGTCCTACATACAATTTGTCCATGGAGTAAAAAAGCCCAACATCTACGTGGTTCACCATGTTATAAAGCCCATGATACGAAAAGGTCCATCATATGAAATCAATATCAGCTTTTGACAGTGCATGGAGTCATTTGAGGTTTTGTATTTCCTTTAGTATATTGCCTAACTGCAAATAAGACTGAAAATACTTACCGCACTATATGTAATGAGATAAAAAATTATTCAGCGCATTTAAATCTCACTTGCAATCCTACCTATGCAATGTCTGATTTTGAAATCGCCAATATGAATGCTTGTCGACTTGCATTCCATTAGGCGGTAGTGAGTGGGTGTCTTTTCCACTTCACTCGAGCAATATGGAGAAATGTAGTCAACAGGGGTCTGAGGGCACAATATTTGGGTATTGAGAACCCTGAAGTAAGAAACGAAATACAGGAAATTACAGGATTGTCGTTTATTCCGCTAAATGGCTTGCAATTTGTTTGGGATTTATTAAATGAAAGATTTGTGGACGATATTTTGGACTTAGCATATTACATTGAAATTACATATATTACTGATCATCCGGCAAGAGGGCGAAGGCGAGCAGTTCCCCATAGATTTTCTCCTGAGACATGGAACGTCTTTGAATTAGTAATTAATGGCGGACAGCACACGAATAATGTGGTTCAAGGATTCCACTCTCAATTCCAACGACTTGTGGTGGCACATCAAGTGAACATTTCGCGATTCATTAGCCATTTGCAACAACAGAATCGGAAACAGAACATTTAGTAACCCAGGTCCTTGGTGGGCATACAAATATTAAGCGGCCAGTAAAGAAACGGCAGCTTATATCACTAATCAAACGAGAATTTTCAACATTGTCGGTAATTACCAAGTTGATGAAGATAGGGATAAAATTTTTCGATATCTTAGACCGACATCATACCATTTGAAATTATATAGTGACCCTCAAGATGAACAATAGATGTATCTTTTGTATTACGTAACATAATTGAAACGACAATAAATTTTTTTGGCTTGCAGTTTTCCTTGTCGGATATTTAGCGAAATGGACGAATTTATTTGTGGACTTTTAAAAGTAGACCATTTTTAAGAAGAGGACTTCCTGACAGTGGACGTTTCAGGTAAGGACATTTATTTGGAATTGACGAATTTTCTATTTGGACATTTCTAAACGTTGGACATTTTCGTAGAGAGGACCTATTGCAAAATGGACCAGCCAACGGTGTTTCCCCTTCAACTTCTGTACAGCGACGAACCCATCGTCTAACAGTGCTGACATCCACTGAGGCATCTCCATAAACCTTCTTCAGTTTTTCATGAATGCAAATGGGCTTTTCACCTACCGTATTTAGGAATTATTGTATCGCAACACGCTGTCAGCCATTTTCTAAAGTGATGCAGTGCTGCTATCTGTTGACGTAGGAAGATGTTACTGCAGTGGACTGTAGAAGAAGGTTTGAGGAATCGCGCCAAATTCTACTTTTTGACATTACCAATTCATTTCAGGAGACTATTACACTTTTACTAGGCTACGTCATACTACTTTTGACAAATAAAACGGTACGCAAGGACGTGTTTCCACCAATCATAGCTGTTCATCGCTACAATTTTTATCACTTCTCTAGCATTTGCTTGTTTTTTATCACTTTCCTAGTATTTCTTTCTTTGTTTGCCAACTTTATAAACTGCAAATTCTTCACGGTGCTATAATATATGCTTTGTCATCGTCATTATTTTGTTTCCCGCACAGATAGTTGGCTGAAAATGACTGGTCCGTTCAAATGTTTTGGTGAAGCTACCATTAGTGAAATAGAATTTTAGTAAGTCAAGTAATATCTATTTTATTGTATTAGAGTACATTATTTCTTTTAATCTTTATATATTTTCTTCTGTTTTTATCACCTTTTTACCGTTTGTTTCTACGTTTGCCAACATTTCAAACTGCAAATTCTTTTCGGTACCTACTATAAAACGTCATTTGTTTACCGAAAAGATAGCCAACTGAAAATGGCGGCTACGTTCAAACGTTTTGGTGAAGCTAACATTAGAGAAATAGAATTTTAGTAAGTCAATTAATATTTTATTGTATTAGAGTACTTTATTTCTTCTAATCTCGTAATAGTTAATTAAATCCCACTCGAGTTTTGATTTTCTCTAGATAAATCACAACCTCTAGTTAGATTACTGTTGAAAAAAAAAGAGACATTAATTACTTTCTGACCTCGTGATTTGTTAAGCTGTTTTTCATAAATAAATACGGCATAATTAGGCCTAAGCCAACTTCTTTCATGCATGATTTAAAGCATAGAATTCCAGTTCACTCTTAGTGAAAAAAAAGATATTTCATGATCATCGAATACAGTATCTGGGATTATCCATGCCTACTAGAAATGCTCTGCTATTTTCAAACGTTCATACAGTTTGATTATCTTTTGTTTGACATTTTTATGCAAATTTTTATTTAACAATATTGTACTCGTAGTCTGATAGAGAGCGTAGCTTATAATGACAACAAGTTTGTTATGTGTAGCCAGTTACACCACACAGATCATTTTCATGTAACATTGATTTTGCAACAATCTCGCATTAATCGTACATTTAAAATCAAATTTCCTTTTACATTCTCATATTCAACTTCTTTCACTGTGGCTGTTCCTCGGCTTTGGAATTCCCTACCGAGTAATGTCAGGGACTGTCAGACATCAAACCGATTTAAGAATAGACTAACGAAATATTTTTCTAACAATTCTTGTTAACAATAATAGCTGTTTCAGGTTTCTCAATGTTTAATGATTTTATATATATCACGGAATTAATATTTAAATTATCTCATTATTATTATTATTATTATTATTATTATTATTATTATTATTACTTACTGGGTTTTAAGGAACCCGGAGTTTCATTGCCGCCCTCACATAAGCCCGCCATTGATCCCTATCCTGAGCAAAATTAATCCATTCTCTATCATCATATCCCACCTCCCTCAAATCCATTTTAATATTATCTTCCCATCTACGTCTCGGCCTCCATAAAGGTCTTTTTTCCTCCGGCCTCCCAACTAACACTCTATATGCATTTCTGGATTCGGCCATACGTGCTACATGCCCTGCCCATCTCAAATGTCTGGATTTAATGTTCCTAATTATGCCAGGTGAAGAATACTATGCGTGCAGTTCTGTGTTGTGTAACTTTCTCCATTCTCCTGTAATTTCATCCCTCTTAGCCCCAAATATATTTCCTGAGAATCTTATTCTCAAACACCCGTAGTCTCTGTTCCTCTCTCAAAGTGAGAGTCCAAGTTTCACAACCATACAGAACAACCGGTAATATAACTGTTTTATAAATTCTAACTTTCAGATTTTTCGACAGCAGACTGGATGATAAAAGTTTCTCAACCGAATAATAACAGGCATTTCCCATATTTATTCTGTGCTTAATTTCCTCCCGAGTATCATTTATATTTGTTACTGTTTCTCCCAGATATTTGAACTTCTCCACCTCTTCAAAATATAAATTTCCAATTTTTATATTTCCATTTCGTACAATATTCTGGTCACGAGACATAATCATATACTTTGTCTTTTCGGGATTTATTTCCAAACCTATCTCTTTACTTACTTCCAGTAAAATTCCCGTGTTTTCCCTAATCGTTTGTGGATTTTCTCCTTACATATTCACGTCATCCGCATAGACAAGCAGCTGATGCAACCCGTTCAATTCCAAACCCTCTCTGTTATCCTGGACTTTCCTAATGGCATACTCTAGAGCAAAGTTAAAAAGTAAAAGTGAGAGTGCATCTCCTTGCTTTAGCCCACAGTGGATTGGAAACGCTTCTGAAAGAAACTGACCTATACGAACTCTGCTGTACGTTTCACTGAGACACATCTTAATAAATCGAACTAGTTTCTTGGGAATACCAAATTCAATAAGAATATCATATAAAACTTGTCTCTTAACCGAGTCATATGCCTTTTTGAAATCTATGAATAACTGATGCACTGTACCCTTATACTCCCATTTTTTTCTCCATTATCTGTCGAATACAAAATATCTGGTCAATAGCTGATCTATTACGCCTAAAACCACATTGATGATCCCCAATAATTTCATCTACATATGGAGTTAATCTTCTCAAAAGAATATTGGACAAAATTTTGTACGACGTCAACAAAAGTGATATTCCTCGAAAGTTACTACAGTTAGTCTTGTCCCCCTTCTTAAAGATAGGTACGATAATGGACTCCTGCCATTGTTCTGGTACAATTTCCTTTTCCCAAATAGCAAGTACAAGCTTATAAATTTCGTTAGATAATGCGCTTCCACACTCTTGTATTAATTCTGCTGGAATTTCATCGATACCTGGAGACATAATTTTTCAGATTTTCTATCGCAATTTCGACCTCAGAATGTGTGGGTTCGGGTATAAATGGCTCAGCAGTTTGTATTTGAATTTCGTCCCGGTCATTTCTATTTGGCCTATGTATATTTAGTAGTTGTCCAAAATAGTTTTTCCATCTGTTCAGGATTGAATGAGCGTCTGCAAGCAAGTCACCATTCTCATCCTTGATCACGTTTACCCTTGCCTGATATCCATTCTTGAATTCCTTTATGCCCTTATATAAATCTCTAATGTTTTTATTCTTACTATTTGTTTCTACCTCATTCAGTTTTATTATTATTATTATTATTATTATTATTATTATTATTATTATTATTATTATTATTATTATTATTATTTCTGCCAATGTTTATTATTGTCCCACTAACATTACTTATCCAACTTTCATTATTCACTTTCATGTTGTTTTATGGCCTAGATATTAATGTAATAACTATGTAACCAATTGTATTCAATTAGAATTAGAGTCTGGCTGGGCGGAAGAGAAGGCCTACTGGCCTTAGCTCTGCCAGATTAAATAAATAATAATAATAATAATAATAATAATTATTATTATTATTATTATTATTATTATTATTATTATTATTATTATTATTATCAATTTCACTAGTGAAATAATGTAGTCAATTAATAATTTCGCTTATAAAAATTGGTATCAGGTAATAAATTTATACATCTTGATTACACAACTTTTAACATTGTATCACTTCGGAATATGTAAGATAAGACTTTCTTGTGTTAAATTCTAACGTACATTGTTTACGTTTCGATCTATTTATGGGTCATCCTCAGAACTGGTTGTTGTTGGTCTTGGCGCCTCTTGTTTTGTTTCCTGTGAGGGTGTGTTCATGTGGTATAATGTAGAGTCAAAAAGTGTGTCTGTTCTGAAATTGAGTTGTGTGTTGAGAATTTCGTTCGAGTGTGTTTTCGTGTGTCTGTATATTTCATATTTAATTCAATTCACCTGCAATAACTTCTACATAGGTCAGACAGGCAGATCATTTCAAACACGTTACAAAGAACACATCACAGCCGTAACAAAATTACAAAACACCTCCACATATGCAGAACACATCACAAATGCTAACCACACCCACAGAGACATCAACACAGACATGGAAATACTACACATCCAACCAAAAGCCAGAAACTAAACACACTAGAACAATATGAAATATACAGGCACACGAAAACACACCCCAACGAAATTCTCAACACACAACTCGATTTCAGAACACACACACACTCTTTGACTCTACATTGTACCAGACGAACACGCCATCACAGGAAACAAAACAAGAGGCGCCAAGACCAACAACGACCAGTTCAGAAGATGACCCATAAATAGGTCGAAATATGTAAACCATGTACGTTAGAATTTAACACAAGAAAGTCTTATCATACATATTCCAAAGTATTAAATTTAAATAAATCTGCGAGATTTTCGGCTGTCGGCATATACGGCTATTTTTAGATTTAAGGAATTGAAATCCGTCTAATCAGCGGCTTAGACCAGAAGAGACTTGTTTCAAACTTTCAATGTATAATAAAATTTCTGATAAATATGTTGGTTCGAACAATAGATATATTGAACACAATTATTTGACTCAGTTGTTAATAATATTCATAACAATTAAATATTTTCGAAATATTATTGTAAATTATTTTACACAAATTATATTTCCTGAAATTATTTTATTACAGTGGTATAGGGAATAACCTAAACCTAACATTTTAAATGTTGCCTATGCTTTAAATTAAAGATTTCCTTCAACTTGAAGTGAGGAATTAAGATCAATCGCTTAATTTTTCTACAAATAGTAATTTTGCATACGGTTTTAAATTAAAGCATTATTTGAAATTCCACTATTCATTAACAGTTGAGATTTTCTACGTCAAAATCGCAATGATACGAGTATTAAACGGTAAACATTTACAAGCATAATCATATATATATATATATATATATATATATATATATATATATATATATATGCCTATAAAGCAGCATAATACACATGATATTTTATCGTGATATATTTTTCTACAGTAGCTATTAAAACCACTCTTTCTAGTGAAGTTTACAGAGTGAATTCTTAATAACCATATCTTGAATCAAACCCGTCCTCTTTGTGTTGCGATTGTGTGCCTGATGAATAATACAGTGAGCAGCGAAGCTACGTAAGTGCATTTTAAAACTCTGTGTATCCATAAAACATGTATTGTAACAGATGATATCCTTCGCAGTCAGTTTTATCATGGAGATCATTATATTCACATATCCGACGTATGCAGTGTGACGTATGATTCCATCTCCTTGGAACAGTGTTTGTATTCTAACATGGAAAGATAAAATCTTTAATAACTGTAATAGGTATTTAATTTATTATTAAGTAGATTTAACACACGTCTCCTATGAAATCTGTCTCATGTTTCGCATACATTTAGAGTCGGAAATTTCTCATTCGTCCGTAGTGCAATGGAATAAAGTGTATCGTATAAAATTGTCCATATTTTTACTTAATCACAATCTTGAAAAATTTCCCCTTCACCATTTAAAAAAACAATAAATCAACGAATATATCATGCAGGGCGTGACACGGTTGTTTCATGTTGAAATTGATACTTTAGCTTAAAAACTTTAACATTATTCTCCATTATAAGTTTGTGATCGGAGACATAATAACGCAAATAATACGAAGTCTCTTAAACATAAATACCAGAAATACCTATTCTTATAGCACTAATTGGTTTATGAAAGCATAAAATCGGTCTAAATATGGAAGGCAGCAAATTTGAATTATTTATTAAGAACAGGATTTGTTTGCACCTTTTTCAAACGCTGAGAATAAACTTGATTCCACGGTCTTTCGAAGTTTCGCTCTAATTTCATCTTCACATAAACAAGGACGTGAGTGATGTGGATTAAGTCATCTTTAACAACACAACAAACAGATCACAGTTTTATCCCTTTCATTTTCATCAGAAAACGAAGGGGTGAGAGATGAAGAACGGGAGATGAAGCAGTAGAGATAAGTGGCCTATGTTAGTGATATCAATGCTTATATTACAATAATAGCAATAATAATAATAATAATAATAATAATAATAATAATAATAATAATAATTCTTTATTTATTCTCACAGAGTTAAGGATGTAAGGTTTCTATTTCACTGAACCAGAGTATTAATAGAAATACATAAAAGTCATAGTTTCCTGATGCAAAATATATTTTAAACTTTATGCTTTATTAAACTTCAGTTGATTTTCTTCATTCCCTTTCCGTGGGTGTCAGAATAGTACTAAAATATTATTCTTTATCACCATTCTCAAGAAACAATTCCCATTTGTTTCAGATGTGCTTTCGAACATGTCTATAATTGCATAAACCAGAAGGAGTTTTAAATTTTGAAATCAAATTTTTTTCTATTATTGCAAACTTTTTTCGTCTTCAATGTTGTATCTTTCTCATTTTGTTTTATTCACGTTGAGATGGCGCCTTAAAGAGATACTGCTGCTCTGTTTTAAGCAAATAGAGTCGTGGATTTCGCTCCGTTTAATTTAAATGAGTTCATTAGTACAGATGGGGAAACTAAGAGACTATTAGCATTGCTAAATCTAATTATGCTCTTGTACAATTTTTCATTTCTTTAGCATCTTCCTACATTCGCTCTAATTAATGTTTTCTAAGCACCCTGGAGCGATCTAATTATTAGCTATTTCTTTAATGAATAGGGTAATTTATGTAGGCTTTATCACTGCAAAATAAGCAAGACAATATAATATTATTATTTCAGAAACATTACATTAGCAAATTATATTAAAATCTGTTTGCTCTGCCTATCAGCCTTCGTGTTGCAGGCTAATGGCTACCACACTTTCTCTGAGGATTCAATCTTGGTAGAGAATAAGATTTTTAGGCAAAAATATATTACTATCTTGATCTGTTATTGAAAATCACTTACCATATTTCATTTTCTACAGGTAAATACTCACTTTGTTCAGGAATCAAGATAAAGATAGCTCCGTTTTAAAATTACCACGACGATAAAGTGAGAGATTGACAAGTTTCAAACATCGACTTGTCCAAAACCTACATAGACTACAACCACGTCTAGTATATACAGTCGCGAAGCTTGAGTTGTGAGGGTAGAACAAAAGATTGTGTCGGTACTATTTCACATTGTCTGTTATGAGGCAATAGTAGCGATCCTAGTGGTTAGCAACTATCCATGGATGCATATTTACTAGGTATTGAGCTTCGTGACTGTATATACTAAACTGTGCTACAACTATGTGACTAGACCCACATACAAGTACGATTTGCATTTCTGAATTGTAATGACTAAAACCGAAACTATTCCAGAAGGTCTTAAGACTTCTTATCAATGTTCAGAAATGTAACAACGAATATTTTTTATACAGAGTGATTCGCGAGGATTTACCACCACTTACAGAGCTTGTTTCCGAAGCCATTTCAAGCAAAAAAGTCATATAAACCTGGGTCCTATTCTAAATATTTTTACAGTTATACAGTTATTCTCGCTTTGATTATCTTACAACTTTACGGAATCAACATCAGGCCTTATTATCCATTCCTTGTCACCGTACCTCTTTCTATACACTCTCTTTCACAGTGTCAGTTTGTCGCCTATGTGACTCCTTACCTCGTCATGTCAGGGATTGCCGAACGGTTGATCAATTTAAATTATGAATTAAGAATTACATACTTTTTCATGAAATTGATTTGTGAGTGTTAGCCGATTTTTAGAGGTTATTCTGTGCATATAAATTGTAATTTAGGCCTATCATAAAGTAGAATTAGGATATGAATTGTAAATAACTTAATTATGTATCATATTCAGTTAATATTTCATTATAGCCTATGTAAGCTTTTTAATGTGTATGAAAATGATATTTATATTTAAGTATGACTTTACTATTTTTGTCATTGTTTCATTGTGTATTTCACTTCTGGTAGTGTGGAAGAGAAGGCTTCATGGCCTTAATTCTACCAGAATAAATTAATAAATAAATCAATTAAATAAATAAATAAATGACTAAATAAATAAATAATAAATACATAAATAATAAATAAATACACAAATAAATAATTGAATAAATAAATAATAAATAAATACATAAATAAATAAATACATACATACATACATAAATAAATACATAAATGAATGAATGAATAAATAAATACCTTTGAAGTCATTTGTAAAATACTATTTTCCTTCAGTTTTAAGGTTAAAAAAGATATTGCAAATAGATTGCAACTTACTTCAGCCATGATATGAATAAGGACTCACTTGTTTCATTACTCTGTAGCGGCGGACCCATCACTACCATGACGGGGTTCGAATCAGGGCCGCCTGGATGGAAAATGACAGCGTTGAACCACAGGCGCGAGAAGACCGCGTACTTATGAGCAAACACGAATTCCATTGAGCATTACTGTCATTTCAGCAATACTCTACTCTACATCTGACCTCCTTTTATTCCTTCCGTGTGAATCCTACCATGAAATTATAAGCCACTATTTACTAGGTTACATATTATGAGCTTTGATAATGCCTACTATCGACTGCCAGAAATATTATTAGTTTCCTCTACGATATACTCACGGTAATGTATTGGCGCCATTCAGGAATCCGCACTAGGCGATCCCAGCTTGCGTAGGGAATATTCCCAATGTTAGCCGATGAAATGCTCTGGTGGCGAAATTCATTAGCTTACGAAATGTTACCACGATGTCAGATCGAGGACAGCCAGGTGGCACCCAATTGCATAGGGGATGGTCTTAAATATCTAGCGGCATTTGGGGAAATACCTTCGCCATTACTGTTGCGTTTTCTGGTCTGAAATTCCGCCTATTGGAATTTCACTAACCTCGCTCCACTCCCTTAGAGATTGCAAGCATTATGTGCGTACATTCGTCTCCTCCGTGTGTATAAAAACATACTTTTTCCCATTGGTCGTTTAATCTCTTGTGTAGGAGAGGAGATAGGAGACAATTTTATGGACACACACACTGGACACCGACTGTTGGCCAAGTTTGAGTGTAATTGGTAGTGGACACAACATCTATAATAGAAGAATAGAGTAGGGTGATGTCTGGAGATAGTAAACCTTTTAATTTCCGATGCTAAATCTAGATTCTAAAGGCTTGGAGCTCCGGATTCAGGGTTAGGACTCCTCAGTAGATGATGGAACCTTAGGCCTACTTGCAGGGCCCAGGAATGATGGCACACCATACCCAGACCATCCATCGAAATAAGAGAATTATCGCTTACAGGTTGAAAGTGAAATAATCCTACAGATTAAAAGGGACGATAGGGTACACTTAAATGAATAGAAAACCTGTATTACGTTTCGGCTACAATCTCGCAAGTTGGTCGCATCGGTCAGTGGCTTCAAATTAGTTGTTTACACGAAAACCATCCACGCTATTGAAATACGCCAAAGGGATAAATGATTCTTTATTATATTTTCTATCAATATGAACAAAAATCACGATCCCAATTGGAATAGTTACCGAATAAGAGGATGATAACATTTGGAAAAAGTCATTATGAGAAAAATATGGACTTTCCATCAATATGGTATTACACTTTTTTGTTACATACGATCTCTATGAACATCTGCAAGGTTACTTCACTTTCGCTCTGTATAGGTCGTACAATGAAAGAGACGGTCTTATGGCCTTAACTCTGCCAGTAGAAGTAAATAAATGAATGCCCGAAATAAAAGGATCCATCTATGATCCAGCCCCCGTCAAATCAATCAATCAGTCAACCAATCAATCAACAAGGGACATCCATCATGTTAGAGGCGGAATTCGAACCCAACGAACTTTCGAATTGTGTCCCCTAAGGGGAGAGCACGTGAATCCTTTAGATTCAAAACCCCCTAAAGACAATTTTGTTCGTAATTGAGTTATCCCCACATATTGCTTGCAAAGAATGAATTATAATGATTCATATAGTTTGAATTCAAAAAGCCACTAAATTTAAAGCAAAAGGTTTGTTAAAAATCACTGTTAGGTTGAAAACTCCCTCTATTTGCCACCAGTTACTGTCAAAATCTTTCAATTTGTAAAATTGGATATATGGGATTTTGAATCTATAGGATTCACATTACATCGTGAATCCATCCTGCCCGGCCTAAGTGGATACTTAAATGATAAAATCAGTATTAAATACGTATGCAAACGACTTCTATAGATCGAGTTCTGTAGCTCGATATAATTCACTGTCAATATTTTTTTTAAATATCGATGACTGAGAAATGATACCTCCTATCTGGAAATTTGGGGGTGAATTAAAAGCTATACATTTTTCTCAAAATAGACAAACTTTTTGTCTGTTTTCCTGTTTTGCAAGATCTTACACTGGAGACAAAATATTGGTTAACCATCTAATTGTGTGAAGTTAATAATAACGTAGATAAATTAAATAATATTGTATTCATTTCACACATAACTTTCTGCACATCGGCAGGTCTTTCAATGCAAATCCATCTTTCTTCAATCTTTCTTATTTTTTTCCTTCGTCTTAGTCTCCGCATATGACCCATATATCTTAACGTCGTCTATTATCTGATACCTTTTTCTGTCCCGAACTTTTCTCCCGTTCACCATTTCTTCCAGTATATATCCTTCAGCAGGCAGTTTCTTTTCAGCCATTGACCCAACCAATTCCTTTTTCTCTTCATGCTCTCTTTCAACATCATTCTTTCTTCACCCACTCTTTCCAATAAAGCTTCGTTTCTTTTTGTCTGTCCATTTCACAAGCTCCAGCCTTCTCCATATCAAAATTTCAAATGCTTCTATTCGTTTCTCTTCATTTCGTAGTAACGTCCATGTTTCTGCCCATACAAAGCCACACCACATACAAAGCACTTCACTAGTCTCTTCCTTAGTTCTTTTTCAAGAGGTCCGCAGAAGGTGTTCCTTTTTCCATTGACAACCTCCTTTGTCATTGCTATCCTCTTTTTAGACTTGTTCGCAGCAGTTGATTTTAGTGCTTTTATTATTTCATAAAATGTAGTTAAACTGAATGACCAATTTTGTAGATGCGAGGTATCACCACAGTCTAGTATATACAGTCGCGAAGCTCAATACGTAGTAAATATGCAAACATTAAATAGTTGCTCACCATTAGGATCGCTAATATCGCCTCATTACAGGCAATGCAAAATAGTTCCGTCACAGTCTATTGTTTGTAGCACCCTCCGAACTCAAGCTTCGTGACTGTATAATTATAGTAGACTGTGGTATCATTTCTTAGCTACCTCTCCATTAACATTTAGGCTATGTACTTTTATAGATATACTGTACATACGAATTGATTTAATATTCATCTCTCTTTAATTTGTGCATATACTCTGTAAGACCTATGCACATTGATTAAATATTTATTTCTATATGTGTTTTTGTCTTTTATTTTAAATTCATAAAAATATGAAACTTTCTTAAAAATTAAAACTTTAAAAGCCTTAAACTATAGTGTTGGTCAATAAGTTATTTTACTTTTTATATTTTTACACTTTCAAACTTTAATTTTTAAGAAAGTTTTAAATTCTTATAATAAATGTTAAAGTAACCAGTAAAGACAAATTAAGTTCATATTTTAATGAAAAGTTTCACATATTATGTTAAATAATTCCTTCTTATGTTGAATAGTTTCTTCTTTCGATTAAATGTTATTTTATTTACTTCCATTTAATTGCAATCAATTTCAAGAATTTCTATTTTTATTGCACTAACATTTTGATAGGTATTTTACTACCTTACCTTCATAATTTAATTTATTGTACTTATTTTATTAATTAATATTTCTTACGGTCTCAAGATTATTTTAGCGAGCCTACAACGGACACAAAATGTAATTCACTCTAGCTCGTAAAGTCGCAAATGCCTGTAACTCAAACCTCTTTAAAAGGTAGACAACTCAAATACATATGTTAATTAAACATATTCCTAACCTACTATGGAATTTGTTTTATTCCATAATTAATATTTTACACATCATTACATAATAACTTAACACATGCTACAAATGTACATATTCCCTGTCTTCATTCGCGTGACACACAAAAATTACAAAAGTTGGAACGATAAATAATATAGCGAGTCAAATACGTAAATAAACATAATCATTTCAATGTTTAGCTCCTTTTTATAGTTTAAGAGTTTTGGTACAATTTTTTATACAGAGTGTCTCAGAAGGAAAGTAAAATACATGGTGATAATGTAGTTTTGTTTACCCTACATCGATTTAATCTCATACACTTATTTCCGAAATCTAACCGTTGGGGAGAAATACTGGAACGTAGGCCTATAGTATTCTTGACGTGTTATGGCTAGATCTTATGCACGCGATGTCTTCTGAGCACTTTAACGCTAGCGCAACACAAAAAACTGTATACACGTTCCCTTGTAATTTAATTTTTTATAGTCGCATAGTGAATGCACAGACATGTTTTTTGTTTATGGATTTTGTGACGATAAAGTATTGGTTGCTGTTGAGAAATACAGATAACGTTTCCCCTATCGAACGGTTCCGTCTAGCTGTGTTTTTTCCCATGTTTACCGGATGTTATCTGAAACTGGCAAGTTACCAAGTGTTTCATTGAAGTCGGAAAGAGAACCGGTACCAGTACCTGCTATGAATTTACAATTCATGGAATCCATAAAAAGGGCAACCTTAGTAATTTATTTTGTGTTATTGTTTTATTTTCGTACTAAATTTGTGCTTAATTACGAAAAAAAAAACATTTTGGAACAACACAAGTTGCAGAATTTTCAATAATGAATCATATCACAATGTTATAAAACGTAAAAATACATCTATAAAGCCTCTAATTTGAAAGTCGTCTATCAATGATCTCCCACCCGTTATATATGGGACATAAAAATATGAGTTTAAATCGATGTCGACTACATTATCCTGAATTACTTTATATTCCTCCTGAGACGTCCTGTTACGTTGAAGATGTTACGTAGTTTTCTGTGACATCATCCACACGTAAGATAACATATCCGAACGATGAAAGTGTGTCAAGGTATTGCGCAATTGTGCAGTAGGCCTAATATTTAACGAAATACAAAACATACATATGCTAATTTAAATGTAGGCTAAATATATAGCTTAATCGAAGATCCCACGTTTCTTATTTTCTGTTATACATCACAATATTTTGAAATTAAATTACACTAATTATTTTACTGTTTACTATTCCATTCGTTACTTTTACTCATTGTTAATAATTCATATTATTTTACGTCCCTCATATATTCGTTTAATTTCTATCCATTCATTGCCTTTAATACATACTATTCATTATTTATATGTGCATTACACACTAGAGGCTATAATATACACAGGGTGATTCACGAGAATTTCCCGTCACTTACGGAGCTTATTTCCGAAGACATTCTGAGCAAAAAATGTCATTTAAATATGTGTCCTAATCTCAATATTTTCAGAGTTACACTAATTTGAAGTAGTTAGTAAAATACCTTTTTTCTTTGGTTTTAAGGGTAAAAGAATATTACAAATAGAGAATGAACTATTCAGAAGTACCATTTCTTTAATTGGCTAGTGTTCTGAAATACAAAATGTGTTGTCAGTTGCTTTGTACAGATTTTGTTTTTCAATTTTTAACTAAGAATTACATCATTCTTACACACTTGTCACAAAAATTGTTACAAATCATACGACTTTAGGAACTTGATTCTTTACAGTTTAATTATGCATCCTAATGTATTGTCTGAAGAATTTACAAGAGTGGCGTGATTTGTAACATTTGTTGTGATAAATGCATAAGAAAATGTAGGCCTAATTTTGTAATTAAATTTGAAAAAAATTCTGTTCGAAGCATCTATGGAATTCACAACACATTTTAGCTTCAGAATATTAGCTAATTAAAGAAATGATACTCCTGTATAGTTCATTCTTTATCTATAATATTCTTTAACCATAAAACTCAAGAATAATGGTATTTTACAAACAATTTCAAATTAATGTAACTCTGAAAATATTGAGATTAGAACAAATGTTTATATGACTTTTTGCTCGGAATGTTTTCGGAAATAAGCTTCGTAAGGGACGGTAAATCCTCGTGAATTATCCTGTATGTGAAGGACCTTGATAAAATACACATGCGCAAATACAAAGCTTAAATAGAACGTCAGTAGCCTAGCCTATGTGATTAATAGACGTATAACACATGTCTTATTATATGTTCTATCAGAATGGTTCTTTGCTTTCCTGTACTTGTTACAAAGAGTGTTGGTAAGCGAAAGGACAAGATAGAAGTTTATGTAATGACATGGAGATGAAATGATTCCCGAGGGGCGTAAAACTACACTGCATTCGTAACGAACTCACCAAGGAAACCGTAAATGAAAGGCGATAAAGGGAGAGCTTTTTAGAACACAATTGGAATGGTTTGACACACAGTGAGATTGAAAAAAAAAACAGCTGCCCAAAGAACTTTATATAAATAAGAGAAAAGCATGGAAGGAAACTCTAGTAGTGAAAGTGATGCCGAAGGAAATAAAGGGAGATACAATTACAAAGGAAAATGAAGATTATGTTAATATTTAATATAAATAAAACAAAAATACAACAATAACCTCCGTAATACAATAATCCATTACTGTACGTGACTTTAACATTCAATTTCTGTGTCTCCATTCACGTTACGTCTATTTTGCATGGAATTTGTATAGAAACACAAAGATCTGATAGGAAAATTCATGGTTATATTTTTATTTCCTTTGCTATTACTTGTAACTTAGCCGATTACAAATTTTATCTCTTGATCCATCTACCTCCTATCTAACTGTTTTCGTCCTTTCGTCTGTTTGTCCTATCTACGTTATTATCTCTATATCTAATACTAATTATAATGTCTCTCCATTCAATCCATCCAGCCCCCTATCTATCAACCAATTCTGTCTTCCTCCATATCTGCTACTTTTTCTACTATCTTAAAGTAACATAACATCACCTAACCCAACCTAACCTAACCTAAACTAACCCAACTTAACTCGCGTAACATTGTTGGCGATGTGTTTCAATATCGCTAAAACGTCGATTAATCGATCAATTTCTGTTGTAAGATTAATCGATCAAAATATTTAAACGAATAATCGAATCGATTAAAATTAATCGGTTGTAGTTCATATTAATTATTATTTTGTTAATACAAATTCATACTAAAAATTTCGACAATATTCTTTTCTCGGAAATTGCTTACTTAAAGGACAATACTACTGTTATTTTCTAACTGCTAAGTAGGTAGCGTAGAGAAAATCATTGCTGCACAAACACTTCAGAAAGAGATGGAGATATGAGGACAGTGACCTAGTCTACCTCTATTGAAAGTTGAAACACAATGCGAAACCCTTATTAAGTTTTATGGTTTTCCAAGAAAACGTCCACCTTGTTGTCAGTTCATCTTTCTAGCATATGAAATACGTACTTTTCTGGGATTCGTCCCCCTCATCCCTTATAAAATAGCCATGTTTACACTGTATGCAAGTGAGAGCGTAACTACCTTCTTCGCTTTCTAAAATCTGGTAATTCGTTTACAATAGGGGCCAGTCTTCTATTTCAACCGCTGTACTTTTGCAGTTGCAATTCAAAAAAAAAAAAAAAATCTGTTTTCTGTGGTTTGTGATAAGTGTAAACTCCATTACGTCATATGAGAATTTGAGAGGTAAACTCGGTGAAACGTTTGGATTTAAATTAAATGATCGTGGGGAAATGCTTGAAAAATAAAAAGTTTTTTTTTTTTTTCGTGGTTAGCAATGCAGGAAACATCGTTACTAAACGTAGAGCGCCACTAAATTCGGAGCATGTGGATGCACTCACATGTTTAAAATCATGGATGAAGCAGTATTAACTAGGTGAATCTTTAGACTTTTTGTTATTGATGTTTGTTCAAAAATTCTCGGAGAAATTGACATAATAAATTATAAGCCTCATGATAAATAAGTTAGTAAATAATTGAAATAGTTTTGTAATATAATGATACAATATAATATATAGATATACAACATTTAATACTTATACGATGAAAGAGTAATGGAACGGAGAAAAATAATATATATAATATATATTTAATACTTATGTTTATCACCGATCACAAGTTAAATTTAACAATAATTGTGTAGGCCTATTACAGTATATTAAAACATATTTTTTCAACTCGATCAAATTCGATCAATCTATCGATTAATCGATTAAATTCAAATAGTTAATCGATTAAATATTTTGATCGATCAACAGCACTAGTTAAAATACCATTTCAGTGCACAATTCATAATCACTGAGTACTTACACATGGTTAGACCCCAGAGATGGCTGATTGGTCAGACTTTAAGTCTGTCACACAGCCGGTCCGGGTTCGAATCCCGATCAGTCCTGGGATTTTTCATTGAAAAGCCCATAGTAACACTTGTGGGAACAAGATCGCAGTTGGGTTTTTTCTCGGGGTTATCTCATTTTCCTGTATTAGGCATCTACCTCATTCCTTCAACATTCATCCATTTCGATATCATTCCATACCATTTCTCAAACGCCGGCTGGCACGGAGGGGCTGGACTAGGGACGATTGGATTTTCCTGCTCGAAATCTGGGTACCAAGCGGTGTTAGTCTTCCCTTGAGCGTTAGCGCAATACATCTTGAAAAGTCGCGCAGCTGGGTCGTAGTGCGTTCCTCCCAAAATTCCATTCCATACAGGCGGTTTAGCCAGCATAAGGT